>CM061245.1:43774710-45024710 GCA_030848705.1 Heracleum sosnowskyi | reverse complement strand
TAAATTCACTGTCAACAGGGAGTTTAAAATCCACCTACACTTATAACATGCCCGAGGATACATACGCAGATCAGAGAACATCATTGCTAGTGAAATCATCATTTCTTTGCTCCAGACATCTATATGAAGGTACCTTTTTCAAGATTCATCTGTTCAAATATTATTAGTTTGACGAGTTTTGAGAATGTTTTACCTTTTGGGGTAGCATACTATTATATATTTTTAATTCTCAATATTGGATGAAGATCTTTTTAAGAATCGATAGGTGAAAATGATATTTTCCTTAATTAACAGCCTTTTTAGCAGCTTGCAAAAGGAAAATTTCAAGCCATCAGACCGAATATAGGTAAGCATTGTCTTGTCATGACTTTGATTTGCTGGTCTTGGTATATTTGTTTACAAACAGATGACTTGCATTTGAAGGTTCTTTGTTGACTCGTGCTGAATCTCTAAGAAATGACTACTTAAGTGAGGAGGATGTGCAGATTTTAGGGTAATAAAAAAGAAGAGACCGATGAGTGCAGGTGTGTTACACACAAAGATAACTAAATCTTGAGAAGGGAATTCCTGCCAACAAGTTGTCTGCCATTGTCATATTGCAGTAGAATGTTTTCAAAAATGTAATGTACAATATGAAATTGGGTGTTTTGATTTAATTCTTTTATACTCCACCCATATAATGGTAGCATACTTCATCTTTTCCCACAGAATTAATAACTGTTTGGTAGATATATTTAAGACTAAATTGCATATTGCATCCCCTAAGTTTTAGTTTATTGCAGTTTGGGTAAAGTAATTTGCCATAAAATACTTTGCACCCCGTAACTTCAAGTCCAGCTACATTTTAGACCCGTTTCACGTTTTCCCGTCTATTTTGACGGCTAACATTAATTTTGACGGGGTAAATTTGTAAATTACAAAACTTAAAAATTAATTTATTTAAAATTGAATTTATTAAATATCATTAGCAAAACTTAAAGAATTTGTAAGTATAGTTCAAATCATACGGTATAAAACGAGATTTTCAACATAAATTTTAAGTAATTGATTTTCAATTTTTATAAAATTATATTAAAAATTGAATTGTTTTTTTTATAGAAAACTTTAAAACAATAAATTTTAAAATTTAAATTTTAAATCATATTAATAATTAAAAATTCAGTTTAAATTAAATAATATTAATCCTCAAATTTTATAGTTTACAAGTAAATTTAAATTATAGATACAATTAATTATGTTTTACTAATAATATTTAATAAGTTCAATTTTAAATAAATTAATTTTTAAGTTTTGTAGTTTACCAGTTTACCTCTTTCAAAATTAATGTTAACGGTCAATATAGACGGAAAACCATCAAACGGGTCTAAAATGTAGCGGGACTTGAAATTACGGGGTGCAAAGTATTTTATGGCAAAATACTTTACCCAAACTGCAATAAACTAAAATCAATGGGATATAATATGCAATTTAGTCTATATTTTATTATGTTGATAGACATAGGCGCCTTCTTGACATGTTTTGTGTCAAAATAATCAAAATGTAAATATACATGTTGCCAAAAACAACATTAAATTAAAAGTTCTGCAAAGCAAATTTCAATGCACCCAAATTTTGTAACATGTTTACTTGGATTTTTGAATTTTAGGTGAACCTAAATTGCACCTGAATTTTATCTCAATCTAGATTGAACTTTTGTAGACTTATATTATGGTACGTCTGTGTACATCATCCAAAAAACAAATTTTATCTTTCTAAAATATGAATTTTCTTGGATGTGTATAGTGTGCATTATAGTGTCTAATTAGAGGAAGGAGTCGATTATTTGAAATATATAACATTTATTAATAAATGAACCCCTTTTAATATTATACAAAATTTGGTAGTCATTTTTTTGGTTTACACCTTTTTTTGGTTACACCCCTAATTTAATTTTTTTTTAAATATAATTATCTATCTAATATCTAAAATCTAAAACCTTTATTAATAAGTGAAATCTCTTATAATATTGTACGAAAATTTGGTTCGCACTTTTTTTGATTCGCACCTTTTTTTGGTTTCACCCCTAATTTTTTTTTAAAATTTAATTATTTAATCTAAAATCTTAAATATGTAACATCTATAACATCTATTAATAAACGAAACCCCCTTTTATCCATTATACGAAATTTGGTTCGCACTTTTTTTGGTTCGCAATTTTTTTTGGTTTCACCCGTAATTTGTTTTTTTTTAAATAGAATTATCTAATTTATTATATCCTAAACTCCTACTTCACGAATTTTATGTTGTTTTTAAATTATTTTTGTTTTGTTCAATGCTCTACTTTCACCGATCTTCTAATAATTCTATTATTATTTTTGACCTATTGTCTTACAAACAATTTTATTATTTTTTTGACTTTTCGTCTTGAATCATTAATATTCAAGTCTATGTGATAAAAGATTACTTTTCTTCTTTGTCATTGTCGTAATCAACTTTTTCTTCAAAGAATAAATTTATTATACACTTGTGTTCCTTCAATTTATTATACACTTGTGTCCTAAACTTCTATATATTGTAAAAATTTATGTTGTTTTTGAATTAAAAAAATAATAATAATCTAATCTAAATTGATTAGATTAATATTGTACTCTAAACACTTATTTCATGTAAAAAAATTAAAAAAAAACAAAATTCTATGTTGTTTTTAAATTAAAAAAAAAAATTATTTAATCTAAAATATATTATATTGTTATTGTACCTACACTCTTTTTCAGGTAAAATTCTATGTTGTTTTTAATTATGCTAATAATCTAATCTATATCTACAATAAATTGTATTATTATTGTAGGAAAACATATTATACAATTAGTATATTATGATGTCATAAGTTTCAAAAGTTATAACTATCAACCCTAAAAGAAACATCATTTTTGGAACATAACTGTTTAACCTAATCATGAATAACAAATTATTAATTGACCCTTACTAGAAAAACTAGTTAAATAGAATATTATCTTATAAACAACTTACAATTTCTATATGAAATTTATAACATTTTAAATTGACTTAGTGTAATAATTATTGTGTATGTTCGAACTAAATCTTTAAACCACTAAGTAGAATTAAAAATATTTACTAAATTAATACTTTTAGAAAAAAATAATACTTCACGCTTTTTTTTCCTATATAATACTTCACTCTTTAACATTTCACGTATAAATATTATTTCTAAATTTTAATAAAATTAAAAATTATAGACAAAAATTTCTACTCTTACCAATTACACCTCGATATCTGTGATCATGTGTATTTTAGTAACATATATTTTTAATCGTGAAACAATTTTTTTAAAGATGAATTTAACCATTATTTTGGTAGAGGGTAATTATTAAAAATACAAAGTTAGAAAGGCATAATACAAGAGCCAAAATATAACAAAATTTTAACACTTCCTCACAAAATATCATTTTGTTAAACAACTTAATAAAATATAATTTCATTAAAAAATTTAATATGAATTTTACAATGTTATGGAACAATAATTAAATTTATGTTCAGGAAAAAATTGTGTTGGAGCTAAAATTTTAAACTACTTAGTAGAATTAAAATGTTCTAATAACTTAATTATTTATTATTAGTTATACTTCATTCTTTCACATTATATGCATATTATTTCAAGTAAAAAGATAAAAGAAAACTTAAAATAGAATAATATGTCTACTTGATGTAATTATTTAGTTTAATAAAAAACATAGCACATTTTTCGAAAATAATTAAGTTTTTTGACATTTGATTTTCAAGAAAAAGTATTATTACTTAATATTAAATTAAATACAAATGTACAATTGATATGGACAGAAAAGTAATTATAAAATATAATTGCTGATTCTTTGGAAATGCCAAATATTTAAGGCCTAAAATCCTGATTATTTATTAATTACGAAATTAATAAATAAGGAAAATATACAACTCATGAAAAGAGTCCAAAATATGGTAAATTTCTCAAAGAAGGATCCAGAATCCCAATTAATGAGTCATAGCCTTTATCAAAAAGGAAAAGACTTCTCCAGCAAGAAATACGATGTTTATCCATTATGAATAAGGAGACTTATTCGCTAAGTCTCCTAAACATACCATAAATACCAGGCTCCACACGCCTATATAAGGGACCCTGATCCTACAATCAGAACTACGTTTTGGACACAGCTCCATACGTCACGTTTTGGGCACAGCTCCATACGTCACAACGCCTCAAAGGCACCCCTAGAACTACGTTTTAGACTTCATCCTCGAATAAGGACATACAAGTCATTACGTCCTTGGTGTGCCCCTGCCGCCATAGCCCCGAGGGCAACACCAAGAACTACGTCCTTGGCTTGATTCTCAATAACGATTTGAGATACGTAGGCATCTTGTGAGGACCAATTTAGTCCGGAAACACGATTGCAGCCATTAAAGCTCGAAGCTCATTAATCCTAGCATTAAATTCACAAGTACGTTTTTTAATCCATAACATTTGGCGCCGTCTGTGGGAAGACAACATCAACCATGGCAAACACACAAAGAACAGCTCGGGATAATCAAACTCCTGAAGATCGCCCTATCACCTCTGAGGCTGATCAGCCACCGCCGACTACTGGCACTGAAGGGGCGAATATCCCCACCAACACTCAAGGACCGGAAATCCCGATTTCGGTTGAAGGGACCAATTACGACCTCCCCGCTGCTCATGAATGCACCGATAAGCCTTCAACTCCATACTACTGATCTCCCTCAATACGCGAATCAGACCTTAGGGATGCCAAGCTATGGCATGCCCCCTCGACCCATGGAGGGCGGTCGTGGAACTAATCCAATCTACCATGAGGCATATGTGCCCCCTTATATTCAAGGTTTGGGACCCCAAAATCGCCAGACCCCTTTCGTTCAAGATTACTCGGGCCCATACACCGAGGATGAGGGTTATACAACTGGGGAGGATGTCGCCCCAAGAAGGAGACGTTCTTTCCAGACCAATCAGGAACAACCCCAAACTACTAGGGAGAAACTTGCAGCCCATGAGGCAGAGACTGCAAGGCTCAAAAAACTCCTTGCTGAGGAAGAGGCCGCTCAATCTCGGGGCCGAACGACTGAAGGGATCCCGATAATCAACTTGGATCCACCGGCAAGAAGAACCAAGAGGGACGAAGCCCCAAGGGGTGATCCTAGTATTCTGTTGCCCCTAGGAGATCCTGATGATCCTACACCACCGTTTACTCAAGACATCATGAAAACGGCTATATCCAGAAAATTCAAGATGCCTTCGATCAAAGCCTATGATAGAACGGGAGATCCCGCAAATCATGTAAGGACCTTCTCCAATGCACTGCTGTTGCAGCCAACCAACGATACGGTCAAGTGTAGGGCGTTTCCACAAACCTTGGCAGGCATGGCTCAACGTTGGTATAGCTGTCTTCCTCCCAACTCAATTGGGTCTTTCAAAGAACTAAGCAAAGCTTTTATCAATCAGTTCATTAGTGGAAGGGTGCATGAGAAAAGCTCTGCATCACTCATGGCAATCCAGCAAGGAAAGAATGAAGCCCTAAGGGACTACATCAATCGATTCACCCGAGAGGTTTTGAAAGTCCCGGACTTAGAGGACAGAGTGGCTATGATAGCCCTGCAACAAGGAACTACTGATGACCACTTCAAAAGGTCGTTAGTTAAACATCCACCCAAGAGCATGCTGAAGCTCCAAGATAGAGCCGGAAAGTATATCAAGGCTGAAGAAAGCATGAGAAAGTATGAACCCACTACTAGCGGTAGTGGAAACTCAAAGAAAAGAAAAGAAACTCAGGAGTACGACGTCAAGGAAAAGTTTCCCAGAACATCAAAGGACTCTGATTCTCCACCCAAGAGAAACAATTTTGGGCCAAAGTTTACGGAGTATGCAAGATTGAACACTCCCAGGAGTCAAATTCTGATGGAGATAGCTAAGGAAGGAGATCTCAAATGGCCGAAGCCAATGAGGGCTGTCATGTCCAAACGGAACTAAAATCAGTTCTGTCGGTTCCACAAAGAAGTCGGTCACGTCACCGACGATTGTAGGCAATTGAAAGATGAGATTGAATTTCTGATACGAAGAGGAACACTCAGCAAATTCACCAAGGATGGAAATCAAGGGAGTCAAAGAGGAAACTATGAAATGAAGGATTACGACAGAAGGGATAACGACCAAGATCGTAACCCTAAGCCCCGAGGGCCAGTCATCAACATGATATTCGGAGGGCCAACTGATGCTGGGTCCTCCCGAAACTCAAGAAAGGCTTATGCTCGAGAGGTAATGACTGTGGTTGGAGAAGCACCGAAGCGTGCCAGAACAGAAGTGTCAATAGGTTTTGATGATTCAGACTTGGAAGGGGTGAAGTTCCCCCACGATGACCCTCTAGTCATCATACCTGTTATTGACAATTCTGAAACAAAGAGAGTCCTAGTCGACAATGGAGCTTTAGTGGATATCTTGTTCCACGATGCTTTTATCAAGATGGGTTACACTGATTCTCAGTTAACACCCTCAAATATGCCTATATACGGATTCACTGGGGTGGAATCAAAAGTGGAAGGCACTATCCAACTCTCAATGACCATGGGGCAAGGAATTAATACATCTACTCAAATGTTGAACTTTGTAGTTATAAAGGCAAATTCAACCTACAACGCGATCCTTGGAAGGACTGGACTTCATGCGTTTAAATCCGTTGCCTCATCCTATCATCTGAAAAACAAGTTCCCAACGAGGAATGGGATTGGAGAAGAGCGGGGAGACCAAACGATGGCTAGAAGCTGTTATGTAGCCGCTTTAAGGCCTGATGGAATCGGGGGGCAGGTTCTCCCAATTGGGGACATGAATACAAACGACAATGAGGACAAAAGAGGGAAACCAGCCGAGGATTTGATCCCCATTCTCTTAGTCCTAGGTGAGCCAGAGAAGGTGACCTACGTTGGGGCTTTGTTACCTGAACCACTGAAAAAGACAACTCATATCTTTTCTTCAAGAGAACAATGACATTTTTGCTTGGACAGCGACCGACATGCCAGGGATTGATCCCCAATTGATAACTCACAAATTAAATGTGGATCCTGAAAGGAAGACGGTGAAACAAAAGAAGAGAAGTTTTGCTCCAGAGAGGCTTGAAGCCATAAAATAAGAGGTTGAAAAGCTTTTAGAAGCTGGTTTCATAGAGGAAATTCAATTCCCATAATGGTTGGCTAACCCAGTGATGGTCAAAAAGTTCAACGGAAAATGGAGGATGTGCGTCGACTTCACCGACTTGAACGATGCATGTCCTAAGGATTGTTTTCCCTTACCAAGGATTGATGCTCTAATAGATGCAACAGCTTGGGCACGAGATGCTAAGTTTCATGGATGGCTTCAGTGGATACAACCAAATCAAAATGCACAAGGATGACATCTCCAAGGTATCATTCATCACTGACTTTGGTGTTTTCTGTTATCTAGTCATGGCATTTGGACTTAAGAATGCTGGGGCAACATACCGAAGGTTGGTGAACAAAATTTTTGAACACCTAATTGGAAAAACCATCGAGGTCAACGTAGATGACATGCTAGTCAAGAGCCTCGATAAGGCCAACCACATTGAGCACCTCCGAGAGGCATTTGAAGTGCTAAGGCACCACAAAATGATGTTGAATCCAGCTAAGTGTGCCTTTGGTGTAGGCTCGGGAAAGTTTTTAGGCCTAATGGTTTCCAAGAGAGGAATCAAGGCTAATCCCGACAAAATCAAAACAATTCTAGACATGGAACCACCACGGACTATTAAGGAAGTCCAGAAGCTAACTGGAAGAGTGGCAGCATTGGGAAGATTCATCTCCAAGTCAGGAGAGAAGTGCTTACCTTTCTTCAAAGCACTTAAGAATGTGAAATTTTTTGAATGGACAGCTGAAAGCCAAGAGGCCTTTGAAGCCTTGAAGAAGTACATGGCTAAGCCACCGCTATTGGCCAAACCAAAACCAGGAGAGGTTCTTTATCTATACTTGGCAGTATCCAACACTGCCCTCGGAGCTGTTTTGGTAAAAGAAGAATTGAAGGTTCAGAAACCCATCTACTATGTGAGCAAGATCCTACATGGAGCAGAAATAAACTACTCTACGATTGAGAAGTTTGCCTTAGCCTTGATCATGGCCTCAAGAAAGCTACGCCCATACTTCCAAGCACACAAGATAGAGGTCCTGACCAATCAGCCTCTAAGAAACATCTTGCATAGCCCTCAAGTTAGTGGAAGATTGATCAAATGGGCCATTGAATTGGGAGAATTTGACATCAAGTATAAGCCTCGGACGGCCATAAAAGCTCAAGCACTTGCTGACTTCATGGTTGAATGCACCATTGACAACCAAGAAGTCAGGGGGCAGGAAGTGATAGTGGAAGACAAGGAAGATGAATAAATGGTCTCCAAAGAATATTGGATGCTCTATTTTGATGGAGCATCAAAAACAAAATCAAGTGGAGCAGGTTTGGTGCTACAAAGTCCTGATGGATTTCTCATAGAGTATGCACTAAAACTGGACTTCCCAACGACAAATAATGAGGCTGAGTACGAAGCTCTAATAGCCGGCTTAGGGCTGGCTGGAGCCTTGAGGGTCAAAACTCTGAAAGTATGTGGAGACTCGAGGCTAGTGGTCTCCCAAGTAAATGGGGAGTTTGAAGCCAGAGATGAAGTCATGGCCAAGTACTTGAAACTTGTCAAGGCCATTATGACTGAGTTTGACGAATGCTATGTGGAACATATTCCAAGGGAAGAGAACGTGAAGGCTGATGCTTTGTCTAAGTTTGCCTCTTCTGAAATTGAAAACTATGCAGGGAGTGTATACTTCCAAGTCTTGAAGACCCCAAGCATCAACGGAAAGTTGGTAGCACCCATTGATGTTGGCAGTTGTTGGATGGAGCCCATCAAATCTCATCTAGAAACTGGGTGGTTACCCAACGACACTTCAGAAGCACGAAAGCTAAACGTCAGAGCACTAAGGTATACCCTGTTTGAGGGAATCCTATACAAGAAGTCTTTCATCATTCCATGTCTGAAATGTTTGAGACCTCAAGAGGCAGAATTGGCCCTGAAGGAAGTATATGAAGGAATTTGTGGGCAGCACTTGGGGGCAGAGCCGTTGCTCATAAAATCACTCGTCTAGCTTTCTATTGGCCAAGCATACTTGCTGATGCTAAAAGCTACGTGAAGAAATGTGAACGGTGCCAAAAGCATGCACCAGTGGTTAGACAACGACCAGAAATGATGACATCCATTAACTCACCTATCCCCTTTGCCATGTGGGGAATGGATATACTCGGGCCATTTCCAATGGCAAGTGCTCAACGAAAGTTCTTGATAGTAGCAATCGACTACTTCACCAAGTGGATTGAGGCTAAGCCATTAGCCAAGATAACCACCAAGCAAGTAATGCATTTCTTCTGGGAAAATGTGATATGCAGATATGGAATTCCACGAATCCTGGTCACGGACAATGGAACTCAGTTTAACAACGATGAGTTCAAGAAGTATTGCAATGAGAATGATATCAAGTTGCGCTTCACTTTTGTTGCCCATCCACAAGAAAATAGGCAAGCTGAGGTTGCAAATCGAATTATCCTAGATTGGAGGCAATAAGGATATTCCTAGCCTATGCAGCCCATGTCAATTTCAAGGTCTATCAAATGGATACGAAAAGTGCCTTCTTGAATGGGGAATTAGAAGAGGAGGTATATGTCGGTCAACCTCCTGGTTTTGAAGATCCAAATTATCCAGAATTTATCACAGTTTATGGATTGAAGAAAGCACCTAGAGCCTGGTATGACACACTATTACAGTTTCTTTTAGAGAATCCTTCACTAGAGGTACTGTTGATAAAATTCTCTTCTTTAGAAATGTTAATGGCTCTAGTATACTTATTCAAATTTATGTATATTACATTATATTTGGGTCTACAGATGAGAAACTTTGCAAAAGGTTTCCCAAACTTATGCAAAGCAAATATGAAATGAGCATGATGGGTGAACTAACCTACTTCCTTGGCTTGCAAGTTAAGCAAGTGAGGGATATGATATTTTTAAGTCAAACTACCATGCGAACTGCCACTAAGCTTGAATTGAACACTAAGGAAAAATCTATGGACATTACAAGTTATAGAGGAATGGTAGGCTCACTTCTATATTTGACAGCTAGTAGACCTGATATTATGTTTGCTACATCCCCATGTGCTAGATTTCAGGCTGATCCTAGAAAGTCTCATTTAATTTCTATTAAAAGGATTTTTAGATATCTCAAGGGAACACCAAACCTTGGCATTTGGTACCCTAGAGAATCTGGTTTTGATCTAATTGGTTATTCAGATGCAGACTATGCATTTTGCAAAATTGACAAAAAAAGTACAACAGGCACCTGTCAATTTCTAGGAAATAAGCTTGTCCCTTGGTTCAGTAAAAAGCAAAATTATGTCTCTACTTCTACAGCTGAGGCTGAATATATTGCAGCTGGAAGTTGTTGTGCACGGATTCTTTAAATGAAAAATCAATTACTAGACTATGGTCTAATAGTTAATAAGATTCCAGTTTTCTGTGACAACACAAGTGCAATTGCCATAACTAAGAATCCAGTGTAACACTCAAGAACCAAGCACATTTACATAAAGTATCACTTCATCAGGGAACATGTGATGAATGGTACCGTGGAACTTCATTTTATTCCAAGTGAACAACAAATTGCAGACATCTTTACCAAGCCACTTGATGAATCAACATTCTCAAGGTTGGTAAGTGAGCTAGGTATGCTTAACTTCTCATAATCAATTTAAATGTCTGATAATTTGTAATGCATCCAGTGTCAAAATGATTTTCATGAGAATTAAAACTCTCAGAAAAAGTAAGAATTTTGTCTAAGTCAAAATTACTCCTTTGACGGATACCCTTATCCGTTGATGGTCATTTTTGACACTCGGTTTTCTATACCTCTATGGATATTACTCTTTGTTCCTTCAACGGATGCGTTGAATCTCAAAAGGTTGTAATCCTATCCATAGATAGTACAGTTATAATCGTAACCGTTAAAAGCCACAATCCCATCCGTTGTTACATGCGTACAGCAGTATGTATGTAATTGCAGTAAATTCGTGGCTTTACTTTTTAAGCTCATTATTTTCAAACGGCTATTTCTTGCACCAATAAAATAATTTCTTTCAATTATTTTGATTTTCTTAGTGAATTATTTGGGGGGAGTATAAATTGATTTTTACTCCCAATTAATAATTTTCTATTATTACCCAAAATTCTCTAAGGCAAAAGCTCATCTTTCTCTCTCAAAGCAAAACCTCTCTCTGTAATTCAAGCTCTATAACAATGGCACCAACCAACAAAACAATGTCTCTTACTAGTTTCACTTACGAGAAGAACATTTTCACTGCACTGGTGGACTTTGATGAGAAGAACACATCATATCACAAGATGATGAGGTTTTTCCAGAACTGTAAGCTCTCCAAAGCCATGTCTGAAGCCCCCAAATTGTACTTTGAGGTGATTGAAGCTATCTGGGAATCTTATGTGTTCGATTCTGTCAACACTACAATCACCTTCACTCTCCAAGGTAAGGAACATGTAATTAATAGTGATGTCATTACAACATGCTAGAACTTACCTGAAAACAATAGATTAGAAAAGCATAATGATAGTGATGTTGTTAACATGCTCAATTCCATGAATTATGCTTTATCTACTGCTAATCTAAGCAAGATTCAAAGAATAGGTATGGTAAAAGAATGGAGATTTTTCTTTGATGCCATTATTAAAGTTTTCTCTGGTAAGATTAGCAACTATGATGCTATAACTTCTTCTATGCTAGACATTAGTCACATGCTTTTAAGTGATAGCTATTATAATCTAGGGTCCTTAATTCTGTTTGAAAAAGGATGTAACAGGGTGGGTAAGCAAATGCTTGACCTGCCAAAGAGTAAAGGCAGAACACCAAAGACCCGGTGGACTCTTACGACCCCTAGAGATTCCAGAATGGAAATGGGAACAAATAGCCATGGACTTCGTAGTAGGATTGCCACGAACCAAAGCTAATCACGACGCCATCTGGGTAATCGTAGATCGGTTGACAAAGTCAGCTCACTTTCTTCCGATTAATGAAAGGTACACTGTCGATAGGCTAGTGGATATTTACATGAAAGAAATTGTGGCGCGACATGGAGTTCCAGTCTCCATTGTGTCAGACATAGACCATAGATTTAACTCCAGATTTTGGAGAAGCTTTCAAGAATGTGTAGGAACCAAGCTAAACATGAGTACCGCTTACCATCCCCAGACGGATGGGCAAAGTGAGAGGACTATCCAAACCTTAGAGGATATGTTGAGAGTTTGTGCCATAGATTTCAAAGGAAATTGGGATGATCACCTACCCCTGATTGAGTTTTCCTACAACAACAGTTTTCATGCAAGTATCGGGATGCCCTCGTATGAGGCCTTGTATGGAAGAAGATGTCGATCCCCCTTGTACTGGGATGAAGTTGGAGAGCGAAAAATGCTCGGACCCGAAATGGTCCAACAGACTAAGGATGCAACAGACCTTATCAGAGGACGGCTGGTAGCAACCCAAGATAGACAGAAGAAATATGCAGACTTGGCCCGAAAGGACAAGGAATATGAAGTGGGAGATCTTGTGCTGTTGAAAGTATCTCCGTGGAAAGGATTGATGAGGTTCAGAAAGAAAGGGAAACTGAGCCCCAAATATATTGGACCGTTCGAGATCTTGAGACATATCGGGGAAGTAGCTTACGAGCTAGCCTTGCCCCCAAACCTGCAACAAGTTCACAACGTGTTCCATGTGTCCATGTTAAGGAAGTACAATCCGGATGCCAGACACGTGGTGGAATACGAGCAAGTAGATATACAACCAGACCTGTCACATATAGAGCAACCGGTGGAAATCATTGACCGCAAGGATCAAGTGCTAAGGAATAAGGTTATAAAGCTGGTAAGAGTTTTGTGGAGAAATCATAATGTTGAAGAATCCACTTGGGAACTAGAAAGCGCAATGCTAGAAAAGTACCCTCATCTATTTTTATTTGATTCCGGGACAGAATCCTTTTAAGTAGGGGAGACTTTAATATCCCAAATTTTTGTAATATTTAAAACCTTGATGAATAGTAAATTTGCCACTGATGAATAGTAAATTTGCTGATGAAAAGTTTTTCAGACCACACTATGTGGATGACATGGAATTAATGTTTCGAAGTTATATTATTGATGTATAAGGAGAATAAGTGAATGCAAACGCAATCAGAATCAGAAGATTTCCATTCGAGTTTTAAATCACTATTCACTGGACAATCAAGGATGTATTGATTTGATCGTTTTAAGAAAGTATGTGGAATGAGAAATCCAGGATCATATCTTAAACCAAGGTGAGAAATCTAGAACCATATATTAAACCAAGATAATGGAAAGATCAAGGAAGTATCCCCTAGCTTTGGTACAGAGAAACGTTTTTAAAATCACTTGAAACTATCGCGAAACAAAAGCGTAACAAATTATGGAGTAAACCCTAACCAAAGGAGGAGTATTACATAAGATCATCAAGTTCAATATATAAGAGGATTGAGGATACAAATGATGACATAAGCATGATGCAGAGGGGTGACAAATGGATGACAAAGTGATGACAAGGTGATGAATCACCACCTTGTCACCACTTTCACCACCACCACAAGTTCAAAAAGAGGCTTGTCATTGGTGACAAGGCTTGTTATTAGCCACACAAATAAAATGGCAAAGTATTAAGTGTAATTAGACAAAAGAAAAGAAAGGAAAATCAAACAAAACAAATCAAGAAAAGATGCATCTTGAAGAACAAGACCATTCGGCTTTTTCCATTTCTTCAAACCCTTAAGAAATTTTCCTCCACTTTTACTGAACCATAAATCAAGTTCTTGGGCTCTAAATCACCCTCTTCCATAAACTAAGGTAGATCTTTAATCTTAGCTTCATCCATGGTTGATAGCTTGGTCAAAAATGGATTCAAAGTTGATGATGAATAGTGATGTGAATAGTAATCTCATAAGATCTTGTTTTGTTTTGAAGTTTTTAGGTTTGATTAGCATAGTTAAGGAGCAAGGAAGGATATACCATCCATATATAGCTTTTGTTAAGTTCCAAGGAAGGTATAAAACTTCTCCCCTTTTTGAGATTATGCTTTGATTTAGTAGTTATAAGTGATTGTTTAGAACTATGTTGTAATGAAGCATGTATGCATGATTTAGAGTATGTTTAATGGTTAATTTGTGGATAAACCTATGAACTAGGGTATGACCATGTTTGGACAGAAAATTGTAGTATTAACTTGAGGTTGGATTGTTGGATGATTGGTTGTTGATTGGTGGTGGATTTGAGTGTTTAAAACGCGGGAATCGCGTTTAAGCGTCGTTACCATGTCGAATTTTACTTAGGTAGTTTGGACAGAAACCACGGTTACATTAAAGGGCATAAACATGAAGTTTCTGCCCATGAGCATGTAGGCCCTGTTTCCTAGTTTGTTTTAGCGAAAGAATCGTGTCGTTTCGATTTACGGTTTAGGAGAAACGTCCGTTTTAGTGAAAGCGGTTTCGCGTAACTAAGTAGTTCATTGCATGAACTTTGAGATAGGGATAAAGCCCTTTCAAAATGGAATTGGGTTGAGATATTAAAATGGATACTAGCATGGATAGTCTAGAAAGGAACCTAGAAGGTTTCGAATTAAAAAGATAAATTTGTGATTTTATAAAAATGCGAGAACAAAGGTTGCGCAAGTGAAATACCCTTAAGGGGATGGTTAAAAACAAGGAGTTAGTAAAGGAAAAGTACTTGGGTTTTGTGAATAGATTTTCACCCAAACTTGTGACTTAAGAGTTACGGAATGTCATGAGGTTATAGATGACCGAGAGCGAGACGTTTGATTTTTATTAATAGAACTAAGTGCTTAAGTTATAGCACATTAATTGGTTCTAGGGGACTGACGGTGAATTGTATATCTTGTTATAGATCGACGAGCACACTCTCAAGCCCCCACTACCACACCACCAAGACACCAAGGCAAGTTTTCAAACCCAACATCATATAAGTGATGCTGTTGTGATATATGTTGTGATTATGATAAATATTCTGCTTTAATGCTGTGAAATGATTTATAAACTGTTTACGCTTTTAATAAAAAGCTGTATAAGATATAAGGTTTATATGCTAGGTAAATACAAGATATAAACCAAGGTTTAAAGGTTAAAGACTCTAAGTATAGAGTACTTGTATGATAGTTTTAAAACTTAGACCGGGAGTCAAATTATTATTTTGTTTTGATCATACTGTCAAAAGCTGGAAGGGTTCCAGGGACAGTCATATTTTTAAATATTGATTAAATATTCCAATATCTATATATTATTGGATATTTAATGTGAGATATTTTAATAATATTATAATACTTATTAAGTGAATATTATTTAATTAAGTGAATATTATTTTAAATATTCACTTAAGTGGATTATTATTGAATAATAATTCAATATTTATTACTTGGGTATTTATTAAATATTCCAAATAGGATTTAAAAATCATAGAACCTTATTATATGATTAAAGGTTCTACTATTTACACAAAAATATAAATTTCTGATTTTCAGAAAAGATATTAAAACAGAGATTCCCAACTATTATCTTAAGATATTTAAAGATATTTAAATGCGAATAGTGTTTTCTAACTTATCGAAAGTTGGGAATCTAGTTCAAGAGTTCGAGGACAGAGTTTTACTTCCACTGTTCCTCTAGAATATCTATAGCTGGGGATGGCTCCCCCATTCAAGTAAAGGATTTCAAACTGGCCAAACTCTGATAAATTTCAATAAACTCCCTGGTCACGATTTCAAAATACGTGGTAATCATCGGTAGTTTCGTTGACTAATGTCAACCCACACTTTGACTTACTCCCTTCAAATACTCTGGAGTAAGGAAATTCTGAACGGTTACAAAGTTTTTGACAAGTATTTATACTTGGGGAAAATAGGATTAAATTCCGATTTCCGTTTCATTGATATTTTCATCATGGGAACTGGAAGGGCTTACACGGAAATGAAACAAGTGCCGGGGTAGTGCCAAAATTATCAAGGCTTACCCGGTGATGAAATAGGCGCCGAGGTAGTGATCTCTTGCGTGCTAAGGCTTACCTGGTGATGAAATAGGCGCCGAGGTAGTGATCTCTTAGCACAGTGACCCATATGCGGTCAGGGTGATAACCGAATAGGAAGTCGTCCTTCTACTAGTGGAAAAGAAAAGTTACGATACAACGGCTGATCACCGTGTATCGGGTGTACCCAGTATATTCCCTTCCCTCCAATTGGAGTTGTGCTGCACATTGTAACAAAAGCCTAGGCGCTGAGTTACTGATAATGTGACAGTGATGAGTAATGATGTTCCTCATACAGTAGTCGTACTGTAGGGCATGTTTTGACGAAAAGAAAGATAAATATATCATTCTGTATACGAATGAAGTTTTAAAGGTTTTCCTTTATGATATAAGCTTACTTATATGCTTATGCTGTATTATATTATTGTTGGGCTGAGTGCTCACTCTTGCTTTCTTTTTATATATATATATATCACAACACAACAGCTAGAGTAGATGGCCAGGATTCGTCGTACCGCTCAGAAGCGCGTATGGGCCGCGCAGACCGCCCATAGGATGGCAATTGCAGCACCTCAGGTAGAAGTACTGAGTTGGTTCGGAATGTAACTCTGGTTGCTCCGGTTTAGTTATAAGTATCACTTATGTATATTAATGAACAAGAACAAACTTTTGCGCTGCCTTATGGTTTCACATAGAAATCATACTGGTAGTAGGTTGCAAGCATTACTTTTGGGTTGTAATAACTTTAAATTTATGGATCATATGACTACTGTTTTTGTAAGTTCGTTTCTGAGACATAACTGGCGTGACTATATTGATGGTGGGGTCACCATGTGTGTTGATTTATTATATTATGATTCAAGTATTAAGTGTTTGTGACAACCTAGATCTCCGACCCCGGATTTGGGGGTGTTACATGTGTTGTTCTTGCACCGAGATGTCCAGCATAAGGTTGGTCCAAGTGATCTCTCCTTTCTGTCTTTTCAAGGAGAGAGCGAACTCTTCCCAAGATTTCGGGAGTTTTTCAATCATGCTCATAACCTTGAACTTTTCAGGGAGGTCCATTCCGGACTCCTTCAAAGCATGCACTATCATCTCGAATTCATGCACTAGCTCAGTCATGAACTTATTGTCCACCAACTTGAATTCAAGGAACCTAGTCACAGAATACTTTTCCAGACCTTGTGAGTCAGTATTATGTGTCTGGTCTAGCTTTTCCCATAAGAGTTTTGCGGAGTAGTCATCTGATGAGTAAACATCAAACAAGGTGTTCGTTAGAGCAGCCAAAATAGCCGCCGTAGCCACCCCATCCTTCTCACCCCACTTTGCAAAAGCCTTAACTGTGTCAGCCTTTTCTTGATCCACAACCGGCTTCTCATACTCCACAACAGGCCACAAACCCTTTACAGTCAACCACAACTTCATCCTTTTCTGCCAACGAGAAAAGCCGATGCCTCCATTGAATTTATCTGGCAAGCCAGTTAATTCAACGAGTTGTGGAAAATTGTAAGTGGTCCAATCAATGACCCCAGCAGATGCACCAGAACTACCACTAGCAGGAACTTCACTCTCGTTAACCATTATGCTAAATAATATATAACAAATTATCTCTTCAAGAATGTTGGAAATATTAACAATTACAGCAACATAGAGGCAGTTATATAAATTATTTAACAAGTCCAGGAAAAGACAACAATTAACGAAACAAATCATGAAGGTAAATAACATGCATATCACTGACTAAATAAACAAAGAAAAGAAGAGAGGTGTACCAGGAGCCATAGCCATAACAGTGTACAAAAGAAGTTTAAAAAATCAGCTGAGTCGCCAGTCCTTGCAAGAAGTCCTGACTGCTCTTGAAGAGATAATTGCCCCCACTTACTGTGTTAGGATGCTTGCAACACCTCCTCCAGGATAAAATAGCTCTGAGCAATGGTTCCACAGCAACTCCAATGCTCAACTTCGACTGGCACCTCAGTCGCCGGAGAAACCACAAGAAGACAAGCTTCAAACTAAATATTGAGGAAAGAGCAGAAAGTGTAAAGAATGTAAGGTGTGGTGCAAAATAATCAGAAACTTAGCTCTCTATTTATAGTAGAGGCTAAGCGTAACTGATACCACCCTAATTAATATTAGAATCGTAACTGCAACTCCTCCAATTAATTTAGAGATGAAACTGACGATTTACATTTAATAAAAATAAAAAACAGACGATTTTAAATTAAATAAATCGTAACAGTTACTTCATATTTAATCCAGATATCAGTTTAATATTTTCGAATATATCTATCAAATCATGTCTAGGTTCATTCGAATAAATATCAGTTACTGTCCCACTAGGTCCATCATATTTTAATAATTAAATTAATATCCGACCCAGCTCAGCCCAACTGATAAGATAACCCAGCCCAATTTTGATAAATTAATTCTAATTAAAATATTAAAACACGTAAATAAAATCTCTCGCCCAGGTCGCCTCGCGTGCGCGAGACGCCGAGACATTCGTCCAAATCACCCTTCAACCGAGCCGAGCCGACCCGAGTCGAGACGAGACGAGACGTGGCGAGGCGGGCGGCGGTGGCGCACGCGTGTGTGTGTGCGCGCGTGAAGCACATACTAACACCATGCACTATCACACACCTTAGTAGTTGTATACTACCCATGTGTGTGATACTATATAAAGCCAACAACCCCCTTTATTTAGTTCAATGTGAGACAAATACACATTCTCATTTCAAGCTCTTTCAAGCTACTAACTTCAACTCTATTTCTCTATGGATTTCACTAAGAAAATTACTTAGATCCATATATGAAAATTTAAGTCCCCGTAACAAGGAACAATTTCCAATCGTTAAAATTCGGAATTAATATCAAGAACATATAAATACTTATGCTCCAAAACTCCATTTTCTAACACAAGATTCGTGGAATCCAGTACCTGCATATTACATTTTCCCAGAAGAACTACATTACGCTTGGTGGTTATCTTGGCTAAAGGTTTAGCCGTAATCCACTTGGTGAAGTAGTCGATTGCCACTATCAAGAATTTTCTCTGTGCACTTGTCACTGGAAATGGTCCTAGTATATCCATTCCCCACATGGCAAATGGAACAGGTGAATTTATAGACGTTAACATCTCAGGTGGTTTTCTAACCACTAGTGCAAGCTTTTGGCATCGTTTACACCTTTTCACGTAGCTTTTAGCATCTGCAAGCACATTTGGCCAATAGAAACCTAGAAGAGTGATTTTATGAACAATGGCCCTGCCCCCCAAGTGTTGCCCACAAATCCCTTCATGGACTTCTTTTAGGACCAACTCTGCCGCCTGGGGTCTCAGACACTTCAAGTAGGGGATGACGAAAGACTTTTTATATAAGATTCCTTCAATTAAGGTGTACCTTAGTGCTCTCACATATAACTTTCGTGCCTCTGAAGTATCGTTAGGTAACCAACCAGTTTCTAAATGAGATTTGATGGGATCCATCCAACAGCTAGAAATATCAATGGGTGCTATTAACTTTCCATTGATGCTTGGGGTTCTTCAAGACTTGGAAGTACACACTTCCTGCATAGTTCTCAATTTCAGAAGAAACAAACTTGGACAAGGCGTCAGCCTTCATGTTTTCTTCTCTTGGAATGTGTTCCACATAACACTCATCAAACTGAGTCATAATGGCTTTGACAAGTTTCAGATACTTAGCCATGACTTCATCTCTAGCGCTCAAACTCTCCATTCATTTAGGAAACTACCAACCTTGAGTCTCCACATACTTTGAGGGTCTTAACTCTCTAGGCTCCAGTCAGCCCTAAGCCAGCTATCAGGGCTTCATACTCAGCTTCATTGTTCGTTGTTGGGAAGTCCAACTTTAGTGCATACTCTATGAGGAATCTATCGGGACTTTGCAGCACTAAACCTGCTCCACTTGATTTTGTTTTTGATGCCCCATCAAAATAGAGTACCCAACATTCTTTGGACACCATGTGTTCATCTTGCTTGTCTTCTTCTTTTCCTTCCAATATTACTTCCTCCCTCCCGACTTCTTGGTTGTTAATGGTGCATTCAACCATGAAGTCAACAAGTTCTCGAGCTTTTATTGTCGTACGAGGCTTATACTTGATGTCAAATTCTCCCAACTCAATCGCCCACTTGATCAACCGCCCGCTAATTTAGGACTATGCAAAATGTTTCTTAGAGGTTGATTAGTCAAGACATCTATCTTGTGCGCCAGGAAGTATGGGCGTAGCTTTCTAGAGGCCATGACTAGGGCTAATGAAAACTTCTCTATCATAGAGTAGTTTATTTCTGCTCCATGTAGAATCTTGCTCACTTAATAGATGGGTTTCTGAACTTTTAATTCTTCCTTAACCAAAACAGCTCTAAGGGCAATGTTAGAAACTGCCAGGTACAAGTAGAGAATCTCTCCTGGTTTTGGTTTTACCAACAATGGTGCCTCGGCCATGTATTTTTTCAAGGCCTCATGGCTTTCTGTTGTCCACTCAAAAAATTTCACGTTCTTCAGTGCTTTGAAGAAAGGCAAGCACTTCTCCCCTGATTTGGAGATGAATCTCCCCAATGCTGCCACTCTTCCCGTTAGCTTCTGAACATCCTTGACAGATCGTGGTGGCTCCATGTCCAGGATTGCTTTGATTTTATCTGGGTTAGCCTCAATTCCTCATTTAGAAACCATCAGGCCTAAAAACATTCCTGACCCTACGCCGAAAACGCACTTAGCTAGATTTAACATCATCATATGGTGCCTCAACACTTCAACTGCTTCCCGTAGATGGTTTATATGATCCGCCTTATCGAGGCTTTTAACTAACATGTCATCCACATAGACTTCCATGGTATTTCCAATCAGGTGTTCAAAAATTGTGTTCACCAACCTTTGATATGTTGCACCTGCATTCTTGAGTCCAAATGTCATAACCAAATAACAATAAACACCAAAGTCAGTGATGAAAGATACCTTGGAGATGTCATCCTTGTGCATTTTGATTTGGTTGTATCCGCTGAAGCCATCCATGAAACTCAACATCTCGTGCTCAGCCGTGGAATCTATTAGAGTATCAATTCTTGGCAAGGGAAAACAATACTTTGGACATGCATCATTCAAGTTTGTGAAATCCATGCATATCATCCATTTTCCATTGGCCTTCTTGACCATTACCGGGTTAGCCAACCATTCAGGAAATTGAATTTCTTCAATGAACCCTGCTTCCAAGAGCTTATCCACTTCCTGCTTGATAGCCTCTTGCCTCTCTGGAGCAAAGTTTCTCTTCTTTTGCTTCACTATCTTCCTTTCAGGATCTATGTTCAACGTATGAGTTATTAATTGGGGATCAATCCCTGGAATATCTGCCGCTGTCCAAGCAAAAATATCGTTGTTTTCTTGAAGAAGAGATATGATTTTTCCCTTCAAGGGTGTTCAGGTAACAATGCTCCAATGTAGGTAACCTTTTCTGGTTCACTAGGAACTAAAGGTATAGACATTAAATCCTCAGTCGGTTTCCCTCTTCTTTCTTCATTATCTCTAGTATCCATGTGCTTAATGGGGAGAATCTGCCCACCGACTCCATCAGGTCTCAATGCAGCTACATAATAACTTCTAGCCATTTTTTGATCACTTCGCTCCTCACCAATCCCATTTCTTGTTGGAAACATAACTTTCAGATGGTAAGACGAGGCAACAACCTTGAATGCACGCAGACCCGTCCTTCCCAGAATTGCATTGTAAGTTGAAGTTGCCTTTATAACTATAAAGTTCAACATCTGAGTAGTCATTTTCGAACCTTGCCCCATTGTCATAGGGAGTTGGATTGTACCTTCCACCCTCGACTCCACTCCATTGAATCCATATATGGGCATATTCGAGGGTGTCAATTGAGAGTCAGTGTAGCCCATCTTGATAAAAGCATCATGGAACAAGATGTCCACTGAAGCTCCATTATCAACCAAAACCCTCTTCGTCTCAGAATTGCCTATCATAGGTATGATGACTAGAGGATCGTCATGGGGAAATTTCACTCCCTCCAAGTCAGAATCATCAAAACTGATGGCTATTTCCGTTTTGGCACGCTTTGGGGCTTCTCCTACAACAGTCATTACCTCTCGGGCATAAACTTTCCTTGAGTTTCGGGAGGACCCAGCTGCAGTTGGACCTCTAAATATCATGTTGATGACAGGCCCTCGGGGTTTTGGATTACGATCTTGATCATTGCCCCTTTTGTCATAATCTTTCCTTTGATAGTTTCCTCGTTGATTTCCTCGATTCCCATCCTTAGTGAACTTATCGAGTTTTCCTCTTCGAATCAAGAACTCGATCTCATCTTTCAATTGTCCGCAATCATCTGTATCATGACCAACCTCTTTGTGGAATCGACAGAATTTATTCTGATTTCTTTTTGACAAGTTAGTCCTTAGTGGCTTCGGCCATCGAAGATCTTCTTCCTTCTCAATTTCCATCAGAATTTGGCTTCTTGGGGTGTTCAACCTTGCATACTCTGTGAATCTTGGTCCAAAATTATTCTTTTTGGGTGGAGAGTCAGAATCCTTTGTTGTCTCCTAGGATACTTATAGTATCATATTCTTGAGTCTCCTTTCTCTTTTTCCCGTTTCCATTTCCCCCAGCAGTGGGTTCATACTTCCTCATGCTTTCTTCAGCTTTGATATATTTCCCAGCCATATCTAGTAGCTTCAACATGCTTTCGGGTGGATGTTTTGCCAGAGACCTCTTAAAGTGGTCATCAACGGGACCAATCAATATTTAATGTATAAAGTGGTGATAGTGGGGAAAATAAGTGAATGTAGTTAATTTTTGTATTATAAAACTTTACTATTTTAGGAAACTTTTGGAATGTAAAGAATTGAGACGGACATCCAAAATGTAAAGAAATGAGAGGGACAGAGGGAGTATTTGACCAATTTCTTATTTCACTTATAATTATCACTTATAGTTATGCTTTCAAAATTGGAATTGTACAGATCTGTCGAAAGAGAAAGATATAGTCAAACAAGAGATTCTGAAACTATTGAGTAGTAGAATAAACAAAACGAGAAACGTCACAAAAAATATATGTCACAAGTAATTATCATAAAGTTTTTTTGTGTAACTTTATATAATTTTTCAATTCAACTACTGATCTTTTACGTTTCTAAATAATAGAAAGTTGTTGATGAAAATAACGAAATTAAATTGGATGGGAATCTTTTGGATCAATATACATGTTAATGTTTCATTTTTAAAATTAATTTGATTTAATTTGTGGTTTCTATATAATAAAAAAATTGTTTCTAGAAATAAAAAAACTCAATTGGACCAGAATCTTCGAGATCTTATCCCAGGTTGTATACACAAAATTTTAATTATATGTATATATACATAGTTTACACTATATTTGGCTGATTTGTTAGTACCATTATAATTATCCCTTATAGCTACGCTTTGGAATTGGAAGTTAGAAGAAGCTCTGCTCGAAGAGAAAGATGCCATCAAACAAGAGATTTTCTGAACTAATGAGCAGCGGAATAAACGTAATGAGAAACGTCGAAAAATATTTATAGCACAGGTACGGGTGACGTAGTTTCTTTTGCTTAATTATTATATATATATATATATATATGCAAGTGCTCATATGAGACCCCAACTAAAAATGAGAACTGAGACTAAATCCTAACCCCACATTTTTATATGTACATTAAACTAGAGCCACAAAAATATTCTAGATCTAAATTTTATTTCTCCCACCTTCGTCTCTCTCCACCACCCCCATTTCTATCTTTCTTACATTTATCCCTAGCCACCTATCTTTCTTCTCACACACTTCTACCATGTATTCCTCACAAAATGAACACCGCGATTTCTCAATCACCATCGCCACATGTTATTGTCGTCATTTTCGTCATTGCTCCGATTTACAATCATTACTTTGATATGCTATCGTTGCTGCTATTGATTCAGCCATCTCCAATTGCGATCTTCGATTGATAGCCATTGAACATACATATCAGGTAGACATATTTTACATTCATAAGTCAAAAGATCTAATTTCTTTCTTTGAGTGGTGGTTATGGCGGTGATGGTGGATACGGTGACGGTAGTGGTAAAAAATGTATGGTGGCGAAGATTGTGGTGGAGATAGTAGTGGTAGTCATGATAGATGTAAATTTTTTTTCAGTGATTTACTAAAAAATATTTTGGTGATTTGTGTAGAAATTTGGTGATTTCTATTGAGATTTTGTGATTCTGGAATAAATTTGGTGATTTGTGTTGAAATTTAGTGATTTCTGTTGAGAAGTGATTTTGGAATAATTTGGTGATTCATGATAAAGATGGGGGCAATCTATTTTAGTAATTTTGTATGTGGAAGAGGTGGTAATGTAGCTATAAGTGGTGGATAGCAGTTAATGACTGATGGTTGTATAATTGCGCTTGTGGAGCTAGTGATTATGGGTCTAGAGAAGCTGTGTGTGAAACGATGTAGTTGATATGTATAACTGTATAAGTTTGTGCTTCTATTTTACGATTACGATTTTTGGTGATTGGGACTCAGTTCTCATTATAAGAGGGGTCTCAGTACAGCAATCCCATATTAATATATATATACACACACACACACACACACATATATATATATATATATATATATATAATTCAACTATTAATCTCTTACATTTTCTATGTAATAGAAATTTGTTGGTGAAAATAAAGAAATTCAGTTGGAGAATATTTTGGATCTAAATACAGGTTGGTGTTTTAGATTTTAAAACGATTTTATTTTTGATATTAAAATATAAATAATCTATCATTAACATTTCAGTTATTTTTGATATTGTTCCACACTTAATTAAAATTTCGTAATGTTGTAAAGGGATAACATATAAAATTTTATCCTAGCACCTTCGAGTAAAAATAAATTTAAATTATAAAAGCATATACTAGCATAAATCCTTTAATTTTTTGTATATATGTGTGTATTGTTTGTAGCAAGTGAATGAATGCTCCTCCTTTTTAATCTCAAAGAAGCTTTTATTTACGTGTTTGATTCGTTGAAACAAGCAACAGATATACCCTTGAGGACACCTGACATAAGTTAAATATGAATTTAATGTATTCCACCTTGAGTAAGAGATGTGAATTGTGACGTATATATACTTATTTCATAAGAGAATTTCTCATTATTCACACCGAGGTTCAGGTATAATCTACTTAAAATATACATTTAAATTCCTTCGCTTATTTATTTTTTGTACTTAAATAATGTTGATTTCTTCGTAGTGTCCTCAACAAAAATGAGGTACCGAGTGTGGTATTTTTGTTATGAGGTACATGCATGACATAATCCTGCATTCTCAAAAAACACGGGACATGAATTAGAAAATGGTAAGAGACAAAACTAGTTAGAATTTTTTTACAAATATATGGGACTAAAGTTTTTTGTTTAAAATATGTCATCTTCTAAATTTTGAAGGGTCTTGGTTCAAAAAGCTATAGCAAAAAGGAAATTAATGAGATATGAGAGTTGTGGGAAATGTTTTTTATCCGAGAATGTCTATAATCAGGTACGGCATCTATTGATTTAAAGAGCAACAGTTCACTGCATCTATTTGTCAATGCGTAATATTAAGCCTTGTTTCAGCTGGTGTAGTACTGCCATTATTATTATTATTGTTACCATACTTGCAAATTATGAGGCTGGCAGTAGAGTAGACTGAATTTTATATTAGAAACAACAATCTGAAATGAACTATGAGGTTAATTGAAGGATCTCCCATGTTTGGTGCATACTTTACTAAATTTAGAAATTTCTTACAAAGTCTGTCAATAGGTTCGAATGATGTCTTGAAATGTGTATTAATTGTAAAAAGAACAATACGTAGTGTGCTTTCAAGATGCACATGAATATTAAATGCTTCAATATTTCTAAAAATTAAGCAGCATGTGAACATATATAAGGTTTTTGATTGCTCCGTACTGATTGCTTTCTGTTATAGAGTTGACCAACATTGACTTTTTCTGCAGCCTTATCCCACGGACCAACACCAAGATTAAAGTCTTCTCCTGGACAAGTAAGAAAAAAAGAGCCAAGTAAAGCAGGTCCATGGCAGTCTAAATTCAAGAAAAATATCAAAATCAGAATCAAAATTGAAGAACTTGATTTTTTACACTAGAAACAATTTCTATTAGTATTTTGAACTAATGTACTGTTTATTCCAAGTGTATACTAGCAATAATCTTTTAAATTTATTTCAATCAAATTTGTGTTATAATTTTACTTTTTGTAATTCATTTTTGTTGACGTGGTTGTACCAGTGTATATAAGTGAAACATGTTGAAATTAATATTAATAAATCAGGTTAAAATATTATACAAAAATGACCTGGATTTTTTGAATTTTTTTAAGACTTTAGGCGTCGGTTAATGGTATGTGACGTTATTGTGTTACACTTAATGCGTCGGCATTTGAGAAACGAACGCTAATGGGATCAACCAATAGCGTCGGCATTCTAGATAACCAACGTTAATGTCACTACCAATAGCGTCGGAATTCCTCATAGCCGATGCTAGTGTCAGTACTAATAGCGTCGGTTGCATTCCAGATAACCGACGCTATTGTCGGTAACAACAACGTCGGTTATTGTACATCTTGGGTTGGTTTTTTAACCGACAACAAAGAAGTTTTAGCGACGCTGTTTTGACCGACGCTGTAGGCATATACCTATAGCGTCCCCTACATATACTATGCCTTTTAACCGATGTTGTAGCTCTTTTTGACAGACGATGTAGGCCCATTCTGCAGTAGTGTAAGGCCTTTTTACTAGTTTAGTTGTAATTTTATTAGGCCTAACCCATAATAAGGGTGATAAAATCATGGACCTAATTCAATGATCTTATTGTCATGGCCCAGGGCTAGCCCTCTCTTAGATGATAAGGCTTTTTTACTAGTTTAGTTGTAATCTAATTAGGCCTAACCCATAACAAAGGTGATAAGGTTTTTTCATTGGTTTAGTTTTGGCCTACTGCTTTTCTAAAATTGATTATTTTCTTAGGCCGAATCTAGTCTCCAGACATGTTTAAAACAACACACAGTTTTTTTTAATATATATTTCTACATTTATAAACCAAGACAAAGGTGTAATGACTTTGTAAACTTGTTTCTTGTCCCAGGTTAATATATTATCTAAGTCCTATTCATCTCTAACAAAATTTTGAGAACTAATACATAATTTTTGAGTAAATATACAATTATTTTTAGAAATTAAATAATTTAACCATATAATTACAACTATGTGTATTAAAATGTAGTTAAAAGTGTTAGAATTCAAACCCTTATCTAAATAAAGTTGGCAGCTAGTAATTATATCAAATATATAATTAACATAAATTATGTAGACTCATAGTACAATTTAACCTCTTCCACAAACAAAATAAGAAGATAACAGCTAGAGTCCTGAAAATATGGTGAGCGGAATTCTCAAGTCAAATACGTGTGATCACCTATGCAGCTTTGTTTTTATGAAGGCCAAGAAAATAGGTGGGCTGTGCAAATTACAATACACGGCTCAAATGTAAACTAAAGAAGACAAGAGTAGGTGTAATGTGCAGCTGGTGACACATGCATGAAAGTAGATATCTGGCAGCAGCTCTCTCATGTTCAGCATACACGTACAGAGTGGTCTTTATTCAAACCCTAAAATAAGGTGGCTAGCTGGGTTTCAAGGAAAGATTTTCAAGGAAAAGACGCGTCAGTGTGTTGCATGTATTTACTGTTCACGCGTTTCTTAAACTAGTATAAATAGAACCAGCATATTATTGTATCAATATATATATATGGAGTGAAAAAAGAAGTGCAGAGAAAAAAGAAAAGAGCTGAAGCTCTCACTTTAAAAAAGGAAAGGGGGTAGCCTTGTGTTGTAATAGTAATATAAAAAGCTGTAGCTTTGTCTTTGAGAAATAAAAGTTCTGTGATTATACAGTTTATATATATACATATCCTCGAAATTAAAAATCAGTTGAGCCCATACACGTTTCCAACAAGTGGCATCAGAGCGAGGTTGTTAAATTCTGAAAATTCTGCAAATTTTTCAGAAGTCACTATTCCGGCGAAGGTTGAAGATGATGAATAGTAGCAAATAGTAATTTACTATTTCGGCGAGGTACTATTCACAGATACGGTACTGTTCACGAATACTGTACGGCACTATTCATTTTCCGAAAAGAAAAAAATTCGGAAGTTTAAAAAAAAAATGGCGAATATGGTGCAACCCAACATTCCAAAATTGACGGCGACAAATTACGGGAATTGGAGTATCCAGATGAAGGTGTTACTCGGTTCCTACGACAATTGGGATATTGTCGAAAGTGGGTTTATTGAGCCCGCAGATGCAGCCGCTGAAGCAGCACTACCAAATGCCGAGAAGACGGCATTAAAGGAATCCCGAAAAAAAGACAAGAAGGCGCTATATACAATTTTTCAAGGTGTTGACGAATCTACCTTTGAAAAAATTTCAGATGCAAAAACGGCGAAAGAGGCATGGGAGATTTTGCAAAAATCATTCCAAGGCGTTGAGAAAGTTAAAAAGGTGCGGCTCCAAGTTCTACGCGGGGAGTTCGAAAATATAAAAATGAAGGCCTCAGAAAATATTGGTGAATATGTTACGCGTTTGAAAACGGTGACAAATGAGATGAAGAGAAACGGAGAAAGTCTCGATGATGTTCGGGTCATGGAAAAATTACTCCGTTCGTTGACAAGAAAATTTGATTATGTTGTGACGTCTATCGAGGAGTCAAAAGATTTGTCCACAATTTCCATTGATGAGCTAGTTGGTTCACTTCAAGCGCATGAGCAGCGGATGAACCAGTATGATGATACAAGCCATTTGGAAAAGGCGTTGCAAAGTAAGGTGTCCATTGGTGAAAGTTCAAGCAGTAGCAGTTCTGGTCGTGGAAGAGGTGGCTTTAGAGGTGGCTACCGTGGTGGAAGAGGACGTGGAAGACAGTCCTTCAACAGAAGCCAGAACACTGAAGGTTATCGTCCATCTGGCCGTGGTCAAAATTTTAGAGGCCGAGGACGAGGAGGATTTCAACGAGGTGACAAGTCTCAATTTCAGTGCTATAATTGTAATAAATTTGGCCATTTCAGTTATGAGTGTAGATCACCAAAAGTGGAAGAAAGAAGTCATTTTGCAGCAGCAAAAGAAGATAAAGATGTGGGCACTGCTATGTTCCTCACTTACAAAGGAGACGAGGAAAGCAAGAAAAATGTTTGGTATCTTGACTCTGGTGCAAGTAACCACATGACGGGCCATAAAGAATTATTTACAGAAATTAATGAGACCATCAGTGGAGAAGTTACGTTTGGTGACTCATCAAAGATTCCAGTCAAAGGGAAAGGTACTGTTACGATTGTGTCAAAGAAAGGTGATAAAAAGTATATAAATGATGTTTATTATATACCTGCTTTGAAAAGTAATATCATCAGTCTTGGCCAACTTGTGGAGAAGGGATATAATATTCAGATGCAGGATAATTCTCTTATCATCAGAAATCAAGTTCGAGAATTAATTGCAAATGTGGAGATGTCAAAGAATCGTCTATTCACTCTGGATATGCAGACGAAGGTGCAGAAGTGCTTAAAGTCTGTCATTAAAAATGACTCGTGGTTATGGCATTTAAGATTTGGTCATCTTGGATTTTCTGGCTTAAAATTATTGTCAAAGACAAAGATGGTGGACGGCTTGCCAGAAATCAATGAACCAGAAAATTTGTGTGAAGCATGTGTTAAGGGGAAGCAACATAGACAAAGTTTTCCCGTTGGAAAATCATGGAGAGCCAGGAGGCCATTGGAAATTGTTCACACAGATATTGCTGGTCCATTTGATATTCCATCACTTGGAGGTAACAGGTATTACCTAACATTTATTGATGATTTTAGCAGGAAGAGTTGGGTGTATATCTTGAAAGAAAAAGCAGAGGCTCTTGATAAATTCAAGGAGTTCAAAGCGTTGACGGAGAAACAAAGTGGCCAGTATGTGAAAATACTCAGATCAGACAGAGGAGGCGAATATACCTCAAACTTGTTCAGAAGTTTTTGCAGGGCGCATGGAATCAATCATCAGTTGACCACGGCATATACTCCTCAACAGAATGGCGTTGCAGAAAGAAAGAATCGTACAATTCTTGACATGGCAAGGAGTATGGTGAAAGCAAAGCACATGCCAAGAACTTTCTGGGCTGAAGCCGTTTTATGTGCAGTTTATTTGCTGAATCGCTGTCCAACAAAAAGTGTCAGAAACAAAACTCCAAATGAAGCATGGAGTGGTAGCAAACCATCAGTTGGACATCTCAAAATTTTTGGGTGTATTGCATATGCCCATGTTCCCGATCAGAAAAGAAAGAAGCTGGATGATAAAGGCGAGAAGTGTATCTTTACTGGATATGATAAAAGGAGCAAGGCTTACAGACTCTATAATCCCCTGACGAAGAAATTAATCATTTCTCGAGATGTTGAGTTCGATGAATCCGATTACTGGAGATGGAGCGAAGAAGAAAGAAAAGTTGCTGGTTTGTTTTTTCAGGATGAAGATGATGACGGTGATGACACCAACATTGAAGACGATGAGAATGATGATCAAACTCCTCCACCAAGTCCGAACCAACAAACTCCTGCATCGACACCATCGACTGGAGGAAGCAGCAGTTCAGGGGGAGCACCAAGAAAAATGCGGAGTCTGGATAATATATATGAAGCAACAAGTCCGGTACAAACAACCTTTGATTATTCCTTGTTTTGTTTAATGGCTGAATGTGATCCAGTGACATTTGAAGAAGCTTCTGAAGAAAGCAAATGGAACAAAGCCATGGATGAGGAAATTGGTGCAATTAAGAAGAATGATACTTGGGAGCTTACGGATCTTCCAGAAGGACACAAAGCAATTGGTGTCAAGTGGGTCTATAAGACCAAGACAAATCAAGAAGGCAAAGTGGAAAAACACAAGGCGAGGCTAGTGGCTAAAGGCTACAAGCAAAGATATGGAATTGACTATGACGAGGTATTTGCTCCAGTTGTAAGAGTTGATACCATAAGACTTTTTACAGCAATCGCAGCTCAGAATCAGTGGAAGATTTATCAGATGGATGTCAAGTCAGCATTTTTGAATGGTTATCTCGAAGAAGAAGTCTACATTGAGCAACCTCCCGGATATGTTCAGAAAGGCCGGGAAAACAAAGTCTACAGATTGAAGAAAGCCTTATATGGTTTGAAGCAAGCTCCGCGAGCATGGAACACACGGGTTGATGAATACTTTCAGAAAAATGGTTTTGTGAAGAGTCCCTACGAGCATGCACTTTACACGAAAACAAATTCAGGGGGAGATATTATGATCGTGTGCTTATACGTGGACGACATGATTTTTACTGGAAACAACCCTGGTATGTTTGATGATTTTAAGAAAGTTATGACTAACGAATTTGAGATGACAGATATTGGTCAAATGTCGTACTTTCTTGGAGTCGAGGTGAAGCAAAGCAAAGACGGAATTTTTATGTCACAAGGAAAATATGCGGAGCAGATTCTAAAGAAATTTAGAATGGAAGAATGCAAGCCGGTGAGCACACCAGCAGAAGCAAGCATAAAGCTCAGAATTGATTCAACGAGGGAGTCGGTAAATCCGACATTGTTCAAAAGTTTGGTTGGAAGTCTGAGGTACCTAACTTTTACTCGTCCAGATATCATGTATGCAGTTGGACTGGTTAGTAGGTACATGGAGAAGCCGAAGCAAGATCACTTCATGGCAGCTAAAAGAATTTTGAGATACATTAAAGGTACACTTGATCATGGTCTATTTTACACGCATTCTCAAGATTCAAAATTAGTTGGCTACTCAGATAGTGATTATGGTGGTGATTTGGATGACGGGAAAAGCACTTCTGGATATGCTTTTCATATCGGTTCGGGAATATTTTCGTGGTCATCAAAGAAGCAGCAAACAGTTGCTCTCTCAACATGTGAGGCAGAATACATTGCAGCAGCAGCGTGCGCGTGTCAAGCTATGTGGCTAGGCTACATATTGGGCGAGTTAAATCTTGCAAAGGAAGATCCGGTTACTATTTATGTGGATAATAAATCTGCTATTTCACTTGCGAAAAATCCGGTGTCCCATAGTCGAAGCAAGCACATAAATATAAAATATCATTTTATTCGAGAGCAGGTGAACGAGAAAATTGTGGAACTGGTGCACTGCAGAACCGAAGAAAATTTAGCGGATATATTTACAAAGCCATTGAAGCCGGAAGTATTTCACAAAATAAAGATAAAGCTCGGAATGCAGAGTCGGGTTTGAGGGGGAGTGTTAGAATTCAAACCCTTATCTAAATAAAGTTGGCAGCTAGTAATTATATCAAATATATAATTAACATAAATTATGTAGACTCATAGTACAATTTAACCTCTTCCAGAAACAAAATAAGAAGATAACAGCTAGAGTCCTGAAAATATGGTGAGCGGAATTCTCAAGTCAAATACGTGTGATCACCTATGCAGCTTTGTTTTTATGAAGGCCAAGAAAATAGGTGGGCTGTGCAAATTACAATACACGGCTCAAATGTAAACTAAAGAAGACAAGAGTAGGTGTAATGTGCAGCTGGTGACACATGCATGAAAGTAGATATCTGGCAGCAGCTCTCTCATGTTCAGCATACACGTACAGAGTGGTCTTTATTCAAACCCTAAAATAAGGTGGCTAGCTGGGTTTCAAGGAAAGATTTTCAAGGAAAAGACGCGTCAGTGTGTTGCATGTATTTACTGTTCACGCGTTTCTTAAACTAGTATAAATAGAACCAGCATATTATTGTATCAATATATATATATGGAGTGAAAAAAGAAGTGCACTTTAAAAAAGGAAAGGGGGTAGCCTTGTGTTGTAATAGTAATATAAAAAGCTGTAGCTTTGTCTTTGAGAAATAAAAGTTCTGTGATTATACAGTTTATATATATACATATCCTCGAAATTAAAAATCAGTTGAGCCCATACACGTTTCCAACAAAAAGAATCACTAAGTACCTACTAAATGAGGGGCAGTTTTCTCTCAATGTAAAAAATTTGACAACCTATTTTGGTTAAAAATGTATACATGTACAGATCTGTACATACATAAACATGAAACATAAATATTTTAAGAAGATTTTAGTAATTTTTTAGATATTATAATAATATTATAGGAAAATTTTTATTATCTTTGAAATATTATAATTAACACAATCTTAAAATTATATGTTAATATTTTAATAATCTTGAGGATATTATATATATTTTATAGATAATTTCAAGGATATTGTATAGATATTATGTAGATATTATAAGGATATTATATATCTAGATAATATATAGATATAATCTCATGGGGATATTATTTAAAAAGATATTCTTATAATAAATTATTTGTTCAATTCATAGAAACCGTGCCTATATATACACCTTGTAAATGCATTCTAATTATACAAAGCCTAAACCTCTCAATTTCTCTCGATGATCATAGGACACACGGTTCATGGTTTGTCTGGTCATTGTGTGGATGAGTTATGTTCCCTACCTAGTCTATTTCAGTCCCATATATACACAGTATATACATATCAGGTACAGTCACTTGCACCAGTATATGTCATCCAAAAGAATTTGATTTGTGCAGCCATGCTCGTAATGGGAGGTAAATATATTGCAAGCTTATATACTTCTCTTGAATTTTATCATATATATTGTAATTTAGTTCGAATCTATTTGGTGTCACCTTCATCCAAAGATTTGTATACCCCCAATGAAACAGAAAGTGTATCTGATGCAGAAAGAGTTGGACAAGTTCGAATCCCGGGACGTCCGGGCTCTGTCAATGGAAACCTTGAAGGAGGTGTTCGAACGCAAAGAATTCGACCCCGGAGACATAGGCATATGGATGTAACCCCGAGTGACTTTGGATCAGGTAATTCTTTTGTCTCTCTTTTTTTTAGCTAAGTGTTTATTTGGTAATTCATTTACACCATGCATGGAGGAAGCAGAAGGACCCGGAGAAGGAGGAAGAAGAGGGCAAGTCCGAGGGCGCGGACGAGGAGAGCACGCAGACGATCTACCATGTTATGCAGCCTTGGATTATGAACCATTTGTGGCAGCTGGATGGGTTTTAAATTCACTGTCAACAGGGAGTTTAAAATCCACCTACACTTATAACATGCCCGAGGATACATACGCAGATCAGAGAACATCATTGCTAGTGAAATCATCATTTCTTTGCTCCAGACATCTATATGAAGGTACCTTTTTCAAGATTCATCTGTTCAAATATTATTAGTTTGACGAGTTTTGAGAATGTTTTACCTTTTGGGGTAGCATACTATTATATATTTTTAATTTTCAATATTGGATGAAGATCTTTTTAAGAATCGATAGGTGAAAATGATATTTTCCTTAATTAACAGCCTTTTTAGCAGCTTGCAAAAGGAAAATTTCAAGCCATCAGACCGAATATAGGTAAGCATTGTCTTGTCATGACTTTGATTTGCTGGTCTTGGTATATTTGTTTACAAACAGATGACTTGCATTTGAAGGTTCTTTGTTGACTCGTGCTGAATCTCTAAGAAATGACTACTTAAGTGAGGAGGATGTGCAGATTTTAGGGTAATAAAAAAGAAGAGACCGATGAGTGCAGGTGTTACACACAAAGATAACTAAATCTTGACAAGGGAATTCCTGCCAACAAGTTGTCTGCCATTGTCATATTGCAGTAGAATGTTTTCAAAAATGTAATGTACAATATGAAATTGGGTGTTTTGATTTAATTCTTTTATACTCCACCCATATAATGGTAGCATACTTCATCTTTTCCCACAGAATTAATAACTGTTTGGTAGATATATTTAAGAATAAATTGCATATTGCATCCCCTAGGTTTTAGTTTATTGCAGTTTGGGTAAAGTAATTTGCCATAAAATACTTTGCACCCCGTAACTTCAAGTCCAGCTACATTTTAGACCCGTTTCACAGTTTTCCCGTCTATTTTGACGGCTAACATTAATTTTGACGGGGTAAATTTGTAAATTACAAAACTTAAAAATTAATTTATTTAAAATTGAATTTATTAAATATCATTAGCAAAACTTAAAGAATTTGTAAGTATAGTTCAAATCATACGGTATAAAACGAGATTTTCAACATAAATTTTAAGTAATTGATTTTCAATTTTTATAAAATTATATTAAAAATTGAATTGTTTTTTTTATACAAAACTTTAAAACAATAAATTTTAAAATTTAAATTTTAAATCATATTAATAATTAAAAATTCAGTTTAAATTAAATAATATTAATCCTCAAATTTTATAGTTTACAAATAAATTTAAATTATAGATACAATTAATTATGTTTTACTAATAATATTTAATAAGTTCAATTTTAAATAAATTAATTTTTAAGTTTTGTAGTTTACCAGTTTACCTCTATCAAAATTAATGTTAACGGTCAATATAGACGGAAAACCATCAAACGGGTCTAAACTGTAGCGGGACTTGAAGTTACGGGATGCAAAGTATTTTATGGCAAAATACTTTACCCAAACTGCAATAAACTAAAACCAATGAGATATAATATGCAATTTAGTCTATATTTTATTATGTTGATAGACATAGGCGCCTTCTTGACATGTTTTGTGTCAAAATAATCAAAATGTAAATATACATGTTGCCAAAAACAACATTAAATTAAAAGTTCTGCAAAGCAAATTTCATTGCACCCAAATTTTGTAACATGTTTACTTGGATTTTTGAATTTTAGGTGAACCTAAATTGCACCTGAATTTTATCTCAATCTAGATTGAACTTTTGTAGACTTATATTATGGTATACGCCGGTGTACATCATCCAAAAAACAAATTTTATCTTTCTAAAATATGAATTTTCTTGGATGTGTATAGTGTACATTATAGTGTCTAATTAGAGGAAGGAGTCGATTATTTGAAATATATAACATTTATTAATAAATGAACCCCTTTTAATATTATACAAAATTTGGTAGGCATTTTTTTGGTTCACACCTTTTTTTGGTTACACCCCTAATTTAATTTTTTTTTTAAATATAATTATCTATCTAATATCTAAAATCTAAAACCGTTATTAATAAGTGAAATCTCTAATAATATTGTACGAAAATTTGGTTCGCACTTTTTTTGATTCGCACCTTTTTTTGGTTTCACCCCTAATTTTTTTTTAAAATTTAATTATTTAATCTAAAATCTTAAATATGTAACATCTATAACATCTATTAGTAAACGAAACCCCCTTTTATCCATTATACGAAATTTGGTTCGCACTTTTTTTGGTTCGCAATTTTTTTTGGTTTCACCCGTAATTTGTTTTTTTTAAATAGAATTATCTAATTTATTATATCCTAAACTCCTACTTCACGAATTTTATGTTGTTTTTAAATTATTTTTGTTTTGTTCAATGCTCTACTTTCACCGATCTTCTAATAATTCTATTATTATTTTTGACCTATTGTCTTACAAACAATTTTATTATTTTTTTGACTTTTCGTCTTGAATCATTAATATTCAAGTCTATGTGATAAAAGATTACTTTTCTTCTTTGTCATTGTCGTAATCAACTTTTTCTTCAAAGAATAAATTTATTATACACTTGTGTTCCTTCAATTTATTATACACTTGTGTCCTAAACTTCTATATATTGTAAAAATTTATGTTGTTTTTGAATTAAAAAAATAATAATAATCTAATCTAAATTGATTAGATTAATATTGTACTCTAAACACTTATTTCATGTAAAAAAATTAAAAAAAAAACAAAATTCTATGTTGTTTTTAAATTAAAAAAAAATTATTTAATCTAAAATATATTATATTGTTATTATACCTACACTCTTTTTCAGGTAAAATTCTATGTTGTTTTTAATTATGCTAATAATCTAATCTATATCTACAATAAATTGTATTATTATTGTAGGAAAACATATTATACAATTAGTATATTATGATGTCATAAGTTTCAAAAGTTATAACTATCAACCCTAAAAGAAACATCCTTAACCACTGTTAATCCTAAAAGACACATCCTAAGCACCTAAACACTTTTAATTTTTGGAACATAACTGTTTAACCTAATCATGAATAACAAATTATTAATTGACCCTTACTAGAAAAACTAGTTAAATAGAATATTATCTTATAAACAACTTACAATTTCTATATGAAATTTATAACATTTTAAATTGACTTAGTGTAATAATTATTGTGTATGTTCGAACTAAATCTTTAAACCACTAAGTAGAATTAAAAATATTTACTAAATTAATACTTTTAGAAAAAAATAATACTTCACGCTTTTTTTTCCTATATAATACTTCACTCTTTAACATTTCACGTATAAATATTATTTCTAAATTTTAATAAAATTAAAAATTATAGACAAAAATTTCTACTCTTACCAATTACACCTCGATATCTGTGATCATGTGTATTTTAGTAACATATATTTTTAATCGTGAAACAATTTTTTTAAAGATGAATTTAACCATTATTTTGGTAGAGGGTAATTATTAAAAATACAAAGTTAGAAAGGCATAATACAAGAGCCAAAATATAACAAAATTTTAACACTTCCTCACAAAATATCATTTTGTTAAACAACTTAATAAAATATAATTTCATTAAAAAATTTAATATGAATTTTACAATGTTATGGAACAATAATTAAATTTATGTCCAGGAAAAAATTGTGTTGGAGCTAAAATTTTAAACTACTTAGTAGAATTAAAATGTTCAAATAACTTAATTATTTATTATTAGTTATACTTCATTCTTTCACATTATATGCATATTATTTCAAGTAAAAAGATAAAAGAAAACTTAAAATAGAATAATATGTCTACTTGATGTAATTATTTAGTTTAATAAAAAACATAGCACATTTTTCGAAAATAATTAAGTTTTTTGACATTTGATTTTCAAGAAAAAGTATTATTACTTAATATTAAATTAAATACAAATGTACAATTGATATGGACAGAAAAGTAATTATAAAATATAATTGCTGATTCTTTGGAAATGCCAAATATTTAAGGCCTAAAATCCTGATTATTTATTAATTACGAAATTAATAAATAAGGAAAATATACAACTCATGAAAAGAGTCCAAATTATGGTAAATTTCTCAAAGAAGGATCCAGAATCCCAATTAATGAGTCATAGCCTTTATCAAAAAGGAAAAGACTTCTCCAGCAAGAAATACGATGTTTATCCATTATGAATAAGGAGACTTATTCGCTAAGTCTCCTAAACATACCATAAATACCAGGCTCCAGACGCCTATATAAGGACCCTGATCCTACAATCAGAACTACGTTTTGGACACAGCTCCATACTTCACGTTTTGGGCACAGCTCCATACGTCACAACGCCTCGAAGGCGCAACAAGCCATAAAGGCACCCCTAGAACTACGTTTTAGACTTCATCCTCGAATAAGGACATACAAGTCATTACATCCTTGGTGTGCCCCTGCCGCCATAGCCCCGAGGGCAACACCAAGAACTACGTCCTTGGCTTGATTCTCAATAACGATTTGAGATACGTAGGCATCTTGTGAGGACCAATTTAGTCCGGAAACACGATTGCAGCCATTAAAGCTCGGAGCTCATTAATCCTAGCATTAAATTCACAAGTACGTTTTTTAATCCATAACATTTGGCGCCGTCTGTGGGAAGACAACATCAACCATGGCAAACACACAAAGAACAGCTCGGGATAATCAAACTCCTGAAGATCGCCCTATCACCTCTGAGGCTGATCAGCCACCGCCGACTACTGGCACTGAAGGGGCGAATATCCCCACCAACACTCAAGGACCGGAAATCCCGATTTCGGTTGAAGGGACCAATTACGACCTCCCCGCTACTCATGAATGCACCGATGAGCCTTCAACTCCATACTACTGATCTCCCTCAATACGCGAATCAGACCTTAGGGATGCCAAGCTATGGCATGCCCCCTCGACCCATGGCGGGCGGTCGTGGAACTAATCCAATCTACCATGAGGCATATGTGCCCCCTTATATTCAAGGTTTGGGACCCCAAAATCGCCAGACCCCTTTCGTTCAAGATTACTCGGGCCCATACACCGAGGATGAGGGTTATACAACTGGGGAGGATGTCGCCCCAAGAAGGAGACGTTCTTTCCAGACCAATCAGGAACAACCCCAAACTACTAGGGAGAAACTTGCAGCCCATGAGGCAGAGACTGCAAGGCTCAAAAAACTCCTTGCTGAGGAAGAGGCCCCTCAATCTCGGGGCCGAACGACTGAAGGGATCCCGATAATCAACTTGGATCCACCGGCAAGAAGAACCAAGAGGGACGAAGCCCCAAGGGGTGATCCTAGTATTCTGTTGCCCCTAGGAGATCCTGATGATCCTACACCACTGTTTACTCAAGACATCATGAAAACGGCTATATCCAGAAAATTCAAGATGCCTTCGATCAAAGCCTATGATAGAACGGGAGATCCCGCAAATCATGTAAGGACCTTCTCCAATGCATTGCTGTTGCAGCCAACCAACGATGCGGTCAAGTGTAGGGCGTTTCCACAAACCTTGGCAGGCATGGCTCAACGTTGGTATAGCTGTCTTCCTCCCAACTCAATTGGGTCTTTCAAAGAACTAAGCAAAGCTTTTATCAATCAGTTCATTAGTGGAAGGGTGCATGAGAAAAGCTCTGCATCACTCATGGCAATCCAGCAAGGAAAGAATGAAGCCCTAAGGGACTACATCAATCGATTCACCCGAGAGGTTTTGAAAGTCCCGGACTTAGAGGACAGAGTGGCTATGATAGCCCTGCAACAAGGAACTACTGATGACCACTTCAAAAGGTCGTTAGTTAAACATCCACCCAAGAGCATGCTGAAGCTCCAAGATAGAGCCGGAAAGTATATCAAGGCTGAAGAAAGCATGAGAAAGTATGAACCCACTACTAGCGGTAGAGGAAACTCAAAGAAAAGAAAAGAAACTCAGGAGTACGACGTCAAGGAAAAGTTTCCCAGAACATCAAAGGACTCTGATTCTCCACCCAAGAGAAACAATTTTGGGCCAAAGTTTACGGAGTATGCAAGATTGAACACTCCCAGGAGTCAAATTCTGATGGAGATAGCTAAGGAAGGAGATCTCAAATGGCCGAAGCCAATGAGGGCTGTCATGTCCAAACGGAACCAAAATCAGTTCTGTCGGTTCCACAAAGAAGTCGGTCACGTCACCGACGATTGTAGGCAATTGAAAGATGAGATTGAATTTCTGATACGAAGAGGAACACTCAGCAAATTCACCAAGGATGGAAATCAAGGGAGTCAAAGAGGAAACTATGAAATGAAGGATTACGACAGAAGGGATAACGACCAAGATCGTAACCCTAAGCCCCGAGGGCCAGTCATCAACATGATATTCGGAGGGCCAACTGATACTGGGTCCTCCCGAAACTCAAGAAAGGCTTATGCTCGAGAGGTAATGACTGTGGTTGGAGAAGCACCGAAGCGTGCCAGAACAGAAGTGTCAATAGGTTTTGATGATTCAGACTTGGAAGGGGTGAAGTTCCCCCACGATGACCCTCTAGTCATCATACCTGTTATTGACAATTCCGAAACAAAGAGAGTCCTAGTCGACAATGGAGCTTTAGTGGATATCTTGTTCCACGATGCTTTTATCAAGATGGGTTACACTGATTCTCAGTTAACACCCTCAAATATGCCTATATACGGATTCACTGGGGTGGAATCAAAAGTGGAAGGCACTATCCAACTCTCAATGACCATGGGGCAAGGAATTAATACATCTACTCAAATGTTGAACTTTGTAGTTATAAAGGCAAATTCAACCTACAACGCGATCCTTGGAAGGACTGGACTTCATGCGTTTAAATCCGTTGCCTCATCATATCATCTGAAAAACAAGTTCCCAACGAGGAATGGGATTGGAGAAGAGCGGGGAGACCAAACGATGGCTAGAAGCTGTTATGTAGCCGCTTTAAGGCCTGATGGAATCGGGGGGCAGGTTCTCCCAATTGGGGACATGAATACAAACGACAATGAGGACAAAAGAGGGAAACCAGCCGAGGATTTGATCCCCATTCTCTTAGTCCTAGGTGAGCCAGAGAAGGTGACCTACGTTGGGGCTTTGTTACCTGAACCACTGAAAAAGAAAACTCATATCTTTTCTTCAAGAGAACAATGACATTTTTGCTTGGACAGCGACCGACATGCCAGGGATTGATCCCCAATTGATAACTCACAAATTAAATGTGGATCCTGAAAGGAAGACGGTGAAACAAAAGAAGAGAAGTTTTGCTCCAGAGAGGCTTGAAGCCATAAAACAAGAGGTTGAAAAGCTTTTAGAAGCTGGTTTCATAGAGGAAATTCAATTCCCAGAATGGTTGGCTAACCCAGTGATGGTCAAAAAGTTCAACGGAAAATGGAGGATGTGCGTCGACTTCACCGACTTGAACGATGCATGTCCTAAGGATTGTTTTCCCTTACCAAGGATTGATGCTCTAATAGATGCAACAGCTGGGCACGAGATGCTAAGTTTCATGGATGGCTTCAGTGGATACAACCAAATCAAAATGCACAAGGATGACATCTCCAAGGTATCATTCATCACTGACTTTGGTGTTTTCTGTTATCTAGTCATGGCATTTGGACTTAAGAATGCCGGGGCAACATACCGAAGGTTGGTGAACAAAATTTTTGAACACCTAATTGGAAAAACCATCGAGGTCAACGTAGATGACATGCTAGTCAAGAGCCTCGATAAGGCCAACCACATTGAGCACCTCCGAGAGGCATTTGAAGTGCTAAGGCACCACAAAATGATGTTGAATCCAGCTAAGTGTGCCTTTGGTGTAGGCTCGGGAAAGTTTTTAGGCCTAATGGTTTCCAAGAGAGGAATCAAGGCTAATCCCGACAAAATCAAAACAATTCTAGACATGGAACCACCACGGACTATTAAGGAAGTCCAGAAGCTAACTGGAAGAGTGGCAGCATTGGGAAGATTCATCTCCAAGTCAGGAGAGAAGTGCTTACCTTTCTTTAAAGCACTTAAGAATGTGAAATTTTTTGAATGGACAGCTGAAAGCCAAGAGGCCTTTGAAGCCTTGAAGAAGTACATGGCTAAGCCACCGCTATTGGCCAAACCAAAACCAGGAGAGGTTCTTTATCTATACTTGGCAGTATCCAACACTGCCCTCGGAGCTGTTTTGGTAAAAGAAGAATTGAAGGTTCAGAAACCCATCTACTATGTGAGCAAGATCCTACATGGAGCAGAAATAAACTACTCTACGATTGAGAAGTTTGCCTTAGCCTTGATCATGGCCTCAAGAAAGCTACACCCATACTTCCAAGCACACAAGATAGAGGTCCTGACCAATCAGCCTCTAAGAAACATCTTGCATAGCCCTCAAGTTAGTGGAAGATTGATCAAATGGGCCATTGAATTGGGAGAATTTGACATCAAGTATAAGCCTCGGACGGCCATAAAAGCTCAAGCACTTGCTGACTTCATGGTTGAATGCACCATTGACAACCAAGAAGTCGGGGGGCAGGAAGTGATAGTGGAAGACAAGGAAGATGAATAAATGGTCTCCAAAGAATATTGGATGCTCTATTTTGATGGAGCATCAAAAACAAAATCAAGTGGAGCAGGTTTGGTGCTACAAAGTCCTGATGGATTTCTCATAGAGTATGCACTAAAACTGGACTTCCCAACGACAAATAATGAGGCTGAGTACGAAGCTCTAATAGCCGGCTTAGGGCTGGCTGGAGCCTTGAGGGTCAAAACTCTGAAAGTATGTGGAGACTCGAGGCTAGTGGTCTCCCAAGTAAATGGGGAGTTTGAAGCCAGAGATGAAGTCATGGCCAAGTACTTGAAACTTGTCAAGGCCATTATGACTGAGTTTGACGAATGCTATGTGGAACATATTCCAAGGGAAGAGAACGTGAAGGCTGATGCTTTGTCTAAGTTTGCCTCTTCTGAAATTGAAAACTATGCAGGGAGTGTATACTTCCAAGTCTTGAAGACCCCAAGCATCAACGGAAAGTTGGTAGCACCCATTGATGTTGGCAGTTGTTGGATGGATCCCATCAAATCTCATCTAGAAACTGGGTGGTTACCCAACGACACTTCAGAAGCACGAAAGCTAAACGTCAGAGCACTAAGGTATACCCTGTTTGAGGGAATCCTATACAAGAAGTCTTTCATCATTCCATGTCTGAAATGTTTGAGACCTCAAGAGGCAGAATTGGCCCTGAAGGAAGTATATGAAGGAATTTGTGGGCAGCACTTGGGGGCAGAGCCGTTGCTCATAAAATCACTCGTCTAGCTTTCTATTGGCCAAGCATACTTGCTGATGCTAAAAGCTACGTGAAGAAATGTGAACGGTGCCAAAAGCATGCACCAGTGGTTAGACAACCACCAGAAATGATGACATCCATTAACTCACCTATCCCCTTTGCCATGTGGGGAATGGATATACTCGGGCCATTTCCAATGGCAAGTGCTCAACGAAAGTTCTTGATAGTAGCAATCGACTACTTCACCAAGTGGATTGAGGCTAAGCCATTAGCCAAGATAACCACCAAGCAAGTAATGCATTTCTTCTGGGAAAATGTGATATGCAGATATGGAATTCCACGAATCCTGGTCACGGACAATGGAACTCAGTTTAACAACGATGAGTTCAAGAAGTATTGCAATGAGAATGATATCAAGTTGCGCTTCACTTTTGTTGCCCATCCACAAGAAAATAGGCAAGCTGAGGTTGCAAATCGAATTATCCTAGATGGACTGAAGAAAAGAGTTGAACGCTCCAGAAACACTTGGGTAGACAAATTACTCCCCATACTTTGGGCATATCGTACTACCTGTAAAGTCACCACCGGAGCAACTCCATTTCTATTGGATTATGGAGCAGAGGCAGTGGTTCCGGTGGAAATTACTCACACGTCTCCAAGAGTTGAGGCTTATGAACCAGAAACAAATGAAGAAGGCTTGAGGCTAGCTTTAGATCTAATTGACGAAGTTAGAGATGAGGCAAACGCCAAGATAGTTGAACATCAAAAGAAGGCATCTTTCTACTACAACCTAAGGGTTAAAGAAAGGTTCTTTTGGCAAGGAGACTTGGTTCTACGAAAGATTGAGGCATCCGGAGTTGGACAAAAAGGCAAGCTGGCCCCAAATTGGGAAGGACCATATCACGTTAAGAACGTATTTGGTCGAGGCTCCTACAAATTGGAAACCCTCGAAGGGCATGAGGTGCCAAGGACTTGGCATGCCTCAAATTTGAAAGTCTATTATGTTTAGCGCATCCTAAAAGGATCCGCTAGTAGGACAAGTAGAAATATGGTTCGATGAGATCATGAGCTTCCTGGAAAGAAGATGAAGGGTTGAACCCGTTTTGATTGGTAGAAACATCCTCAAAGAATTTCCAAGACAAACTACAAATGAATGCAAAGGAAAACATACAAAATATGCAAGTCAACTGCACAAATAGAACTGAATACAACGAACCCCGATGGGTGAATGTTGCTAATAAACATACAAAAGAAAGCCTAAGATGCTTATTGTTAATTAGCAAAAATTTGAAGCTCAAGAGAAGTTTGATATGATAGACTTGAGAATGAATCACTACGAGTGGAGCCATCAATAAGAACTCGTAAGGGTGAAGGGTTGAAACCCCAGAAACCTAAGACATTCAGTCCAAACCCCATCATTCGATATGCTCAATGAAAGGCTTGAAGCCAAAACAAGACGGTATAAGACATAAAAGGCTTATGCAAATGTCAAGTTAGCCTCAAATAAGGCAAAATCGTCGTAAATGTGTAGGTCGCTCCACACTTTACACCAAGACGATACTCGTGAAAAACTAGTGTATATTAAAATCCCCAAAAAGGGTAGTAAGTCCCAGGTAAGGGATAAAAAGACCCTAAGTCTCGAAAAAGACCGGTATAACTTCTATGAAATCTTCAAAGGATGAAGATTGTACCCCGAAAATATTCAAAGGATGAAGATTGAACCCAGAAAATCAAAGAATACAACCGCGGAAACTTCGCCGGAAATCGCCTTACTACGGAATAAGAAGAGAGAAATTTTTAGAAAGTGAAAGTATGAAATGAAGAGTGATAGTGGAAATCCCACTCTTTTATAATCGAGACAACCGGTCACCCAACCGGTTAAGGGAAGGGCAACCGTCTATGGCCAGTTAAGGCCCATAAATCCATTTATGGATTACAAAAATCAAAGCCCAAACAAATTGAAACTCAGGCGAATTCAAAGCTTAAACAATTTAAGGCCCAATAAGGCCCAAGGCTGGAATAAATTGAAATCCAATTAAAATTTGGGCTAGTTAAGGCCCAAGAAAGAACGAAAAATAATGAAACTAAGGTCGAAAACACCTTAGATCGACATCGAAGGCTCGAAGTCGAAAATACACGAGAAATCAAGGCCGAATTCATCGACCTCGCTCCCAAAAAAAATCGAAAAATTAAAATTTTGAGGTCGAAAAGACCTTAGATCGAGTTCGAAGACTCGAAGTCGAAAAACACCTGAGAATTGAGCTCGAACCCTTCGACCTCACACCAAATTGAGGTCGAAAATGTATAGGTTCGAGGTCGAAGACCTGAGGTCGAAAACATACTAAGAATTGAGGTCGAAGCATTCGACCTCGCACCAAAACGAGGTCGAAAGTATATGTGATCGAGGTCGAACGATCGAGGTCGAAAAAGACTGGGAAATTGAGGTCGAAACCTTCGACCTCACACCAGTTGAGGTCGAAAATGACCGAAATCTTGGTCGAAAATGACCGAAATCCTGGTCGAAAATGAGGTCGAAAATGACCTAAATCCTGGTCGAAAATGAGGTCGAAAATTTTGAGGTCGAAAATACCCTTAAAATAGAAAATTTTGAGGAAAAACACGCTATAACTTCTACGAAAACCCCAAGGAGATTTTCCCAGAAGTTGGGGGGCAAATGATATGGACAGAAAAGTAATTATAGAAATATAATGGCTGATTCTTTGGAAAGGCCAAATATTTAAGGCCTAAAATCCTGATTATTTATTAATTACGAAATTAATAAATAAGGAAAATATACAGCTCATGAAAAGAGTCCAAAATATGGTAAATTTCTCAAAGAAGGATCCAGAATCCCAATTAATGAGTCATAGCCTTTATCAACAAGGAAAAGACTTCTCCAACAAGAAATACGATGTTTATCCATTATCAATAAGGAGACTTATTTGCTAAGTCTCCTAAACATACCATAAATACCAGGCTCCAAACGCCTATATAAGGACCCTGATCCTACAATAAGAACTACGTTTTGGACACAGCTCCATACGTCACGTTTTGGGCACAACTCCATACGTCACGACGCCTCGAAGGCGCAACAAGCCATAAAGCCACCCCTAGAACTACGTTTTAGACTTCATCCTCGAATAAGGACATACAAGTCACTACGTCCTTGGTGTGCCCCTGCCGCCATAGCCCCGAGGGCAACACCAAGAACTACGTCTTTGGCTTGATTCTCAATAACGATTTGAGATACGTAGGCATCTTGTGAGGACCAATTTAGTCCGGAAACACGAGTGCAGCCATTAAAGCTCGAAGCTCATTAATCCTAGCATTAAATTCACAAGTACATTTTTTAATCCATAACATTTGGCGCCGTCTGTGGGAAGACAAAAGCAACCATGGCAAACACATGAAGAACAGCTCGGGATAATCAAACTCCTGAAGATCGCCCTATCACCTCTGAGGCTGATCAGCCACCGCCGACTACTGGCACTGAAGGGGCGAATATCCCCACCAGCACTCAAGGACCGGAAATCCCGATTTCGGTTGAAGGGACGAATCCCCTGCAGATGGTCATTCATGGATCTAATCCACAAGAGACCGTTCACCAACAACCAATTACGACCTCCCCGCTGCTCATGAATGCACCGAGGAGCCTTCAACTCCATACTATTGATCTCCCTCAATACGCGAATCAAACCTTAGGGATGCCAAGCTATGGCATGCCCCCTCGACCCATGGCGGGCGGTAGTGGAACTAATCCAATCTACCATGAGGCATATGCGCCCCCTTATATTCAAGGTCTGGGACCCCAAAATCGCCAGACCCCTTTCGTTCAAGATGACTCGGGCCCATACACCGAGGATGAGGGTTATACAACTGGGGAGGATGTCGCCCCAAGAAGGAGACGTTCTTCCCAGACCAATCGGGAACAACCCCAAATTACTTGGGAGAAACTTGCAGCCCATGAGGCAGAGACTGCAAGGCTCAAAAAAATCCTTGCTGAGGAAGAGGCCGCTCAATCTCGGGGCCGAACGACTGAAGGGATCCCGATAATCAACTTGGATCCACCGGCAAGAAGAACCAAGAGGGCCGAAGCCCCAAGGGGTGATCGTAGTATTCTGTTGCCCCTAGGAGATCCTGATGATCCTACACCACCGTTTACTCAAGACATCATGAAAACGGCTATATCCAGAAAATTCAAGATGCCTTCGATCAAAGCCTATGATGGAACGGGAGATCCCGCAAATCATGTAAGGACCTTCTCCAATGCACTGTTGTTGCAGCCAACCAACGATGTGGTCAAGTGTAGGGCGTTTCCACAAACCTTGGCAGGCATGGCTCAACGTTGGTATAGCCGTCTTCCTCCCAACTCAATTGGGTCTTTCAAAGAACTAAGCAAAGCTTTTATCAATCAGTTCATTAGTGGAAGGGTGCATGAGAAAAGCTCTGCATCACTCATGGCAATCCAGCAAGGAAAGAATGAAGCCCTAAGGGACTACATCAATCGATTCACCCGAGAGGTTTTGAAAGTCCCGGACTTAGAGGACAGAGTGGCTATGATAGCCCTGCAACAAGGAACTACTGATGACCACTTCAAAAGGTCGTTAGTTAAACATCCACCCGAGAGCATGCTGAAGCTCCAAGATAGAGCCGGAAAGTATATCAAGGCTGAAGAAAGCATTAGAAAGTATGAACCCACTGCTAGCGGTAGTGGAAACTCAAAGAAAAGAAAAGAAACTCAGGAGTACGACGTCAAGGAAAAGTTTCCCAGAACGTCAAAGGACTCTGATTCTCCACCCAAGAGAAACAATTTTGGGCCAAAGTTTACGGAGTATGCAAGATTGAACACTCCCAGGAGTCAAATTCTGATGGAGATAGCTAAGGAAGGAGATCTCAAATGGCCGAAGCCAATGAGGGCAGACATGTCCAAACGGAACCAAAATCAGTTCTGTCGGTTCCACAAAGAAGTCGGTCACGACACCGATGATTGTAGGCAATTGAAAGATGAGATTAAATTTCTGATACGAAGAGGAAAACTCAGCAAATTCACCAAGGATGGAAATCAAGGGAGTCAAAGAGGAAACTATGAAAGGAAGGATTACGACAGAAGGGATAACGACCAAGATCGTAACCCTAAGCCCCGAGGGCCAGTCTGTTGCCCAGTAAATAACAATTGTAGAAGGGGGTTGAATACAATTGTATAAGATTCTCGACTTTATATAACACAAATATGAAAGATCAATAACAATAACAATAACAGCTTTATTAACTTTGATATAAAACTGTTACAAACTCTCTTAAGAAATTCTGATGTTCTTAAGAGCTGCTAGCTTACAAAAACTCTCTCAAGAAATTCTGTTCTTAAGAGCTTCTCTTCGATTATGTTCTCTCTCGAATGAATTACATAAATCGAAACCAAGACTGTGTTTATATAGTGCACACAGCTTCTCTATCAATAACAAGATAAGTCCTAATCATAACAAAGATAGAAACATATCTTTAATCGATAGCTGCATTCTACAAACCAGGAACAAACTTCCATGTTTATCTAGACTCCAAATATAACTCGAAGTAGGACTCCTGATCAGCTTCAAGTCCTGATGATCAAACCTGATCATAGTCTGAGTAGGAATCCTGATGATCAATAAGATACTGACGCTTGATCAAATACTGATGACCATGCAATACTGATGACGTCAGCAATCCTGATCAGTTGAGTCTAGCTTCTGACGATCATTGAATTCTGATCTAACAATCTCCCCCAATCTCATACTTTGTGAAATAAAGTATAGATTCCAAATATTCAATGATGTCAAAAACATGTATCAAAATGTACGAGTATCTTCAGAAACAACTTATCTGTTTAAGCTTTGTGATAGAACAGATTCATCTTCAAGAAGTTGGATAATAAACTTTCTTCTTTTTCTTCAAGAATTTGAATCAGTCTTTCCTTAAGATTTCTGAGTTCTTCATCTTTCTCATTAATCTGGTAGATAGCTGCTCTGAGATTCTGTATGGAGTTTCTCTGTAGACTGTGCTCTTCAAGCAAAAGATAAGCAATTTCCTTCCCATCAGGATTGAGAGAAAGATGAGTCATGCCAAAATTTACTTCTTTAACAGCAGTACCCCTTTGCATTTCCACATCCTGACCTCTTTGATTTAAGTACATGGGAGTATAATTACCATCGAAATTACTGTTTCCATCCAGTCTTCTTCTTATAGTTGACAAAATCATGTCAGCCCATACTTTGTACACTTGGTTCTTCCATCTTAACAGATAGTGAACATATTTCAGTTCCTGTGTAGTTTTCATCAGCAGATCTTGAATAGATAGAATCTTCACACTACCATCTTTCATGAAGTACAGAAGCTTTTCTTTCTTTTCAAAACCATCATGACAATCTATAACTATATCAACAGCTAATAAATTGTTCAGGTTTTCAGAAGTTAAAGTACCTCCAATTTCTGTCAAGGAGTAAGGATCAACATATGACATATTCAGATATTCACCATCTCTGTGTCCAATACCTCCTCTTGAATTACTTGACAATTGCTTCAGATTCGAAAACATCTTTAACCAGAGTGTTTTTGATCTAGCCATATCAGACAAATCACCAACACTTGAAGCGCTTGTAATAATTCCACCAGACTGAAAATTGATAGGTGTATCACAACTTAATGTGCTAATATGTTTCCACTTCTTGTATTTCTCCTTTTCATGAGCGTAGCTTCTTTCAAGTAAAGATTCTTGTCTGCTTGTATTTCTCCATTGTCTTTCATTTGAAACTTTAAGCCTTTGTAGATAGAGATTGAAATCTTCATTTGTTCTTTTTGTAATATCTCTTCTTCTGGCTTCTTCTTCTTCATCTACTTCTTTGTTGTGACAATCAACAACAGTAGATAAGATTATCAAATCAACCTCTTGCAGAATTTCAGATTCGTCAGGATCTTGAATATTGTCAGGATTAGAATCTTCAATTTGATTTGTATTGCTGAGAGTTGATTTACTTGACTTTCTTCTCAATTCAGGTTCTTCTTCAACAATTCCATCATCACCAAAAGTAGATCTGTCAGGAACTACTAGAGTTTGAATAGGTTCAGGAATTTCTTCAATTCTTAACCCTCTAGACCTTGTCTGTCTAGGTACTGTTTGAGTTGAAGAACCTCTTTTACTTCTTCTAGCACCTCTCCTACCTCTGCTTCCTCTACCTCTAGCAGGAGCAGTATAGCTTTCCATTGCCTCTCTTTGTAGTCTCAAGAATTCTTCATGTGAGAGATCTGGATATTCTTCACTTGCTGTAGAGAGTGCTTTTCTGGCAAATAATTGTTGAACTCTTTTATCAGTGTGATAAAGAGTAACAATTCTACCATCTTTTGTAGAAAACTTCTGGAATAAATTTGATGCATCTTCAGGATTATCAATAATCACATCTTCATCACCTTCAGGAATTGTAGCAAGAATGTGTCCATGACCAGGTGTCAGGATTTGATCTTCCGTCAGGATCTGAGATTGCACCAATGTTCTTACTGTCTTAACTCCAGAATCAGAAACATGAGTTGACTGCGTTGTTTGACTCTGAGAAGTTTGGATTGTCTTCATAACAACAGCTTACTAGCCATATATGTACTTGATGAACCAAAATTAGTTCCAAGACTAATCTTGAGTGCTATAGTAAGCTGTTCCTTCTCTTTTCTATTCTCATTATCATCATCACTATCATCATCAGAATTATCATCATCAGAACCATGAGATTTATCAGGATCAGGAATTGCAATACCTTTCAGTTTATCCTGTGATTCTGAGATAGGATGATCCATTGGTCTTGAACGAAGTGGCTGTATCAAAATAGGTTCATTATCAGGAGCACCACTAGCGTTAGGATGAACATCGTCAGGATTTGATATGCGTGCATCAGTATTTGCTACCAATGGTTCTTGTGGAGCTTGAGGTTCAGAAGCTGCTTCAACACTTTGAGCTAAAGGTTCTTGTGTGCTTCCCTCATTGACAATGTTCTCGACCAATCTTTCAACAGAAGCTGTAGCTTTGCCTGCATCTTCACTCTGAGAAGATGGTTCTTGTGTAGCTGGAATGTTGATGTCTTCATTCTCCCTTTGAGAAAATGGTTCTTGTGTGACCATTCCACTAGCTAAGCCTTCACCCAAACTTTGATTGAGTGGTTCTTGTGTGGCAGGATCAACAGTAGCTGCTGAATTACTCTGAAATTCAGGTTCTTGTGGGCTTGATCCTTTCAGCTTCTTCTGTCTCTGATAGACTAACTCTTCTGCATTCCTCTTTTTCTTTGATGTAGGTGTAAGACCAACCAAGGAAGCAGTTGTAGAAACCTTCTCCCAAGAAATTTCTCTAATCTGAGATGGAGAGGCTGGAGAGTCTGATATAGAGACAACTTTTGTTGCTGCATCAGGAATACTAACATCAGGATTTGCTAGAGCATGAGGAGTAGATGACTCTTCAGGATTTGATGTCTGAATATCAGTATCCTTCATTTGCACTGTCAAAGGAATATGATACCTGCTCTTTGATAATTTCCTTGTCTTTTGTGGTTTTGATGAAGGTACCACAGCTTTAGTAGCAGTATCAGCAACTTCCTTGTTCACATTCATCACAGAGGATATAGGTAAGTCATCCTCTGAATCACTTTCATCAATCAACCTTAACTTCCTTTTCACAGGAACATTCTTAACAACTTTATCAGCTTTCTTGACCAGGACCCCTTGTACACCCCCTTGTATCTTCTTTTTAGTGAGTGGTGTAGAGGAAAAATCCTTTGAACCTGATTGCCTTCCAGACACATCAGTTCTAGCTGATTTCTTTGATTTTACAACTAAAGTCTTTTGAGAGACAGTAGAGGTGGTTGTTAACTGTTTAGACTGTTTAGGTTGCATGCTTGTGTCAGGAACAAGGTGGGTTGGTCCTTGTACCATAGCATTAGAAAGTAGTCCATAACGAGTAGGCATTTTCTGATGTAAGAAAAACCTAACCTCATCAGGAATAAAAGCATTTCCTATAAAACCATTTGCCTTATCACTGTTGACTAAGGACTTAATATTATTCTCAGTAATTCTACAAAATTCATCATTCCAAATTCATTCACCAACTTATTGAAAGTAGCTTCAGGTAGTGGCTTGGTGAATATATCAGCTAGTTGTTGATCAGTAGGAACAAAGTGAAGTTCAATTGTTCCTTCCAGAACCTGTTCTCTTATAAAGTGATATCTGATACTTATGTGTTTAGTAAGAGAATACTGAACTGGATTTCCTGTCATTGCAATAGCACTTTGGTTATCACAATAAATAGGGATTTTTGAGTATGACAGGCCATAATCTAACAACTAATTTTTCATCCACATTATCTGAGCACAACAACTTCCTGCAGCAATGTACTCAGCTTCTGCAGTTGAAGTGGAAATAGATTTCTGCTTTTTACTGAACCATGAAACTAGTCTTCCACCCAAAAACTGACAACTTCCTGAAGTACTTTTCCTGTCTATTTTGCATCCTGCAAAATCAGCATCTGAATAACCACACAACCCAAAATCTGATTCCCTTGCATACCAAAGGCCAAGTGAAGGAGAGCCTTTGAGATATCTGAAAATTCTTTTGACTGCAATCAGATGTGGTTCTCTAGGTTTTGCTTGAAATCTTGCACATAGACAGGTTGCAAACATGATATCTGGTCTACTGGCAGTGAGATACAATAAAGAGCCAATCATTCCTCTGTAGTGAGTTACATCTACCTCTTCACCTTGATCAGGATCAAGTTTGGTAGCTGTAGCTATGGGAGTTGAAGCAGGAGTACTGTCTTGCATGTTAAACCTTGTCAGTAAATTCCTTGTGTATTTAGACTGATTAATAAAAATCCCTTCATCAGTCTGTTTAACTTGAAGACCCAGAAAGTAACTCATTTCTCCCATCATGCTCATTTGATATCTTGACTGCATAAGCTTGGAAAACTTTTCACACAGCTTATTGTTTGTTGACCCAAAAATGATATCATCAACATAAATCTGAACTAACAGTAACTCCTTGCCATGATTCAAATAAAATAGAGTTTTATCAATTGCACCTCTTTTGAATCCACTTTCCAGTAAGAATTGAGCTAAGGTTTCATACCATGCTCTTGGAGCTTGCTTTAGTCCATAAAGTGCCTTATCCAGTCTGTAGACATAATCTGGATATTTAGGATCAATGAAACCAGGAGGTTGTTCAACATAAACTTCTTCCTCCAGTTCACCATTTAAGAAAGCACTTTTAACATCCATCTGGAAAACCTTGAATTTCTTATGTGCTGCATAAGCAAGAAATATCCTGATGGCTTCTAGTCTTGCAACAGGAGCAAAAGTTTCATCATAGTCAATTCCTTCTTGTTGGGAATACCCCTTTGCAACTAGTCTAGCTTTGTTTCTGATAATGACTCCATCAGAATCAGTCTTGTTCTTGAAAATCCACTTTGTACCAACAATTGATTTATTCTTTGGTCTTGGTACCAGTTTCCAGACTTCATTCCTTTCAAATTCATTCAGTTCTTCTTGCATTGCAGTAACCCAATCAGCATCTTTAAGTGCATCTTCAACTTTCTTAGGCTCCTCCTTGGATAGAAAGTTATTATATAAACATTCATTCTGAGTTGCACTTCGTGTTTGAACACCTGCATCAGGATCTCCAATTATCAAATCAGGAGTATGATCTTTTGTCCATTTCCTTGCTGGTGTCAAATTGTTTCTTGAAGTAGATGCTCCCCCTGGATTGGTGTTATCTTGATTGAAAGAATTTGATTGATTTGAAGCTCTCCCTGAATTATTGTTATGCCCTCCTGATGTGTTATCAGGATCTTCACTTGAATCAGTATCTGAAGAATTCTGTCCTGATGATTGAGTTGACTCTGAACTTGTAGTTGAATGCCGTTGCTCCCCCTCAACATTAGCACTACTAGTTGTATTACTGTTGTTTGCATCATCAGTATTAGCACCATCAGTACCTGGTGAGTCATCAGGATTTGGTGACCCGTCAGTACTGGATGAATGGACAGCTTCTGATTCAATTTTTTCAGGTTCCTTGGAAGCTTCATTTTCAAATAACAATCTATCATGCGAGTCTTCAATGATTCCAGTTATCTTCTTATCATCAAAAGATACATGTATTGACTCCATGACAGTTCTTGTTCTCAAATTAAAAACTCTGAAGGCTCTTGATGTAGGATAACCTATGAATATTCCTTCATCAGCCTTTGTTTCAAATTTCCCTAGCTGTTCAGGATGAGTTCTGAGAACAAAACATTTACAGACAAACACATGCAAATGCTTCAGACTTGGTTTCTTCTCTTTGAGTGACTGATAAGGAGTGACACCATGCCTGTTTATCAATGTGAGATTTTGTGTATAGCATGCTGTATTGACTGCTTCTGCCCAGAAATATGTAGGTAATTTAGCTTCTTCCAACATAGTTCTGCCAGCTTCAATAAGAGTTCTATTCTTCCTTTCTACTACTCCATTTTGCTGAGGTGTGCCAGGAGCAGAGAATTGTTGAATGATTCCTTTGTATTTGCAGAACTCTTCCATCTTTGAATTCTTAAATTCAGTACCATTATCACTTCTCAGAATCTTGACTTTGTACTTTGTGGTTGTCTCAATCATCCTCACATGATCCAACAGAACTTCAGGAGTTTCATCTTTTCTATGCAGAAAATACACCCAGGTGAATCTAGAATATTCATCAACAATTACAAGAGTGTACCTTTTCTTACTGATGGACATGATGTTGACTGGACCAAACAGATCAAGATGTAGCATGTGATATGGTTCTTCAATAGAGGATTCTGATTTACTCTGGAATGATGTCCTTCTTTGTTTTGCTTTTTGGCATGCATCACAGAGTCCATCAGGTGTATATAAGACATTAGGTAATCCTCTTACTAACTCTTTCTTAACCAACTCATTGATGTTGCTGAAGTTGAGATGAGAAAGCTTCTTGTGCCAATTCCAACTTTCATCTACTAAAGCTTTACTGATGAAACATGTAGGGGAGCCATCAGTATCTGAGAGAATGTTGGCTTCATATATGTTACCATGCCTGTAGCCAGTTAGTGCTATCTTCCCTGTTGCTTTACTGACTACTTCACAATGTGTGGAATAGAAATTGACATGATAACCTCTGTCAGTGATTTGACTAATACTCAACAAGTTGTGTTTTAGTCCTTTCACTAGAGCTACTTTTTCAATGATGACATTTCCAATGTTTATATTGCCATATCCCAAGGTTTGTCCAATGTTGCCATCTCCATAAGACACAGTTGGGCCAGCTTTTTCCTCATATTCTGATAACAGGGCTTTGTTTCCAGTCATGTGCACAGAACATCCACTATCCATGACTAACACATTTTTCTTTTTACCCTTATCATCAGGAGCAGCAGTTACATCAGCATTGGCCATTAACGCATAGTTGACTACCTCAGTATCAGATTCTGAGGAAGAGTCCATCCAATCCTTGCTTGATGTGATGAGTGCCTTTGTCTTGTTGCATTCAGAAGCAAAGTGACCCATACCATTACACTTGTAGCATCTAACCTTTGACTTGTCAAATTTGCTACCCTTGCTGTCCTTTTTGATATACTTGTCTTTGTCTGCTTTGAAGGTCTTTTTCTGAAAGTTGCCTTGTCTTCTATTCTTCCTGAACTTCATCCTTCTGAAGTTTCTGACAATCATAGCAACCACCTCTTCCATGTCTGAATCAGAAGATTCATCACCAGTATTGGCATCAGGATTGCCATCAGTATCTGATGAAGAGTCGTCAGGATCTGACTCAGCTACTCTTGCTTTCCTTCTAGAGACCTCCATAGCTTTCCCTTTTGATTTTGCTTCTACATTCAAAGCAATTGACTTTGCCTTGCTGCTTTTCTTGTTCTTTCTCTGTTGAACTTCAAGATCATGAGTTCTTAGCATCCCATAGATCTCATCAAGAGACACAATGTTCAGATCATACTGGTGTCTAATGATTGAGGTCTGAGTATCCCATTCTTCAGGTAAAGCTCTAAGAAATTTGGTGTTTGAATCTTCAGTTTCATATACTTTGTCAACTAAGGATAAGCTGTTCAATAGTGTCAGAAATCTATCATATAGATCAGTCAGGCTCTCTTCAGGTCTTGCATCGAATTGTTCATATTCTTGAATCAAAAGAGCCCTTCTGTTTTTCTTAACAGATGCAGATCCCTGGCACTGAGTTTCCAAAGTATGGGATTCCACTACCCTTAGTTGTAAAGTAGTAGGCACCTTTGTAAAATTATTAAAGATATCAGTCCTCACTTTGTCAGTTGAACCCTTGATAGAATCAATCTCACTTTTCAGGCTTTTGGATAACAGAGTAGTAGCCTTCAAATGATTCTTCAAGTCTTGATTCTCTATAGACTTCACTGCATTATAGGCATGTTCAATAGCAGAAGAAAAACTGATAGATTCATCAGATTGGTGCCATGAATTGTTCCATTCATTCTGTCTAAATGCCTCTGCAGGATCAAAGGAAGGAGTAGAAAAATCTTGTCTCTGATCTTTCCCAGTGAAAGCATTGCTAGCCATATATGTACTTGATGAACCAAAATTAGTTCCAAGACTAATCTTGAGTGCTGTAGCAAGCTGTTCCTTCTCTTTTCTATTCTTATTATCATCATCACTATCATCATCAGAATTATCATTATCAGAACCATGAGATTTATCAGGATCAGGAATTGCAATACCTTTCAGTTTATCCTGTGATTCTGAGATAGGATGATCCATTGGTCTTGAACGAAGTGGCTGTATCAAAATAGGTTCAGTATCAGGAGTACCACTAGCGTTAGGATGAACATCGTCAGGATTTGATATGCGTGCATCAGTATTTGCTACCAATGGTTCTTGTGGAGCTTGAGGTTCAGAAGCTGCTTCAACACTTTGAGCTAAAGGTTCTTGTGTGCTTCCCTCATTGACAATGTTCTCGACCAATCTTTCAACAGAAGCTGTAGCTTTGCCTGCATCTTCACTTTGAGAAGATGGTTCTTGTGTAGCTGGAATGTTGATGTCTTCATTCTCCCTTTGAGAAAATTGTTCTTGTGTGACCATTCCACTAGCTAAGCCTTCACCCAAACTTGGATTGAGTGGTTCTTGTGTGGCAGGATCAACAGTAGCTGCTGAATTACTCTGAAATTCAGGTTCTTGTGGGCTTGATCCTTTCAGCTTCTTCTGTCTCTGATAGACTAACTCTTCTGCATTCCTCTTTTTCTTTGATGTAGGTGTAAGACCAACCAAGGAAGCAGTTGTAGAAACCTTCTCCCAAGAAATTTCTCTAATCTGAGATGGAGAGGCTGGAGAGTCTGATATAGAGACAACTTTTGTTGCTGCATCATGAATACTAACATCAGGATTTGCTAGAGCATCAGGAGTAGATGACTCTTCAGCATTTGATGTCTGAATATCAGTATCCTTCATTTGCACTGTCAAAGGAATATGATACCTGCTCTTTGATAATTTCCTTGTCTTTTGTGGTTTTGATGAAGGTACCACAGCTTTAGTAGCAGTATCAGCAACTTCCTTGTTCACATTCATCACAGAGGATATAGGTAAGTCATCCTCTGAATCACTTTCATCAATCAACCTTAACTTCCTTTTCACAGAAATATTCTTAACAACCTTATCAGCTTTCTTCACCAGGACCCCTTGTACACCCCCTTGTATCTTCTTTTTAGTGAGTGGTGTAGAGGAAAAATCCTTTGAACCTGATTGCCTTCCAGACACATCAGTTCTAGCTGATTTCTTTGATTTTACAACTAAAGTCTTTTGAGAGACAGTAGAGGTGGTTGTTAACTGTTTAGACTGTTTAGACTGTTTAGGTTGTTAACTGTTTAGACTGTTTAGACAGTAGACTGATTTCCTCTACTGTCTAAACAGTTAAAAACCACCTCTACTGTCTCTCAAAAGACTTTAGTTGTAAAATCAAAGAAATCAGCTAGAACTGATGTGTCTGGAAGGCAATCAGGTTCAAAGGATTTTTCCTCTACACCACTCACTAAAAAGAAGATACAAGGGGGTGTACAAGGGGTCCTGGTCAAGAAAGCTGATAAAGTTGTTAAGAATGTTCCTGTGAAAAGGAAGTTAAGGTTGATTGATGAAAGTGATTCAGAGGATGACTTACCTATATCCTCTATGATGAATGTGAACAAGGAAGTTGCTGATACTGCTACTAAAGCTGTGGTACCTTCATCAAAACCACAAAAGACAAGGAAATTATCAAAGAGCAGGTATCATATTCCTTTGACAGTGCAAATGAAGGATACTGATATTCAGACATCAAATCCTGAAGAGTCATCTACTCCTCATGCTCTAGCAAATCCTGATGTTAGTATTCCTGATGCAGCAACAAAAGTTGTCTCTATATCAGACTCTCCAGCCTCTCCATCTCAGATTAGAGAAATTTCTTGGGAGAAGGTTTCTACAACTGCTTCCTTGGTTGGTCTTACACCTACATCAAAGAAAAAGAGGAATGCAGAAGAGTTAGTCTATCAGAGACAGAAGAAGCTGAAAGGATCAAGCCCACAAGAACCTGAATTTCAGAGTAATTCAGCAGCTACTGTTGATCCTGCCACACAAGAACCACTCAATCAAAGTTTGGGTGAAGGCTTAGCTAGTGGAATGGTCACACAAGAACCATTTTCTCAAAGGGAGAATGAAGACATCAACATTCCAGCTACACAAGAACCATCTTCTCAAAGTGAAGATGCAGGCAAAGCTACAGCTTCTGTTGAAAGATTGGTCGAGAACATTGTCAATGAGGGAAGCACACAAGAACCTTTAGCTCAAAGTGTTGAAGCAGCTTCTGAACCTCAAGCTCCACAAGAACCATTGGTAGCAAATACTGATGCACGCATATCAAATCCTGACGATGTTCATCCTAACGCTAGTGGTGCTCCTGATAATGAACCTATTTTGATACAGCCACTTCGTTCAAGACCAATGGATCATCCTATCTCAGAATCACAGGATAAACTGAAAGGTATTGCAATTCCTGATCCTGATAAATCTCATGGGTCTGATGATGATAATTCTGATGATGATAGTGATGATGATAATGAGAATAGAAAAGAGAAGGAACAGCTTGGTACAGCACTCAAGATTAGTCTTGGAACTAATTTTGGTTCATCAAGTACATATATGGCTAGCAATGCTTTCACTGGGAAAGATCAGAGACAAGATTTTTCTACTCCTTCCTTTGATCCTGCAGAGGCATTTAGACAGAATGAATGGAACAATTCATGGCACCAATCTGATGAATCTATCAGTTTTTCTTCTGCTATTGCACATGCCTATAATGCAGTGAAGTCTATAGAGAATCAAGACTTGAAGAATCATCTGAAGGCTACTACTCTGTTATCCAAAAGCCTGAAAAGTGAGATTGATTCTATCAAGGGTTCAACTGACAAAGTGAGGACTGATATCTTTAATAATTTTACAAAGGTGCCTACTACTTTACAACTAAGGGTAGTGGAATCCCAAGTGAAATCTGTTGTTTCAGAACAAACCTCAATCAATCAAAGAATTGATTCTCTGGATACTAAGGTAACTGAAATTCAAGCCTCTCTTTCCTTAATTTTGCAATTATTGTCAAATCCTGATGTCAAAAAGGGGGAGAAGGTTATTCAGACAAAATGTACACCTGATTTAGTATTAAGAAATAATGATGATGATACTGGAGATGATGGTGGTGACAAAGCGATACAAGGAGAAACCTCTGATGCTGTTGTTATGAAGACAATCCAAACTTCTCAAAGTCAAACAACGCAGTCAACTCATGTTCCTGATTCTGGAGTTAAGACAGTAAGAACATTGGTGCAATCTCAGATCCTGACGGAAGATCAAATCCTGACACCTGGTCATGGACACATTCTTGCTACAATTCCTGAAGGTGATGAAGATGTGATTATTGATAATCCTGAAGATGCATCAAATTTATTCCAGAAGTTTTCTACAAAAGACGGTAGAATTGTTACTCTTTATCACACTGATAAAAGAGTTCAACAATTATTTGCCAGAAAAGCACTCTCTACAGCAAGTGAAGAATATCCAGATCTCTCACATGAAGAATTCTTGAGACTACAAAGAGAGACAATGGAAAGCTATACTGCTTCTGCTAGAGGTAGAGGAAGCAGAGGTAGGAGAGGTGCTAGAAGAAGTAAAAGAGGTTCTTCAACTCAAACAGTACCTAGACAGACAAGGTCTAGAGGGTTAAGAATTGAAGAAATTCCTGAACCTATTCAAACTCTAGTAGTTCCTGACAGATCTACTTTTGGTGATGATGGAATTGTTGAAGAAGAACCTGAATTGAGAAGAAAGTCAAGTAAATCAACTCTCAGCAATACAAATCAAATTGAAGATTCTAATCCTGACAATATTCAAGATCCTGACGAATCTGAAATTCTGCAAGAGGTTGATTTGATAATCTTATCTACTGTTGTTGATTGTCACAACAAAGAAGTAGATGAAGAAGAAGAAGCCAGAAGAAGAGATATTACAAAAAGAACAAATGAAGATTTCAATCTCTATCTACAAAGGCTTAAAGTTTCAAATGAAAGGCAATGGAGAAATACAAGCAGACAAGAATCTTTACTTGAAAGAAGCTACGCTCATGAAAAGGAGAAATACAAGAAGTGGAAACATATTAGCACATTAAGTTGTGATACACCTATCAATTTTCAGTCTGGTGGAATTATTACAAGCGCTTCAAGTGTTGGTGATTTGTCTGATATGGCTAGATCAAAAACACTCTGGTTAAAGATGTTTTCAAATCTGAAGCAATTGTCAAGTAATTCAAGAGGAGGTATTGGACACAGAGATGGTGAATATCTGAATATGTCATATGTTGATCCTTACTCCTTGACAGAAATTGGAGGTACTTTAACTTCTGAAAACCTGAACAATTTATTAGCTGTTGATATAGTTATAGATTGTCATGATGGTTTTGAAAAGAAAGAAAAGCTTCTGTACTTCATGAAAGATGGTAGTGTGAAGATTCTATCTATTCAAGATCTGCTGATGAAAACTACACAGGAACTGAAATATGTTCACTATCTGTTAAGATGGAAGAACCAAGTGTACAAAGTATGGGCTGACATGATTTTGTCAACTATAAGAAGAAGACTGGATGGAAACAGTAATTTCGATGGTAATTATACTCCCATGTACTTAAATCAAAGAGGTCAGGATGTGGAAATGCAAAGGGGTACTGCTGTTAAAGAAGTAAATTTTGGCATGACTCATCTTTCTCTCAATCCTGATGGGAAGGAAATTGCTTATCTTTTGCTTGAAGAGCACAGTCTACATAGAAACTCCATACAGAATCTCAGAGCAGCTATCTACCAGATTAATGAGAAAGATGAAGAACTCAGAAATCTTAAGGAAAGACTGATTCAAATTCTTGAAGAAAAAGAAGAAAGTTTATTATCCAACTTCTTGAAGATGAATCTGTTCTATCACAAAGCTTAAACAGATAAGTTGTTTCTGAAGATACTCGTACATTTTGATACATGTTTTTGACATCATTGAATATTTGGAATCTATACTTTATTTCACAAAGTATGAGATTGGGGGAGATTGTTAGATCAGAATTCAATGATCGTCAGAAGCTAGACTCAACTGATCAGGATTGCTGACGTCATCAGTATTGCATGGTCATCAGTATTTGATCAAGCGTCAGTATCTTATTGATCATCAGGATTCCTACTCAGACTATGATCAGGTTTGATCATCAGGACTTGAAGCTGATCAGGATTCCTACTTCGAGTTATATTTGGAGTCTAGATAAACATGGAAGTTTATTCTATTTGTTCCTGGTTTGTAGAATGCAGCTATCGATTAAAGATATGTTTCTATCTTTGTTATGATTAGGACTTATCTTGTTATTGATAGAGAAGCTGTGTGCACTATATAAACACAGTCTTGGTTTCGATTTATGTAATTCATTCGAGAGAGAACATAATCGAAGAGAAGCTCTTAAGAACAGAATTTCTTGAGAGAGTTTTTGTAAGCTAGCAGCTCTTAAGAACATCAGAATTTCTTAAGAGAGTTTGTAACAGTTTTATATCAAAGTTAATAAAGCTGTTATTGTTATTGTTATTGATCTTTCATATTTGTGTTATATAAAGTCGAGAATCTTATACAATTGTATTCAACCCCCTTCTATAATTGTTCACTCTGTTTGACATGACAGCATCAAGGCTATTATGCAAGATATTCTTTATCTTTGGTTCCCTGAGTACATGAGCTTTTTCTTCTGGAGTCCATTCAGCTTTAGCTTTGACCACATAATGTTCTGGTACTGTATCTGTTCGTTCTACGAACTTTGTTGGTATATATGGTCCATCACGAATCCTGTCCAAGTAGTCAGGATCCATAGCCTCCAGGTACATCAGCATCTTTACCCTCCATGTAGGATATTCTGATATCTTCAAGATGGGAATCTTCATGCTTTCATACTTGGTTGTCGACATCTTTAGATCGTATCTGATTCAGAATTAAATCAGTTTGCTCTGATACCAATTGTTGCCCAGTAAATAACAATTGTAGAAGGGGGTTGAATACAATTGTATAAGATTCTCGACTTTATATAACACAAATATGAAAGATCAATAACAATAACAATAACAGCTTTATTAACTTTGATATAAAACTGTTACAAACTCTCTTAAGAAATTCTGATGTTCTTAAGAGCTGCTAGCTTACAAAAACTCTCTCAAGAAATTCTGTTCTTAAGAGCTTCTCTTCGATTATGTTCTCTCTCGAATGAATTACATAAATCGAAACCAAGACTGTGTTTATATAGTGCACACAGCTTCTCTATCAATAACAAGATAAGTCCTAATCATAACAAAGATAGAAACATATCTTTAATCGATAGCTGCATTCTACAAACCAGGAACAAACTTCCATATTTATCTAGACTCCAAATATAACTCGAAGTAGGAATCCTGATCAGCTTCAAGTCCTGATGATCAAACCTGATCATAGTCTGAGTAGGAATCCTGATGATCAATAAGATACTGACGCTTGATCAAATACTGATGACCATGCAATACTGATGACGTCAACAATCCTGATCAGTTGAGTCTAGCTTCTGACGATCATTGAATTCTGATCTAACACAGTCATCAACATGATATTCGGAGGGCCAACTGCTGCTGGGTCCTCCCGAAACTCAATAAAGGCTTATGCTCGAGAGGTAATGACTGTGGTTGGAGAAGCACCGAAGCGTGCCAGAACAGAAGTGTCAATAGGTTTTGATGATTCAGAATTGGAAGGGGTGAAGTTCCCCCACGATGACCCTCTAGTCATCATACCTGTGATTGACAATTCCGAAACAAAGAGAGTCCTAGTCGACAATGGAGCTTTAGTGGATATCTTGTTCCACGATGCTTTTATCAAGATGGGTTACATTGATTCTCAGTTAACACCCTCAAATATGCCCATATACGGATTCACTGGGGTGGAATCAAAAGTGGAAGGCACTATCCAACTCTCAATGACCATGGGGCAAGGAATTAATACATCTACTCAAATGTTGAACTTTGTAGTTATAAAGGCAAATTCAACCTACAACGCGATCCTTGGAAGGACTGGACTTCATGCGTTTAAAGTCGTTGCCTCATCTTATCATCTGAAAAACAAGTTCCCAACGAGGAATGGGATTGGAAAAGAGCGGGGAGACCAAAAGATGGCTAGAAGCTGTTATGTAGCCGCTTTAAGGCCTGATGGAATCGGGGGGTAGGTTCTCCCAATTGGGGACATGAATACAAACTACAATGAGGGCAGAAGAGGGAAACCAGCCGAGGATTTGATCCCCATTCTCTTAGTCCTAGATGATCCAGAGAAGGTGACCTACGTTGGGGCTTTGTTACCTGAACCATTGAAAAGCAAACTCATATCTTTTCTTCAAGAGAACAATGACAATTTTGCTTGGACAGCGACCGACATGCCAGGGATTGATCCCCAATTGATAACTCACAAATTAAATGTGGATCCTGAAAGGAAGACGGTGAAACAAAAGAAGAGAAGTTTTGCTACAGAGAGGCTTGAAGCCATAAAACAAGAGGTTGAAAAGCTTTTAGAAGCCGGGTTCATAGAGGAAATTCAATTCCCAGAATGGTTGGTTAACCCAGTGATGGTCAAAAAGGTCAACGGAAAATGGAGGATGTGTGTCGACTTCACCGACTTGAACGATGCATGTCCTAAGGATTGTTTTCCCTTACCAAGGATTGATGCTCTAATAGATGCAACAGCTGGGCATGAGATGCTAAGTTTCATGGATGGCTTCAGTGGATACAACCAAATCAAAATGCACAAGGATGATATCTCCAAGGTATCATTCATCACTGACTTTGGTGTTTTATGTTATCTAGTCATGGAATTTGGACTTAAGAATGCAGGGGCAACATACCGAAGGTTGGTGAACAAAATTTTTGAACACCTAATTGGAAAAACCATGGAGATCAACGTAGATGACATGCTAGTCAAGAGCCTCGATAAGGCCAACCATATTGAGCACCTCCGAGAGGCATTTGAAGTGCTAAGGCACCACAAAATGATGTTGAATCCAACTAAGTGTGCCTTTGGTGTAGGCTCGGGAAGGTTTTTAGGCCTAATGGTTTCCAAGAGAGGAATCAAGGCTAATCCCGACAAAATCAAAGCAATTCTAGACATGGAACCACCACGGACTATTAAGGAAGTCCAGAAGCTAACTGGAAGAGTGGCAGCATTGGGAAGATTCATCTCCAAGTCAGGAGAGAAGTGCTTACCTTTCTTAAAAGCACTTAAGAATGTGAAAAATTTTGAATGGACAGCTGAAAGCCAAGAAGCCTTTGAAGCCTTGAAGAAGTACATGGCTGAGCCACTGCTATTGGCCAAACCAAAACCAGGAGAGGTTCTTTATCTATACTTGGCAGTATCCAACACTGTCCTCGGAGCTGTTTTGGTAAAAGAAGAATTGAAGGTTCAGAAACCCATCTACTATGTGAGCAGGATCCTTCATCATTGAATCGTTTTATGTATAAAGTGTTACTAAGTGTATGGGAGGAAAGTAAAAAAGGGAAAAGGAAAGGTAATCAAGGAAATAGGAAGAGAACGTATTGGATGAAACGGAAAGTAAGATGAAAAGAATATTGTCATAGTTAATTGAAATGGAGGCAACTGCTAAGAGCAATTCCAACCCAACACTAATCACCATAATGTGGATATAGTGTCAAAACAACTTTAATGCAATACTAAAATAGTGACCAAGACACCAAATGAGTTTTGGGTCACAAAATTTGGTAACAAAAGTACATTGGTTGATCTTTTGACACCAAATTTGGTGACTTTCATAATTTCCACTATACCCTTATGTTTGTTAACAAAACAAAATTTTTCTTTAACTTATTCTTTTGTACTTTTTAACTTTAGATTTTATTGGCAATATAAAAATAAAAGAAATCGTTAGAATATTCCAATTTTATTGTGAAAGATTCCGTCAAAATATAGTGTCGATCGGTAGTACATTTTATAGATAGTGTCTTTTTGACACCAAAATAGTGTTATGGGGTAGGGGTGTTCACGGGTCGGGTTGGCCGGGTTGGAGATATTTTTGTAACCCGGCCCAATTAAATCGGTTTGAAAATTTTCAACCCAACCCGCAAAAAATAATTGTGTAACTCAATCCTACCCATTGTATATCAGTTTGGGTTGGTTTTGGTCGGTTTGAACGGGTTAAATAATATTTTAAAAAATTTAAATATTATACGATATCACTCATTTTGAAAATCTAAATAAAATTAAAGTACGTATAACTTAAGTTTTTAGTATTAATATTTTATTTTGATTAACATTATAATTTTAGTAAAGTAAATTATGTCTTATATCATATATATAAACACAAAATATAATTATATATCTATAAATGAATTATCGAATAAAATTGTAACTTAAATATATACATATATTTTTGAATTATCGAATAAAATTGTAACTTAAATCGGGTTGGGTTGGGTTGGCCGAAAAAATATAAAACCCATACCCAACCCATTTAAGTCGATTTTAAATTTTTTTAACCCAATCAAGTATCGGGTTCGGTTTGACCGGGTTGACGAACCCATAATCACCTATTATGGGGCATCGTATTTTTAAATAAGATGATAAAAGTAGTATTTTGAGTAAATACCCAATTTTTAAAGCCTAAGAGTTTTTAAATCCTAACTACCAACAACCCAACCTTTAACCATCAACACCCAACATTTCTAAACTTAATTAAAAATACATACATACCCAACTCAAAAAGTCGTTACATAAAATTTAAGCTAACATAATCTGTTACCATTTTTTCTAAAAATACTTAATCTTTTACCTTCAATATTCAATATTTAAACCTTCAATTAAATTAAAAAATCATATTTTGAAAAATTTACCTACCAATAAGTATTAAGTGCACCTTTGGAAAAGGATTTTAAAGTATTAAATTAATTTTTGAAATAAAACATCCTAAATTTAGCAGTAACAAATTATATTAAGTGAATTTTTAAGAAGTAACTGAGAATCAACACCTAGAGGGGAGGGGTGAATAGGTGTTATGACTAACAATGATCGATTTTAATTATTACCAAGTTATGTGACTGAAAAAGCAAAAATCAGTCTGTTTTGTTGTCTGGCAGCTTACTGGATTCACAGATAATGTAAAGTGGCAGCTAGCTACGTTGTGCAATGCAATATAGAAAATGTGCAGAAAGTAAAGAACACACAGTAATTTTAGCCAGGTTCGACCCCTATCTCCTATAGGTCTACGTCCTGGTCCTCTACCAACAGGCAAAGGAATATATTATTGATCAAAGTGAATTACAACTACACAATACAATAATATATCTCCCTGATCTCCCAATTACTGTTTGCAGCTTGCTGAAACACCTTGTTCCTTGAACCCTTGTTTCCCAAGCTCACAAAACCAGCAACTACCAACTTACAAGTTGAACAGTACAAAGATATAATGAATTACAACCGAAACTATGAACTCTAATCAAGAATATATATAGTATAATATATAAGAGCTCAAGTATGTAAAAGATATTGCAAATCAGCCTTTGATAGTACTTGTGTTTCTTTAAAACGTTGTCCAACTACTGCGAATGAAAACAACACAAGTATATTTATATGAAACAATGATTTTGAATTAATCGATCAACAACCAACGGTCTTGACTACCAAGTCTCACGTATTTTGTTCCTTGATTAATTCAAACCCAACGTTCATGAAATCAACGTTCAGAAACCAGAAGAATAGAGAAAATAAGAACGTTAAGAAGACACATTCAACTGGTTTGTAAAGCCCAAAAGAATAGAAGTTGTTAAAAACATAAAAACGTGTATAAACAACTTCCTATAATATAGGGATTATATATATATATATGAAAATAAATTCAAAATTATTTGAGCTCATATATATATACACGACTTATATAACTGATAGAGTCCTTACAATTCAGTTCCTAGAAGATTTCCTATAAAATAGGACTAAAACTCTATCTGCTGAAAGTGTTGCCAGCTTGCTGCCTGCATACAAAATTACTCTGCCAGCTTGCTGCCTACAAAGAAAAATTAGTCTGCCAGCTAGCTGCAACAACATGTTTTGTTATAAAATACAAAGTCTTTATCTCCTGCAAAACAATGTTAGTACAACACAATAAACCCAGCTTGATGCTATAGTGTTATCATCAAAACACCAGGGTTTCAATGTCCCCCTTTTTGATGATTACACAACAATATTCAGGAGCAAAATACCCCCCCTAAAATTATGCTTCCCGTGCAAAAAGATTAGCATTCTATCCAAGCAGCTAAGCATATTTTCATGGCATCACATTAAAATTTAACATTAGCATAAATTCACATTAAAATCATGTGACCCAAAGAGTAACTAAAAACTCCCCCTAAATCACATATACTATGATCCTGAATTTTCTCCCCCTTATTCATCAAAAAGGTTATTCACATGTTATCAATAATAGAAAATTCAAATAAGCATGGATTATCATGCTAAGTGAGGTATTATTACTAGACAACTGTAGGCAGCTTGCTGTCTAGACATTGCACATGTCAATTTCCCTACGAAGAACAGAAAATCTTTCTTCGGCCAATGGCTTAGTGAAGATGTCAGCTAACTGGTATTCTGTAGAAACAAATAGTAGCTCAATTTTTCCTTTTGCAACATTGTCTCTCAATACTCACCTTTTGCAGTCGATAATGCAACAGAAGCTTGCTTCTTGCTTTGCCAAGACACCAAACTCTGTCCTAAAAATGCACAAACACCACTTGTACTCTTGCGATCAGTTTGACAACCTGCATAATCTGCATCACTAAACCCAACAAGATCAAAAGCATTTGTGATTGGATAAAATAAACCAAGAGTAATTGTGCCACTCAAATATTTAAATATTCGTTTAACTGCACTCAAGTGAGACTCTTTAGGTTTAGATTGAAACCTCACACATACACAAACACTATACATTATATCAGGTCTAGAGGCAGTAAGATATAATAAACTACCAATCATACCTCTATACTTGCGAACATCAACATATATACCTTGTTCATCTGCTGTCAGCTTGCTGGCAGGAGTCATTGGTGTTGATTTCGGCTTGATATTTTCAAATCCAAATCTTTTGAGTAGATTCTTGATATACTTGGATTGATGCACATAAATACCCTATGGAGTTTGCTTAATTTGAAGACCCAAAAAGTAATTAAGCTCTCCCATCATGCTCATGTCACTAACTATGCATACACTTAGAAAACGACTTGCACATATCATCATTAGTAGATCAAAAAATAATATCATCCACATATATGTGTACAACTAAAATATCAGTACCATTATGTTTAGTAAATAATGTGGGATCAATTTTACCTCGAATGAATCCATTTTTGATCAAAAACTTACTTAACCTTTCGTACCATGATCTAGGAGCTTGCCGCAATCCATATAATACCTTCTTCAACTTGAAAACATGATTTAGAAATTGCTCATTCTCAAAAATAGGGGGTTGCTTGACATAAATTTCTTCCTTTAAGAATCCATTAAGAAATGCACTTTTCACGTCCATTTGGTGTAGCTTGATCTTCTTGAAGCATGCAAATGAAAGTAGCATCCTTATTGATTCGAACCTTGCAACCGGGGCATAATTTCCTCAAAATCAATGCCTTCTTGTTGATTATATCCTTGTGCAACAAGTCTTTCTTTGTTTCGAGTAACCGTACCAAATTCATCAACTTTGTTCTTGAAGACCCATTTAGTACCAATGATTGAAGCATCTTTAGGTGGCTCCACAAGTTCCCAAACATCACATCTTTCAAATTGATTGATTTCTTCTTGCATTTCCATGATCCAATTCTTTTCATCTTGAAGTGCTTCTTTAACATTCTTTGGTTCTTCTTGAGCTAGAAAGGCTGCAAATGCACAAAAATTAGCTTGACCCTTTCTTGTCTTGATTCCTTCTGACTTATCACCAATGATCAACTCTGGAGGATGGTTCTTCATTGTCCTTGTTGACTTTGGCAATGAATGTTGAGCTATGACTTCCTCATGTACTCGAATTCGCTTGGATGGAGGAGAAGCTTACCACCTTCATAGATAGGCATCTTTTCTTGTGATCTCTGACCTCTTGGACCTTCCAAGGTGAGTTTTGACAACTTATCAAGAGTTTCATCTACTGGAGAAGAGGTTTCAGTTAGCTTTTCAGCTTCTGTAGTTGTCTCAGGCTGGTTGGCAGCTTGCTGCAATACAGTTTTTGTCACTGGCAGCTGGCTGTCATCACCTGCACCTGCAATATCTTCCTCATCTCTTGACAGATCAACATTAGGCTCTTGAAATGAAACATCTATAGACTCTTCAACAATACGTTTAGATGTATTATACACTCTATAAGCACGACTTGTTAAAGAATAACCCAAAAATATTGCTTCATAAGATTTAGCATCGAATTTACCATCTCGATCAATAGTTTTAAGTACAAAGCACCTGGAGCCAAAGACTTTGAAATATCCAATGTTTGGCTTCTTATTCCTCAGCAATTCATATGGATTTTTGTTGAGAATAGGCCTGATAAGCACTCTGTTCAGAACGTAACTTGTTGTGTTGACTGCTTCTGCCCAGAAACTCCTTGGCAGCTTGCTCTCTTGCAGCAAAGTCCTTGCAGTTTCTTGCAAAGATCTGTTCTTTCTCTCCACAACTCCGTTTTGCTGTGGGGTTCTTGGAGTAGAGAATTCATGTGAAATACCTCTTTCTTCACAATAATCAATGAAGCCTTTTGAGATGAATTCACCTCCTCTATCACTTCTTATACCTACTAAGCAAATTATATTTAATACCTTGAACATATTGTACTTTATCAATAGAAATGTTAATATTACCAATTGTTCCTTTGCCAAGTATACGGAGTGTTTTGCTATCACCAACTGTAACACTACCACCCTTTTTCATCTTGACGCTAAGGAACTGAGATTTGTCACCACACATATGTCTTGTGCATCCACTATCCAATATCCATTGATTTACATTGACTTTGACCACCAGACATACCTACAAAACAAAGAACAAACAACTCAACATTTTGGTACCCAAATTTTGTTGGGTCCAACATGGTTAGTTGACAAGACATAAAGAACATTCAATTAAGATTTCTTGATCCACATTTGGACCACTTTGGATGCTCGATTTCCTGTTTTCCTTGTTCTGGCAGCTTGTTGCCTAGAAGTTGTTTGTCTGTTCCAGCTTGCTGGCTTAGCATTCTGAGTTGGGCAGTGGTGTGACAAATGAACTTTCTTTCCACATTTGTAGCAAATTTTCCACGGCATAGCATAATTATATGGTATACCCTGTTTGCCTTCATAGTTAAAGGCCTTGGTCTTTGATGTAGAAGCCATTCCAAGTCCTTCTTTATCCATAGGAACCTTTGTTTGTTTCATAATAGTCTTTAATACTTCCTCTCCTTGAACAAATTTTCCCATGCCTTTCTCAAGCTTTGCAACTTCAGCTTCCAATTCCTTTATCTTCTCAGCTTGTTGAGTAGCTTCAATTGAGATGGATTCTCTGATTTTAAATGTCTCAAGACATACATCTCTTGCTTCAATTTCTGCACGCAGCTCGCTGAGTTCTTTCATCAATGTATCATTTCTTTTGAGAAGTAATTTGTTGAACCCCTCAAGTTGTGTTAGCTTTCCTTTGAGATCAGAAATGAGATCTTCATGATTGTTTGATGGAATCTTTTCAACCATTAGCTCAGAAATCATCTTTCGAAGAGAAGCATTTTTCTTTTCAAGCTCGTTATTCTCATTCTTTAATTCCATGAACTCCACAATAGATCTAGTACTATGTCTCTTCAAGGTTAGTTCATCTAATGAATGATTACTAGAATTTGAATCAGAATTTATAGAGTTTACCTCACTACTATTGTCATCCAAATCTGAAGCATCACTCTCTACAAGGCCATCTTCCGTGATTCCTCGCATAGTGTCTTCATCATCCAGACCAACAAGAGCTAGGTTCACCATCTCATCACCTGATTCGTCATCAGAAGCTGAGTCCTGATCATCACTCCATGTCAAAAGAGCTTTAGATTTCATTATGTCCTTTGAGGCAGCTTGCTGCCTAGGCTTGTTCTTCAGCTTGTAGCAGTCCCTTTTAAAGTGTCCCTTCTTGCCACATTCAAAACATGCATCATCCTTTGAATCTCTTGACTCTCTTCTTGCTCCAAAAGCTTTTCCTTTTTCCTTCTTCAGCTTGTTCCTCTTTTCAATCATCTTCTTGATTTTTCTGGACATAAGAGCTAATTCTTCATCAGATTCTGATTCTGCATCTGAGACCAGCTTGCTGCTACTGGAGTGTAAGGCCAGATTTTTCATCTTTTCAACTGGAGCTCTAACAGATTCCACCTTGCTTTCAAGTATCTTGGTTTCAAATTGTTCTAGCTCAGCAAAGACAGCTAGATGATCCATAGTATCAATATTTGACGAAGACTCCAAGGAAGTAACTTTGGGTTCATAAATAAACGGCACCGCACTTAGAACTTTCATATTGATTTCATCTTGAGGAATCTTTTTGCCAAGTCTCTTAAGTGCATTGATGTTCACTTGAAATCTAGCTTGACTTTCTTTGATAGATTCACCTTCTTTGAGTTTAAAATTTCCAAACTCATTCATTAACTTGCTGAGTTTGACCTTCTTCAAAGATGCTGAGCCTTCATGATAAGTTTCCAATGCATCCCACATCTCCTTTGCTGATTTAAGGGATGATACTTTGTCATGCTCAGCTTGATTAAGCCCATTCATGAGAGAATTCCTTGCTTTTCCATTATAGCCAAATTTGATCAATTCATCGGTAGTAAGACCATCAACATCCTTATCTTTGCCATCTTTGTCAAGGAATACATATGGACCCTTTTGAACAACCCTTAGAACAAGTGGATCTCTGGATAAATATGTTTCCATACGCCCTTTCCACTAGTTGTAATTGTCCGTTCCAGTAAGGAGAGGAGCTCGGTAGTCAGACTTTCCTTCGGGATAATTGTCAGCCATTTGATCGATACTTTTCCTGTTACAGAAAGATTAGTATTCCAAAGCTCTGATACCAAATGAGAATCAACACCTAGAGGGGAGGGGTGAATAGGTGTTATGACTAACAATGACCGATTTTAATTATTACCAAGTTATGTGACTGAAAAGCAAAAATCAGTCTGTTTTGCTGTCTGGCAGCTTACTGGATTCACAGATAATGTAAAGTGGCAGCTAGCTACGTTGTACAATGCAATATAGAAACTGTGCAGAAAGTAAAGAACACACAGTAATTTTAGCCAGGTTCGACCCCTATCTCCTATAGGTCTACGTCCTGGTCCTCTACCAAAAGGCAAAAGAATATATTATTGATCAAAGTGAATTACAACTACAGAATACAATAATATATCTCCCTGATCTCCCAGTTAATGTTTGTAGCTTGCTGAAACACCTTGTTCCTGGAACGCAGCTCTCTAAGTACTATACTAAACCAAGTATAAACTCCTCTAGCTATCAAGTTCCTTGAACCCTTGTTTCCCAAGCTCACAAAACCAGCAACTACTAACTTACAAGTTGAACAATACAAAGATATAATGAATTACAACCGAAACTATGAACTCTAATCAAGAATATATATAGTATAATATATAAAAGCTCAAGTATGTAAAAGATATTGCAAATCAGCCTTTGATAGTACTTGTGTTTCTTTAAAACGTTGTCCAACTACTGAGAATGAAAACAACACAAGTATATTTATATGAAACAATGATTTTGAATTAATCGATCAACAACAAACGGTCTTGACTACCAAGTCTCACGTATTTTGTTCCTTGATTAATTCAAACCCAACGTTCATGAAATCAACGTTCAGAAACCAGAAGAATAGAGAAAATAAGAGCGTTAAGAAGACACGTTCAACTGGTTTGTAAAGCCCAAAAGAATAGAAGTTGTTAAAAGATAAAACGTGTATAAACAACTTCCTATAATATAGGGATTATATATATATGAAAATAAATTCAAAATTATTTGAGCTCATATATATATACACGACTTATATAACTGATAGAGTCCTTACAATTCAGTTCCTAGAAGATTTCCTATAAAATAGGACTAAAACTCTATCTGCTGAAAGTGTTGCCAGCTTGCTGCGTGCATACAAAATTACTCTGCCAGATTGCTAGCTGCAACAACATGTTTTGTTATAAAATACAAAGTCTTTATCTCCTGCAAAACAATGTTAGTACAATACAATAAACCCAGCTTGTTGCTATAGTGTTATCATCAAAACACCCGGGTTTCAGTAACATCCTAAATCTAATAGTAACAAATTTCTCAAAAGATTGAATTTTTCAAAATCACTACAAAAAACACCAAGCTAACCTAAAATGTGAAAAATATATTTTCTGTAAATTATTAATTGTCTATTACAAATGTTACTCACAAACTAAATCCCAAATATACACTTTTACTAAATTGAAAAATAATCTAACTTTAGAGTTTTTAAAGTTTAAGTACAAAAAAAACCCATATGTCCCTTTTTGATCAATGAGACACTCTTTTAAATTCACCGAACACAAAAATATAGTCGTGTTTTTTAAAGTAATCTAAAAAAGACACACCCTATAATTATATATTATTAACAATTCTTATTAACAATCAAATATTATTATATATTAAATTTAAGCTAATAAAACATTTTACCTTCTCTTTTAAAGATACCTTTTACATTTTTTAACCATACAACCTTTTATCGTCACTAATTTATAAAATTAAACGTTAAAATCATAATTCATAAATTTGAAAATCTACCTACTATTATTTTCATCTTTCAAAATGATTTTAAAGTAGTACTTGCATATTTTGAAAAATTATCATAAACTTAACATTATAATTTCCTGTGAAAATTGAATTTTCCAAAATAGTTTATAACTTTTACGCATTTGATTTTTATAAAAATGATAATGTTAAGCATTAAACTAGCTACATAAAAAAGTGTATGATATTATTACCTAACTAAATTAATTACCAACTTTAAATTTAAAAATCTTTAAAATTTCTAAAACCCGGCCTAAGACCGGCAAACAAGTACTAGTTATTATTAAATTACATTACTATTGTACCAAAATATATTTGATTATTATATTATATCATGTACCAGATATGCCATGCTCGAGTAGTTACAATAGTTTAGAATTTCATTTTTATTGTAGTAGTTCTAATTCTTTTATAACATTGACCTTAGTGTCTGGTGAATTGCACTTTAGATAGGAAACTCCAGCGAATATGATTATATGTAGTTGTGTAGTTGTTACACATGAAGTGATCATTGTCCATCACCAAAGTACAAAAAATAGTTACTACTCGAATCGATTTCATAGAAAAGGTTTGAATATTAATCTCACACATCACAAGTGCATAAATTGAAATCAATTTTATCTTTCATGTTATATTTACTCTTTATTCATGATGAGCCTTGTTATATTTAGATAGTCCTAATTCAATTTAACTATATATCATGTATGGTTAGTTAATTCATGAATAGGCTTACAATATTTAAATTATCTATATTTTGTAAGACATTGAGCTAATTTTGTAACGCCCCAGATCCGGGGTCAGAGAATTTGGTCGTCACGCTGAAATCTCAATTTAAACAACCTGTTAAATATTAAACCAATTCAAATATAACATCTGCGACCCCAACTATACCAAGATCTTTCAGGCTATAGTGCTTGAAACAAGAATCCAAAATTTCACAAACTAAAACTTTCTTCTTTAACATTGTATTTGCTCAAGTCTAAAATCACTGGAACAGATTCGACAAGAAGTGTGCCAGGCCAAACCAATCTTATACATAATAATATTTAATAGAAATGAAATTTATACAATAGCCTTACACTAGATCTAAATGCTCTGCATCAAATCGTCTTCCCAACGGCATCTTGACTCTTTTCGTTCCACAGTTATACGATTAAATAATGTCAATCTACCTTTCAGTGGAGGGTTAAAAAGGGGAAACAAGCAAGTTTGAGCGGAAGAAATGCTCAGCAAGATAATTATAAGATATAATACTAAGATACTTTTCTGATAAACAGTGTCCACTTCTAGAAATTTAACATATATGTTTTTGATAAATACAACTTTCGAGTAGAATGTCCATTTCACATTTGTAAATCAACTTTTAAATTAGAATTGAATTTTTCAATTTGACGCTATAAGTTAAAGTGGATGATCAGTTACACTTAAACTCCGGATCATACCTTACGATATGTCCACGTACTCAACTGGATCCAAGGTCACATTGGCCTAACATAATAATACTCATACTCTGAGTGGCGTCTACAGTCCTTAAAACATTTTATTTTAATACAAAACATTCCAATTCCAATTTAATACTCAGGACAGGTGTCGGAACAATCGACTAACCTTAATCAATTCAAATTATTTTATTCAGCTGTCTAGTCCAAGCTAGTAGTTCAAAATAAAATCAATCATTAGAGTCCAATAATGTAATCAGCTCAATATTCTGGTCCAAATTAGGTTAAGTCAAGTAAATATGAATCAGGGTTATGGTTTACAATCACAAGATAACAAAAGATATAATTCATAATCAGAAATAGAAACTAGCTGGCTGTAAATAGATAGTTTGCATCATACACCAGATAGGAACAAAAACTGATTGTGAAACAAGAATCTAAATCAAGAATTGAGAATCAGGAATCTTTCTATGATACTCCGAACAAAAGAGTATGAGTTAGTAAACTTGCCTTTGGTCCTTAGCTATTACGTAAAGCAGAAGTAATATGATTCTCTTCATCTCCTATCTTATGTCATCACAATCATCTATTTCACTTATTCATTGGCATGACGCTCTTGCAGTCATCACCAGTCTGATCCCACGATATCGAAACCGTGCATATATCTCCATAGTCAAATATAAGACGATACTTTAATCTTCAGGTTACGATTCATACCGACAAACTTGAAAACTTTGTTCTAACGTAATTGACAATTCTTACCCATATCTTCGTCGGAAGAAAACACTTGGAAATGTCCCCTTTAAATATATATGTTTTCCCGATGTTAAAAACATCTCAATTTAAACCAACAACCACAAGCAATACTTCATCCTTCTTCAAACTTCTCCATTTAGCATCTTCCCGTACAAAACCGTTGACTATCTCCGTCGAACTCTACAATTAATACTAGTCGTTCAGACGAGAATATATCTCAATACCTAATCCTTGTGAACGAAAAAGTAATCCGACACTTCTAGTAATAACTTTAAATAATCCAATGTCTATCTCAGATGACGTCTTACCTTGAATATTATGAACGACTAAGCACAACATTTAACATTTAGCCATTCAAATAAACTATTCATGAATCGCCTAACACATTCAAGACTCGATAAAAAACCACATAATCCATATAACACGGAACACGAATCATAAATCATTTCAGAAAATATTTGATCTTCAATTCTCCACTCATCTAAGATCTAAATTCATCCATATAGAGTACTAATCCTCAAGATAATTATTAAAATCCAATTAATAGTTCAACTCTAAGTATCAACTTTTCCATGGCATTTATAGACTCGATTAAACAAATAACACATCTAGGGACCAACATAATACATTCAAGACTCCACAACAAATTACACAAATCACATAGTATTTATAAAGACTCGATTAATCAAATAAATAATTAAAGATCACGTAACACATCCAATATACGGTACCAATTGTCACAAGTCACATAACACATAATAAAGTTGAAAACTCTTTTTGGAAAAATATTTGGTCTTCATTTTACAAAGATTTTGAATATAAAACATTTTTGGATCGAAGACCAATCATTTTTCGTTTAGCAATATCTTTGATTCGTTCAGAATAAATCGTCTCATTTTTGAAAATTTAATCAAAAGAAATAAATTAAACTCAATTAAAAATAATCAAAGTTAATTAATAACTAATCGAAGTCGATAAAAATCCGGCAACTATCTAAAACCGGCAAAGAAATATATAGCCCTTAAATTAATGAAATTAGCAGATATCGCATGGTTCGCAACGATCTATACATATGCATAAAAAAATATATGGCACACATAATTATGATAAAGATTTTTTGTTTAACTTTATATAGATTTTAAATTCAACTACTGATCTCTTACGTTTCTATATAATAGAAATTTGTTGATGAAAATAAGGAAATTCAATTGGATGGGAATCTTTTGGATCTATACAGGTTGGTGTTTCATTTTTAAAATTAATTTTAATTGTGTTTTCTATATAATAAAAAAAGTTGTTTCTAGAAATAAAAAAACTCATGGGAATCTTCGGAATCTTATCCAAGTTTGTATACACAAAATTTTAATTATATGTATATATGCATAGTTTATGTTACATTTGACTGATTTGTTATAACCTTGTAATTATCCTTCATAAAGATGTCATCAAACAAAAGATTTTCTGAACTAATGAGCAGCTCAATAAAGGTAATGAGAAAGGTGAAAAAGATTTCTAGGACACGTATTGGTGAGGTAGTTTCTTTTGTTTAAATATATATGTATATATATATCAACTATTAATCTCTTATGTTTTCTATGTAATAGAAAGTTGTTCGTGAAAATAAGGAATTCAGTTGGAGAATCTTTTGGATCTAAATACAGGTTCATGTTTTAGATTTTAAAATGATTTTGATTTTGATATTGAAATAGAAATAATCTATCATTAACAATTCAGTTGACACTGCTTCGCTCTTCATTAAGATTTCGTAATTTTTTAAAGGGATAACTTATAAATTTTTTATATTTAACTGAATAATGATGAGTAAAATATTTTTAAAATTTAGTAATTAAGTTCATGAAAAAAATAATGTAATTTTAAGTAATATTAAGTTAAAAATTTAAAAAAAAAGATAATTGATAAACAATGAAAAAAATACTATAATTCAAAAAAATTCAAAAAGAACCACTCAGCCTGTGCCTTTGCATGGGGTATATCTTCTAGTATATATAAAGCTTGCAAATGCAAGTGAACAGAAAAAATGTAGGAGAGCTATTTTTTAAAATCAGTGTGCTTACCTTCAGAATTTTCCATGTATAAAAATATAAAATATAAAGTAAAAGCAATATCTCATTTCAATTTCATGTATATATGGTGACATAAGTTATCCTATAAGTTAAAAATAATAAGTATCATATATTTAGATATGCATCTTTTATCTTTATTAAATAATAATAGATATTTTCTCTCATTAGAAGATCCTGTACATATTTGATTCAGGTTGTTGAACATCTTCCAAATATTAGTGTCAGAAATAATATCTAAAAATATCTGAGATCAATATATAATATATGTACATGATATTATGTGTATTTTCATATATAACATATGCATATGAGATTATGTGTATTTTGGGTTCACAAAAAATCATATCATGTAGCTTACTTTTAGATTTGCTTGATATTTATCCATCTCCTAGAATAAAAAATCATCTATAATAATATTTTCAATGAAAAAATATGTCAAAAATAAAATTAAAGTGCACACTTCACATTTTTTTAACTCCACCCATAAAAATTGATTTATTTTTTTGTTACATTTTACATATCCAACATAAAATCATATTGTCATTCATGTAAAAGCACTAGTCAAACACAACCCAACCCACCACCACCTGAAACATACATACTTCAACATGCTCTCAAAAAAAATGATTGCCTCCTTCAAGAGACATCTTGCTTAGAATTTTAGCAGTTTGCTTATTTGTGGGATATGATTTGAGTTCCTAACTCTCAATATTTTATTTGTGTGACAGCAAATGAAATGATAACTGATGTAGAAGTGTTGGTTGGACTATAGAAACCCAGATTTCTTTATCATTTCTCTTGATGTAATATTATCACAACACATTCTCTTTGCACCAATTTGTTTTTGATGTATATGAACACACAAATTTTGCAACTAGAAAACTTGAGAAGTTGAACCAATCATCAAGGCGACTAGCCCAATACTATCATAGTATATGTATTCACATCTATGAATATCCAATCTTGAATTTAATTGTTCCTGCAATACAACCAAGTACCCTATTTACTTGGATTATACATATACGTGGATGACATATATATACATAGTACATGATATTTGTACATGTATGTGTAGAATAATTCACCCCGCCATCTTAAACGTGTAATGTTTCACTAGTATTCATTGGTGTTATTGCTTTCATGCAATTTTTCATAACAGATGTGTGGAATACATTAAGCCTATAATTTTTCACCAGTATTCATTGATGTTGTTGTTTCCATGTATATTTGCATATGAAACCTAAAGAACAAGTTTAATGAATTAATTTTTTTTGAATATTTTCTCTTAAAAACAAACATGTCATCATCTGCTTGAATGACCTCAAGACAAGAAAAGAAATTGTTGTAATGTCCCTAAATCTAACATCTCCAATTTGATATGCATACATGATTTACATCCATTAAAAAGAATTTGAGAAGTTTAAAATAATCTTTTTATCAACTTAAATACCTACAACAATAAATCATCATATTTATTCATATATAAAGTGTATTCACTTTCACCCTAGACAAAAATTTGATGTAAGTAATAGGAATAAATACTCTATTATAAATTAAAAACAAACATCCACCCTTTGTTGATCCCTTTGCTAATTCGAATCTCGACAATGTTCAAGTTACTCACCGCCTGAAGGCAAGACTTGATTCTCTGGTGCTGATGAATGTTCCTTCTTCATACTCGATTCTTAAAAACAAGACATTTATCGCTCACGGTTGCCCCAGATCTTTAAAGTCTAGCAAAGGTAAAGCGACATTCAATCAAGATACCAACCATTCTTTTCATCCATATAGGATTCCAATTGACTTTGGTAAGTGATCGACCAAGATTACTATTGGGGACTACACGAGATCCACAACACATGAATGCACAAGACACACTTAATCATACGATTAGTAGACAAGTAACACACAAAGAATATATATGACGTGGAAAAACCCATGTTCCAACTTGTATTATTAATCCAAAAAATAATCAACAATACAATCAACCCGATATTTAAGCCTAACAATACTTAAGCATCTGTTCTCAATTGATACCTAATTCTACATCTTAAGCACCCTTATTAAATAAACATAATATGACTATGTATATATACTCATGCCAAACTTAATCACCAAGACTTATCATACTTGTTGTACAAGTCTTCCCATACTTGTTGTACAAGTCTTCCCATTTTTGGCACCTAATTACGTAACTTTATGATCATGACATACTATATATAATGATTGTCTACATATATAGTTAGAGATAACACGATATCAAATACACATGACACACACCTATTGTTTAAATTAGGTTAAACGACACTCCACACACATGTTACTCCACACACATGTTACTCCACACACATGTTTTACCCTAAAAACTATATTCATGTTCTTTTCCAGTATCGTCCCTCATTTTTCTTTTATCTTTCACTGAACATGTATACATCACAAAGATAAAAAAATATGTGATACCTTATTTCATCTGTTTTTTAATACAAACAATAGCTTCAAAATCACTTTGACTATTGCTTAATTATCACTTTGATTATAAGTATGTAAACAGGTACCTATTTGATATATTATTTTTTTGAAATAAAGAGATGATGGATAACTTTGAACATTGTCAAAACTTTTTGAAGATTCATTATCCAACTAAATCAAAAGATATCAGTGTTGATGATTTTGAAGTCGAATCCAGTACAAGAACATCAATTAAGCCTCGCGAAGGTACATCGAACAACCAAGTGCCTCCACGGTTGCCTCACTAGAATTTAATATTTGTATGTACATTAATGATGTATACATTCAGTTGGAAAGAGGACAAAAGAATGTGATATTTTATATGTGCATGGGTACTGTTAGGTGTAAAGGAAAAAAACACAATCGTTTAACCTGATACAATCTTATGACCTATATCAGTCCCATTTTCTCATACAATTATTACAGAACCCATATATAACATATATCACCTAAGCCCATACTATCATATTTCGTTGGTTAAAACCCAACAACCCTTCCTTTCAACCCAATACTCCATATCAGATTGAATGATAAGCATCTAAGACATCGACGTCCATCCGCGCATCCCCTCGGAAAAAAACCTCATCCTGTTACTCTTCCAATCTTTGGGTGTTGCTAAAACCCGTATAATGACCTCCAGACCACCGTTTTTCGTCATAACGACATATTAATATACAAAATCACATGCATCTACCATGAGCGCCCTTTGATATGTTGAGTTACCTAATCCTTGCTTTCTCAGTCCATCAGCATCTAGAAGAACATGTTAGATAATGATTTAATCTAAACATTTCCAAAAATAAAATATAGCTGTTATATGGCTATAATTTAGTTGATTTAGTCAGGAGAGTAGAGATAAGTGTTAGGAGTTAAATAAGGAAGTGGAGTCAAGGTAGGAGTTAGTTCCTATTTTGTAGCACCAGTTCTATCAGCTTTCTTTTAATATGTTCTGTAATCTTTATTTTGTTTTTAACGTGAGAAATATTCTTCCAAGCAATACAAACAAAGTATGTGTGTGTTGTTATTAGTGCATCATCTGGTATCAGAGCTTCAGCGGTCATTAACGGAGCGTGTTCAAGGATCTGTCATGGAGACAAATAAGCCAGAAGAAAACTCGTTTGGTGTGAGCTACCCAATGCTTACAAAGACTAATTACGCAGCATTGGCCCTCAAAATGAGAGTGTTTATGCAAGCGTATGGAGTTTGGGAGGCGATCGAACCAAAGGATGAAAAGGCTATGGTCGATGACAAAATGGATAAGAAGGCCTTGGCTGTCATATACCAAGGAATTCCAGAGGAAATATTGTTAGCCCTCGCTGAAAAGAAGACGTCAAACGATGCCTAGAACGCCATTAAGATAATGAACTTAGGGGCTGACAAAGTGAAGGCAGCAAAATCTCAGACTTTAAAGGGCGAATTTGAAGCTTTGAGCATGAAAGAGAATGAATCGCTAGATGATTTCTATCTGAAACTACATGGTCTGGCCACCAACATTCGAGCACTAGGTGAGAAGATGGAAGAAAGCTACGTAGTGAAAAAGCTTCTCAGAGCTGTTCCTTCAAGGTTTCTCCACATTGCTTCAGCCATTGAGCAATTTGGGAAATTGGAAGAGATGTCCGTAGAAGAGGTGGTGGGCTCACTAAAAGCTCATGAGGAACGAGTTCGAGGCCAAAAAGACACAGGGTCAGGTCAAGGAAACCTTCTACTGACTGAAGAAGAGTGGAAGCGAAGGGAGAATCAAGATGGAGAACTGCTATTGACCAGGGAAGAATGGTTAAAACGAAGTAGCAAAGATGGGACTCGAGGAGGAAACGAGTATCGTGGGAAGGAGACTGTCCGTGGAGTTCGTGATAGAAGCAAAGTACGCTGCTTTAATTGCCAAGGTTATGGGCATTTTGCCGCAGAATGTCGTAAACCTTGCAGAGAAAGAGAGATACGCAAGGAAGTGAATCTCTCTCAGATACAAGGGGATGAACCAGCCTTACTGGTTTCCGAAATTGAGAACAAAGATAAGGCCAGCATGCTGGTAAAAGAAGGGAATGTGGTCCCAAAGTTGCGAGCGAAAGGTGAAGTACAAAAACAATCTCAGGTGTGGTATCTCGACAATGGAGCCAGTAATCATATGACTAGCGAAGAGGGAAACTTCAAATCATTGGACAAGAGTGTGACTGGGCAAGTCAAGTTTGGGGACGGATCAATGGTGAGCATAGAAGGGAAAGGTGTTATCTCATTCAAATGTAAGAATGGTGAAGAGAAAGTATTCAAAGACGTTTACTTCATACCCAAGTTGTGCAATAATATAATAAGTCTGGGACAACTATCCGAGGATGGAAATAAGATTGTCATGGATGGTGAATACATGTGGGTATCTGAACAGAGTGGAAGAACGTTAATGAAGGTGAAGAAATCGGAGAATCGCCTGTATAAAATCAGTCTCGAGGAAAACGGTGCTATGTGTTTGATGACAAAAACAGAGCAAGAAACATGGCTTTGGCATAATCGACTTGGCTATGTGAACTTCCAAGCACTAGAACTAATGTCAAGGGAGAAGATGGCTAAAGGGATTCTGAAATTGACACTACCAAGCAAGAGGTGTGAGGGATGTTTGATGTCTAAACAGCCCAGGAGCTCGTTCCCAACAAGTGCAACGTTCAAGGCTGGAAAGAAGCTAGAACTCGTACATGCGGACATCTGCGGACCTATCACGCCCACTACACCAGGAGGTAATCGATATTTTCTGCTTTTTGTAGATGATTTTAGTAGAAAAATGTGGGTGTATTTAGTGAAAGAGAAGAGCTGTGCACTTGAAGCATTTAAAAAATTCAAATCGCTGGTTGAAAATAGAAGTGAGATGAGTATTAAGATGCTAAGAACAGACCGGGGGGTGAGTTTTGCTCAAAGGAGTTCAATTCATATTGTGAGGATACAGGGATTGAACATCAGTACACGGCCCCATATACCCCGCAACAAAACGGGGTAGTGGAGAGGAGAAATCGTACGGTAGCCGCCATGGTTAGGATTTTTATCAAGGAGTCGAAAATGCCATCGTTTATGTGGGGTGAGGCTGTGAGACACTCAGTGTACGTGTTAAATCGGTTACCAACTCGAGTGCTAGAAGGAAAGACACCATACGAGGCCTGGAGCGGAAGAATACATGATTTAACACACGTGAAAGTGTTTGGGTGTTGTGTATATATGAAGATACCAACTGTAAATGTCAAGAAGCTAAACGATCGAAGTCGACGAGTGGTGTACCTTGGAAGAGAGCCAGGGACAAAGGGAAATCGACTGTATGATCCCATTACAGGGTCAATGCATATAAGTAGAGACGTGGTGTTCTTCGAGGATGAGTTCTGGGTATGGGAACAGACTGAAACCACAGAGGTTGTGATTCCAGGACAGGTTCTAGAATTTGAAGAATTACCAGCAGGTGAACATTATACAGAGACAGGGCAGGTGGTGACAACACCCGTTCAAACACCTCGTGATACAACTGGGGATGAATTCACAGAAGAAACGGGTCAGTCAAGTGCGGAGAGCAGCGAACCACGAAGGTACAGGCCATTAAATGAGATATACAATGAGACAGAGATGATACAAATGATCGATGAACTTATGCTGTTAAAGGCAAAAGAACCCACACATTACAGTGAAGCTTCAGTCGAAAAGGAGTGGATGAAGGCCATGGAGACAGAGGTTGAAATGATCGAGAAAAATAACACCTGGGTTCTTACAAATCTACCAGCTGGGCATAAACCCGTAGGATTGAAGTGGGTGTACAAATTGAAGAAAGACACGGAGGGAAATGTAGTAAAGCATAAAGTTAGACTTGTCACGAAAGGATATGTGCAAAGGAAAGGAATAGACTATAATGAGGTGTTTGCACCAGTGGCAAGGTTAGAAACAATACGATTGTTATTGGCATTAGCAGCGAAAGAAGGATGGGAGGTGCACCACCTTGATGTGAAGTCAGCGTTTTTAAATGGAGAGCTACTCGAGGAAGTGTATGTTACACAACCTGAGGGCTTTGTTAAGAAAGGTCATGAAACAAAAGTGTATCGTTTATTGAAGGCACTGTACGGGCTACGACAGGCCCCAAGGGCATGGAATGCACATCTTGATAAATGTCTGAAAGATTTGGGTTTTAAGAAATGTCAGCGCGAACAAGCTGTGTTTACGAGGTACAGAGGTGGAGATGTGCTGATAGTAGGCGTGTATGTAGATGATTTAATAATAACATGAGCAAGTTTGACAGAGATTAATGGGTTCAAAATAGATATGAACCAACAATTTGAGATGAGTGACTTGGGTTTACTATCGTATTATCTGGGAATTGAGGTTAACCAAAGTCGTTCAAGCATCACGTTAAGGCAGTCTGCTTATGCTAAGCGAATTCTGCAGAAGGCTGGGATGGTAAGTTGTAATTTAACCAGATGTCCAATGGATCAAAAACTGCAGTTAGATAAAGACGAAGGTGGTGAACTCGTGGATGCAACTGAATATCGATGCATTATTGGAAGCTTGAGGTATTTGACTCATACTCGTCCAGATATCTCTTATGTTGTTGGTGTCGTGAGCAGGTTTATGGAGCAGCCCACAGTTAAACACAAGCAAGCTGTGAAGCAAATACTAAGATACATAAAAGGAACGGTGAGCTATGGGCTGAGTTACACACGAGATGGAAACAGAAGTGCATTGTCTGGTTTCACGGATAGTGATTTAGCAGGGGACGTAGTCGATAGAAGAAGCACAGGGGGAATGTGTTTTTACTTGAATGGGAATTTAATTTCCTGGGCTTCACAAAAATAGAGAGTGATTGCATTATCGTCGTGTGAAGCTGAGTACATGGCAGCAACACTTGCAGCATGCCAGAGTATCTGGCTTCGAGGTTTGTTGAGAGAAGTGTCATGTCAACAGATTGGTTCAGTCACGTTGTGTGTTGATAATAAGTCAGCAATAGAGTTGATGAAAAATCCAGTATTACATGGAAGGAGCAAACACATAGACGTAAGGTTTCATTTTATCAGAGAGTGCATTGAACGTGGGGAGCTGGTTGTTCAATATGTTGGTACACAAGAGCAGAAGGCAAATATCCTGACCAAAGCACTTGGACGAGTTAAGTTCGAGGCTATGAGGGAGTTAATTGGAGTCAGCGATCTTGCAACAGGAGAAGCCGTGCAGAGGCGTGAATGAAGAGAATGTTTAGATTAGGGGGGAATGTGTTAGATAATGATTTAATCTAAACATTTCCAAAAATAAAATATAGTTGTTATATGGCTATAATGTAGTTGATTTAGTCAGGAGAGTAGAGATAAGTGTTAGGAGTTAAATAAGGAAGTGGAGTCAAGGTAGGAGGTAGTTCCTATTTTGTAGCACCAGTTCTATCAGCTTTCTTTTAATATGTTCTGTAATCTTTATTTTGTTTTTAACGTGAGAAATATTCTTCCAAGCAATACAAACAAAGTGTGTGTGTGTTGTTATTAGTGCATCAGAACAACACTAGTTTCATCCAAATAATTCTCCAGGTTGATCAATAATTTAAAATAATTGTGATGATCACTTCCATCTTTTTCTATCTCAATTCCGAACACATCTTTCTTGAGAAATAGCTCCTCAACAACTTTAAGATTGATCCACGGTGCAAGACCAACCACTATACCGTATGTAATCATGATTTTGTGATTATTTGATACTAAATTAAACTAATTACACCTATGACTAGTTAAACTACTAATAAATACGACGATAATGGTTTTAATATGATCAAAATGGTTTTAAGAAAATTATATGAAAATATATAAAATCTTGAATCCTATTAATAAATCAATTAATGGTTCGTATAATGATTCTCTGGTTTATAGATCTAGTTATCAAAGTAGTTGCAGACACTAAAATAAATGAGGTCGCATGTTGCACACCACAACAAATAAATAAAAGTTATATAGTCATTAGATTAAGCCTAAAACTACATGTTTGTGAAGTTATATAATTAAACAGATTTTACGTCAAAGTCTCTACTTTGGCTATATATCATAAACATCTTACCTTCATTTTAATTTATAAGACATGCTAGTCTGAATAATTCTAGATTAATAACTCAATTTTAATATTATTGTTATTAACCTCACCCTGATAAGTTGATCATACTTATATATCATACTCCACTCAGAACCCCAATTAGGGTGAGAGATGAGATATATAATCTTAGCCACTAATTTATATACATTATCTTCACCTCCCACCATCCATTAATTTTATTAATATTTTAATATTTCACAATCATCTTCTTCCGACTTCAACCACCACCTCCACCTCCTACAACTATCTCCGAAAACCACTTTTGACCATCACCTAATCACCAGCAATATACAGAAATCACCAGCAATATACAGAAATCACCATAGTTAAACAAAAATCAACGTGAAATCAACAAATTTATTTACCACCCCCACCACAACCATCATTTTCGGTCACCATATTTACCACCATCACTAACTACAACTTAAGAATCATCAAATATTATACAAAATCACCCCCATTAAAGTAAAAATATCCATAATCAAACAAAAATCTCCATAACCAACACTAATTACCACCCTTACCTCCGCCACCACTACCACCACCATCCTCACCCTCTATAGATCATCAATATTTACATAATCACTGAATACAACTCGAAATCACCATAAAATTAATACGAATCAGCAAAAAATAAAAACAATCACTAGAATTTCAAAGAAATTCACCACCTATGAGATTTTCAAATTTAAGTACATAACCTTAAATTTATAGATCTGATATTCGTCGGAAAAAAAAAGATAAGATATCTGCGTATGGGTGGGGTGTGTGTGTGAGAGAGGGATAGGGAAAGGGAGAGTGAAATTCGCCGGAATTAATGGCCATGATGATTGAGATCGATGGTGGTGGAGGCGACCACCAAAGATTTGTGGTGGTGGCTAAATATTGGAGTTGGTAAGTGGATGAGGGAAGAAAAAGGAGATATTTGGGTTAAAGATTGGATTTAAATAGATAGTTTATATTAAAAATAATTTTAAAAATGTGTGGTTGAGAATACATCTCATATTTTATTTTAATAAGAGTTCTCATTTGATCAAGTGTCTATATAATTATACCAGAGACTAATGATTAATTAGATCTCAACAAAATCCACAAATACAATCAACAAGTAACACTATAATGGTTATGTCAGTCCCGGAGAGTATTGAAGAAGGTAGTTGAATGCAATATTGATAATTTAGAATCTTTTTCCCAACAACAAAGAAAGAGATTAACAATTATCAGTTAGAAAAAATGCAAACAACGGTTATCTAAACAAGATATAGACTTCACAAAATAATTGATTTATTTATCTTGCGAACGGATCTGCTACAACCTGGAAAAACAATGTTTCCAGCTTCTATCTCGAGAGAGATTACAACTGAGTTGTGGGAGTAGCTTTCTAAGCCTGTTTGATTGTGTTCCTTAGTTACATGTGAGGTGTGAAGCTGTTTATATATTCAAGTGACAACTTCTTACAAATTGCTCACATGTGACCTTTCCCAAAATGTATACCACAGAATAAACATAAACTATAAAGCAATCTAGATACATTCCTTTTGTAGCATACTCAATCTCAGTTGATGTAGAACTTGCATACCTTTGGAATGGTAAGCTTTGTCCTCTCAAGCTCTTGTCGTAGTCTTTCAGGGTTGTGATAGAACCATGTGAGTTATATGTCACCTGCTACTGAAACAATCTGTATATGCCATGCTTTTGACTTAGAAGGTAAATCAAAAGTTCCTCCCGTGAGACAAAGTACCATGCTCGTCAAGTTCTGTTGTCATGGGATATTCTAATGTTGACAGTAATATTATCCTAGGATTGGGTGTCACAAGGACTTTACTGTCGTGACCTTGCAAAATATGTTGTAAGTGTGGTACAAAGTTGTTGTCTCCAGACTTCTGCCAAAGTTGTTGTCAAGACTGAAAGTTACTATCGTGAAGATTCACTACACCATAAGTAGCCAGATGCAACGCACTCTTACTGTTGCAATTGCCCAGAAAATTGTTGCACTAAGCCAAATGTAACACACAGTAACCATTGCGTACGCTAACGTTGCCTTTGCCCTGTAATGCAACGCTCAGTTTCTCAAAGGTAACAGTAGAGAACTCGTTACCTTAAGGCCATAAAGCAACACTGCATCAGAATAATGCAAAACCAGTGAAGTGTTACCTCAGTTTATAGACAAAAAGAAAAATGTGGGCCCCACAAAACTGCCACGTCACCTGGTGCCACGTCACTTGTGGGCCCCACATATGGGGCCCACTTAATTGTCATGTCACCAGGTGCCACGTCACTTGTGGGGCCCACATAATTGCCATGTCACCAGGTGCCACATCACTTGTAGGGCCCACGTATGGGGCCCACAATATTGCCACGTCACATGTGGGTCCCACTATGCCACGTCACTGGTGGACCCCACATTCTATTGCAACACTAAATCTTTAGCTAATGAAACACTAATTCTACCTACTAGGGCAACAGAAAATGAAATATTGCAACATTAGTAATAATAGCAACTGCAACACTTAAATTCAAAATTTTGCAAGACCTGGTTGGTACATAATCAGATCCCTTTAAAAATAAATCAACCAAAGTAATGCAACTCCACCAATCATCCAAAACCTAACCAAAATATATTCTAACTCCACCAGTCATCCAACACCAAAATATAATCTAACTCCTCCCATCATTCACCCCACAACTAGGTCACTCCATCATAATATCATCCACCATAATTACCACAAAGTACCAAGAAACAAAAGATAGAGTAAAAAATAAAAATTATGACAAAAGATAACCAAAGTTTTAAAACCCTGTCCATGCTACTACTGTAAACAGAGAAGCAACTAAGTGGAAGTCCCGAAAGTGAACGGGGTGGCATTTTCATCATCTTCGCTTGGAACAGTAGCACAATAGTCTACAATGTCCAGATTCAACCCGGATTAGCTTCTGCTAGCTTTTTCAGCAACATCATGTTATCTTGAACTTTCTTCTTCACCTTTGCTTCCAATTCAACCTCCAGTGAACCAGTAGAGGAATTTTGTAAGAAGAACTGCTCTACCACATCTTCATTTTGAGCAACTGTTAGACTACACCAGTAATAAAAAAACAGATTTAGATTTCTTGACCTTGAAAAGAAGTTCCAAATTTTGATTCAGAAAGAAATATAAAACCTGCAAGTGTTGTAGACAAGATATCCTCCAACTTTTAGCAATTTGAAACCATTTGTTAGCAGCAACAACTGCAAGGATACAAGGACAAGAGGAATGAGAAACGTACAGGTGTTACAATTCATTAATATCCAAATAAATAATAAATGCACGGTGACATCACACCACAGATAAGCCTGATAGGATCTAAATATGACATAGAAAGAATCAAGCATAAAACTGCATATGTACATAAATCTTACAGGTCCACTTATTATGCCAGTCCCAAGAATATCTTCAAATTACAACAATTTATAGTATGGTGAGCAAGTTGTGGAGTTACTGTCCAATGCCATAGATTAAGAAAATGAGAACACATGAAAAGCTAACAATTTACAGCAAATGGCGATAATTATAACCAATATGATATGTAGCCCGAAGAATATTACAAATCTGCAGCATTTAAGAAATAGCAGTGGACTTTTCCTATGAATAAAAAATAGTAGTGAAACTTGCAGGAAACAGAATGCATGCTCATATCAGTAATATAATATTATCACTGATATTATACTTTAAATACTTCTATTTAACTGCATTACTAATCAGTAAACCTATACATTACTTTTATCTAAATCCAAATTGTTCTGAGCTCCTAAATCGTGATATTATTATCACTCGAGGCCTCTAAAAGTCTAACTTTGCTTATTAGTTTATTCAGACCCGATTTCATGTTTTAATACCTTCTAAATAAATCTACATGATTTTACAAACTTAACAATACAAGCAGTACTTTTCCTGAATTTTCCCGCAGATGTGACATATCTCACTCCGGGGCATGTAACTCTTGCTAGGCCTATTCAAGTCACTTAATTCTTTTTCTTAGGTAAATTAAATATTTATTTCTATGACATATCCGAAATTTACTATATAATATCAAATTTTCAATTTATGGCATGGTTTTAAAGTATGCCCTGCAGCATTTTCTGCAACAGCATGAGATACCTCTATTAATTCACCTATAACGCACAATCTACAAATCTGATACCCATAATATTTTACAGGAGTAACCTCAAGACAAATACTTGTAACTTTCATTTTTTGACCTCCGACCAATTTTGAACTTAAGGCCACTAAAAGACAGCCTCAAATACAACCTATGTTTCTGAAATCTGCTGAATCAAAAAAAAAAATTGAAACCAGTTCTAAAGTTTTAAGTCTTATATATGAAGTCTAAAAATTACAAATATTGACAGACATCTAAGTTAAAAGGTTTTGAACAACTTTTATTCTTTAAAAACCTTATGATCAGGTCTTTAACCGTCTAAAAATTAAATCCCAAAATATATGGCGATTGCTCAAAAATCAAATTCTGCTGAAGCAAGTTTCAGTAGGTCTCAAAATCTTTTCTTTAAACATCTTAAATCATTCATGACAAAAGTTTAGATGGATGCTGAAGACATTATTTTATCCATGTTCTATACTACAACCCAAAAAATAATAAGAAAAACCTCACTTTTCATATCTCAATAATAATGCACCAATCTTTGATTTACTCATATTTGCAACACTACTCTTGTAACTATACAGTTGTCTGAAATGATTTTTAAAGGACATTAGAAAATAGTACAAACCATTTTAGACTCTAAATATGAAGAATCAAACAATACTCTCTTTGCAAGTCACTTCCCAAATATCAGGTGTGCTAATGTAAAAAACATACTTAAACCATTTTAGCCATCATAAATTTGCAAACTATTTGTGCATATTAGATCAGATAGAAACATACCGCTTCAGCAACAGCAAGCAAATGAAACAGATAGGCTAGCATGAATATAATCTTAAAATCCTTACTTATATGATGTAGAATCAGAAAACCTATTAAAAGTATCCTCAAAACTTGCAACTGCCTATGCATGTACAGAACACATAATTACGTAATTAAGCTATATATTAAAATCACAAGTTATTTATAATTTGAAAACAATATACGAGAAGAAAAAATAAACCGATAATAATTACCTTTTCCTAAAAGCCCTTGGAACATTTCCTAGAAGCCCCTGGAACAGAATCCTCTCATTATCAAAGTTTCTCATGTCTGCAAACCTAGTGTTCTTGTTAAAGATTGATCGACTCTACATAATCAAAGAGTAATCATGAGTGTAAATCATCACATACAAGTCCAAACAACATTCATGCAACTTGAAAAACACTGAATTGTACTATGAAAAGAAAGAAAATGGAACTCTTTTTTTACAACGTGAACAAATGTTATCAATATCTTCTTAAGGATAAAGTAATGCAAAGTTATAATTCTACAATTCTACCACTCCATTTATACAATATATTTTAGTGAATAAGCTAATAAATTCTTATATCAGTCACACGGCTTTAAGAGAAAATCTTTTACAGTAACAACTAACAAGAGGTCAATATTTTTAAACAGACTACAAAATTAATAGACAACAACTTGAGAGAATATTTACCCAATTGTCAACCAGTTCCTTAGCCATTCTTCTGTTACATGTTGTGTCTTCTTCATATCTTGACATAAACATAATCACCTAAGCCAAATAAATTCAAGAAATAACTGTTGACTATAATCTCAAATCTATTTGTTTGTGTTTTTTTTGAGAATCTAAATACATGAATCAAGTCTGTTGAACTATTTATGCATCTAATTTAATAGTCTTGTATTTTAGGAGGTTCATGTAATCTGTTTATTTCCTATGTACTAATCTGCCTATTTAAGCAGATCTCTTTTATGTAATCCACACATCATAACTTCAATACAACAGAAAACCCTTAGAGATAATATTCCAGAGAAACTTGAGTCTTGTTCCTATTATTTTCTTCTCATTTTGATCTTGTTAAACCATTTACAAACAAATAAAACCCAACAAATTGGTATCAGAGCTGCGGCAAAGGAAAGCACTGTTACGGAAGAAATCAGATTTAAACAATGGTTGGAGGTTCTTCACATACATAGACTCCAATTCCATAACTTACAAAGAACAACTATGATACTTGGAGCATAAAAATGAAGACTTGGTTGAAGGCTGAAGAAACTTGAGAAATGGTTAGAGATGGTTTTACAGAACCTGAAAATCTGGGATCTTTGTCTCAAGCTCAACAAAATAAATTAAGGGACGAAAGAAAGAGAGACAACCGAGCTCTAAGTGCCTTACAGAATGCAGTGAAAGATTCAATTTTTGAGAAGATTGCAGGAGTAGAAACAGCTAAGGAAGCTTGGGATATCTTGTTTAAAATGTTTAAGGGTGCAGACAAGGTGAAGCAAGTGCGTTTACAGACACTTAGAGGTGAAATGGAATCTATGACAATGAAAGAAACAAAAGAGTTTGAGATTACATCACAAGGGTGGAAAAGGTAACAAACCAATTAAAGAGCAATGGAGAGGAGATAACTGAAGCAAGAATGGTAGAGAAGATTCTTAGATCCTTGACAGATAAATTCGAGAATATTGTCTGTGCAATATAAGAATCAAAAAATCTTTCAAAGATGAAGGTAGATGAATTAGTTGGAAGCCTCGAAGCTCATGAACAGAGGAAGGAACTAAAAGAGAAAGAGCCCATAGCAGAAGCTTTGCAAGTGAAAGTTGAAGATAAAGAAAAGATGTTGTACACACAACAATTTAAAGGAAATCGAGGACGAGGCCGAGGAGGCAGAAATTCTAATAGTTACGGAAGGGGCAACGGACGCGGCTTTTACAAACTAGAACAAAAAACACAACCTATCCAATATAATTATCGAGTTCAAGGAGGTCGTGAAAGAGGCAGATCAGGGAGAACTCAAGGCAGAGAGTGTTACACTTGTGGCAAGTTCGGGCACATCTCAAAAGAATGCTGGCATAATAAGAAAAATGAAGAAAGCAAAAGTCTGGTGACAAAGCAAGAGGAAGAAAATTTGTTATTAACTGCAAATAAAGGAGTGACTCTAGATAATGAGTCCACATGGTACATGGATACAGGTGCAAGTAATCATATGAGTGGGCAACGTCATTTGTTTCAAAGTCTAAAGGAAGGAGTATGTGGGAGTGTTTCATTTGGAGATGCATCGAAAGTGCAAGTGATGGGAAAAGGTAAGATAGGCTTTATACAAAAGAATGGAAAAACTGGAGCAGTAGAGGATGTATACTATGTTCCAGATATTAAATTTAATATCTTGAGCGTTGGACAATTGTTGCAAAAGGGATATGAAATTCATACAAAGGAGCAACAGATGCAATTAAGAGATAAAAGTGGTAGGCTGGTCATAAGTTCTGAAATGGAAAGCAACAGAATGTTCAAGGTGAACCTGGAATATTCACAAGACAAGTGTTTACAGACTGAAGAAAGCATGGAAGCTTTGTGGCACAAGAGATTCGGACATCTGAATTATACAGCTTTAAAGTTGATGGCAAAAAATCAGATGATACATGGACTACCCGATATTGTGTTTAATAATGAATTTTGTGAAAGCTGTACATATGGAAAACAAGGGAGGAACACTTTCCAAAAGGGAGCCACATACAAATCATGGGAGCGACTAAATCTCGTACATTCAGACATATGCGGGCCCATTACTCCAGGTTCTTTCAGTGGCAAAAGGTACTTCATTACTTTCATAGATGACTTCACTCGTCGTACCTGGGTATATTTTTTGAATAAAAAATCAGAAGCCTTTTAAGTGTTCAAAAGATTTAAAGTTATGGTAGAGAAAATGTCTGGATGTTGTATTAAAGCTTTGAGATCAGATAACGGTGGTGAGTTCACTTCTAGAGAATTCAATTCATTTTGTGAGGAGCATGGAATTAGAAGATTCTTGACAGCACCATATTCTCCTCAGCAAAACGGAATCGCAGAGAGGAAAAATAGAACTATCATGGATATGGTTAGATCTATGCTAAAGAACAAAGAAATGCCAAAGGAGTTTTGGGCCGAGGCAGTGCAGTGCGCCGTTTATATTCAGAATAGAAGTATACACTCCAAGCTTGGAAATAAAACACCACAAGAAATGTGGAATGGAAGGAAACCAACTGCGCAACACATGAAGGTCTTTGGGAGTATAGCTTATATGCATGTACCTGATCAGAAAAGGAGCAAGCTTGAAGATAAAAGGAAGAAACTGGTGTTTATTGGATATGATCAGAAGACAAAGGGATACAAACTTTTTGACCCAGATGAAAAGAAGGTTGTAGTCAGCAAAGACCTTCGTATAAATGAGGCGGACTCATGGGACTGGAAGAAGAAAACAAATGCTACAGAAAAATCAGAATTGGAAAAGGTTCCCATCTCATTCCAAAAAGGGTCAACAAATTCAGATGCAGTTGTAGAAGAGGGTACATCATCTGATGAAGAACAAGAAAATCAAAAGATGAGGAGTCTACAAGATATTTATGATGAGACTAATGAAGTACAGCTGATATGTTTTATGGCAGATACAGAAAACTTAAGTTTTGAAGAGGCTGTGCAAGAAGAAAGTTGGAAAAATGCGATGGATGAGGAGAATGGAGCAATAGAAAGGAACGAGACTTGGGAGCTTGTCGATTTGCCTAAAGGTCATAGGCCTTTAGATGTGAAGTGGGTTTATAAAAAGAAAAAGAATGAAGCAATAAATAAATACAAAGCACGTCTCGTAGTGAAAGGCTATAAACAAAAGGCAGGAATAGATTATGACGAAGTATTCGCTCCAGTAGTAAGAATGGAAAGCATCAGATTACTTATTTCACAAGCTGCTCAATACAATTGGCCCATTTACCAGATGGACGTGAAATCAGCATTCCTAAATGGAATTCTTGAAGAGGAGGTGTACGTCAACCAACCTCCGGGATATATTAAACCGGAGAAGAAAGAAAAGTCTTAAAGCTAAAGAAGGCACTATACGGTTTAAGACAAGCGTCAAGGACATGGAATTCCAGAATTGATGGGTACTTCAAGAAAAAAGGATTTAAGCAATGTCCTTATGAGCATTCAGTTTATGTAAAAAAGGTTGAAGGTAAAATTTTAATTGTTGCTTTATATGTTGATGATTTGATTTTTATGGGTAATTGTCAAAAGCTTATTGATGAATTTAAAAGGGATATGACACTTGAGTTTGATATGACAGATCTTGGTCTGTTAAAATATTTTCTGGGCTTGGAGATAAAACAGACTGCATCTGGCATATTTTTGTCTCAAGAAAGGTATGCAGATGAAATTCTAAAGAAATCTAGGATGGAAAACTGCAAACCAGTTTCTACTCCAATGGAGCCCGGAGCAAGATTTTCAAAACTAGAAGGAGGAAGTAGAGTTGATGCTACCAAATATAGGAGTCTTATAGGATGTTTGCGATACTTGTGTAGCACAAGACCTGATCTAGCATTCAGTGTTGGTATGGTTAGTAGATATATGGAGGAACCAAGGAGTTTGTATTGGAAAGAAGTAAAGAGGATTTTTATAATACATACGAGGAAGCAAAGGAATGGGCTTGTTTTACTCAAAATCAAAAGAATACAAACTAAGGGCATATTCTGATTCAGATTGGGGTGAAGACATAGATGAAAGGAGAAGCACGTCTGGATATGTATTTTATATCGGAGATACTGCATTCACATGGCAATCAAAAAAGCAACCTATAGTGACCTTGTCAACATGCGAAGCGGAGTACGTAGCTGTTTCGTGGTGCGTATGTCATGCAGTATGGATGAAATATTTCCTGAATGAACTTGATCTTCCTCAGAATGAAGCAACAGAGATCAAGATGGATAGCAAGTCAGCCATCGAATTAGCTAAAAATCCAGTAAATCATGAACGAAGCAAGCATATTGACGTAAGATTTCATTTTATTCGAGAAAAGGTGACTGAGAAGAAGGTGAAGTTAATTCATGTGAACAGTCGTGTTCAAATAGCATATATGTTCACAAAACCTTTATCAAAACTTTTGTTCTACAAATTCATAGAGAAGATTGGGATGAAGAATGGAAACCAGATTCGAGATTAAGGGAGGAATTTGTTGACTATAATCTCAAATCTATTTGTTTGTGCTTTTTTTGAGAATCTAAATACATGAATCAAGTCTGTTCAACTATTCATGCATCTAATTTAATAGTCTTGTATTTTGGGAGGTTCATGTAATCTGTTTATTTCCTATGTACTAATCTGCCTATTTAAGCAGATCTCTTTTATGTAATCCACACATCATAACTTCAATACAACAGAAAACCCTTAAAGATAATATTCCAGAGAAACTTGAGTCATGTTCCTATTATTTTCTTCTCATTTTGATCCTGTTAAACCATTTACAAACAAATAAAACCCAACAATAACAAGGTAACTAGTTATCCGTATGTTGATTTACAAAATACTATAACAAACAGTATGCCACTAAAAACTATAAAATGTAATGAAATGTAATTTCCCAATGTATTTAAAGAATAATTCTTGACTTGAGAGCCCTAATTGAATCCTTGGCCAGAAAGCCCCAATTATAGCCCTAATTGAAAGTCAAAATAGAAGAATGAAGAAGAGAAATTAAGAGATTAAAATACACAAGAAGAGAAGAGAGTTATTTACCAACTAATTGGTGAAGTGAATTGTAATATCCCAAAATTTTGTAATATTTAAAACCTTGATGAATAGTAAATTTCCACTGATGAATAGTAAATTTGCTGGTGAAAAGTTTTTCAGACCACCCTATGTGGATGACATGGAATGAATGTTTCGAAGTTATATTATCGATGTATAAGGAGAATAAGTGAATGCAAATGCAATCAGAATTAGAAGATTCCCATTCGAGTTTTAAATCACTATTCACTGGACAATCGAGGATGAATTGATTTGATCGTTTTAAGAAAGTATGTGGAATGAGAAATCCATGATCATATCTTAAACCAAGGTGAGAAACCTAGGATTATATATTAGACAAAGGGAATGGAAAGATAAAGGAAGTACCCTAGCTTTGGTACAGAGAAACGTTTTTAAAACCACTTGAAACTATCGCGAAACAAAAGCGGAACAAATTGTGGATTAAACCCTAACCAAAGGAGGAGTATTATATGAGATCATCAAGTGCAATGTATAAGAGGATTGAGGATACAAATGATGACATAAGCATGATGCAAGAAGATGACAAGATGATGACCAAGTGGTGAATCACCACCTTATCACCACTTTCGCCACCACCACAAGTTCAAAAAGAGCCTTGTCATTGGTGACAAAACAAGTTATTAGCCACACAATTTAATTACAAAGTGTTAAGTGTATTTAGACAAAACAAAACAAAAGAAAATCAAAGAAAACAAAAGCAAAAGAGATGCATTCTTGAAGAAGAACCATTCGGCCTCTTCCATTTCTTCAAACCCTTAAAAATATTTCTACCACTTCCACTCAACCATAAATCTTGATTTTGGGCGCTAAATCACCCTCTTCCAATATCCAAGGTAGATCTCTAATCTTAGCCTTATCCATGGATGATATCTTGGTCAAAAATGGATTCAAAGTTGATGATGAATAATGATGTGAATAGTAAACTCATAAGATCTTGTTTTGTTTTGATGATTTTAGGTTTGATTAGCATAGTTAAGGAGAAAGGAAGGATATACCATCCATATATAGCCTTTGTTAAGTTCCAAGGAAGGTATAAAACTTCTTCCCTTTTTGAGATTTTGCTTGATCTAGTAGTTATAAGTGATTGTTTAAGAACTATGTAGTAATGAAGCATGTATGCATGATTTTAAGCATGTTTGATGGTTGATTTGTGGATAAAATTATGAACTAGAGTATGACCATGTTTGGACAGAAAAGTTTAGTATTAACTTGAGGTTTGATTGGTGGTTGGTTTATTGTTGATTGGTGGTTGTAGTGAGTGTTTAAAAACACGGGAAGTACGTTTAAGCGCCGTTACCATGTCGAATTTTACTTAGGTAGTTTAGACAGAAACCACGGTTACATTAAAGGGCATAAACATGACGTTTCTGACCATGAACATGTAGGCCCTGTTTCCTAGTTTGTTTTAGCTAAAGAATCGTATCGTTTTGATTTACGGTTTAAGAGAAACGTCCGTTTTAGTGAAAGCGGTTTCGCGTAACTAAGTAGTTCATTGCATGAACTTTGAGATAGTGATCAAACCCTTTAAAAATGGAATTTGGCCGAGATATTAAAATGGGTACTAGCATGGATTGTTAGGAAAGGAAACCTAGAAGGTCTTGAGTTAAAAAGAGAAGTTGGTGATTTTATAAAAATACGCGAATGAAGGTTGCGCGAGTGAAATACCCTTAAGGGGATGGTTAAAAACAAGGAATTAGTAAAGGAAAAGTACTTGGGTTTTGTGAATGGATTTTCACCCAAACTCGTGACTTAAGAGTTTACGGAACGTCATGAGGTTATAGATGACCGAGAACGAGACGTTTGATTTTTTATTAATAGAACTTGAGTGCTTAAGTTATGGCACATTAATTGGTTCTAGGGGACTGACTGAAATTGTATATCTTGTTATAGATCGACGAGCACACTCTCAAGCCCCTACTACCACACCACCAAGACACCAAGGCAAGTTTTCAAACCCTGCACCATATAATGATGTTGTTGTGATATACGTTGTGATATTGATAAAATATACTGCTTTAATGCTGTGAAATGACTTATAAACTGTTTTCGCTTTTAATAAAAAGTTGTATAGGACATAAGGTTTATATGCTAGGTAAACACTAGATATAAACCAAGGTTAAAGGTTAAAGACTCTAAGTATAGAGTACTTGTATGATAGTTTTAAAACTTAGACCGTGAGTCAAAGTATTATTTTGTTTTGATCCTACTGTCCGAAGCTGGAAGGTTCCCGGGACAGTTATATTTTAAAGATTTATTAAATATTCCAATATCTATATTATTGGGTATTTAAGGTGAGATATTTAAATAATATTATAATAAATATTATTTGAATATTATTTAATTAAGTGAATATTATTTTGAATATTCACTTAAGTGATTTTATATTGAATAATAATTCAATTCTTATTATTTGAATATATTTTTTTATTTAAGTGAATATTATTTTGAATATTCACTTAAGTGGTTTTATATTGAATAATAATTTAATATTTATTATTTGGGTATTTATTAAATATTCCAAATATGATTTAAAAATCATAGAACCTTATTATATGATTAAAGGTTCTACTATTTACACAAAAATATAAATTTCTGATTTTCAGAAAAGATATTAAAATAGAGATTCCCAACTATTATCTTAAGATATTTAAAGGTAATTAAATGCGAATAGTGTTTTCTAACTCATCGAAGATTTGGGAATCTAGTTCAAGAAATCGAGGACAGAGTTTTACTTCCACTGTTCCTCTATCTTACCTATAGCTGGAAATGACTCCCCTATTCAAGTAAAGTATATTTCAAACTTTCTAAACTCTGAAATTTCAATAAAATCCCTGGTCATGATTTCAAAATACGTGGTAATCATCGGTAGTTTCGTTGACTAATGTCAACCCACACTTTGACTTACTCCTTTCAATTACTCTGGAGTAAGGTATTCTGAACGGTTACAAAGTTTTGACAAGTATTTGTACTTGGGAAAAATGGAATTATATTCCGATTTCCGTTTCATTGATATTTTTCATCATGGGAATTGGAAGGGCCTACACGGCAATGAAATAGGTGTCGGGGTAGTGCCAAAATTATCAAGGCTTGCCCGGTGACGAAATAGGCGCCGAGGTAGTGATCTCGTGCGTGCTAAGGCTTGCCCGGTGACGAAATAGGCGCTGAGGTAGTGATCTCTTAGCACAGTGGCCCGTATGCGGTCAGGGTGATAACCGAACAAGAAGTCGTCCTTCTACTAGTAGAAAAGAAAAGTTACGATACAACGGCTGATCACCGTGTATCGGGTGTTCCAGTACATTCCCTTCTCTCCATTTGGAGTTGTGCTACACATTGTAACACAAGCCTAGGCGCTGAGTTACTAATAATGTGACAGTGATGAGTAATGATGTTCCTCATACAGTAGTCGTACTGTATGGTATGTTTTGACGAAAAGAGGAATAAATATATTATTCTGTATACGAATGAAGTTTTAAAGGTTTTCCTTTATGATATAAGCTTACTTATATGCTTATGCTGTATTATATTATTGCTGGGCTGAGTGCTCACTCTTGCTTTCTTTTTATATATATATATCACAATACAACAACTAGAGTAGATGGCCAGGATTCGTCGTACCGCTCGGAAACGCGTCAGGGACATACAGGCCGCCCGTAGCATGGTTGTTACAGTTGATCAGGTAGAAGTACTGAGTTGGTTCGGAGTGTAACTCTTGTTGCTCCGGTTTATTTATAAGTATCACTTATGTATATTAATGAACAAGAACAAACTTTTGCGCTGCCTTTCTGGTTTCACGTAGAAATCACATTGGCAGTAGGTTGCTAGTGTTTTACTTTTGGGTTGTAATAACTTTAAATTATGGATCATATGACTACTGTTTTTTGTAAGTTCGTTTCTGAGACATAACTAGCGTGAGTATATTGATGGTGGGGTCACCATGTGTGTTGATTTATTATTTTATGGTTCAAGTATTAAGTGTTTGTACGGAACAAGGGATCGTGACAACCCAGATCTCCGACCCCGGATCTGGGGGTGTTACATGAATCCCCAATTGATTATCTGCAAAATCAAAAACAAATTAGATACATAGAATAGAAGAGAGAAAAGAGAAAAGAGAGTTATTAGAGAAGAAAAGAGAATAGAGAGATATTTAATTTGATACAGAGAAAGTCGAGTTCTTCAATTTAGAGTGAGTGAGAAGAGTTCTGAAATTTGGAGTAAGTGAGAGTCGAGTTTTTTTGAGAGTGTATGAGAGAGATTGAGTTGTGTGAAACTGTGGGCGAGAGCAGGCTTAAAATTTTCGCCAAGGGGGAAACTAGTTACTAATTATGATTTGGGGGGAAAGGTGCCGCCATTATTTTCACTGTAAATTTCAATTTTTTTTGTTTGTTATTTTTAGTTAAAAGATTTTTATAAATCAATTTTTGTAAATATCTCAATTTTTTTACCCACAAAGGTGTATTTATATTTTTTCTAATAACTAGAATGAGTAACTATTAACATCTGTATGGTTGGATCGTCGAAAACAATCATTTAAAAAAATATAATTCAGTGAATCTCGCACGAGACCCGTTAAGAAGTAATATTACAATGTTTTTGTTAAGATGAGGCACAATCGAGTATTTTTATTTTTTGATTATTTTTTCCCGACACTAGAATGACTACCTATTAACATCCGTACGGCTGGATCACCAAAGATATCATTTAAAAAAATTATTCAGTGAATGTGGCACGAGCCCCGTTATAGAAAGTAGTACTATTACAATGTTTCTGTTAAGATGCAACACAATCGGGCCTTTTTATTTTTTGATTATTTTTTCCCAACACTAGAATAAGTAACTATTAACATCCATACGGTTAGATCGTCGAAGAAATCAATTAAAAAAATTATTCAGTGAATCTGAAACGTATCCCGTTCCCGGAAGCAATACTGTTCCAATGTTTCTAGAAAGACATGGCACAACCGGACTTTTATATTTTTTGATTATTTTTTCCCAACACTAGAATGAGTACCGATTAACATCCGTAAGGTTGGATCGTCGACGAAATCAATTGAAAAAATTATTCAGTGAAGCTGACACATGTCCCGTTCCCGGAAGCAGTACTATTCCAACGTTTCTGGAAAGATGCGGCATAACCGGACTTTTATATTTTTTGATTATTTTTTTCCCAACACTAGAATGAGTACCGATTAACATCCGTACGGTTGGATCGTCGAATAAATCAATTAAAAAATTATTCAGTGAATCTGACACATGTCCCGTTCTTGGAAGCAATACTATTCTAACGTTTCTGGAAAGATGCTGCATAACCGGACTTTTATGTTTTTTGATTATTTTTTCCCAACATTAGAATGACTACCGATTAACATCCGTACGGTTGGATCGTCCAAAAAATCAATTGAAAAAATTATTCAGTGAATCTGACACATGTCCCGTTCTTGGAAGCAATACTATTCTAACGTTTCTCGAAAGATGTGGCATAACCAGACTTTTATATTTTTTGATTATTTTTTCCCAACACTAGAATGACAACCGATTAACATCCGTATGGTTGGATCGTCCAAAAAATCAATTAAAAAAATTATTCAGTAAATCTGACACATGTCCCGTTCCTGGAAGTAGTATTATTCTAACGTTTTTGCAAAGATACAGCATAACCGGACTTTTATATTTTTTGATTATTTTTTCCCAACACTAGAATGACTACCGATTAACATCCGTACGGTTGGATCGTCCAAGAAATCAATTAAAAAATTATTCGGGTTTAGGGTTTAGGGTTTAGGGTTTAATATTAGTTTTAATTATTAATTAATTATTAATTAATATTTAAATAATATTTAAATAATATTTAAATAATTTTTAAATAATTTTTAAATAATTTTGAAATAATTTTTAATTAATTTTTAACTAATTTTTAATTAATTTTTAGAAAAATTAGTGGGGCCCACTTTTTTTTTGTGGGGCCCACTTTTTTCTGTGGGACCCATATTTTTTAATATTATTTTTAATTAAAAACTAATTAAAAATTAATTTTTAATTAAAAATTTGAAAAATTAGTGAGGCCCACTTGTGGGGCCCACTTTTTTCTGTGGGACCCACTTTTTTTAATAATTAATTTTTAATTACTTTTTAATTAAAAATTAGAAAAATTAGTGGGGCCCACTTTTTTCTGTGGGACCCACTTTTTTTAATATTATTTTTAATTAAAAATTAATTATTAATTATTAATTCAAAATTAGAAAAATTAGTGGGGCCCACTTTTTTCTAGGGGACCCACTTTTTTTAATATTATTTTTAATTTAAAAATACTTATTAAATAATTTTTAATTAATTTTTAATAAAAAATTAGAAAAATTAGTGGGGCCCACTTTTTTTTGTGGGACCCACTTTTTTAATATTATTTTTAATTAAAAATTAAAAATTAATTAATTTTTATTTAATTTTTAATTAAAAATTAGAAAAATTAGCGGGGCCCACTTATGGGGCCCACTTTTTTCTATGGGACCCACTTTTTTTAATTTTATTTTTAATTAAAAATTATTTATTAATTAATTAATTATTAATTAATATCAAATGGAACAGAATATTGATAGAGTAACACAATGAGTCTTCTGCAATAGAGTCTGTTCTATGGCAACATGACATTTATGTGTAATGTAACACTATCTCTAGAGTATTGCAGTAGTTCAAAAATAGTGTATCAATTGTAACACAAAGTAGGTGTTGCAATTGAAAAGTGTTACATCCGGTCATCTATGGTGTAGTGATTACTGTCTTGACTGCATGTTCGATGTTCTTTTGTAAAGCTGATGTCTTCGAGAACCTTGACAGCATGTTTATTCCTTGTACTAGTCATGTGTAGTGGGGCTTCAACAAAGTGAACTTATTCCAGATTACATTCATTATTACATGTATGTATGATAGTATAATTTGAACAAAGAACATTTTAATTGGCTATGACAGTATGTTTCTCTTAGGCTAATTAAAGACTAATTACATATTTAAATTGTCTACATGCAATTACCCATAAATCCTAACAACGTTAACTACATTTTTAAGATTCATCCGCATCCGATAATGAATTTAGCAGAGCAACACCATCATGAAATGATAATTAAACATATATATAAAAGTATGCACAAATTATATATATATATATATATATATATATATACATGTATATATTGGATGTCATTGTAAAACTCCTAAATTGCACTCACAATGTTTAAATCCTGTTCAGAAGATTTAAAACCCAAAAATACCGCTCTATCTTTACAAGCACCTTGTGTCTACTCTATGACTTCATATACCAAGTAATGATAAAAAGTTTTATAGCACCCATAGGTTTTCTATTGGTCTTTTTTTAAAAGAAGCCATTTACCAAATTAAAATGACAAAAATAGGTTGCAATCTCTATATCACATGATATAATAATGAATAAAAAAACTATGTGCATACATTAAATTGAGATAACTTTCTTTTTTTTTTCCAAAACATTGGCAAACATATTTACTTGTAATATTACCATTCTTTTTTAAGCATTACTTGCAAATTGCAACACTGGGTGAGCTTTTTTTCAACTTAATTATTTAACACTTAATATTTTTTTAACTTAACACTAAATTGCATTAGTCAATTGTTAAGTCTCAACTATCGCTTTATGTTCATTTTCTATTCAACTGTAGATGCATGTTAAGAACATTATGTTCATCATCATGTCATCCAGCATAACTAATTAGAAAGCATAAAATAATTGATAGGCTATAATTAGCTGGAACTCGTATTCGAGTCATGGTTCACGTTCGAGGCCGAACTCGTATCAGAGACATGGCTCACCATCCAGTCCGAACTCATATTCGAGTCATAGCTCACATTCGATGCCGAACTCGTATCAGAGTCATGGTTCACCTTCGAGGGCGAACTCGTATTAGAGACATGGCTCACTATCCAACCCGAACTCATATTCGAGTCATGGCTCACATTCGAGGCCGAACTCGTATCAGAGTCTTGGCTCCCATTCAAGACCGAAGTCATATTTGAGTCATGGCTCACCTACAACAACAGACTCATATTTGAGACATGACTTACTTTTGAGGCTAAACTCATACTAATCTGGCGAAAAAGAGAATATCTTACGTGAGATAAGACTACACCTCATTACGTGACTTGCACAGGTTGTTACTGGTGACCACACCTGATGGCGATATGTTAGTATTTATGGGTGATAGCTATGAGACAACTTAACTAGATACTTTATGTACTTAATTTCTTAAGTATGAACATACTGTCACAGCCAGAGTATGTCTATGTAACCATTTTTGTTTGTTGCTAATAAGAGTATAGTACATCTTGGTAGAAGTTCATTTGTTTGTTCAAGCCTCAAGAAGTGCTCAGGATGGACAACAAGAATAAATGTTACTGTCACAGCATTGACAGCAAGGTTACTTGAAGACAGCATGTTGCAAGTCACGACAGTACATTCACTCTGACAGAAACATTGGCAGAAGCCCTCTGACAGCAACTTTACCATAGCCTGACAGCAAGCTTGAAAATCCTGACAGCAACTTATGCGGGGATTTTGTACTGTCACCAAAAGCGCAATTCTGTGACAGCAAGCTTAGCCATCAGGATACTGTCATGAAGGGATATCACTTGTATTGGGGATCTACCCAGTCAAACTTGTGACAGTTTGGATGTTCAAGAAACAGGCGTGTTGCAGTATCCCAACACTGCAACAGGTCTGCAAGACTACGATCGAAGCTTGAGGAGATCACATGACAAAGCTCACCAATTCCAGAGTATGACAAATCTACATCTACTGAATTGTGTTAGCTTAATATGGAAAGTTTCTAGATTTCTTCGTTATGTACTAATAAGCTGTTTGTATAGCAATTTAGGAAAGATTCACGGGTAGGCAATTTGTAAGAAGCTGCCACTTGAAAATGACAGCAGCTTCACTAGACCCGTGTTGATAGTGATAGGTTTAGTTTACTAAGACCATCCATCATTCCATTCTTTGTAATCGATCGATCACTCGAGAAACCGAAGCTCAAGAAACAAACATTTTCTTGAGGTTGTAGCAACCCATTGCAAAATAAATAAAACATTTATTTTGTGAGAATTATTCATGTGTCTACTGGTGTTTGCAATTCATAAACTGATAAACATTAATCTTGGTTTTTGTTGTTGAAATGTAGATTGAGTTTTATCAGTATTGCATTCAAACCCCCCCCCCTTCTGCAATAGTCAAGGACTAACAACTGGTATCAGAGCAGACAGATTGTTCAACAAATCTTAGATCATGACAAGTATGCAGAAGTCAAGTAGCATAAAGATTCCAGCTTTTGATAAGGAGAACTACAATGTATGGAAAAGAAAAATCATGTTGTTTATCAAAGCTGTGAATCCATTATACTTGGGTATCCTCCGGAATGGTCCCTTCGTGCCACGTAAAGAAATTGAAGCCTCAACTGTGGATGGTGTTCTTGTTCCAGCATATTGGGTCAAGAAATTACCTTCAGAGTTTCTGGAGCCAGAAAATGAGAAGGTAGCCTTGGATGATTACTTGCAACTCATTTTACTGGACGCTCTCACATTGGACAAAGCCATGTGTGGGAATGTCATTGGGTGCTCATCAGCCAAGGACATGTGGAATAAGATCGAGCTGCTATGCGAAGGAAGTGAAGAAGTGAAGGACAATCAAAGACAGATTCTCATCTCTTAGTACAAAGCCTTCATGGCAAAGTCAGGAGAAGACCTAACAACATTGTTTTAGAGGTTTAGCAAACTGATGACTGAGCTACAGATTCATGGCAAGTACTATGATAGGAAAGAGTTAAATGTTAAGTTCTTGCTCACACTTCCTGAGCATCTTGAGCACAAAGTCACTGCCATAAGAGAAGGAAGAAATCTGAACAATATTTCTCTTGAAACTTTATATGGTGTGCTTAAATCATATGATCTTGAGTTTTTCCAGAAAAGAGCTATTCTAGCTGGATCCAGAGGAAAAATGGCTAATATGTCAGGTGCTCTCGTGGCTCATGTGCCAAGAATCACTCAACCTAGTGAAGAAACTCAAGTCACACAACCTGCTCCAGTGCATTCTCTTAAGATTGAAGAGGTTGTGGATGACGAGGAGAAAGTTGTACTGCAGATACCTGATGTTGAAGATGAAGACTTCTACTCTTTAGAAGAAATGGAAAAGATGGATAATCCAACTATGGCTTACATGGCTAAGAAATTCAAGAATATAAGATTCAAGAGAAACAAGCCATTTAAGCCTCAAGGTTCAGCAGAGGGAATTTCTCCAAGGTTGAAGGTGGTGCCACTAGAGGTGGTTATAAAACAGGGATGGTGGACAGATCCAAGTTTAGGTGTTACAACTGCAATGAGCTTGGCCATTTTGCTACTGAATGCAGAAGGCCAAAGCAAAATCAAAGGATGGATAAAGGGTCAAGTGGACACTTCAAGAAAGGACAGGGAAAGGCCTATGTGGCTGAAGGAAAGTGCTGGGATGATACTGATGATGAAGAGGAAGAGGAATATGTGAATTTAGCACTCATGGCTAAATCTGAAGAGGCCTCCTCCAGCTCTCCAAGTCAGGTACCCTCACTTGTTTTACTTGATATGTCTAAAGATGAATACAAGCAAACTGTTGAGGAATTGAGTGCAGAGATGTTTCATGTTCATACTAGTTTAACTGCAGCTAACGAAGAAATTGCTAGGTTAACTAAATTGAATGAAGAACTCACTTCTGAAAATGATTTGCTTTTGTTAAAGACCAGTCGTTCAGAATCTTTAAAACAGGAGAATTCTAAATTGAAAAATGAGTTAGTCTGTGCTAAAGAAATTGAGGAGTTTCTAAGGAAAGAAATTAGTGAAAATGAATTCAAGATTAAAGCCTACAGAAACTCATCCAAACAACTTCAGGATTATCATGAGAAACACACAGAGGATCAAAAAGTAGGGATAGGTTTTGAATATGGTAAGAGACCTGGTAAGGAAATTGTTAGTCAGGATTGTTCAACTGATGCTACTGTCAAACCTCATGTCCTCAAGAAACTCAACAAACCAATTTTTAAACTTTCTGAACTTGAGTTTGATGAGGAAGCCATGCTCATCAAGCAACAACTTGATGATGATGATGAAGGTATTGACAGTACAATAGTTGGCGGAAAAGATGCTGTCAAAATCCCCAAGACAGTAACTTTGCCAAACAATCTGACAGAATGTTCTAAAGATGCTGTCAACAATGGCAAGACAGTACCTTCCAAAGATACTGTCACGAGAGCTTCAAAGACTGTAACTTCCAAACCTACTGTCAAGACAGAAGCTGTGAAAGGCACTGTCAAGAAAAACTCGACAGCAACTTCGGAACATCCTGATGACACAGTTACCTACAAGTCTAGAAACAGGAATGGTAAGTTAGGAAATGGCAATGCTAATGGTGGTAATGCTCCTAGAAAACTATGCAATAATTGTGGCTCTTCACATCACTTAACTCATGTTTGTAAGAAACCAAAAGAGGTCAAGGATAATGTGACCCTGAAAGATGGTAACTTACATAGAACCCCCATTATGCATAGACCTATTGTAGTGTGTAATAACATTGATTGTATGCCATGCAAGATAACTGCCATGAGTACTTGTTTCAATCTGCCTATTTCATCTACTGAACAATGTACCTATTTGCAAACTGTTGAGACTTCTGAGCCTACTGGTAACAGTAATAAGGCTACATCCACTAAGAATACGACCAAGTCTAATTCTAAAGAAAAGTGGGTGAAGAAAGGAGTCCAACAGAAGATTCCTGATGTGATGGTTAAAGTTGAAAATGTTGATTATGTCTGTGATACTGAAGTAACAGGACCCAACAAGGATTGGGTACCATATGCCTCTTAAATACAATTTGTTTTGCAGGGCAAGAATAAGGAGCAAGTCATTTGGATCATTGACAGTGGTTGTTCTAGACACATGACTGGTGATAAAGCCCTGCTATCACAATTTGTAGAGAAAGCTGGCCCAATCATAACCTTTGGAGACAACAGCAAGGGTCACACAGTGGGATATGGCTGTTTGGAAATTGGGAATGTTGTCATTAATGATATTGCACTTGTTGATGGATTGAAGCACAACCTGCTCAGTGTCAGCCAATTCAGTGACAGGGGATTCAAGGTTGATTTTGACATGATGGTGTGCAATATCTATCACAAGAAGGATGGAAGCCTCTCTCTAAAAGGGGTAAGAAAAGGAAGCCTGTTTGTTGCTGACCTAAGCTCAACAAAGAAGGATAAGATTTACTGTTTCTACAGTAAAGCTACTGTTGGTGACAGTATGCTTTGGCACATGAAACTCTCTCACCTCAACTTCAAAACAATGAACATGCTGATGAAGAAGGAATTAGTTAGAGGACTACCTCAACAGGAATTCTGTCAAGAAGGACTGTGTGGGGACTGTCAAATGGGAAAATTGAGGAGAGCTGTGGATAGGTCAAAGCAAATCAACACCAACACAGAGCCACTCAAACTAATTCATATGGATCTCTTTGGACCAGTAAATGTCCCATCCTTAGCCAAAAAGAGATATGCATTAGTTATGGTGGATGATTACTCTAGGTATACTTGGGTGAAGTATCTAGAATCAAAAGATGAAGCAACTCAAGTCATCATTGATCACTTAAGAGTTCTTGACAGAACTCCAAATGCTAAAGTTCAAATACTAAGAAGTGACAATGGTACTGAGTTCAGAAATGCCACTCTTGGAAATTTCTGTGAAGATGAAGGAATTGTACAACAGTTTTCTGCTGCAAGGACACCACAGCAGAATGGAGTTGTAGAAAGGAAGAACATGACTCTCATTGAAGCTGCCAAAACTATGCTTCATGATGCAAAGTTACCTACATACTTCTGGGCAGAAGCAATCAACACAGCCTGCTACACACAGAACAGAACCTTGATCAACAAGACTCATGGGAACACTCCTTACTATCTGCTCAATGGAAGGAAACCTACTGTCAAGTACTTTCATGTGTTTGGGAGCAAATGTTTGATGATGAAAGATAACCATGAGAAGAAAGGGAAGTTTGACACCAAAGCTTATGAAGAAATTTTCATGGGGTATGCTTTAGAAAGGACTGCCTATAGAGTCTATCTCTTGGAACACAGAGTCATAGATGAAAGTGTGAATGTCACATTTGATGAAACCAAATTTCCTGGACTGCATGAAGAAGGTCAAATGCAGATTCTTAGATTTGAGAATCACGGTTACTTGGAAGAAGAAGAATTTGTTGATGAAGAACCTACCTTTACTCAAACTGTGGAAACTAAAAAAGATGCTGTCATTGAAAGTAATACAAATCAAACTCCAGCTCAGTCACAGACTATTTCAGGAAATACTCAAAATAATGGTGACTCTGGAGATGTTGAAGAAAATGGTGGAGACAATTGCCCTGGTGAAGACTCAGTTCCTCTAACTGAGGCTACTGTTTCAGAACAAACAAGAAGCTTGCCCAGAACTACAAGGTGGAACAAGGATCACACAAATGACCTAATTATTGGCGATCTTTCTTCTGGGGTAAGAACCAGGAACAATGTTTCTGTTGAAAGTATGTTTTCCTGTTTCCTGTCTCAAGTGGAGCCTAAAGCAATTGATGAAGCATTTTTGGATTCTGATTGGGTGATTGCTATGCAAGAGGAACTCAACCAGTTTGAAAGAAACAATTTGTGGAAGTTGGTTCCAAGGTCAAAGGGAAAGTCAGTTATTGAGACAAAGTGGGTTTTCAGAAACAAACTGGATGAAAATGGAAATGTGACTAGAAACAAGGCTAGACTAGTAGCTAAAGGTTATGGTGAACAAGAAGGGATAGATTATGATGAGACATTTGCACCTGTTGCCAGACTTGAAGCTATCAGGATTTTCCTAGCCTTTGCTGCACACTGTAATTTCAAGGTGTTCCAAATGGATGTCAAAAGTGCTTTTCTAAATGGAGAGTTGGAGGAAGAAGTGTATGTTGAACAGCCACCTGGTTTTGAAGATGCTGAAATGTATGATTTTGTGTACAAGCTGTTCAAGGCACTTTATGGATTGAAACAAGCTCCAAGAGCATGGTATGATACCCTCTCTGCCTTTCTATTGGAAAACCAGTTTACAAGAGGTGTAGTAGATAAGACTCTATTCTACAAACATCATGGCAAAGACATCATTCTGGTTCAAATCTATGTTGATGATATCATTTTTGGTTCATCAAATGAGAAGACGTGTGAGAAGTTTTCATCTCTAATGAGAAACACATATGAGATGAACATGATGGGAGAACTGTCATTCTTCCTTGGTTTACAAGTTCTTCAAAAAGATGATGGAATCTTCATTTTTCAATCAAAGTATGTCAAGGAACTTCTCAAGAAGTTCAACCTAGAAGATTCATCACCTGCCAAGCCTCCCATCTCTACTTCAACTAGTCTGGATCTAGACTCCAAAGGGAAGAAAGTGGACTCTAGTGCTTACAGAGGAATTGTAACACCCCCAGATCCGGGGTCAGGAATCTGGGTTGTCACACTCAATCAATATACCATACCTGCATTACTTACAACATTCTACTAATACAACTCCAAAGACCCCAATCACTTACGCGCACACACACAAGTTATAGCCTTGGAAAAGAGCAACAATAAGTAACATTTGTTATTACAATCCAAATGTACTATCCAGGATCTCATCTATTATTTACAACCTCTACCTGAAGTTACAATAATAGACCTCACAATTCTATACAAGGTTTAGTAATACAAACCCACTCAAAATAATTCTCACTAATTCAAGCTGCAACGATTCTGCTCACACCGACAGTATCCCTCCTGCATCAACTAAATCCAGGGTGGTCTCTCCATTCCCTTGCTCTCGTAACACGAGGTGGATTTGGCAATGTTTTCCTCGTGCTGAAAGATTTAATAAAGCAAGAATGAGCTAATAGTGCTCAGCAAGAATTCTATTCCAGTTTAAATCTTTAAACCTTTTAGGGAGATAATCCATATGGGATCAAAACCTTTATCGCTACTAGGGTCTAACCCCAAAATAGTATACCGTTTAAAATATCATATGACTTATAATCATACTCATATACTCTTCGTAATCATTTGGAAATCCTTGGTATCAGTATGGTAAACCAAGACTCAAGACATATCTTTTTAAAATAGAGGTTAACATTAGAATCAAGGCTTAAAGCCTATTTATTGATTCAAAATACCATACCGTTCAATATCTTTATAAGCACATGCTACGCATTAAACGGATAAAATACTAGCATAATATAAAAGATTAAGTTACGAGGAAAATTAATATAAGGTTTCTGTAACCCAAAATCCACTTATGCATATATAATCTGAGTAAGCTTTCATCAGAGTCATAACTCATAAAATAAAAGATGAAGTTGCAAGGATTTATTGTAACTTCATTTTTGAATAATTTTCAACCCCCTGCCAACATGATCGGTAAACCTGTACCAAGAATGTCATCCTTAGTCCCTTTCAATACATGTTGCAGACAACCCCCTGCCAACATGATCGGTAAACCTGTACCAAGGATGTCATCCTTAGTCCCTTTCAGTACATGTTGCAGAATTATCCAAATTGGACGATGAACCAATACTGGAGTAATCACCGCGCCAGTTGTCCCAACCTCACTATGATCAGTAGCAGGTCGTACAACTAAAATTTTTTTCTACATGTAGATGGAAGAACACGACAGCCTAACATCGTCTACCGCCATACTGGATCTCCCCGGCCCATTTGGAGCAATAAAAATGATGGGTCGGCGCGACTCGACCTCTTACACTTCTCCTAGTTCGGATGAAATCCATGACTCTGAAACGTAAAGATCGTCCCCCTTTCCCCAAGTGTAAAGTTGTTGATACGACTCCACTCAGTAGTTATATCTAGGTTGGAAAGGAAGATTCCCCAATATTTCCCAAGCTATTGCTTGTTAATGGATATCGACTTGTTCCATCAATTTACCCCTCGATCGTTGAGGTGGTAACACAACATTTGACTTGCAGCAATTAAATTGCCCCGGGAAAATATCTGTCCCCTGACAGTTTTGAGTTGAGAGTTTAAAATGAGTAGCAGTCACTTAAATCAGGTTCCCCATATTTTTGGTAGTTGAGCGAGTATTTAAATTTTCTTAACAGATAGATTTAAGTGGGAAACCAGTGTTGGGAACCTCCCCTTGATTTAAAATAATTAATAATACAGTTTAGAAATCCTTTATAAATGTTGAAGGTCAAGAATAACTTTAAATAATACAACTCAATTTAAAAAGTATTTAATAAATAATCAGATAATATTTATTAAATAAATAAACTTTAAGTGAATATTCAAAATTAATATTCATTAAATAAATAATGATTAAATGAATATTCCAAATAATATTCATTAATTAAATAAACTTTTAATGAATATTAAAAAAAATAATATTCATTAAATGATTAAATGAATATTCAAAAATAATATTCATTAATTAAATAAACCTTGAATGAATATTCAAAATAATATTCATTAAATAATTAATGATTAAATGAATATTCAAAATAATATTCATTAAATAAATAATCATCGAATAACAGTTACCCGATATCTTTATCGGAAAATAACCTTTAACATATACAGAAAATATTACTACTTCCGGCCTAAAGAATAAATCATACGCCCTTTACCTAGAGAATTTATAAAAAAAACCTGACTTCTAACTAATATCTCATATTTAGCTTAGAAGCCCATAATTAAATCGTAAAGCAAGTATCACAATATACTTTCGAAAACAGTTATGCCTTCCATTAGCATATATAACTGAAATAGTATTCAAATAGTATTTCTCGACTCAGATAATACTCAAATAACATTCCTTGAAAGATATAGTAAGCAAATATCATTCCTCGAATGATATCATACTCAAATAACAATCCTCAAAATACATAGTATTCTACCGATGGAATCTGTAACACCCCCAGATCCGGGGTCAGGAATCTGGGTTGTCACGCTCCATCAATGATACAATACCTGCATTACTTACAACATTCTTATAATACAACTCCAAAGACCCCAATCACTTACGCACACACACACACGTTATAGCCTTGGAAATGAGTAACAATAATCAACATTTGTTATTACAACCCAAATGAACTATCCCGGATCTCATCTATTATTTACAACATCTACCTGAAGTTACAATAAGAGACCTCACAATTCTAAACAAGGTTTAGTAATACAAACTCACTCAAAATAATTCTCACTAATTCAAGCTGCAACTATTCTGCTCACACCGACAGTATCCATCCTGCATCAACTAACTCCAGGGTGGTCTCTCCATTCCCTTGCTCTTGTAACCCGAGGTGGATTCGGCAATGTTTTCCTCACGCTGAAATAGTTAATAAAGCAAGAATGAGATAATAGTGCTCATCAAGAAATCTATCCCAGTTTAAATCTTTAAACCTTTTTGGAAGATAATCCATATGGGATAAAAGTTTTTAACACTACTAGGGTCTAACCCCAAAATAGTATACCATTTAAAATACCGTATGACTTATAATCATACTCATATACTCTTCGTAAATCATTTGGAAGTATCAGTATGATAAACCAATACTCAAAACATATCTTTTTTAAAATAGATATCAAATATTGGAATCAAGGCTTAAAGCCTATTCATTGATTTAAAACACTATATAGTTCGAAAATATCATTATAACTACATGCTATGCATTGAACGGATAAGAGACTAGTATAACATAAAGGATGAAGTTACGAGGAAAATTAATATAATGTTTCCGTAACCCAAAATCCACTTATGCATACTCATAAAATAAGAGATGAAGTTGCAAGGATTTATTGTAACTTCATCTTTGTCAAACACTTTTCGACCCTCTGCCAACATGATCGGTAAACCTGTACCACGGGTGTCATCCTTAGTCCCTTTCAATACATGCTGCAGAATCTCTCTGCCAACATGATCGGTAAACCTGTACCAAGGATGTCATCTGTAGTCCCTTTCAATACATGTTGCATAATTATCCAAAATGGATGGTGAACTAATACGGGAGTTGCTACCGCGTCCGTCGTACCAACCTTACTATGATCAGTAGCAGGTTGTACAACAAAAATATGTTCTCTACATGTAGATGGAAGAATCACGACAGCCTGACATTGTCTACCGCCTTTCTGGATCTCCCGGCCCATTTGGGGCAATAATTTGAATGGGTCGGCGCAACTGGACCACTTACACCACTCTTTGTTATGATGAAATCCATGACTCTGAAACGTAAAGATCATCCTCCTTTCCCCAAGTGTAATACTTGTTGATACGACTCCACAAAGTAGTTATATCTAGGTTGGAAAGGAAGATTCCCCAATATTTCCCAAGTTGTTGCTTGTTAATGGATATCGACTTGTTCCATGAATTTACCCCTCGAGCGTTGAGGTGGTAACACAATATTTGACTTGCAGCAACTAAATTGCTTCGAGAAAATATCTGTCCCCTGACAGTTTTGAGTTGAGAGTTTAAAATGAGTAGCAGTCACTTAAATCAGGTTTCCCATATTTTTGATAGTTGAGCGAGCATTTAAATCTTCTTAAAAGACAGATTTAAATGGAAAAATAGTGTTTTGGGAACCTCTTTTTGATTTAAAAATAATTAATATTATAGCTTAGAATATCCTTCATAATTATTGAAGGTCGAGGATAAACTTTAAATAACATTTCTCATTTTTTTTAAAACGTGTTAAAATTATTTAATAAATAATCGAGTAATATTTATTAAATAAGTAAACCTTAAACGAATATTCGAAAATTATATTCATTAAGTAAATAATGATTAAATGAATATTCCAAAATAATATTCATTAAATAAATAAAGATTAAATGAATATCCCAAAATAATATTCATTAATTAAACAACCTTGAATGAATATTCAAAAATAATATTCATTAAATAAATAATGACTGAATGAATATTCAAAATAATATTCGTTAAATAAATAAAGATTAAATGAATATTCAAAATAATATTCATTAAATAAATAAACCTTAAATGAATATTCAAAAATAATATTCATTAAATAAACAAGGATTAAATGAATATTCAAAATAATATTCATTGAATAAATAATCATAAAGCAAGTATCACAATATACTTTCGAAAATAGTTATGTCTTTCATTGGCATATATAACGGAAATAGTCTTCAAATAGTATTTCTCGACTGAGATAATACTCAAATAACATTCCTTGAAAGATATAGTATTCTGCCGATGGAATCCCTCCGGGTTTCCACGGCTATTTACATATTTCAAAATACCGACTCCCGATCTAGAGTCGGAAACAATGAATATGCTCTTATATTTAGAGCTACCAGGTAAACCGGTTCATAACTACTTAACTAAAAAGATCTTATATAATCCAAAGGTCAAATCCATTTCAACAAGAAATAAGATATATCGCAAAACTGTCCAATGTTATACATGGCAAAATCAGTATTATATAGTCAATACTTCAAAGTATAGATTTGGAAACTTGCATCTATTATATGCATACATCAGAATATGGTACTTTAAAATACAGTCTGGAATGAGAAAACTTGCCTGAAAATCCCGAATTAGCAATAAGTCTCAGGTTGGTCCAGTAATCTAGAATCAACACAAGGTTCAAGATTAATAACTTAAACGCTTTCACTACACTAAGTATATACTAACTCAAGTACAAGTCCATTTTCAAGTTAACTCCTTAAGATCCTCTACTCGAGCATGTTCGCTCACGCATTTTTAGAAAATTGAGATTTAATCCTTTTAGCACGAAATCTTTTCGAGGGTCTTCCTAAACGTACCTAGCATGTTAACACAAAGTTTCACATTCCAATAAGTCGATTAAGGGGTTGGATCACTATCTCAAAGTTCATGCATTGAACCACTTAGTTACGCGAAACCGCTTTCACTGAAACGAACATTTCTCTTAAACCGTAAATCGTAACGACACGATTATTTCGCTAAAACAATTTAGGAAACAAGGCCTACATGTTCATGGTCAGAAACTTCATGTTCATGCCCTTTAATGTAACCGTGATTTCTGCCTAAACTATCTAAGGAAATTTCGGCATGGTAACGGCGCTTATACGCGATTCCCGTGTTTTTAAACACTCTAATCAATTCATCAATCCACAACCAACAATCACAACCCAAGGATCTCCTCCAAATCACTTTATTTCTGTCTAAACATACTCATAACACTAATCACTAGTTCAACCATCAATCAATCCATTAAACCTCATACATATCATGTAAATCATCTCTAAATCATACTATCACTAACAATAATCCATTTATACACTAATATCAAATCATAAGTAAAATTGTGAGAGGGTTTATACCTTCCTTGGTACTTAATATAGACTATAGATGGCTAGTATACCCTTCCTTGCTCCTTGATTATCCTTTACAAGCCTTAAACTTTAAGATCAAAACAAGAAACCACTTGAAGTTACTATTCATCCTCATCTTGTAAAATCCATAACAAATCGAACAATAAGAGTTTGGTGCTAAACGTTTTACCAGACCTTGTGCTCTTCATAAGATTTCTTTTGAGTTATAGATCGTCAAATTTAAATCTTCCTAGCCACGGTTTTGAGCCCCATCTTTCCGCTGAACAGAAACTGGACAGATTGGGTTCTCCAACTTGGGGAAGCGATTTGGCTAGGCTACACTCCTTTGTTGACCATGAAATTTTTAACGAATGTTACCCATGGAGTGGAGAAGCTATGGTTAAAATATGGTGATTTTAGGACAAGTAGATTTGGAGTTACGAATTTTGTTTTTCTCCTTGTGCAAGCTGAGCTGAAATCTGGGAAGAAAATGGGGGAGAGTATTTGCTTGCTTTCCTTGATATTTTGTGATAAAGTGATGAGTCATAGCCCTTGTTGCCTCATATCATGACATGTGTGAAGCATGCCAGAGTTGGGGAATAAAGTAGCTTTACTAGTTCGTTTCGTCACCGCTTAATCTCGTAGAATGTTCGCAGGGTTTCTTAAGTGTTCTATCGAAGTAGTTTACCGTAAACGGTCTTGATATCTCTAATTCTTTTATTAAATCCATATTCATGGAATTGATAGTTTAAATCCTCCAATATTTTTAAATAATGATTAATCCGTCCGTTATTGGTGAAATTTCGGAGAAAACAAAAAATGCTATTTTTCTGATTCTGACAGCTTTTGCATTCCTTTATTTCCAAAGTAGATCACTAATACGACTTCGAAAGTTCATTATCCCGACTCGTACATAGGGTGGTCTGAAAACCTTTTTCGGTTCAGAAATTTACTATTCATCAAATGTTTTTTTTTAACTAAGTCCAAAATTTGGGGTTATTACAGTCTCCCCTACTTAAAAGGATTCCGTCCCGGAATCTAAGAAAATAGCCGAGGTTACTCTTCCAATATAGTAATCTCCAGTTTTTCAGGTTGATTCTTCAATTCTCTGGTTTCATTACAACATTTTCTCATTCCGGTCTGCGATATCTACCGGACGCTTTATATAAGCCAATTCTGGCTATGCACATATACACCCATTTTCTATCAACATTCGATTATTCTTGCAATCGGCGGTACAACACTTACCGCAACTTCAGTTGTCTGAAATGTTTCTTTCGGTCGGTCCGTCGGTCTGCGGATCCTACGTAGTACTCGCACTCAATCTCGTTGCCAAACGTGTTTGGAAAACTCCTCCCGAATCGGGAGTTCAATCATTGGTTCTTATCTGACACGATGGTCACTGGAACTCCACGTCACCCAACTATCTCTTTCGTAACTCTTCGGTTAACGATCTCTTGCTGATAACAAAATATAAGTAGACTCATTTGATCCATCAATTATAGCTCAATTGACGTCATAGTCCGACTTGATTCTTGTTGATCCTATCACAGAATCCATTATATTAAAATTACATTCCTAATCAGGAATCTCTATTAACTGTGATAGTCAACTAGGTCTTTGTTCTGCCTTCATTTTCTGACATATCCAATATTTGTTTACCAATCGATAAATCCTTTTATTTATCCGACCACTTATAATATTTCCTTAACTTTCTTTACCTTTTTGTACTCTCGGTGTAGCTGTCTCTTTATGACAGATCTTTATTCCTTAATTCGTTCTGGCTCATTCAGGACTTTTAAATAATCTTTTATGTTCTCGTGACTTCAAACTTCATCATTTCAGTTCTTCTTATTAGTCATTCTGAAGGTTTAGCATCTTTCATTTCTTGAACATTTGGAATCCCAACTTGGTGAAATATACCTTATGATTCCTGGAAATTTTCTCACATTTCTCGATCCATTCAACTTTTTCAGTCTTTCGAGTAAGTCTGGTCAGTGGGGCTGCTATCTTAGCAAAATCTTGTACACATCTTCGGTAATATCCGACTAAATCCATAAAATTACTCACCTCGGTTGGTGTGGTTGGTCTTTCCTAGTTTGAAACGTCTCCTATCTTTGCAGGGTCAACCAGTACTCCTTTACTGTTGACCATATGTCCTAAAATTGTACTTCCTTTAGCCAAAACTCGCACTTTGAGAACTTGGCATATAATTTTTCTCTCCTCAGTGCTTCTAACACAATCCTCAAAAGTTCTGCATGTTCTTCCTCGGTCTTTGAGGTAAACCTAAATATTGCCGATGTCACTATGACATACTTATCCAAATACTTCTTGAAAAGTCGATTCAGCACGTCCATGAAAGCTGCAAGGGCATTCGTCAGCCCAAACGACAATACTAAAAACTCGTAGTGTCCATACCTGGTGCGAAACGCAGTCTTGGGTACGTCCTCGAGTTTAATATTTAATTGGTGGTATCCAGTTCTCAATCAATATTCGAGAATTTAACTGCATCATGCAGCCGATCGATCAAATCACCGATCCTTGGCAGGGGTATTCATTCTTAACAATTAGCCTATTTAGCTCTCGATACTCTATGCACAGCCTCATGCTGTCGTCCTTTTTCTTCACCAATAACACAGGTGCATCCCACGGTGACGCACTTCGTCTTATCATTCCTTCCCCTAACAATTTCTACAATTGAGCGACTAATTTCTTCATCTCGACTGGAGCTAGTCGGTACGGGGCCTTCGAAACTGGCATCGTTCTCGGAGCTAATTCTATACCCGACTTTATTTCTCTATCGGGTGGTAACCCCGGAAGATCTTTTGGAAATACATCCTCGAATTCGTTAACCACGGGGATATTCTGTACACTAGGTACTTCCCGTTTCGTATCCATCACAGTCGCTAAACAAGTTTCATCTTCTTGGAGGTCAAACGTTTCCTGGTCCGACAATCTGAATTCTTACTTCCTTTCTTTCTCAATCTATTCACGTTTCATACTCTATTTTCTTTATGCCCATTTCTTTCTCGTCCACTTTGCTTCCATTTCTATCATAGTCGTTTCATTAACCAAGGTAACATAATCAGTCGTTTCGAACACTTCGTTATTCTGAATTTGCATCATGCGAAACATACCTTGGCAATTTCCGTAAACTTCGATTCATAATTTGTCGTACTCATTTATCTTGGCTCTCAGCTTCAACACTCTCCTTTTTCCAAATACTAAGGAAAATACTTGCATGGTACCAAGAATACTTCAAGCAACAGAATGCTTTATATATATATAAAAAAAACTTTGCAAAATTCTCGCTGAGGGGGCAACCTGATTAGGTCTCAATCAAATTATCGTTTGAAAATCTTCCCACTATACTTCACTGCATACAAATGCATCGTGAATTCACTTATATAAATTTGACCAAAGGTTGAACTTAGTGATACAATAACTAGTTCATTTCAATAAACATTAACAACTAGCTGAAAAAAATTTGCTAGTTCGATTAGTTTGGGACGCAACATCTAGCTAGGATGATTAGCTAGATTTTCATCATATCATTAAAATTTCAACTAGTTAGAACAATTAACTAGTCACTCATCATGGCACATATAATTAGCCAGTTTGAATCTACTAGTACAAAATCTCGACATTGTAGCCAAGGGAAGAAAGAAAACAACATTTTGACTACTCGGATAATGAATTGAAAAGAAGAGTAAATAAGTTTAGGATGAACAAGGTAATTATAACCCTTGAATAAAATATAGGATCTGGATAGAAAGTTGTTGGTATCGGAACAATTGATAATCTCAAACATTTCTCATCAGTGAAACGGTCCACCCTAAGGTGTCTCCGTACATAAACTTTATCAAATTTTCCAATAGAATTGAATTCGGAATATCAATATCAAATTGATATCCTTTTTACGATTTCAACGTCTGATGTGCAAATCTCTCCTTAATAGGAGAAAAGAATTTACGAGTAGTCTCTGAAATATACATCATCTATGTTTTAGACACATAGCTAGATATTTATGAACTCGACTGAGGAGTCCAAGTATGAAAAAAAAAATCGAATATCAAAATAATCGTTAAAGAATATTCGTCAAATAATTAAGGAAGCATTAATTGAACATTCCTGAGATAATTGAAAGAATACGAAATAATTTATAGACCTGGAAGGATAGATGAATAATGGTTCCCTCTTCAGGTTGTCCTGGAACATGAACAAAACGCTCCGGTGAGTAATGGTAAGTTAACTCTGCGTATATAAACCTCAAAGGTAATGAGAGGAGAAAAGAAAAGAAATAAAATGAAGATATCAATTGTTGGTTGCATCCCAGGTTGAAGTAGGAAACTAGAAAGGTTACCTGACATGAATTATTCAAGGTAACACATGCAGGAACAGTTTTAGATTGAGGAGTGTACCAGCAAGTAGATACCAAAAAGTCAATGGTCATCATAATTTCTAACACCACCCGTACGAGGATGATCTTATCTTTCTGCCTTTATGGCTTATGGTACTAACCAACGGTACCTCAAAATCGTACAAGTACTTAAATAGGTCGGGAGTTCGAACATATTTCTCATTCCACGATAATCGTCCCGAGATTGAACCTCTTACGGCCGCATCAACACATCCTCAAAAGATGAAGGTCGATTAACGTATATGTAATTTCTTAACACTAATCGTATCGAACGAATCCAACCCCAGGCCACCATAGGTCTCGTTCCTCGTAGGTCCTGAGATTGTCGCATTGCTAGTTGCAACCACACGTGTCTTTATCAGAATCACGCTATCCATTCTTCATGTCTATGATTTCGGAGTCGAGCCATCATGGCCTATCGTACGAAATATACTCGCGATGCGATTTTAGCACGTTCGTCTCACGATAACGTTCCGGTACTATACGTACGAAACAGTCCCCTTTTTAGGTAACAAAATACCCATCGACGGAAAAGACACCAACTCTTGTGGAATCGTTGTTCTCAAGGCTTGGACCTCCTACACAAGATAATGCCCTAACTAGTCCACGCAATTTAGTAATTCGGATCGCGTAAAGGACTGTATACGTCCCCATCTTCACATGTGCTGCCTTCTCGTGGCAAACTACGATGAACTTCAAACACGTAGGTTCTTACTAAGACAAGTTATCCATTGGTATTGGCCATTCCGACCTTACCCCAACTGCAACCGAGACTCTGCTTCGCGTCTTATCTTAATGTTTTTGATAATCCATGTACAATTCTAAACGTCCTTCTCATCATTATGATGTTCTTCAACGGTCCTATCGGTCCTCCGATAAGTCCTCAACTAAACTCTTTAATCTCAACATCCTCAGTGGCACCACTTCCGGTAGTCCACTTAACGAACTCTATACGAGTCCTCTCGTCATTCTCTTACTTCGATATAACTCTTAACACTCTCATATCCAAGTTTATAACTTAACGCTCTGATACCATTTCTGTAACACCCCCAGATCCGGGGTCAGGAATCTGGGTTGTCACGCTCCATCAATGATACAATACCTGCATTACTCACAACATTCTTATAATACAACTCCAAAGACCCCAATCACTTACGCGCACACATACAAGTTATAGCCTTGGAAATGAGTAACAATAATCAACATTTGTTATTACAACCCAAATGAACTATCCCGGATCTCATCTATTATTTACAACATCTACCTGAAGTTACAATAAGAGACCTCACAATTCTATACAAGGTTTAGTAATAAAACCCACTCAAAATAATTCTCACTAATTCAAGCTGCAACTATTCTGCTCACACCGACAGTATCCATCCTGCATCAACTAACTCCAGGGTGGTCTCTCCATTCCCTTGCTCTTGTAACCCGAGGTGGATTCGACAATGTTTTCCTCATGCTGAAATATTTAATAAAGCAAGAATGAGCTAATAGTGTTCAGCAAGAAATCTATCCCAGTTTAAATCTTTAAACCTTTTTGGAAGATAATCCATATGGGATCAAAGTTTTTAACACTACTAGGGTCTAACCCCAAAATAGTATACCATTTAAAATACCGTATGACTTATAATCATATTCATATACTCTTCGTAAATCATTTGGAAATCCTTGGTATCAGTATGATAAACCAATACTCAAAACATATCTTTTTTAAAATAGATATCAAATATTGGAATCAAGGCTTAAAGCCTATTCATTGATTCAAAACACTATATAGTTCGAAAATATCTTTATAACTACATGCTATGCATTGAACGAATAAGAGACTAGTATAACATAAAGGATGAAGTTACGAGGAAAATTAATATAATGTTTCCGTAACCCAAATCCACTTATGCATATATAATCTGAGTAAGTTTTTATCAGAGTCATACTCATAAAATAAGAGATGAAGTTGCAAGGATTTATTGTAACTTCATCTTTGTCAAACAATTTTCGACGCTCTGCCAACATGATCGATAAACCTGTACCACGGGTGTCATCCTTAGTCCCTTTCAATACATGCTGCAGAATCTCTCTGCCAACATGATCGGTAAACCTGTACCAAGGATGTCATCCGTAGTCCCTTTCAATACATGTTGCAGAATTATCCAAAATGGATGGTGAACTAATACGGGAGTTGCTACCGCGCCCGTCGTACCAACCTTACTATGATCAGTAGCAAGTCGTACAACAAAAATATGTTCTCTACATGTAGATGGAAGAATCACGACAGCCTGACATTGTCTACCGCCTTTCTGGATCTCCCGGCCCATTTGGGGCAATAATTTGGATGGGTCGGCGCAATTGGACAACTTACACCACTCCTAGTTCTGATGAAATCCATGACTCTGAAACGTAAAGATCGTCCTCCTTTCCCCAAGTGTAATACTTGTTGATACGACTCCACAAAGTAGTTATATCTAGGTTGGAAAGGAAGATTCCCCAATATTTCCCAAGCTATTGCTTGTTAATGGATATCGACTTGTTCCATGAATTTACCCCTCGAGCGTTGAGGTGGTAACACAATATTTGACTTGCAGCAACTAAATTGCTTCGAGAAAATATCTGTCCCCTGACAGTTTTGAGTTGAGAATTTAAAATGAGTAGCAGTCACTTAAATCAGGTTTCCCATATTTTTGATAGTTGAGCGATCATTTAAATCTTCTTAAAAGACAGATTTAAATGGAAAAATAGTGTTTTGGTAACCTCTTTTTGATTTAAAAATAATTAATAATATAGCTTAGAATATCCTTCATAATTATTGAAGGTCGAGGATAAACTTTAAATAACATTTTTCATTTTTTTTAAAACGTGTTAAAAGTATTTAATAAATAATCGAGTAATATTTATTAAATAAGTAAATCTTAAACGAATATTCGAAAATAATATTCATTAAGTAAATAATGATTAAATGAATATTCCAAAATAATATTCATTAAATAAATAAAGATTAAATGAATATCCCAAAATAATATTCATTAATTAAATAACCTTGAATGAATATTCAAAAATAATATTCATTAAATAAATAATGACTGAATGAATATTCAAAATAATATTCATTAAATAAATAAAGATTAAATGAATATTCAAAAAAATATTCATTAAATAAATAAACCTTAAATGAATATTCAAAAAAAATATTCATTAAATAAACAAGGATTAAATGAATATTCAAAATAATATTCATTGAATAAATAATCATAAAGCAAGTATCACAATATATTTTCGAAAACAGTTATGCCTTCCATTAGCCTATATAACAGAAATAGTCTTCAAATAGTATTTCTCGACTGAGATAATACTCAAATAACATTCCTTGAAAGATATAGTATTCTGCTGATGGAATCCCTCCGGGTTTCCACAGCTATTTACATATTTCAAAATACCGACTCCCGATCTAGAGTCGAAAACAATGAATATGCTCTTATATTTAGAGCTACCAGGTAAACCGGTTCATAACTACTTAACTTAAAAGATCTTATATAATCCAAAGGTCAAATCCATTTCAACAAGAAATAAGATATATCGCAAAACTGTCCAATGTTATACATGGCAAAAGCAGTATTATATAGTCAATACTTCAATCCACAACCAACAATCACAACCCAATGACCTCCTCAAAATCACTTTATTTTTGTCTAAACAAACTCATAACACTAATCACTAGTTCAACCATCAATCAATCCATTAAACCTCATACATATCATGTAAATCATCTCTAAATCATACTATTACTAACAATCATCCATTTATACACTAATATCAAATCATAAGTAAAAGTGTGAGAGGGTTTATACCTTCCTTGGTACCTAATATAGACTATAGATGGCTAGTATACCCTTCCTTGCTCCTTGATTATCCTTTACAAGCCTTAAACTTTAAGATCAAAACAAGAAACCACTTGAAGTTACTATTCATCATCATCTTGTAAACTCCATAACAAATCGAACAATAAGAGTTTGGTGCTAAAGGTTTTACCAGACCTTGTGCTCTTCATAAGATTTCTTTTGAGTTATAGATCGTCAAATTTAAAGCTTCCTAGCCAGGGTTTTGAGCCCCATCTTTCCGCTGAACAGAAACTGGACAGATTGGGTTCTCCAACTTGGGGAAGCGATTTGGCTAGGCTACACTCCTTTGTTGACCATGAAATTTTTAAAGAATGTTACCCATGGAGTGGAGAAGCTATGGTTAAAATATGGTGATTTTAGGACAAGTAGATTTGGAGTTACGAATTTTGCTTTTCTCCTTGTGCAAGCTGAGCAGAAATCTGGGAAGAAAATGGGGGAGAGTATTTGCTTGCTTTCCTTGATATTTTGTGATAAAGTGATGAGTCATAGCCCTTGTTGCCTCATAGCATGACATGTGTGAAGCATGCAAGAGTTGGGGAATAAAGTAGCTTTACTAGTTCGTTTCGTCACCGCTTAATCTCGTAGAATGTTCACAGGGTTTCTTAAGTGTTCTATCGAAGTAGTTTACCGTAAACGGTCTTGATATCTCTAATTCTTTTATTAAATCCATATCCATGGAATTGATAGTTTAAATCCTCCAATATTTTCAAATAATGATTAATCCGTCCGTTATTGGTGAAATTTCGGAGAAAACAGAAAATGATATTTTTCTGATTCTGACAGCTTTTGCATTCCTTTATTTCCAAAGTAGATCACTAATACGACTTCGAAAGTTCATTATCCCGACTCGTACATAGGGTGGTCTGAAAACCTTTTTCGTTTCAGAAATTTACTATTCATCAGGATTTTACTAATCATCAAATAAATTTTTATTTTTATTTTATTTTTTAACCAAGTCCAAAATTTGGGGTTATTACAGTCTCCCATACTTAAAAGGATTCCGTCCCGGAATCTAAGAAAATAGCCGAGGTTACTCTTCCAATATAGTAATCTCCAGTTTTTCAGGTTGACTCTTCAACTCTCTGGTTTCATTACAACACTTTCTCATTCCGGTCTGCGATATCTACCAGACGCTTTATATAAGCCAATTCTGGCTATGCACATATACACCCATTTTCTATCAACATTCGATTATTCTTGCAATCGGCGGTACAACACTTACCGCAACTTCGGTTGTCTGAAATGTTTCTTTCGGTCGGTCCGTCGGTCTGTGGATCCTACGTAGTACTCGCACTCAATCTCGTTGCCAAACATGTTTGGAAAACTTCTCCCGAATCGGGAGTTCAATCATTGGTTTTTATCTGACACGATGGTGATTGGAACTCCACGTCACCCAACTATCTCTTTCGTAACTCTTCGGTTAACGATCTCTTGCTGATAACAAAATATGAGTAGACTCATTTGATCCATCAATTATAGCTCAATTGATGTCATAGTCCGACTTGATTCTTGTTGATCCTATCACAGAATCCATTATAGTAAAATTACATTCCTAATCAGGAATCTCTATTAACTGTGATAGTCAACTAGGTCTTTGTTCTGCCTTCATTTTCTGACATATCCAATATTCGTTTACCAATCGATAAATCCTTTTATTTATCCGGCCACTTATAACATTTCCTTAACTTTCTTTAATTTACTCTCGGTGTAGCTGTCTTTCTATGACATCTTTATTCCTTAATTTATTCAGGCTCAATCAGGACTTTTAAATAATCCTTGTTGTACTCTTAACTTCAAACTTCATCCTTTCAGTTCCTCTTATTAGTCCTTCTTAAAATTAGCATCCTTTATCTCTTGAACATTAGGAATCCAAGCTCAGTAAAAATACCTCACGATTCCTTTATCATCTTCTCAGTCTTTAATTCTTTCTTCAACATTAACCTTATACCTTCACTCGTCATTCGTTCTTGACATAACTTGATTTCCTGCAGCAATTTTGGTTGCATTGCAATCTCAACTAGTCTCTCAATACCATTTCCGGTTAGCTTAACCTCAATTTCCATTTTCTCAAATCCTTAGATTAACTTTATCCGACGATGTTATCATCTTAAGTCTCTCTTTCCTACTAAGGGCATTGGCCACCACATTGGCCTTCCCTGGGTGGTAAAGAATCCCACCATCATAATCCTTGATTAGCTTTAGCTATCTTTTCTATTATCATGGTAAGTTCTTTCTGGGAAAGTGTATCTAATGCTCTTATGATTTGTATAAATCTCGCACTTTGAGAACTTGGCATATAACTTTTCCCTTCTCAGTGCTTCTAACACTATCCTCAACTGTTCCGCATGTTCTTCCTCGGTCTTTGAGGTAAACCAAAATATTGTCGATGTCACTATGACACACTTATCCAAATACTTCTTGAAAACTCGATTCATCAAGTCCATGAAAGTTGCAGGGGCATTCGTTAGCCCAACGACATCACTAAAAATTCGTAGTGTCCATACTTGGTGCGAAACGCAGTCTTGGGTACGTCCTCAGGTTTAATATTCAACTGGTGGAATCCAGTTCTCAATCAATCTTCGAGAATTTAACTACATCATGCAGCCGATCGATCCAATCACCGATCCTTGGTAGGGGTGTTCATTCTTAACAATTAGCCTATTTAGCTCTCGATACTCTATGCACAGCCTCATGCTTTCGGTGCATCCCACGGTGACGCACTTGGTCTTATCATTCCTTCCCCTAACAATTTCTAAAATTGAGCGACTAATTTCTTCATCTCGACTGGAGCTAGTCGATACGGGGCCTTCGAAACTGGCGCCGTTCTTGGAGCTAATTCTATACCAGACTTTATTTCCCTATCGGGTGGTAACCCCGGAAGATCTTCTGGAAATACATCCTCGAATTCGTTAGCCACGGGGATATTCTGTGCACTAGGTACTTGCCGTTTCATATCCATCACAGTCGCTAAACAAGTTTCATCTTCTTGGAGGTCAAACGTTTCCTCGTCCGACAATCTGAATTCTTACTTCCTTTCTTTCTCAATCTATTCGCGCTTCATACTCTATTTTCTTTATGCATATTTCTTCCTCGTCCACTTTGTTTCCATTTCTATCACAGTCATTTCATTAACCACGGTAACATAATCAGTTGTTTCAAACGCTTCGTTATTATGAATTTGCATCATGCGAAACAAACCTTGGCAATTTCCGTAAACTTCGATTCATAATTGTCGTACTCATTTATCTTGGCTCTCAGCTTCAACACTCTCCTATTTCCAAATACTAAGGAAAATACTTGCATGGTACCAAGAATACTTCAAGCAACTGAATGCTTTATATATATAAAAAAAAACTTTGTAAAAATTCTCGCTGAGGGGGCGACCTGGTTAGGTCTCAATCAAATTATCGTTTGAAAATCTTCCCACCATACTTCACTGCATACAATTGCATCGTGAATTAACTTATAAAAAAAATTTGAACGAAAGTTGAACTTAGTGATACAATAACTAGTTCATTTCAAGAATCATTAACAACTAGCTGGACAAGATTTGCTAGTTTGATTGGTTTGGGACGCAGCATCTAGCTAGGATGATTAGCTAAATTTTCATCATATCATTAAAATTTCAACTAGTTAGAACAATTAACTAGTCACTCATTATGGCACATGCAATTAGCCATTTTCAATTTATTAGTACAAAAATATCGGCATCGTAGTCAAAGAAAGAAAGAAAGCAAAATTTTTGACCACTCAGATAAAGAATTGAAAAAGAAGGATAGTTAAGTTTGGGACAAACAAGGTAATTATAACCTTTGAATAGAATATAGGGTCTGGATAGAAAGTTCTTGGTATCAGAACAATTGATAACCTCAAACATTTCTCATCAGTGAAACGTTCAACCCAAAGGTGTCTCCATACATAAACTTTGTCAAATTCTTCGAATAGAATTGAATTCGGAATATCAATATCAAATTGATATCCCTTCTATGATTTCAACGTCTGATGTGCGAATCTCCTCTTAACAGAAGAAAAGAATTCATGAGTAGTCTCTGAAGTAGGAAACTAGAAAGGTTACCTGACATGAATTATTCAAGGTAACACAGGCATCAACAGTTTTAGATTGAGGAGTGTACCAGCAAGTAGATACCAAGAAGTCAATGGTCATCATAATTTCTAACATCACCCGTACGAGGATGATCTTATCTTTCTGCCTTTATGGCTTATGGTACTAACCAACGGTACCTCAAAATCATACAAGTCCTTAAATAGGTCGGGAGTTCGAAACATATTCGCCATTCCCCGATAATTGTTCAAAGATTGGGCCTCCTACGGCTGCATCAACACATCCTCAAAAGATGAAGGTCGATTAACGTATTTGTAATTTCTTAACACTAGTCGTATCGAACGAATCCAACCCAGGGCACCATAGGTCTCGTCCCTCGTAGGTCCTGAGATTGTCGCATTGCTCATCGCAACCATACGTGTCTTTATCAGAATCACGCTATTCATTCTTCATATCTTTGATTTCTGAGTTGAGCCATCATGGCCTATCGTACGAAATGTACTCGCGATGCGATTTAGCACGTTCGTCTCGCGATAACGTTCTGGTACTATACGTACGCAACAGTCTCCTTCTTAGGTAACACAATACCCATCGATGGAAAAGACACCAAATCTGGTTGAATCGTTGTTCTCAAGGCTTGGACCTCATACACAAGATAATGCCCTAACTAGTCCACGCAATTTAGTAATTCGAACCGCGTAAAGGACTGTAAATGTCTCAATATTCACATGTGCTGCCTTCTCGTGGCAAACTACGATGAACTTCAAACACTTAGGTTCTTAATAAGTCAAGTTATCCATTGGTATTGGCCATTCCGACCTTACCCCAACAGCAACTGAGACTCTGCTTCACGTCTTATCTTAATGTTTTTGATAATCTGTGTACAATTCTAAACGTCATTCTCATCATTATGATGATCTTCAACGGTCCTATCGGTCCTCCGATAAGTTCCCAACTAAACTCTTTAGTCTTAACATCGTCAATGGCACTACCTCCGGTAGTCCACTTAACGAGCTCTATATGAGTCCTCGCGTCATTCTCTCACTTATAACTCTTAACACTCTCATATCCAAGTTTATAACTTAACTCTCTGATACCATTTCTGTAACACCCCCAGATCCGGGGTCAGGAATCTAGGTTGTCACGCTCCATCAATATACCATACCTGCATTACTTACAACATTCTACTAATACAACTCCAAAGACCCCAATCACGTACGCACACACACACAAGTTATAGCATTGGAAATGAGCAACAATAAGTAACATTTGTTATTACAACCCAAATGTACTATCCAGGATCTCATCTATTATTTACAACCTCTACCTGAAGTTACAATAATAGACCTCACAATTCTATACAAGATTTAGTAATACAAACCCACTCAAAATAATTCTCAGTAATTCAAGCTGCACGATTCTGCTCACACCGACAGTATCCCTCCTACATCAACTAACTCCAGGGTGGTCTCTCCATTCCCTTGATCTCGTAACATGAGGTGGATTTGGCAATGTTTTCCTCATGCTGAAAGATTTAATAAAGCAAGAATGAGCTAATAGTGCTCAGCAAGAATTCTATTCCAGTTTAAATCTTTAAACCTTTTAGGGAGATAATCCATATGGGATCAAAACCTTTATCGCTACTAGGGTCTAACCCCAAAATAGTATACCGTTTAAAATACCGTATGACTTATAATCATACTCATATACTCTTCGTAATCATTTAGAAATCCTTGGTATCAGTATGGTAAACCAAGACTCAAGACATATCTTTTTAAAATAGAGGTTAACATTAGAATCAAGGCTTAAAGCCTATTTATTGATTCAAAATACCATACCGTTCAATATCTTTATAACCACATGCTACGCATTATACGGATAAAATACTAGCATAATATAAAAGATGAAGTTACGAGGAAAATTAATATAAGGTTTCCGTAACCCAAAATCCACTTATGCATATATAATCTGAGTAAGGTTTCATCAGAGTCATAACTCATAAAATAAAAGATGAAGTTGCAAGGATTTATTGTAACTTCATTTTTGAACACTTTTCAACCCCCTGCCAACATGATCGGTAAACCTGTACCAAGAATGTCATCCGTAGTCCCTTTCAATACATGTTACAGACAACCCCCTGCCAACATGATCGGTAAACCTGTACCAAGGATGTCATCCTTAGTCCCTTTCAATACATGTTGCAGAATTATCCAAATTGGATGATGAACCAATACTGGAGTAATCACCGCGCCAGTTGTCCCAACCTCACTATGATCAGTAGCAGGTCGTACAACTAAAAATGTTTTCTACATGTAGATGGAAGAACACGACAGCCTGACATCGTCTACCGCCTTACTGGATCTCCCCGGCCCATTTGGGGCAATAAAAATGATGGGTCGGCGCGACTCGACCTCTTACACTGCTCCTAGTTCGGATGAAATCCATGACTCTGAAACGTAAAGATCGTCCCCCTTTCCCCAAGTGTAATTCTTGTTGATACGACTCCACTCAGTAGTTATATCTAGGTTGGAAAGGAAGATTCCCCAATATTTCCCAAGCTATTGCTTGTTAATGGATATCGACTTGTTCCATCAATTTACCCCTCGATTGTTGAGGTGGTAACACAACATTTGACTTGCAGCAATTAAATTACCCCGAGAAAATATCTGTCCCCTGACAGTTTTGAGTTGAGAGTTTAAAATGAGTGGCAGTCACTGAAATCAGGTTCCCCATATTTTTGGTAGTTGAACGAGTATTTAAATCTTCTTAACAGATAGATTTAAGTGGGAAAATAGTGTTGGGAACCTCCCCTTGATTTAAAATAATTAATAATACATTTTAGAAATCCTTTATAAATGTTGAAGGTCAAGAATAACTTTAAATAATACAACTCAATTTAAAAATGTGTTAAAAGTATTTAATAAATAATCAGATAATATTTATTAAATAAATAAACTTTAAGTGAATATTCAAAAATAATATTCATTAAATAAATAATGATTAAATGAATATTCCAAATAATATTCATTAATTAAATAAACTTTGAATCAATATTCAAAAAAATAATATTCATTAAATGATTAAATGAATATTCAAAAATAATATTCATTAATTAAATAAACCTTGAATGAATATTCAAAATAATATTCATTAAATAATTAATGATTAAATGAATATTCAAAATAATATTCATTAAATAAATAATCATCGAATAACAGTTACCCGATATCTTTATCGGAAAATAACCTTTAACATATACAGAAAATATTACTACTTCCGGCCTAAAGAATAAATCATACGCCCTTTACCTAGGGAATTTATAAAAAAAACCTGGCTTCTAACTAATATCCCATATTTAGCTTAGAAGCCCATAATTAAATCGTAAAGCAAGTATCACAATATACTTTCGAAAACAGTTATGCCTTCCATTAGCATATATAACTGAAATAGTATTCAAATAGTATTTCTCGACTGAGATAATACTCAAATAACATTCCTTGAAAGATATAGTAAGCAAATATCATTCCTCGAATGATATCATACTCAAATAACAATCCTCAAAATACATAGTATTCTGCCGATGGAATCCCTCCGGGTTTCCACGGCTATCTACATATCTCAAAATACTGACTCCCGATTTAGAGTCGAAAACAATGAATATGCTCTTATATTTAGAGCTACCAGGTAAACTGGTTCATAACTACTTAACTCAAAAGATTTTATATAATCCAAAGGTCAAATCTATTTCAACCAGAAATAAGATATATCGCAAAACTGTCCAATTTTTATACATGGCAAAAACAATATTATATAGTCAATACTTCAAAGTATAGATTTAGAAACTTGCACGATACTTGGAACAAAGAGTACACATAAACATTTGAATAACCAAGTATTATACATTTGAAAATATACCTACTCTGAACAATAGAGTAAGGTTTTAGTAAACTTGCCTGGAAATCCCGAAGTAGCAATAAGTCTCTTGTTGGTCCAGTAATCTAGAATCAACACAAGGTTCAAGATTAATAACTTAAACGCTTTCACCATACTAAGTATATACTATCTCAAGTACAAAGTCCATTTTCAAGTTAACTCCTTAAGAACTTCTACTCGAGCATGCTCGCTCATGCATTTTTATAAAATTGAGATTTAATCCTTTTAGCACGAAATATTTTCGAGGGTCTTCCTAAACTTACCTAGCATGTTATCACAAAGTTTCACATTTTATTATGACCTCTAAGTGGTTCGATCATAGCCTCAAAGTTGGCTAAGTGGTAAAGTTTGGTTTCTCGAAACATCCTTTACTAAAACACTTGTTTCTCCTAAACCGTAAATTGGATTCACATGATCTTCGCACCAAAACGAACCTTGAAACAAGACCTACACTATCATGTACAGTGGTGATCTTGGTCAGAAGTTACTAGGTTCGAATATCACAAGTAAAACAAGGTTAAGGAAAATCGGGCATTACGATGGCTATGTTTTAGTGATTCCAAAGTTTAAATCATCATCTTTACATAATCAACCAACCAATCATCAAACTCATTTCTTCAACATCATGACTAATCCATAAACATCATCAACCATAGTCAAAACCAACATCTACTTATTCACCATCAAAACAACACCATACTTTCATCAAAATCAACCATACATCCTTATAATCAAACTAACTAAACTATACTTAAAACTAACCATATAAATCAATTTCTAACTAAGGGTTTCAAGAGTTTATACCTTCCTTGATGCTTGATGTACACTAACAATAGTTTATAATCCTTCCTTGAGCTTTGAACAAACCTTAACAAGCTTAATCCTTAAGAAACAAAATCAAGAATCATGAAAAGTTACTATTCATCACTATTCATGTTCATCTTAAATCAAGGATTTGAATATGTTAACCTCCATGGATGATTCTAGGATTAAGAGAGTACCTTAGTTTGGAAATATGGAAGCTTTAGAATCCAAGATCATGATTTATGGAAGCTTGGAAGATGATCTTTGAAAAATGTATCCTTGGATGATGAAATGGGCCGAATGTTTCTTCTTCAAGTGGGGGGTTCTTTTCTTGCTTTTTGCCTTGGTTGATTTTGATAGAAAATGTGATATTTTGTAGTAATGTGGTGAGTCATAGCCTTTTTTTGCCTCATCATCAGGACATGTGTCAAGCAATGGGAGAGTGTGGAGATAAAGTAGCTTTACTGGTTTGTTCCCTTTGACATGGATGATACAATTGTTGCATTCCTTGGATTAATCTTGTTACATGTTACTTCCATGCCTATATTTAATCCTGTAAGTGTCGCGTTGTTCCGTCACCGCTTAATCTCGTAGAACGTTCGCAGGGTTTTCTTAAGTGTTCTATCGAAGTAGTTTACCGTAAACATTCTTGATATCTTAATACTTTTACTAAATCCATATCCATGGAATTGATAATTTAAAATCCTTCAATATATTTAAATAATGATTAATCCATCAGTAATAGGTGAAATTTCGGAGAAAACAGAAAATGCTATTCTTCTGATTCTGACAGCTTCTGCATTCCTTCATTTTCATAGTAGATCACTAATACGACTTCGAAAGTTCATTATCCCGACTCGTACATAGGGTGGTCTGAAAATCTTTTTCGGTTCAGAAATTTACTGTTAGATATAATTGCTGACGTTTGTTCATCAGTGTTTAAGTACCAGGTACTCAACAGAGTTTAATAGAAGCCAGTCAGAGTTTGATAAAGTCTGACGGGGTGAAGAGTTTATTAACTGTCGGTGCTAATATGAAGATTCTAGAAGCAATATATCTTGAAGATGGAAAGAAGCAAGATATATTGAGACAGTTAAGGAAACGGAACAGAAGACAGAAGCAATCCTAAATTGATATAATTTGTATAGCTAATTTATAGGAATATCAATTAGAGATTGATTATGTAGCTGTGTACTATATAAACACAGATAGGTTAACCCTAAAAGGGGTGCGTATACTGAATATATTATTCTTGTAACCTAGCAGCTCTCTGTGATTCTTTAACATCACGAAGAGAAGAGTTATTTTATATAATTCAGTTGTTGATTCATAATCAGTGTTCTTAAGTGTTATTATCATATTAATATTGATTATACATTGTGTATTCGGCCTAACAATTGGTATCAGAGCCAAGGCTGTTTAATATATACAGTTTATCGATCTAAACACAAGTATAATCATGACTGACAACTCTCAGGAAGGTTCTAATGCAGGTTCTAATGTTCAGAAGGTTCAACCTACTTCTGTGAGTCGATATGAGACTATCAGGGTTCCAATTCTAAGACCAGTTGAATATCCAATATGGAAGGTGAAGATGACTATGTTTCTGGAAGCCACAGATCTAGAATACCTTGACAGAATCTATGATGGTCCTCATATGCCAACTAAATTGTCTCCTGTTATAACTGGTCAAGAATAAAAGACTGTTCCAAAAGAGAAGAAAGACTTAACTCCTGAGGACATCTCATCAATTGCAAAAGATGCAAAGGTTAGACATCTACTCCACAGTGCCTTAGATAATGTCATGTCTAACAGAGTTATTGGCTGCAAGACTGCCAAAGAAATTTGGGATGCTTTAGAAGTCAGGTGTCAAGGAACTAGTGCTATAAAGAAGAACATGAAGACTATTCTGACACAGGAGTATGAACACTTTGATTCTAGATCTGATGAAAGTTTGACAGATACTTATGACAGATTTTGTAAATTGTTGAATGATTTGTCCCTGGTTGATAAAGAATATGAACTTGAAGAGTCAAGTCTCAAATTTCTCTTATCACTGCATGAAAGATGGGATTTGAAGGCAACAACAATTCGAGACAATTATGATCTTGCAGAAACAGATCTTGATGAAATCTATGGGTTGCTCAAAACTCATGAATTGGAGATAGAACAAAGAAACAAAAGATCTGGAAAGAAGACAAAATCTGTTGTTCTTAAAGTTGATGAAAAGCCTGTCAAGAAGGAATTATCAAGAAAGAAAGTCAAAGGAAAGGCCTTAGTCATTAAGTCTGAAAGTGAGTTATCAAACTCTGATGATGGCTCAAATACTGATGATGAAGCTTCTGATTCTGAGGATGATGATGAAGAGATGATGAAAATGGCTTCTTTAATGGTAAAGACTTTCAAGAAGATGGGATTCAAGAACTTCAAGAAAGGAAAGAGATTCTCAAGGAAAGATTCAAATTCTGATAAGAGAAATTTCAGAAAGTCTGATGGAAAATATACCAAGTCTGGAAAGAAAGACAAGTCTGAGATCCAGTGCTACAAGTGTAAAGAGATGGGTCATTATGCTCCAGAGTGCAAGAAAGGAAAATCTGAGAAAGCACTCATCACTAAAGGGAAGGACTGGGCAGACACTTCAGACTCAGATGAGGGAGTCAATTATGCTCTCATGGCAACTGGTAGAGATGAAGCTGACTCATCTGGAAACAAGGTACCCTTAACAACTTATGCTTATGACACTGATAATATATCTGAATTAAGAATTTATCTTAAAAGTATACATGTTAGTTATAGGGATCGGACTTTAGAGAATGAGAGAATAAAATCTGAGAATCTAGGTCTTAAAGAAAGAAATAAATTTCTTGAAGAGAAGCTTGTTAACATGCAACAAGTTCAAAAGGAGAGAGATGATGCTGTTTATGTTGAACAGGAATTGCTTAAAAGATATAGGCAAATAGAATCTGAGTTGGAAAAAGAGAGGAAAGTGATTAAAACCTGGACCAATTCTGGAAAAGACACAATCAGGTTTTTCAAACAGATACTGTAGGTTTAGGTTACTGTGAGGAAGATGAACTTAGGTTTAAAGATAAAGTTAAAGTTAAACCACAACTTAAACCTGTGAAATTTGTTCATGAATCTAGTAAGCTAAAGTCTGTAGTTGTAAAAGAAGCTGTCATGGAGCAAATTGAAACTTGTGAAGAACAGGTTAATGTTGGCTCAATAGCAGAGAATAAGATTGAGGTAGAAGCTGTTAAAGAACCAATAAGAATCTGTGATAAACAGGTTAATGTTGGTTTAATGACAGAGAAACAATTTAAACATAAGCTCAAAGAAGTAAAGTCTGTCAACAAACAAAAAATGTTTAAAAAGAATAGGAATGGAAAAGTAGGCATTAATAAAAGAAATGATTATTTGCCTAATTCTGCTGCTCCTAGAAAAACATGTCATAGTTGTGGTAGTACTAACCATATTGCTAGGTTTTGCAAGAAGAACAAAAATATTAACTCTTTACCTTCCACATCTGGAGTAAAGAATGATTATGTTAGGGTTAGACCACAAACTTTATGCACACACTGTGGGAGCACTTGGCATTCCATCTATACTTGCAAAAGTTATCATGCTATTTATCACAACTATTATGAGCTAAAACCCAACTTGAAATGGGTTAGAGCAAACTCTGCAAGTATAAAGTCTGACAATGTTAGTTTAAACTCTGTTGATAGTGATACCGCTGCAAAAGCTAACAATGTTAAGAAAGCCAAAGGATCCAAGCAAGTCTGGATCCTTAAATCTAACACATAGTGATTGTTTGTGATTGCAGGGTATAAAAGAGAGCACCCTTATCTTGGACAGTGGATGCTCAGGACATATGACTGTAAATAAAGCCCTGCTATCAGACTATGAGGAGAAGGCTGGCCCAAAAGTTTCCTATGGAGATGGTGAAAGGCATATGTCTAGTCCTATTTGTAATCACCGAGGATTCTACTCAACTTTAATTAAGATGTAATAAGTAAATAATAAAAATCAATTGTCACAGGAATCTCAGAAGGTTATATCTGTCAAAGAATGAAGATTAAAGTCATCTACGGACTTGAAGTGATTCTACATTGAAAGAAGCTCAATTTATTGATCAAGCCTCAATGAAGTATTCAAGCTCAGTGGATTTATTAAAGTGACAGAGATTTCAAGTGGTGACAGAAAAAGATACTGATTATGGAGTTCTTGAATAAGAAGGAAGTGAATCACTGCTTAAAGTTAAATAGATAAAGAACAGACATTGTCGTTAGTCACTCATGAACCAGACAGTACATCGAGTGTCAACGTACTATTGTGTTTGTTATTTATCTAAGTTTTAAGTGATTCTGGAATTAATTGAGAAGTCAACTAATTCTATTTATTCTCTTATAAATAATTAATATTATTAAGTATATTATTTATTAATTTAATTCTGCAAAGAATTAAATTAATACATAATTTATTTAGTTAATTATTTAAATTAGAATAAAAATGAACTAGGAAGACTTACATTTAAACTAGGAAGACTCAGTTTATTTAACTAGGAAGACTCACAAGTAAGTCTTCCCGATTGTCTTCCTAGAGTAAATGTAAGTCTTACCGATTGTCTTCCATGTACAAATGATTGTCTTCCCGATTGTCTTCTAAGAGTAAAATCATTGTATTTCTATAAGTCTTCCTAATGCAATTCTTTAAGATTAGTATTGCACGTGGGTTGGCTTAATAACAAAAGAATGCAGTGTGTTTTATATATATAAGACAAGGCAGTTGACATTTATCATTGTATCATTTCACCACAGAAGTAAAGACAGACAGAAAACTTTACATTCTTCTTCATTACTTCTTGAACTGCAAAGCATTCATTTCCGGCCAGAGATTTAATTCTTGATTGTTCTTCAACATTTAATTCATAAGAATTGTATCTCTTGTACTGCTTTAGCTTTCTAGCGGATCATAATCCCTAGATTTTATATCGAACTACTTTTTAGTATTCGATCCTTTTTATTACAAAAATAGATAAATTCATGTCGAATTTATTCTAGATTTGTTTTATTAAGTTCTTTGTAATCAGTGATCAAAGTTGTAACACTCCTCAAGTTTAATAGAGTTTCTATTTAACTTGAATATTGTTTCAGTTTTTATTCCGCATTAATTTGTTCTAAATTGTTTAATCTTAAACGAATAAATTTCGATAAAACGGTATAGTTTGTATTCAACCCCCCTTCTACAAACTTATCAGGACCTAACAGATGGCAACATAGGACATACTCTGGGAAATGGCAATATCAATCTTGGAAGTGTCATTATCACAAATGTAGCTCTAGTCTCAGGACTCAAGCATGATCTGCTTTCTGTGAGTCAAATCTGTGACAGAGGATACCATGTAGATTTTTATACTGAACACTGTGAGGTTATCAGTAAATCTATTGGAAAAGTTGTTCTAGTTGGACACAGGCGCAATAACATTTATGAAGCAAGTTTGGTAACAAAATCTGAAGGAAAATCTGTGTGTCTATCTGCAAAAGTATCTAATGAAGAGAGTTGGAAATGGCATAAGAAGCTCTCTCACCTAAACTTGAACAACATCAATGAGTTGATTCGAAAAGATCTTGTAAGGGGACTTCCAAAGTCAATACTTAGCTTAGATGGTCTGTGTGATTCTTGTCAAAAGGCCAAGCAAAGGAAGTCATCTTTCAAGAGTAAATCTGAGTTTTCAGTTGTGGAACCTTATCATCTTCTACATGTTGATCTTTTTGGTCCAGTAAATATAATGTCTCTGGGCAGAAAGAAATATGCTCTAGTCATTGTTGATGAGTACACTAGGTACACATGGGTGTATTTCTTAGCAAAGAAGGATGAGACTGCCTCAACTCTAATGGAACATGTAAAGCTACTGGACAAAGGATCAAAGTACAAAGTGAAAATTCTAAGAAGTGATAATGGTACTGAATTCAGAAATTCAGTAGTAGAAGCTTTCTGCAAGGAAAGAGGAGTGAAGCAAGAATTTTCTGCACCTGGAACTCCACAGCAAAATGGTGTAGTTGAAAGAAAGAACAGAACTCTAATCGAAGCTGCCAGAACAATGCTTGATGAAGCAAAATTGCCAACCTATTTCTGGGCAGAAGCTTTTCAAACTGCTTGTTTTACTCAAAATGCAACACTGATCAACAAGCATGGGAAAACACCATATGAGATGTTGAAAAATAAGAAGCCAAATTTGAAGTATTTTCATATTTTTGGATGTAAGTTCTTTGTGTTTAAAACTCATCCTGAACAGTTGACCAAGTTCGACTTAAAAGCTGATGAAGGAATTTTTGTTGGGTACCCACTGTCAACAAAGGCATTCAGAGTCTATAATCTGAGAACTAAAGTGATCATGGAATCTATTCATGTGTCATTTCATGACAAGAAAATAACTGGAATAGAAGATGAAGAATATCATGATCAACTTCGCTTTGAAAATGAAGATCTAAACTATGATGATGTAAACTCTGATAAGGCAAATCCAACAAACTTTGTCGAAGCATACTCTGACCCTCTACTGGTAAATACTGAAGAATTTTCTCTGACAGAACAAAATAGAGAACCAGTTGAGGGGGAGCGTGAAGAAACTTCAGAAACTTTTTAAAGTGGTGACTCAAATTCTGAAAGAGAGTCAAATGAAGAATCCAATAGAAACTCTGAGTCAAACTCTGAAAGTTCAAATACTGAACAGTCCAATTCAGGGGGAGCCTCAGAGAATACAAATGGTCAAGAACAAAATCAGGAGAGCATGGATCAAGGGGGAGGATCTAATAATGCTAGTAGAAGCCAATTACCAACAGCAAGAAGGTGGACACAATCCCATACACCTGACTTGATAATTGGAGATCCAGAAGCTAGTGTAAGAACTAGGAGTGCTACAAATAATGAATGTCTGTTTCATGCATTTTTATCTCAAATAGAGCCCAAGAAAGTGTAAGAAGCTCTTCAAGATTCTAACTGGATAACAGCAATGCAAGAGGAGTTAAATGAATTTGAGAGGAATGAAGTTTGGACACTGGTACCAAGACCAAAGAATAGATCTATTATTGGTACAAAGTGGGTTTTCAGAAACAAAACAGACAGTGATGGAGTGATTACAAGGAATAAGGCTAGACTTGTGGCAAAAGGCTATTCTCAACAGGAAGGAATTGACTATGATGAAACCTTTGCTCCAGTTGCAAGATTGGAGGCAATAAGGATTTTTCTGGCCTATGTTGCACACAAAAAGTTCAAAGTCTTTCAGATGGATGTGAAAAGTGCTTTTCTCAATGGGAAACTTGAAGAAGAAGTGTTTGTTGAACAACCACCAGGGTTTGTAGATCCCAAACATCCAGATTATGTCTACAGGCTTGATAAGGCATTATATGGACTAAAGCAGGCACCTAGAGCATGGTATGAAACTCTGGCTCAATTTCTTTTAGAAAGTGGGTTCACTAGAGGCACAATTGACAAAACCTTGTTCTATTTTAACTATGGTGATGACTTGCTGTTAGTACAAATCTATGTGGATGACATAATTTTTGGGTCTACTAATGACAAACTCTGCAAGAAATTTGCCAAGCTTATGCAGTCGAGATATCAAATGAGCATGATGGGAGAGCTTAGTTATTTTCTAGGCTTACAGGTCAAGCAAACAGATGATGGGATTTTTTCAAGCAAAATATACCAGAAATCTTCTCAAGAAATTTGGTATGCTTGATAGTTCATCTGCCACAACTCCCATGGCTACTGCAACAAAGCTAGACAAAGACACAGGAGCCTCAGTAGATATGACAAACTATAGAGGGATGATAGGGTCTCTTCTTTATCTCACAACAAGTAGACCTGATATCATGTATGCAACATGTCTTTGTGCAAGATTTCAAGCAGACCCCAGAGAGCCACATCTAACAGCTATGAAGAGGATTTTCAAATATCTCAAAGGAACCATAACTCCTGGTTTGTGGTATCCTAGAGAATCAGAGTTTAACTTAATTGGTTACTCTGATGTAGACTTTGCAGGCTGTAAGATAGACAGAAAAAGTAAGTGGAAGCTGTCAATTTTTAGGTGACAAATTAGTTTCTTGGTACAGCAAGAAACAGAAATCAATTTCCACATCCACAGCAGAAGCAGAGTATATAGCTGCTGGTAGCTGTTGTGCACAGATTTTATGGATGAAGAATCAATTGCTGGATTATGGATTAAGGTACTCCAAAATACCTATTTACTGTGATAATCAAAGTGCTATTGCTATGACAGGTAATCCAGTACAACACTCCATGACCAAGCACATCAACATAAGGTATCATTTTATCAGGGAACATGTGGAAGAAGGAAACATTGAGCTTCATTTTGTGTCTACACACCAACAGCTTGCAGATATCTTCACCAAACCTTTGAGTGAAGCTACCTTTACAAGACTGGTAAATGAACTTGGAATGGTCTCTGGTTTTGACTAGAGATACTGGTTAGACTCAAAATCTATACATGTTTGATTTTATGCTCATGATTCTTTGCATGTGTTAACTGTTATTTGTACCAGCATGTTAAACTCTGATAGTAAACTCTTTTAGTTATACTCTGTCAGTCATACTCTGTCGGTTAAATTCTGATGTTATACTCTGATTGTGATATTGTCTGAAACATATGGACCGATGAAGAAAGCTGTATGAAGCATGATTTTCAGTAAGTAATCATGAATCCTTCTAAGTATTATAAAATCTGATTACAAAATGTGCAGAAATTTTACACAGCATGATACTGTCTCTATATTTATAGCATCTCTTAGTTTATTGATCCTATATACTGAGTCTGTATTAGCTGTTTGCTTTTTCTCTCATAAATTAATTGTATTAACTGATGAAAAATCTAAACTCTGAAAATTAGTTGCAAATATTTCACCCTCAAATTAAAAGATGCCAAATAGAGCACAAATTCCTTTGAGATCATGTTGTGTCTAGGATGATCCAGGAACTTATTGTATGAAATAACGGCTAAAATCTTTGATTTTTGGTGACTAGTGCCAACCACTGATTACTGGAAAAATAAAAAAAGTAAAAAAATAAAAAAAAAATAAAAAATTTTAAAGGGGGTGAAAGTAAAAGATATATCCAAATGAAAGGATATCAGTATACAGAGTTTAGATATAAAACATCAGATTTTATTTGATATGAGAGTTTGAGCAACCAGTTTTTACTGCTTTAGTTTGTGGATATGAGAGTTAAAACATCAGATTTTATTTGATATGAGAGTTTTATTTTATGCACTTTGTGATGGTCTAAATATTCATATTCAGTAAACTCTACTGATTCACACACAAATACTCACACCTGTACAGTTTGTGAAAAGAGTTAATTTATAAAGGAGGAGGATTGGTAAACGCTGATGAACTGTGTACTCTACGCTGAGGTAATTTTATTTTAATCTCTGATGATTAAAATTAATTTTTGTTTCAGACAGTTAACATATTATGATTTTGAGAAAAAGACATTTGTTTTGAAAATTTAAAAAGAGTATGATTGGACAGTTGTTTGAGAATGTATTAAACTGAGTAGAGAGGTTAATTGCCTAGAAAAGTGTAAAAGGCAGTAATAATTGTTGTTTTTACTGCGCATGCGCATTGGAAACTGTCAATTATTTGCTGTAAATCATTGCATGTGTGCCACGTGTCCCACTCACACGTTATACGAAGTAAGACAGTTGTGTGTATTGATTAGAAACGGTTCAGTTTTTAATACTTTCTTTCTGTATTAATATACAATACACAAATTCGTTTAAACTTTTCACAACTGACTCACATTCATACTTTCATATCACACACACATTTCTACAAACATCTTTCTGCATACATCTCTTAAACACTTTCTTGAACTATAAACTCTGATTTCTTTGAAAGATCTAATGGCAACAACCATGTTTCAGTCTCTTGGTCTCGATTTTGTTCCTAATAACTATGCAGCTCCACTGTCTATTGAAAACGTTCCGGAGGCGTTTCACCTGTTTCAAAATTTTCTTGCACAATCTGATATTGGCCAAGCTTTAGTGGAACCAACACGGTTATCTGGTACTCAAATCAAAGCCTTTTGGGAAACAGGTGTTTATGATGATGGAGGTGAATCAGGAACTCCCTCAATTGTCTTTGAATTTGCTGAACAAGAGTATGTGGTTACTCCAACCACTGTTAGAGATGCTCTTGGATGTGAAGATTTCAATGCGTTCACCATTTCTGTTGGTGACTCAGATCTCCAGCGTATGATGAGAGAGATTGGTTACTCTGGGCCTTTGGCAAGGACAGGTAATCTGAAGCGACCATTCTTGAGGAAGGAGTGGAGCTTCTTTTTCGATTGCATTACAAGGGCATTCGGGAATAAGTGTACTAATTAGGATGCAATTCCAATCGACAGTCTACAAATTGGGTATTCTCTTCTCTATGGTGCTCATTTTGACTATGCTAGACTTGTTTTGAACAATATAGGTGAAAAGATGACAGAGAATAGGAGTGTTGTTTACTTTTCTCATTTCTGTCAATTAATCTTTTCTATGTGTGTTGCTGGGGTTGAGATAGCTGAGGAGGATGTCATTCCCTCATTTAAATTACATAAGAGAATATTCTCTGATCTAACAAACAAGGATGTTAAGAAAGGGAATGTTGGTGACTTGATGCTTCCTGCTTCAGTCCAACAGTCTTTAAATCCACAACCACTACTAAACTCTGAACCTCTTCCATCTACTTCTCAAAAGCCAAGGGCTGGGGGTAGGACTAAGCATAGAGCTTTTAAAGCTGCCAAGGCTGCAACACCTGCAAATGCTGATGATTTACCACACTCAGTTGGTACTTCAAGGAAGAAGAAAAGGGCAAACAGACCTTCTGATGATGAGAATAGGGTTTCTGATGAACCAGAATCTGCTAATGCTAAGAAGAGGAAGCTAGTTGCTGCTTACCTATTTGATGGATTGATTCCTGGTTCTACACCAGTTGAAGCTCCTGAGGTTGTGATTGAAAATCATTCTGCCAATGCTACTGTGCCTGAAGAAGCCAGAGCAAACACTGATGATAATGCTGCTTTTCCTGATGATTTTCTTGAACCTATATTGGAGATGGATATTGAAGACGAAATTGAAGCACATCCTAGTATCAGTGTTTGTGATACTGAGGATGTGGCAGCTGATCAACCCACCCAGATAATAGATGAGACCATTGCAACTAATACAGAGATTCTTTCTGTCAATAATTCAATTCCAGAAAAGGGTGAGGAAGTTGATCAGGTAGTGGAAACTGCTCAGATAAATTCTTAAGCTGCTGTAGAGAAAGTAAATGAAGCTATAGCAGAGGAAATAGTTAAGTCTGTTCCTGAAGAAACAGCGGTTTTTGCCACTGCAAACTCTGAGCATGTTGAAGTTGTTGAAAAGTCTGTTCCTGTAGAAGCAGAGGTTCTTGTCAATCTAAACTCTGAGAATCCTGAAGCTACACAGCCAAACGCTGAAGCTACTGCAGAAAATGTTGCTGAAGAAAATGAAGCTGCAAACTGTGAACATTCTTTTTCTGCCAACTCTAACATCAATGCTGAAGTTTCAAACTCTGATGAATCCATACCTTTTCTACGGAATCCTACAGCTGAGCATGTCAAGGAAAATATAGCTGCCACTGAAGCTCATTATAGAGATATGTACTATGCAAACTGGTCAGGGGCAGATTGTATTTTCTCCAAGCAAAGGACTGCTGATTTTGTTGCTCAATCTGCAAAGGAGATTTCAAATCCTGAGCTAATGACACATTTCAAGGCTACAATTGTTCAAGTCAAATCATTGCACAATCACTTTGATGAGACTCACAAAGCAGTCATTGGATTGAGTAATGATGTTAATGCTAAGGAGTTAACCTTGAGAACTGAAAGAAATAGATTGTCTTCTCTGATTCAAGATCAAGTGGAAATAAAACAAAGGCTAAGCAAGGTGGAAGAGCATCAGACTGTTATGTCTTCTCAACTTGATTCTATTGCTGCCTCACTGGAGTTGCTGACATCAGTGCTTATTCCTGATGATGTCAAAAAGGGGGAGAGAGTTCCTAAAGACAAATGCAAAAGGACTCCAACCTTGAGATTGAGGGATGATGCAAATGATGGTAGAAGCAAGGAAGCAGAGAGAAGGTCAAAGACTAGTCAAGAGCAAGGGAGACTTAGGTCAAACTCTGCTAGACAGCCAAACTCTGAGAGGTTAAACTCTGGTGGTCAATCTTCTTCAAGACTTAAAAGTCTAGTGATTTCATCAAATCCAACTACTGATGAAGAGATTGCTGCTAAACTTTTCATGGAAGAACATGGTGGTGAAGCCACAATGGAAGATATGGACATTGAGATGAAGCTTCTTGCTGAAGAACACCAGAAAAATATTGAAGCTGGTACTTACAAGAAAAAGGCTAAGGCTCCTAGGAAAAAGGAAATGGGAATTTCTATTAAAGAGAATGTGAACTCTCAACAGAGTTTACAATATACAAGGAGGCCTATGATTGCAGAGTCTGATAAAGGAAAAGGTAAACTGGTAGAAGAAGGACAGTTACCAAAGAAGAATTATTCAACCTCTGACGTTGCTCAAGTTGAATCAAGGATAAACAAATCAACCTCTGACATTCCTCAAGTTGTTCAAAAATCAGAAGCTGTGACAACCTCTGATACTACTCAAGTTGTACCGACAAAATTATCTTCAGAATTACAAAGGACTTTTGGCAAGCCAGTCACTGTTCAACACTCTTTGGTTCCAGCAAATATAAATCTTCTCCAAAGCAGAACAGTCATGGGAAAAGAAACAAGAGATAAATCTGGGCTTGGATCTCATAGAGAGAAAAGAGTGAACAATAGTCCAATGGATCACACTTCTTTAGCTGAACCTGGTGTTGGAGTAACTCAAGAAAATCTTGATACTCTAGAATCAGTTCAGTTAATATACCACAGAGGGTTTAAGAAGGATTTTCTGTTATACTTCAAATCTGATGGCAGAGTATACAGAGTTAGTGAAGATGATATTCGTTTGAAGATGAAAGAAGAACTGGAATATGTGTTGTATCTGTTGAAAGTTAAAAATCAAAGAACTCATAAGCAGCCGAAGTGTTAAGAAGCAGGATGATGAAAGCTAGAATTCTTTCTGGTTTAAAGTCTGCTGGCTCTTACATACCAAGGTACAGAGATTACAATGGAAAGCTTGTTGAGATGCAAAGAAACAGTGCAAGACTCAGAACAGATTTTGGCATAAAGCTAGGAAATGATATGAGGAAAAACAGCATTTATTCACTAAGGGCAGCTATCTACCAGACTGGAGAAAGTGATCCAGAACTCAAGGAACTGAAAGAAATCATGGTAGATGAGCTAGAAAAGGCTGAAAGAAGACTTCTCATTGATTATCTCAGGACAGTGCCTGATATTGAAGAAATTAAGTAAAGTCTGACTGTAAGTTTTTAAAGTTTTCTGTTCTAAGTTAAAGATAAACTCTGATTATATTTAAACACTGCATTTGTTATATGTTTTGACATCATCAATTATCTATTAACTTGTACATCTTTATTATGCACAAGTTGGGGGAGATTGTTAGATATAATTGCTGACGTTTGTTCATCAGTGTTTAAGTACCAGGTACTCAACAGAGTTTAATAGAAGCCAGTCAGAGTTTGATAAAGTCTGACGGGGTGAAGAGTTTATTAACTGTCGGTGCTAATATGAAGATTCTAGAAGCAATATATCTTGAAGATGGAAAGAAGCAAGATATATTGAGACAGTTAAGGAAACGGAATAGAAGACAGAAGCAATCCTAAATTGATATAATTTGTATAGCTAATTTATAGGAATATCAATTAGAGATTGATTATGTAGCTGTGTACTATATAAACACAGATAGGTTAACCCTAAAAGGGGTGTGTATACTGAATATATTATTCTTGTAACCTAGCAGCTCTCTGTGATTCTTTAACATCACGAAGAGAAGAGTTATTTTATATAATTCAGTTGTTGATTCATAATCAGTGTTCTTAAGTGTTATTATCATATTAATATTGATTATACATTGTGTATTCGGCCTAACATTTACTATTCATCAGGATTTTACTATTCATCAAAAATAATTTTTTTTAACTAAGTCCAAAATTTGGGGTTATTACAGGCATGGTTGGATCACTTCTTTATCTAACTGCTAGCAGACCTGATATAATGTTTGCTACATGTCTCTGTGCAAGGTTTCAAGCTGATCCAAAGGAGTCACATTTGATTGCTATCATGAGGATTTTTAGATATCTTAAGGGCACTCCAAATCTAGGCCTTTGGTATCCTAAAAATACTGGATTTGAGCTAGTGGGGTATTCTGATTCAGATTATGCTGGATGTAGGATTGACAGAAAAAGCACTACAGGAAGCTGTCAATTTCTTAGTGGAAGATTGGTGTCATGGTTTAGTAAGAAGCAACATTCAGTTTCTATTTCTACAGCAGAAGCTGAATACATTGCTGCTGGAAGTTGCTGTGCACAAATTCTATGGATGAAGAATCAACTGTTGGATTATGGTCTAGTGTTAAGTAACATCCCTATTTATTGTGATAACACTAGTGCCGTAGCCATCTCAGACAATCCTGTTCAACACTCTAGAACAAAGCACATTGATATTAGACATCACTTCATAAGAGAGCATGTTGAAAGAGGAACTGTGAAGTTGATCTATGTCCCTACAGAAAAGCAACTTGCAGACATCTTCACTAAACCACTGGATGAAGCAACCTTTAACAGGTTGGTAAGTGAATTGGGAATACTAAATCTGGTATGCTAACTTACTAGTTTTTCCATTCTAAATTTTTTTTGAAGCTTGTGACAGTAACCCTAACAAGTTGCTGTCATGAGAAAGTTACTGTCTACCTAAGTCTCTATCTGTTTTCGACAACACGTTTACTTTGACTTTGTTAAATTGAATTTTGTGCTAGTCTTTTACTTGAGAATTGATTTTTGTATGACACTAACTTGCATGGTTTTTAATACTGAAATTGGTCAAGGGATTTCCTCAATTGGTCAGTTTTGCTTTGATTGTTGGATTAGTGGTAGTCATCACTTAATTGCAATCTGTGGTAGTTGTATGGGTACTCCAAACTGTTGACCGTTTACATCCCTCTTAACCTAGTATGCCTATAAAATGAATCTTAGGTCATATTAGTGAATCATTTAGAAAAAGGGTAAAATGGAAAACAAAGTAGGAATAGAGTATAGGCCTAAGCCATGTGGAAGTGAACCATACAATGAAGATGTAGAAGCATTGTTTGATGAGTTATGGGATGCCCTCGATGAAGAAGAAGAAAAAGAACTTGCAGCCAAGGCCGTTGATGAGGCTAAGGTGCATGAAGAGGAAAAGGAGTTTAAGCACTCCTCAAGGAAGAAGGAACCTCAGAAGAGAAAGTTAGGGAAGAAGTTCTAGAATTGGTGAAGAAAGACTGTACTGATTAGTTAATCTCACCAATTGTAGCATTTTCCCTTTCTTCATTTAATTAAATCAATAAAATTTCTCTTTCTGCAGTTTCCATTTGCTTCCTGTGTGTGTTGGTTAATTTCTTAACTGGTAGAATAATGTTTTGAATGAATGATGAATCAGTAATAAATATTGCATATGTTTAACTAGTGTCTCTTCAGTTAAGTTTTCATTCATAACGGTTTCAATACAAAGTCTTGACAGTTGTTGTTTTCCCGCAAAGGTTGCTGTCATCAAGAAAAGTAGCTGTCACGGTTATATGACAGTTAGCTTCTCGACAGCAGTAAACAACTTTCTGTCATGACTTGTAAAAGATACTGTCATGTGAGAACTTAACGATGACAGTAAGTTTTGCGCGAAATGTTTCTGTCACGCAAAACATGCTGTCATCACACCAAAGTTACTGACACGGTTGTTGTAAGCGCACAGGTTACTGTCAAAGTAGTGGACCGTTAAAATTGGACACACTTCCTCCACGAGGCGAGAGAAAGCCGCCAGTAACCCACGTGAATGTAAATTGGGTTAAGACACGATTTCACTTTTCCAGTTTGTCAGTTAAACGCTTGAACTTCCCTCTAAATTCATCAAACATACAACTGTTCTCAAAAAGCAAACACAACACTCTCCTTTCTCTTCTCTTCAAGCAATTCATCTTCTACTCTCTCTTCTCTCTCAAAAAGCAAAAATGGCCCCCAAACAGACAATTTTGCAAACCAACTTTGGTGGCAACTACTCTCCAAGTGATGCTGGTGAGGGTTTCAAAGGGCTTGTTTATTTCCTAAATAAGTCCTATCTTGGGTATGCAATTACCTCTACTCATGTTCTTGACCCAGACAGGATTGAAAGTTTTTGGGAGACAACAGTTGCTCACGAAGATGTTGACATATCCTTCATTCAGTTCAAAATCAAGGAGCATAGCTACTCTCTCAATGCTCAGGGCATCAATGCAGCTCTAGGAATTGTGCTAGAACAAGGAAAGTCTTATTTTGAGCTTGCCAGTGATGAGACCCTGAAAAAGCTCTTCTTGAAAATTGGGTATTCTGGACCAATTCTTGAAGAGGGAACAACAAAATGGTACCCTTCTGGTGAAATGGACAGGAAATATCTCCGCAAGGAGTGGAGCATGGTGTTTGATGCTATGGTGAAAGTGTTCTCTACCGGGACCACAGGCTGGAATGGAATTCCCACCTACATCAAGAAGCTCACTCATTCTCTTGTTCATGGGTACAAAGTGGATGTTGGAAAGCTGCTCATGGCACACTTCAAAGCTGCCATAGGTAAGAAGGTAAACATCTATCCTCGCTTTTTAATGTTGTGCATCAATTCTTTATGTGACTTTGATGAGAATGCCCCTCGTTTAGAGGTATGCCCTGTACTGAAAAGAAACACTCACACAACTCTCACTTCACATAATTTAAATGCACATATTCCACTATGTTTCACCAAACACATGGTTGATCAAGTGACTGACCTTGATTTTCCATTGCCTTCTGGTTTTGATACCTTCACTATTGAGAATGAAACTGGATTAGACCCAAATTTAATCAACCCTCATTCTGCACCATACACTCAGTCTAGCTTCTCTAGACTTCCCAAAGTACAGAGACAAGCCTTACAAGAAACCAGAAAAAGACCCCTAGAAACTGGTGTTGGTGGTAGTGCTGAGAGTCAAGAGGGAGTTCTTGCACCTAGTGCAGCAAATAAGGAAGGTAGTCACTCAGAACCCACAGTGGTTCCTCCTAAGCCTAAGAAGAAAAGAGCTAAGAGGACCAAAACCACTGTCAGCCACCCTGCAGTCTCCCAAAAGACTGTAGAGGAAAATAGGGAAATAAACTCCTCCCTAGATGTGCCCTCTCAACAAGGCACATCTATTGAAATTGGCCTATCTCCCAAGGCACCCTGTAAAGAGTCTGCACAACCTCATGTTCCAACTCATGAGGAGCCTCCACTTGCAGAAAAACACATGGAGTCATGACACTGTGAGGATTTCACTTCCCCTATTGATGCTTCTCAAGTTACATCTGAGAAGCAGCCATTATTCTCTTCTCCACTTTCACCTTCTTCCTTCCCTACACATTCACTTGTTTCTTCTCCACAACCTAGAGATGAGGACAGTTCCAACCCTTCAGGTTTTGATCATCCATCTCCAATCATGGATGAGCCCCCATCAAGTGGTCCACAAGAACCCATTTCTCAAAGTGAGATGGACACCACTCCTTCAAACACTGAGAAAGAGCAAAGTACAACTCTTCTAGAAAATGAAACAGCCAGTACTTTGTTCAATCTCCAGGGAGCAACTTACCTTGGGAAAGATGCTGTCACAGCCTCAGTTTCTGTCAAAGACACTGTGAATGTTGATGTCATAGGTGATCCTACTGTCAAGGACTCAGGAGAAGTTGCTGTCACATCCAAACCTGCTGTCCCAATTATAGTGAAACCTACTGTCAATATTCCACCTGACAGTAACATTCCTGTCAAAGCTCCTGTTGTCTCCACATAGCCTGATGTTGATGTTGTCCTTATGGAGGATGTCTCTGATGATGATGTGCCACTGTCTCAGTTCTTAAAGGTACATTCTAAACCATCTATTTCATTGCATGTAAGTACTGCTCATACCCATGCATCTAGGATGAGTGAGGGCATGCAAAAGAAAAGAGAGGTGAGCATAAAAATGAGAGGCAGCCAAATGAGCTGGCAAAATGTGAGGGACTTGAGCATGTCCAGAGTGATTTTGAGGGAGCCCCACATGTCCAGGCATTAGGCCATGAGAGTTCTTTTGTGAGGAGTGATGAGATCACTCAGAAAAACACTAAGAGTGTGAGAACCCCCATAGCCTCCAAGCCCCAGTCTTTTCCTTCACCCCCAAGAAGAACAAGGACATGTAGCTCCTCTTCTGCACACAGTTTTACTGCTCTAGAGAACAGGTGGCTCTCCATGGAATCCAAGCTTGACAGCCTGTCTACAATGGTGGCCACTAGCTTCTCTAGCATTCAGGAGGCCATACAGGTTCTGTCTGCAAGTATTGATGCTGCCAACTTACCTAACGGGGAGAAAAGGGCAAGATCAGATTCACAAAAGGTAGAATCAATAGGTGTTGCTGTGAGGCCCTCCAAACCCGGGGTACAGATTTGAGGAGTCATCCGACTAACGGAATACTATTTAACACATGCATAATATATATAAAGACACAAATACCCCTTGACCAAGACCGCATCCAGATTATGGCAATGAACACAAGCTACTACAATCTTTTATTAATACAATACCAGTTTTATCAGAGTTATTACATCACAACCAAAGTTCAAATCTAGACATCTAATCTAGAAAATCAAAACAACAACTACCCTGCCAATGACAATGACTCGAGGGGCTCTCCTGGCTGCTGGTGAACTATCGGTCATGCTATGCCGACTCATACTCTCGCTTCACTGGAATAGGGTTAGAAAACAACAAGCAAGAGTGAGCCAAAATTGCTCAGCAAACATCAATGAATCATTTCTATCACAGTTGTAAGGATATGAATTTATGATATCAGAATCAACAATATTTAGCTAACACATGCTTTGTATCAATAACAATTGAAGAAAAGAATTAGAATTTGGCTTATACATTTTATTCAAATCAAAGGTTGTGTTGCTGGCCAGCCACGCATCAACCCCGGACTAGCTCATGACATAGTCCTCTACTGGATCCCAGGCCAATTTGGGCCTTAAGTTATTCTGACCATAAATATGGCCCGACCAATTACTGGTCCATTTTTAAAAACACATGCCAATTCTATAATAGGGTATAAACAATAACATGCTCAATAAGATAAACTGAATGTATAGTAATTGCAAAAGAGCTTCAACTGTTCAGTATCAAATGAAGATCGAGAAATAATCATGGAGTAATTTCAATGGTACAGTGTACTCATTCAATAAGGGAATCAATATTGGTAGTCGATAATCAATGACCGTAATCAATAGTCAAGATGGAAGTCAAATAATCAATGGTTGTCAATGATAATCAAAGGATGATAAACAATAACAATAGGTGGTAAACAATAATCAAGTGAATTGGAAATAAGGGTTTCCGATGCAGATCAAATCAAAGAATCAAGAATCTCTAAGGAAATGGAATCAGTTGTCCAAATGCGGTTAAAGGATTGATAATTTGAATTGTTCTGGGGATAACGGTATTCAAGTAATCAAGACAATAATACATTTTATCACAAGTAAAGGCACAGATACTTGCCTGGTCTAAGCTGCTGTCGGATCGACTCTGCTCACTCTACTTTTCCCTTTCCCTTGCTCCGGGAACTCGATTCTATAATTAAACAACTCATCACAATAAGTCTAACTATTCTTGTTCTACTCTCGACACTTATTCAATCAATAATCACATTTAAACAAGTAACCGGTTACGTATCGGACGTCCGGTATAATTTACGATATTTAAAACTCAGATATTTGCCCTCGTACGGGCATATACAGACTATAAAACACAACACACAATTAACATGAACCATATAGCACTTATAAAATTTTTTAAAACATCATACGAAACTTATTTGAATTTTAGATAAGTCACGATTAATTTTTAAATCAAAAATGGGATTTTTAAATCCAATATAAACATTTAAATGCAAATAAATCAATTAATAAAATTAATTGACACTCTTTAAATACTCAAACTATTTTTAAATAAATAAATAGGCTTGAAAATAATTAAACTGAATTTTTAATTATTTAAATCTAATTAATAATTAATTTTTAAGAATTAATTGATTAAAATAATTAACCAATTAATTATTAATTAAAAATAATTAAAATAATTAAGTTTACTCAATTTTCGGATTTAAAATAATAAATATAATTTATCAGAATTTTTCTGATATTAAAATATATTTTTAAAATAAAAATATGAATTTTTAAAGTTTTTAAACTATTTTCGAATTAATTTTAAAAATAAAATCCAAAAACAGTTTTTAGAAATCGAATTAGGGTTTTGAAGATTGAAACCGGGTCGAAAAATCGGGTAAACGGGTCGGGAAGAACAAATCCGGGTCACCAAGAACAACCCGCCGGAATCTGGGTTTTCCAGAATCCGGCCGGCGTCCGGTGGCCGGACTTCGCCATTTCCGATCAAAACAAAACCAAACCATAGGGCTTTTGTTCGCTTTTTCAAGACAAACATAACCCACATACAAACACATCTGTCCCATGCCGGAATCGTGCCCAGAATTCGTTCAAAGAATTCGCCGGCGACGACTTCGGCCGGAAACCCGATCTACTTTAATTCTACATGAAACTCAAAGATTAATATACCAAAATGAAGCTTATAACTCATACAATCAAAGCCCCATATCATAATCAATGTCAGATCAACAACAAGAACGAACGAAGCAAAAGAAGAATTCGGGTCAAAACCCGAAAATCAAACCCGACTAAATTGAACTTAAACATGAAATTAAAGCATGGATTCTTGCTAATTAGAACCCTAGGAACATGTTAGAAGCAACCAATTGAACGGAGAATCAACAGAATGAAAATCCCAAAATTAATCAAGAACCCTAATTAAATTCGAATATTGAAAAATTCATAATAAATCGAAACATTACCAGATGATGATGAGGTTGGAAGATTCTGAAACTAGAGATCAAGAGCTTTAATTTGAGTACAAGAACTTCAGATTTGGATTTCAATAACACCTCGAACGAATGGATCTAAGCTCAAGAACACGAAGAACACATTTCGGGAATTTTTACTTTTTTGATAATACGCAATGCAGATTATGAAGGTTATAAGGTACGATTCGTCTTTATATATTTTTGGAAAAATAATACCCTAAGGAACACTTTTGGATCGTTATAGATCCACTGGATCGTTTAAAAACCCTAATTAGGTTAAAATACGTTTTACGAGAAGATAATTATCTACAAGGATTGATAATTATCCAAATCAATACATATCATTAAATAACTAATGCTCAAGAATACTGGGGCTATAACAAATGAAATACTGATATAAAACGATATATCCGTCCCCTTAAGCAATTAGGGTTCGGAACAATTTTTCCCTTTTTGAACAAAACGAATTATTCTTGCAGAATCAAATAGGTAGGAATGAAATGATACGAATATCTCTCCCGATAATGATTCGAATACGAAAGACGAAGAGATAATAATTAATGTACGAAATTCCAATGGGGCCCTTAAATTATCAAAACGGGGCTCAGATTTGAAGAAAATTCCAAATGATGAAATATTTGAAAGGGGCTTTCGACTCACCATTTAGCACATAATCACACAATAATTATCATTTAATAATATTCCAATATTCCACAATAAATATTTTAGATTAAATATATCATTTAATCAAATAATAAAATTCACGGATATTACATCCTTCCCCCCTTAATAGGATTCTGTCCTCAGAATCAGATCAAGGAAACAACTGGGGATACTTCTCTAACATCTCACTCTCTAACTCCCAGGTAGACTCTTCTACTTTAGTATTCCTCCACAAAACTCTCACTAACGCTACTGTCTTATTCCTTAGTACTTTCTCCTTACGATCCAATATTTGAATCGGTCGTTCTACATATGATAAATCTTCCTGGACCTCTATGGGTTCATACTCTATTACATGATTCGAATCTGGTCGATACCTCTTAAGCATAGATACATGAAATACATTATGAACGTGCTGCATATGCGGTGGCAATGCCAACTCGTAAGCTACCTCGCCCACCTTCTTCAAAATCTCTAACGGCCCAACATATCTCGGACTCAACTTCCCTTTCTTTCCAAACCTAACTAATCCTTTCCATGGTGAAACCTTTAGTAACACCTGCTCTCCTTCTTCGAATCCCACATCCTTTCTGGCTAGATCCGCATACTTTTTCTGTCGGTCTTGAGCTGTTATCAATCTTCTCTGAATCAATTGAACCACTTCCTTTGTTCGTTGCACTAGTTCTGGTCCTATCATTTTCCGTTCACCAAGTTCTTCCCAATATACTGGAGATCGACACTTTCGTCCATACAAAGCTTCGTAAGGTGGCATTCCGATGCTCGCATGAAAACTATTATTATATGAAAATTCCACCAAGGGTAGATGATCGTCCCAACTGCCTTCAAAGTCAATTGCACATGTCCTAAGCATATCTTCAATAGTCTGAATTGTCCTTTCGCTTTGACCGTCCGTCTGCGGATGATAAGCCGTACTCATTCTCAACTCGGTGCCCAAACACTCTTGAAAACTCCTCCAAAATCTTGAATTGAATCGAGGGTCTCTATCAGACACTATCGATACTGGAACTCCATGTCGTACTACGATTTCTTTTATATAAATATGAACTAACTTATCTAGCGAGAATCTCTCGTTAATCGGAAGAAAATGCGCAGATTTCGTCAATCGATCCACGATAACCCAGATGGCATTATGGTTAGCTTTTGTTCTAGGCAATCCTACTACAAAGTCCATCGCAATGTGTTCCCACTTCCATTCGGGAATTTCCAATGGTTGAAGTAATCCACTTGGTCTCTGATGTTCCGCCTTAACTCTTTGACACGTAAAGCATTTACTTACCCATTCCGCAATCTCTCTCTTCATATCTGGCCACCAAAAGTTCGTCTTAAGATCTCGATACATCTTCGTACTCCCTGGATGAATTGAATACTTCGAGTTATGTGCTTCGTGCAAAATCTCACTTTTCAGTTCCGTTACGTTAGGTATCCATATCCGAGAAGCAAATCTCAAGATCCCTTTGTCGTCCGGTTGGCTACATATTTCCTCACCTGTCATTTTACTCACATCATCATTCATAACTCGCTCTTGGCACTTCCGTATCTTCTCTAACAATTCAGGTTGAAACGTCATGGTATAAATCATTTCCGTCGCGTCCTTCGGATTAATTACTTCGATTTCTAACTTCTCAAATTCCTTGTACAACTCTTTGGTCATCGTCAGTGTATTCAATCTCTCTTTTCTGCTCAATGCATCTGCTACCACATTTGCCTTGCCGGGATGATAGTTGATAGAAACGTCGTAGTCCTTGATTAGTTCTAACCATCTTCGTTGCCTCATGTTCAGCTCTTTCTGAGTAAAGATATACTTCAAACTTTTGTGATCGGTGTAAATTTCACATCTCTCTCCATACAAGTAGTGTCTCCATATCTTCGTGGGGTCTCAACTGTCTTGACGCATAAGCAATCACCTTGTCATGTTGCATAAGTACGCATCCCAATCCTTTGTACGACGCATCACTATAGATTACGAAATGACCTTGATCGTCTGGTAGCATCAATACCGGTGCCGTAGTTAGTCTTTTCTTTAACTCTTGGAAGCCTTCTTCGCATTTATCGTTCCATATGAATCGCTCGCTTTTCCTTGTCAGCTTGGTCATTGGAGTAGCTATCTTCGCAAAATCTTGCACAAATCTCCGGTAGTATCCGGCTAATCCCAAGAAACTTCTGACTTCAGTCGGTGTCCTTGGTCTCTCCCAATCTTTCACTGCCTCTATCTTTGCTGGGTCCACTTTGATGCCTTCGCTGCTCACCACGTGTCCTAAGAAATGAACTTCTTTCAACCAGAATTCACACTTGGAAAACTTCGCGTATATAGTCTTTCTTGTCTCAACGTTTCTAACACAATTCGCAATTGGTCTGCATGCTCTTCTTCTGTCCTTGAGTATATCAAGATGTCATCGATGAATACCACTACAAACTTGTCCAAATATCTCTTGAAAATCCTGTTCATTAGGTCCATAAAAGCTGCGGGTGCATTCGTTAGTCCAAACGCCATTACTAAGAATTCATAGTGCCCATACCTTGTTCGAAAGGCTGTCTTCGGTATGTCATCTGGTCTAATCTTCAATTGGTGATATCCTGACCGTAGGTCAATCTTTGAAAAATGTACCGCTCCTTTCAGCTGGTCAAACAGATCATCTATTCGAGGTAACGGATACTTGTTCTTAATGGTCAGCTTGTTCAACTCCCGATAGTCTATACACAATCTCATGCTTCCATCCTTTTTCTTGACAAACAGTACTGGTGCTCCCCACGGTGAAACGCTGGGTCTAATAATTCCTTTTTCTAGCAAATCTTGCAGTTGATCAGCCAATTCCTTCATCTCCACTGGTGCCATTCTGTAAGGGGCCTTAGATACTGGCTCCGCCACTACAAGAATAATTAAATCAGACAAGGCTTTTTGCCCGTTGTCTGATGCCCTAGAAAACCGTTGTCTATTGAGATGCCGTCTGTTACGCAGCTCAGACAACGGACGCGTCCGTTGTCTGATTCCCTACAGACAGCGGTTTTGGTCTTAGAAAACGTTGTCTGAAACGCGTGAACAACAACGGTTGTTGTAGAAACCATTGTCTGACAAATAAATCAACAATTGTTTATTAACTAGAAAATGTTGTTATTTTAATTTTCAGACAAGGCTTTATTTTCCAAAAGAGTGTTGTGTGATCTAAATATTTACGACGGTTTTAGTAGAACAACCCCATTGTCTTAATAGTTTAACACAATGGTTTCCTTTCTAAAAACTGTTGTCTATTCTTGACTTGCACAATTGTTTTCTTTAAATACCTGTTGTCTGAAAGCTGTTAGGCAATGGTTTAAAAAGATAAACATGTTTGAACATTAGCAGAACCACAACAGTTTTTGTTTCTAAAACACTTGTTTCTGATTTTGATAGACAACGGTATTGGACAAAAAACTGTTGTCTGAAGTGTTTACGACAATGGTTTAGCATAAAATACGTTGAATTATTTTTAAAACAACAACGGTTTTTATTAGTATATTGCTTGTAAAAAATCTCTATGGACAGTGGTTTGAAATTAAGTATCTGTTGTTTGATGTCTTTACCACAATGGTTTCATATGCTTGTATTGAAGTAATGTATTTGGACAACGGTTTTTTTTAACAAGAAGTTGTTACCTAGCTTAATAGACAATGGTTTCATAGAAAATTCAACACATTGCCTAGTACAATGCTTGACAACAGTTTTCATTATAGTCCAATTACCTAAAATAACAATTGAGACAATGGTTTTATATAACAAAATTAAAAAACCAAACTGGCAATATAAAGAAACCAAACTGGCAATATAAAGAAGCCAAACTAAAACCAAAACAAACATCCATTGTGACAATGGTTTGGTTTATAAAAATATTGTTTTAGTTCAGCTTGAGTATTGTCGACAAGTAGATTAGACAATGGTTTTATATCTACAAACAAAACAAGGCTACACTAATTTGATCCAAACCATGGAATCACTGCATTACTAAAACCGATATTCACTCCACAACCAATGTTCACTGCCAACTAACCAACAACTATACAAAAAAAGAAAATTCCAACCAAACGATACCAACACGACCAATCTAATCTATTACAACAATACTGACACAAACCAAATTAATCCATTATAACCATTAAGTGAATACCTAATGTCAAGTTGTTCGTCTTTTGTCTGTCTTCTCCTATGCCATTTGAACTGCCAAATCAATTTGGGGGTTACTAAGTTTAAAGAGCTGTATATTGGGCAAGCATTCCACTTTGTTCTTCCATGATGCTCTTCTTCCAGATTTGTATTTCCGTTCCACGAGTAAGGCTGGTTATCTGGTAAAGAAGTAGAAGACTCCATCATGTTACACCATCTAGTTGAGTGTAATTGTGCTGCCATCATGTTATGAAGTTATAAATGATATATCAGCTATACAAAATGAAGTCCGGTATGATATATAATGTAAGAAGTCAAAAGTTTGAATTTGATAAGGGATAAGAAAATGATAAGCTAAAACAAGTCAGCATCCATGTAAAAATGAGAATTAAAAACCAGATTATAGAGTTATACTTGGCTAAAATAAGTCGGCATCTATGTAGTCTTCTATCTAAGGGTAAAGAAATAATTGACTAAGCTCTGATATTTAACATTACAAGACATGTGTTCTTTCATTCAACCGTTCACAGTGTCATATTTATCATTCATATCATGCTCCTTGTCTATGATGTCCATTACAACACCATAGACTAACCTAGAAAGAGCACATGAAAAGAAAGCATACCACGCACGTACAAGGTGTGGATAGTACTGAAGCTCTTGTTTAAGGATCAACAAATAATATCCGCGCATTTACCTAAGAAAGTAAGAAAGTATCATAATTACCACTTTGTGCATACTGAAGTAAATATGAAACTTTTGGTGTCTTGCAGCATAAGAAAGTTTTATAATTACCATTTTGGGAGGAAGTGCAAGCTCAGCAGATCTACCCTTTTTAGTAAGTCTTAGGAGAATGCTTTTTAAGATCTTGTGCTTCAACAAGATCATTGCGTCTCTAGCAGTCCCAAATTTCCCTCTAGATTGTACTGGTGTGGCAATATGCTTCATAATTACAATGTCACATGAAGTTTACTTCAACTTTTTAGTACAAACTCAAATCAAAAGACAAAATATGAGAAACTTAAACTTTTTTGACTCACTTTATTCCACCAACAAAAGTATCTTACAGAGGCATGAGGGCAGTTTGAACATTCAGTTTTAGAGCTGCAAGGTAATGCCTTAAATATATAAGATAACAAACAGTTTATTATATGCAACACTGGAAGCTATTAATTCATAGATGATTATAAATAGCATATTAATTCATACAAGACTATAAATAGTAAAATATTTTTGACAAACCAGATGCAACACTGGAAGCTGAAATGGACATATGAAGAAATGACAAGACATATTCTTGTATATTAAATAACATCTCTTTCTATTTCCGAAAATTAGCAGATTTGTCAGGCAGTGATTAATATTTTTAAAATGTGCTATAAATCCAGAGGCAGACCGATAAATTTAACAAGAATATGTACTGGTGGAGTACAACTGTACAAGCACATACATACATACATAAATTTAACAAGAATATGTACTGGTGGATTTGTACCAAAGAAATCATAAAACTAATTACACGCAAACGATTAAATTAAAATGTATATCACATCAAGCCAACTCATGTACATAAACCTTACAAGCGAGTAAAGTTCTCGTACACGATTTTGAAGGGCAGTGCCACTTAAAGCCCATATTTAGGAAGATTTTAAGGCAAGAACAACTTTGGTAGAGTTTAAGGGAAGTGTTACATATGATAAACCTTTGTGAACACCACTGCCATGAATAGATATAACATACCTTTTTCTTAACACCTGCATCAATATGTAAAGATTCTTTTGTCATATTTCCAACCAGTGTAATATAGATTTTTATAATCCCAAAAAATACACCCAACTGATGTGCAAAACTTGAACCTCCTACAATGATCTTTCTCACTTTCTAATTTATATTACCTCTTCCAAAAAAATACGCTATCAAGACAAGGTCTCAAGTCGAGCGAAAACAGAGCTTGTATATATATAACATGAATGACTAATTCAAAGTGAGAGATACCTTAGTCAAAATAAACACATATCAAAATATAACAATATTAACAAATACCAACAACATATATATGATTATAATATAAAATAAAACTTACAGCCCATAATATAAACAATTTAAACCCTAACAAAATACATATATATAAATCAAAACCCAACATACCGGCACATTTGTATACCAGAAGCGCTCAATTGAAATTCCCAAAGCCCTAAACCACCTGCAAAATCATAAATTTGAATCCCAATTTGGAAATTGTTTTGAAAACAATAGAAAATTGAAGGAGCCAATCAATCGGAGCCACATAAACAAACTAATATGAGCCCCAATTTTACCATTTAATCTGAGCTAAGTGAAAGCCCCAATTTTAAGATTTAATCACTTGCGATTAAAATTAATTGAACAATTATTAGCTGCCAGAGATAGATATATTAGCAAACAAATAAAAATTGAACATACATTAAATTGAAGAGATAAGTGATAATACCTTAAATCTCAACCCTTAAATTGAAGATACAAGTGATAAATTTAAGCCCTAAGCCAGAAGCCCTCAATTCAAATCAAAATTGAAGTCCTCAATTAAACCCAAAAAAAGTTGCTAAGAGCGAGAAGCCCTTTTGAGAGAAAGTTGGAAGGAGATGAGAGGTTTGTGTTTATGTTTTGTGTTGGGTATGTATTTCTTGTTGGAGATAAAAGGGGGGAAGCAAAATTTTAATTACGGGGGAAGTTGAAATGAAGGGCGGGGGAATGAAATATTCATAGGGGCAAAATGAATTTGACAGGAAGCCAAATTTGGATGAGCATGAAACTTATAAAAAAATCAGTAAATTTTATATATGTATTTATAAATTTGTAAAATTTATGTTATTCTATTTGTTATGATAATTTTACTTATATTAGTGATGCTTAAAAATAATAAGAAAATAATAATTTTTTATACAAATTTGTAGAAAAAATTTAATAAAAAGTTAATATTCCATGAAACGGGACTCAAGTCAGATAAACAAAACATACGTGAGTACCAGTCAAATGTTGACTGCTAAAATCTCAAACTAAATAAATTTATTTTTTTCTGAAATTTTTGTAAAATCATCAAAATACATAGATCTTGATATCCATATGGTTGGATCGTCGATAAATATTTTTTTTAAAAATGAAAACATCAATCTGGGACGAAACACTAGTTAGAAGTACTAGTCAAATCAGTAGTTGACCAATAAGATCTCAAACCAAATAAATTTATTTTTTTCTAATTTTTTTTTAATATTATTAAAATAAATATATCTTGATATCCATACGATTGTATCGTCGATAAGTATTTTTCAAAAAATTGAAACATCAACCTAGGACGAAACACTAGTTAGAAGTACTAGTCAAATCACTAGTTGACCGTTAAGATCTCAAACAAAGTAAATATTTTTAAAAAAAATCGAATGCAACAAGTGTGTGATAATATTAAATATTCAAGATTCCTGTGATAACATTGCATCAAGTGTGTGACACTTATGTATTAAGGACCGAACAAGTTATTGATTGAAAATTTTATAAAATAATACTTATAATAATAGATTGTGCTTAGGGTTTTGTGGTTTAGGGGTTACGATTTAGGGGTTACGACTTGGGGGTTATGTTAGTTTACACACGAAATTATGTAAGTCATGTATAAGCGAGACTGTACGCCATTCCCGACTTGTATGTTTAGTAAATTGTGTGGTGTCCTTGGTCCGACAAAGAAAAATATGTATATTTTATATGTTGTTAAGTATAATAACGAGGATAATACGAAAGTCTTAATATGATAAGAGAACTACAAACTATGATATCCGGCTTAATTAAGAATATTATCCTATAATTAAGTGTGTCAATTAAACATAAACTTTATTATTCAAACAAAGTTCACAATTAAAGTTTGTCACGAACGAGAAATTCAAAAAAAAAAAAAGAAGTCACACAACTGTTTTTAAGTTGTAAAACCGTTGTAGTAAAATCATTCAGACAACAGTTTATAAATAAAAAACCGTTGTGGTAATCACACAACGGTTGCTACAAAAAAACCGTCGTGGAAAGTAAAGTACAACAAAGGTTTATTCTTAAAAAAACCGTTGTGTGTTTTTTTTATAAAAATTTTGTTAATACATTTGCCTAACTTATTTTTTACACTTCTTTGAAGATACCGAACATGTTATTGATTGAAAATTTTATAAAATAATACTTATAATAATAGATTGTGCTTAGGGTTTTGTGGTTTAGGGGTTACGATTTAGGGGTTATGTTAGTTTACACACGAAATTATGTAAGTCATGTATAAGCGAGACTGTACGCCATTCCCGACTTGTATGTTTAGTAAATTGTGTGGTGTCCTTGGTCCGACAAAGAAAAATATGTATATTTTATATGTTGTTAAGTATAATAACGAGGATAATACGAAAGTCTTAATATGATAAGAGAACTACAAACTATGATATCCGGCTTAATTAAGAATATTATCCTATAATTAAGTGTGTCAATTAAACATAAACTTTATTATTCAAACAAAGTTCACAATTAAAGTTTGTCACGAACGAGAAATTCAAAAAAAAAAAAAAAAAGTCACACAACTGTTTTTAAGTTGTAAAACCGTTGTAGTAAAATCATTCAGACAACAGTTTATAAATAAAAAACCGTTGTGGTAATCACACAACGGTTTCTACACAAAAACCGTCATGGAAAGTAAAGTACAACAAAGGTTTATTCTTAAAAAAACCGTTGTGTGTTTTTTTTATAAAAATTTTGTTAATACCTTTGCCTAACTTATTTTTTACACTTCTTTGAAGATACCGAACATGTTATTGATTGAAAATTTTATAAAATAATACTTATAATAATAGATTGTGCTTAGGGTTTTGTGGTTTAGGGGTTACGATTTAGGGGTTACGACTTGGTGGTTATGTTAGTTTACACACGAAATTATGTAAGTCATGTATAAGCGAGACTGTACGCCATTCCCGACTTGTATGTTTAGTAAATTGTGTGGTGTCCTTGGTCCGACAAAGAAAAATATGTATATTTTATATGTTGTTAAGTATAATAACGAGGATAATACGAAAGTCTTAATATGATAAGAGAACTACAAACTATGATATCCGGCTTAATTAAGAATATTATCCTATAATTAAGTGTGTCAATTAAACATAAACTTTATTATTCAAACAAAGTTCACAATTAAAGTTTGTCACGAACGAGAAATTCAAAAAAAAAAAAAAGTCACACAACTGTTTTTAAATTGTAAAACCGTTGTAGTAAAATCATTCAGACAACAGTTTATAAATAAAAAACCGTTGTGGTAATCACACAACGGTTTCTACAAAAAAACCGTCGTGGAAAGTAAAGTACAACAAAGGTTTATTCTTAAAAAAACCGTTGTGTGTTTTTTTTATAAAAATTTTGTTAATACCTTTGCCTAACTTATTTTTTACACTTCTTTGAAGATACCGAACATGTTATTGATTGAAAATTTTATAAAATAATACTTATAATAATAGATTGTGCTTAGGGTTTTGTGGTTTAGGGGTTACGATTTAGGGGTTACGACTTGGTGGTTATGTTAGTTTACACACGAAATTATGTAAGTCATGTATAAGCGAGACTGTACGACATTCCCGACTTGTATGTTTAGTAAATTATGTGGTGTCCTTGGTCCGACAAAGAAAAATATGTACATTTTATACGTTGTTAAGTATAATAACGAGGATAATACGAAAGTCTTAATATGATAAGAGAACTACAAACTATGATATCCGGCTTAATTAAGAAAATTGTCCTATAATTAAGTGTGTCAATTAAACATAAACTTTATTATTCAAACAAAGTTCACAATTAAAGTTTGTCACGAACGAGAAATTCAAAACAAAAAAAAAAGTCACACAACTGTTTTTAAGTTGTAAAACCGTTGTAGTAAAATCATTCAGACAACAGTTTATAAATAAAAAACCGTTGTGGTAATCACACAACGGTTTCTACAAAAAAACCGTCGTGGAAAGTAAAGTACAACAAAGGTTTTTTCTTAAAAAAACCGTTGTGTGTTTTTTTTATAAAAATTTTGTTAATACCTTTGCCTAACTTATTTTTTACACTTCTTTGAAGATACCGAACATGTTATTGATTGAAAATTTTATAAAATAATACTTATAATAATAGATTGTGCTTAGGGTTTTGTGGTTTAGGGGTTACGATTTAGGGGTTACGACTTGGTGGTTATGTTAGTTTACACACGAAATTATGTAAGTCATGTATAAGCGAGACTGTACGACATTCCCGACTTGTATGTTTAGTAAATTGTGTGGTGTCCTTGGTCCGACAAAGAAAAATATGTACATTTTATACGTTGTTAAGTATAATAACGAGGATAATACGAAAGTCTTAATATGATAAGAGAACTACAAACTATGATATCCGGCTTAATTAAGAAAATTGTCCTATAATTAAGTGTGTCAATTAAACATAAACTTTATTATTCAAACAAAGTTCACAATTAAAGTTTGTCACGAACGAGAAATTCAAAAAAAAAAAAAAAAAGTCACACAACTGTTTTTAAGTTGTAAAACCGTTGTGTGTTTTTTTTATAAAATTTTTTATAATAATTGTCCGAATCTTTGTCCCCCCTCATTAACTCCTCCAAAATAATTGCCCCCCCTAAGATTTCAATTGGACAACGGTATGCAGAAACTGTTGTGTGAATTAAGTATAGTCCACATACAAGTAAAACACTTGTCTGATTCTAACAACGGTTTACAAAACCATTGTCTGAAGTTTCTTCTTCAGACAATGGTTTTGTAAACCGTTGTTAGAATCAGACAAGTGTTTATTCAAACTGTTGTGTGACATCCATTTAAGTAACAAAAAAAGAAAAACACTTGTCTGTTTTTAACAACGGTTTATGAAACACTTGTCTGACCTTTCTTCAGACAACGGTTTTATAATTCCGTTGTGTAAAGCCTCTGCTTTACTCCTTCTAATAGACAATGGTTTTAGAAACCGTTGTGGAAGTTCTTTCAGACAACAGACAGATTTTGCAAAAAAAAAAACCGTTGTGTGAAAATTTCAAACAATGCTTTTACTGCCGACCGTTGTCTGATAAGTGTTGTCTGTTTCAGTTTTTCTTGTAGTGCGCGCCTGGTACTAAGTCTATCGCAAATTCAATCTCTCTATCTGGAGGTAAACCTGGTAATTCTTCCGGAAAAACATCTGGAAACTCATTTACGACTAGAATATCTTCTAACTTAGAAACTTCCTTATCTATATCTATCACATAAGCTAAATACGCCTCACAACCTTGCCTTAATAACCTCTTAGGCTGAATCATCGTCAGGAACCTCTTTCTTTGTTTCTCTCCTCTAAATATTATTTCTTTCTTTTCCAGGGTAACCAAAGTAACCCTCTTATACTTACAATCAATACTTGCATCATAATCAGTCAACCAATACATCCCTAATATCACATCAAATTCACCTAACTTAAAAGGTAACAAGTCAACATAAAAACAATTTCCCAAAATCTCTATCTCACAACGAGGATAATATGAACTGACCGCGATACGATCCTGATTAGCTATCTCTATAGTCAACATTCCACTTAAAGGTTTCATTACGCAATTCAATCTACGAGCAAACATTTCAGAAATAAAAGACTTCGTCGCTCCCGAATCTATTAACACTTGTGCAGGAATAGAATTTACTAGAAGTGTACCTGCCACCACGTCGGAATCTCTCACTGCTTCTCCGATTGACATATTGTAGGTCCTGGCTAACGACTGGACGTTAACAACTGGGGGTGCTTCAATTGCCCGAATCATATTGTTCACGGTTGCTGGTGCTCTGCAGTCCTTAATCATGTGACCTGGTTTCTTACACCGATGACACACAATGCCCATCTTGAAATCCCGGGAATAATGTCCCTTCTGATTGCATTTAAAGCATGTGACATTCAATCGATGGCATATCCCTAGATGTCGCTTCCCGCATGTCTTGCATTCTGGTAGTGGGGGTCTAGAAAGTCCCTGCTGACTGCCGATTAGTAGACGGTTATCTTGTCCTACGCTTCCGGTATCTGGTTTCCTAAAACTCGTATTCCTTCCGTGCTGAAATCCCAGTTTCTTATTTGCTTGCCCTTGAAAACTTCCCTGCTGCTGTCCCTTATCGGGTATCCCTGCTTTCCTTTTCTTGTTCTCCCTCTCTTTCATGTAAGAATCACTCTCTGTCTCCGCAATCATTGCCTTTTGGACCACCGCTGCATAGGTGTCCAACTCCAATACAGCTAACTTACTACGAATCCAAGACCTCAGTCCCTGCTGGAACCTCTTGGCCTTCTTCTTTTCCGTATCCACATAGGTTGGAACAAACCTTGACAACTCCGTAAACCTTGTTTCATATTGGGGCACTGTCATGCTTCCCTGCTTTAATTCCAAAAACTTTAATTCCATCCGATCTCTCATATAGTCCGGAAAATACCTTTCCAAAAACAACTCTGTAAATCTTGCCCACGTAATCAATCCCTCGGGCTCCATAGCCCTACTCGTTTCCCACCAATAACTGGCCTCATTCTTCATAAAATAGCTTGCATACTCCGTCTTCTTATCTTCTGTCACCTCTATCAAGGCAAAAGCCTTTTCCATCTCTTTCAACCATGCCTTAGCCTCTACAAGGTCTGCTGATCCTTTAAATTCTGGAGGTTTTGCTGCCTGGAAAGATTTGAACGTAACCGCAGGTGCTGCTTGCTGGTGCTGTTGTTGATGCTGCTGATGCTGATGTTGCTGATGTTGTTGCTGCTGTTCTAAGAGCTGTTGCTGAAATGCTCGTTGCTGTTGTGCTAATGCGGCAGTCTGTTGAGTAAGAGTATTTAACAACTGGATTACCATCGGGTCCATGCGGCCCGTGGGAGGTGTATTTTGTTGACCCTCTTGGTCAGAGGTATCAGTTGAACGGGTTTGTCGTCTAGGAGCCATATCGCTGATGAATAAACAATAATTGGCTTAATCAAACAGTCCATATAAGAGAAGGAAGGATCACAATTGATATCTCGAAGGTTTACAGATCTTCTCAACGGTGTATGGATACACTCGTTGCAACAAGTAGAATAACAGTTATGATGCTGGAAATGAATGACAGGGGAATAAATACAGTTCTATAAAAGAGGTTTATCATATATATATAGATAGAGTTAGTACAAGCGTAGAACGCTTCAAAAGAAAATATATCATGGCTGAACCATAACTGCCGACCAGCAATACAACAAAAATGCAACAACAACCCGAGGCGTTCCTATAAGACCGGTGCACTGCTGATTCTACAATATGCATCTATATACTAACTATCTAGAGACCATACATCCACGTCACATCTGTCTGCTACTAATACCTGCTCACAGATCACCTGCTCCTGCCGGCCATAACGGGGGTCCTGAAATCTGTGCAATCTCACTCATCGCATAATCCAAAATCTGTCTCATCCCTGCTACTGTCTCTCCCTCTCGACTAGAAGCTAATCCGTGCAATCGAGTCTCAACCAAGGTCCTCGTAACCCTAAACCTCATCTGAATGTCTCTCATCTGATCTCTAAGTCTGTCTCTCTCTCTGACAGCGGCTGCTTCGATCGAACGAACCCTACCCATCTCCATAACCTGTCCATAAAGGTACTCCTTCTCTCTACTCACCCTCTGATACACATGGTGTGGAACTGGTGGCTCACATAACTGATACAAAGGCCCATAAACTGATGCCTGAGACACTGGTGCTGGGGCTACTTGTCGGAGTGGAATAGGACAAGGTATCTGATCTCTCCTGACCACTGGGTCCTGATGCCTAGGCTGATATCGCACTGGCTGAGACGGTCCTGCTCTCTCAATGGGTGTAGGTATCTCTGCTATCGTATCCTCGGAAGGGTCTGAGTCTGAACTAGAACTAGGGGGCTGCAATTATAACCACATTTAATTACTACGCATAATATCCCTAGTTGACCTCCTAATATCCTTACGTGAACTCCTAACTCTCTATGTTATCCTGGACCCTAAGTCCTAACTTGTTTCAAATGCCATAACCTGTTGCTTTGATACCAACTGTGACGCCCTCCAAACCCGGGGTACAGATTTGAGGAGTCATCCGACCAACGGAATACAATTTAACACATGCATAATATATATAAAGACACAAATACCCCTTGACCAAGACCGCATCCAGATTATGGCAATGAACACAAGCTACTACAATCTTTTATTAATACAATACCAGTTTTATCAGAGTTATTACATCACAACCAAAGTTCAAATCTAGACATCTAATCTAGAAAAGCAGAACAACAACTACCCTGCCAATGACAATGACTCGAGGGGCTCTCCTGGCTGCTGGTGAACTATCGGTCACGCTATGCCGACTCATACTCTCGCTTCACTGGAATAGGGTTAGAAAACAACAAGCAAGAGTGAGCCAAAATTGCTCAGCAAACATCAATGAATCATTTCTATCACAGTTGTAAGGATATGAATTTATGATATCAGAATCAACAATATTTAGCTAACACATGCTTTGTATCAATAACAATTGAAGAAAAGAATTAGAATTTGGCTTATACATTTTATTCAAATCAAAGGTTGTGCTGCTGGCCAGCCACGCATCAACCCCGGACTAGCTCATGACATAGTCCTCTACTGGATCCCAGGCCAATTTGGGCCTTAAGTTATTCTGACCATAAATATGGCCCGACCAATTACTGGTCCATTTTTAAAAACACATGCCAAATCTATAATAGGGTATAAACAATAACATGCTCAATAAGATAAACTGAATGTATAGTAATTGCAAAAGAGCTTCAACTGTTCAGTATCAAACGAAGATCGAGAAATAATCATGGAGTAATTTCAATGGTACAGTGTACTCATTCAATAAGGGAATCAATATTGGTAGTCGATAATCAATGACCGTAATCAATAGTCAAGATGGAAGTCAAATAATCAATGGTTGTCAATGATAATCAAAGGATGATAAACAATAACAATAGGTGGTAAAAAATAATCAAGTGAATTGGAAATAAGGGTTTCCGATGCAGATCAAATCAAAGAATCAAGAATCTCTAAGGAAATGGAATCAGTTGTCCAAATGCGGTTAAAGGATTGATAATTTGAATTGTTCTGGGGATAACGGTATTCAAGTAATCAAGACAATAATACATTTTATCACAAGTAAAGGCACAGATACTTGCCTGGTCTAAGCTGCCGTCGGATCGACTCTGCTCACTCTACTTTTCCCTTTCCCTTGCTCCGGGAACTCGATTCTATAATTAAACAACTCATCACAATAAGTCTAACTATTCTCGTTCTACTCTCGACACTTATTCAATCAATAATCACATTTAAACAAGTAACCGATTACGTATCGGACGTCCGGTATAATTTACGATATTTAAAACTCAGATATTTGCCCTAGTACGGGCATATACAGACTATAAAACACAACACACAATTAATATGAACCATATAGCACTTATAAACATTTTTAAAACATCATACGAAACTTATTTGAATTTTAGATAAGTCACGATTAATTTTTAAATCAAAAATCGGATTTTTAAATCCAATATAAACATTTAAATGCAAATAAATCAATTAATAAAATTAATTGACACTCTTTAAATACTCAAACTATTTTTAAATAAATAAATAGGCTTGAAAATAATTAAACTGAATTTTTAATTATTTAAATCTAATTAATAATTAATTTTTAAGAATTAATTGATTAAAAGAATTAACCAATTAATTAATAAATTAATTATTAATTAAAAATAATTAAAATAATTAAGTTTAATCAATTTTCGGATTTAAAATAATAAATATAATTTATCAGAATTTTTCTGATATTAAAATATATTTTTAAAATAAAAATATGAATTTTTAAAGTTTTTAAACTATTTTTGAATTAATTTTAAAAATAAAATCCAAAAACAGTTTTTAGAAATCGAATTAGGGTTTTGAAGATTGAAACCGGGTCGAAAAATCGGGTAAACGGGTCGGGAAGAACAAATCCGGGTCACCAAGAACAACCCGCCGGAATCTGGGTTTTCCAGAATCCGGCCGGCGTCCGGTGGCCGGACTTCGCCATTTCCGATCAAAACAAAACCAAACCATAGGGCTTTTGTTCGCTTTTTCAAGACAAACATAACCCAAATACAAACACATATGTCCCATGCCGGAATCGTGCCCAGAATTCGTTCAAAGAATTCGCCGGCGACGACTTCGGCCGGAAACCCGATCTACTTTAATTCTACATGAAACTCAAAGATTAATATACCAAAATGAAGCTTATAACTCATACAATCAAAGCCCCATATCATAATCAATGTCAGATCAACAACAAGAACGAACGAAGCAAAAGAAGAATTCGGGTCAAAACCCGAAAATCAAACCCGACTAAATTGAACTTAAACATGAAATTAAAGCATGGATTCTTGCTAATTAGAACCCTAGGAACATGTTAGAAGCAACCAATTGAACGGAGAATCAACAGAATGAAAATCCCCAAATTAATCAAGAACCCTAATTAAATTCGAATATTGAAAAATTCATAATAAATCGAAAAATTACCAGATGATGATGAGGTTGGAAGATTCTGAAACTAGAGATCAAGAGCTTTAATTTGAGTACAAGAACTTCAGATTTGGATTTCAATAACACCTCGAACGAATGGATCTAAGCTCAAGAACACGAAGAACACATTTCGGGAATTTTTACTTTTTTGATAATACGCAATGCAGATTATGAAGGTTATAAGGTACGATTCGTCTTTATATATTTTTGGAAAAATAATACCCTAAGGAACACTTTTGGATCGTTATAGATCCACTGGATCGTTTAAAAACCCTAATTAGGTTAAAATACGTTTTACGAGAAGATAATTATCTACAAGGATTGATAATTATCCAAATCAATACATATCATTATATAACTAATGCTCAAGAATACTGGGGCTATAACAAATGAAATACTGATATAAAACGATATATCCGTCCCCTTAAGCAATTAGGGTTCGGAACAATTTTTCCCTTTTTGAACAAAACGAATTATTCTTGCAGAATCAAATAGGTAGGAATGAAATGATACGAATATCTCTCCCGATAATGATTCGAATACGAAAGACGAAGAGATAATAATTAATGTACGAAATTCCAATGGGGCCCTTAAATTATCAAAACGGGGCTCAGATTTGAAGAAAATTCCAAATGACGAAATATTTGAAAGGGGCTTTCGACTCACCATTTAGCACATAATCACACAATAATTATCATTTAATAATATTCCAATATTCCACAATAAATATTTTAGATTAAATATATCATTTAATCAAATAATAAAATTCACGGATATTACAGTTGCTCAGGGGGAGCATGGAAAAAAGGTTTCAAGGAGTGAGGGGGAGCCTGCAACTAAGGGGAGATCAGTGCCTGCAAAGAAGAAAAGGGGAACAAAAGAAGAATCAGGAAGTAAGGGGGAGCAAGTGCAAGAGACTGAAACTCTCTTTGAGTATGAGATGGCTGGAGAAACAGTTCTAATGTCCAAAGAAGCCCTGGAAGCAGTGCAAAGAAATGTTCCTGCCAAGAACCCAATACTACCTCCTATGACAATAAGAGAGCCAACTTCAATTCCAAAGGAGAGTGCTCTTGAAAAGCAATGGAGAGAAAAGGAGGAGCAGAACAGGTTGGGAAAAGGGAAAGACAAGATGCCTGAATACATCTTGTCAGGAAACACTTGGAGTGAAGGAACAGAGTTAAGTCAAGAAGATACCAATGCTATAATGGTTAACTACAGGGAAAGCAATTTGAAGAATCATGATGACGACTTCTACAGGATAGTTGAGGGAGCTATATATGAAGGAGCCAAGCAGAAAGTTAAGTAACTGCTCAACCCTGCTTAAAGAGAAAATCACCAGTGTATGTATAAAGATCAATGAAGAAAGGAGATGGGCTATTGATGTGTATTTAAACACTGGGATATCCATGTTCATTACTATGCAGCTGTTGAAAAGTCTTCCAGCAAAGGTGCTAACAGTAATGAAGAACAAAATCACAGCAAACCATACAGTCTTCAATGAGATTTTACATCTGCAAATGATGAACTTAATTGCTGAGAAACTCCCAGAAGTCTACACCAATCCATTCCGTGTCTACTATGAAAGTATCACTAAAAGTGGTAGCAGGAGATGTTTATACATGAGTCTAGGAGGCACTTCAACAATGGAGTCAAAGTCAATCTTGAAGGTGCTACACATGATTCTCAACTCTAAAGCCAACAAGGAAAGAATTCTTGCTGTCAAAGCAATCTATGACTTGCTGGTGAAATGGGACAAGGAACTGAGTTCTACTATTAAAAAGATGATCTCAAAGCTAACTCCAACAGAGCTGAACAAGGAGAAAGCTGCTCCTATGATGTTCCTTTTGATGATGATGATGAGTTGGATGGTAGTGGAGGAACTGGAGAAGCAGGAAATGCTAGTGGAAGCACCTCTGGGTTGAAGGAATTTACGGATGAGCGGAAGCGTGATATTAAATTTATTCTGTAAAAACCATGTATCGCACATATAGAAAAACATATAAAGTCTAGATCGAGGGGAATCATAACCATACCTTGAAAATCGAAGCTTTATAAAATGGATTCTAGCAGTTGCTTCTCAGAGTGTGAAGCACTCTACCGGTATCCACCAAGAATAATCCTTCGATGAAGCTTTTTATAAAACTAAGCTTTTATAAAAATGGAGTTTTTCTTCTTTTGAGAGAGAGAGAGAGAGATGAAGAAGAAGAGGGTGGCAACTAGGTTTTCACAAAAACTCAAGTCTATACCTTAGAATGAACTATCTCATTCTATTTTTAGGGCCTTTTTAGGGTTTTAATAATATATCTTTATATATATATATTAACCCCACATTTCTAAAATGCTTTAATAATGATTAAAACTATTTTAATCATTATTTCTTTTTCTAAACTATTTAGAAAATAATTCTTCCTCTCTCATAATTTAAATCTTTTCATCAAAGAAAATATTCTTTTATGGTGTGACCCTGTAGGTTCAATATTAAGCCGGTAGTAGAAATAAATAATAATAAACTTTTATTTATTATTTATATGAATTCTAATAATTCATTAAATATAATTAACTGATTAATTATATTTATTCTACATCGTGAGTGATGCTTCTCAACATATCGCGACTATCCGGATAATATGAATTCACTACTTAGAATACCAAGAACCTGTCAGTGACTAGTTTCAGTACAATCAATTCCTTCTACCCTACAATATCTCGATTAAATACAAGGCATGGATCTCGTGTCAAGCCTATCTAATTTAATCATATGCTTTCCTATTCACTATGCCTAGTTCCGATTAATGCAAATTAGAAACTTCTTTCTAATTTCATTCACTCTGGCCAGAGATTCCTGAACTAGCATAAATGGAATAACATAGGACATTCTCTTCCTTCACTGGAAGGGGCAGATCCTTTATTGATCATTCACTATCTTCGTGCACAAATTCCTATACCCAGAAGAGCACTAATTATTGTCCCTTGAGACTAAGAGCTAAAACAAAGTATAGTTCAGTGTACACAAGATGACTATGATGATCTCAAGTCAAAGGACACTTGTACAACCATCACTATATGAACAACTACTGACACATGAGTGAACTCCATTAGTTGTTCAACTGATCGAGTCATGTTCAGTGAACTTATTCCTAATAAGCACCTACATACTAGCTATAGTGTCACCACAAAAATGCCTATGAGAACAGACATCCTTCATAGTGAAGCAAACATAGTATGTACCGATCTTTGCGGATTAATTAACTACCAATTAATTATCCTACGACCAGGAACTATTTAAGTTTAGAGTTATCATCTTTAAGGTCTCATTATAATGATCTCATCATAATCCATTAAAGCTTTACTCTAAACTATGGATCATCTAATTTACACACTTTAAATAGATAAAGCCCGTTATAAAACATATTACCATTTTATTAAATTAAACAAACTTGAATCAGATTGAACAAAGTATCTCCTAACTCATCATCCATGATTGGATTTAGGACACACGTCTTTCATGGGTCCCATGAGGAAAATAAAGAAGAAGCTCCTTTGCAAGAAAAGAAAGATGCTGGAGTTACAGAAGAACAGGAGTCTGTAATAATTGAAGCTTTGGAGGCAAGTATTTTGAGATGTGCCATAGATAGTATAAATGCTGAAAAAGATACTGTCACCAAAGGAGCTGTCACAGAAGACACTGTCAAGAAAGATACTGTCACAGAAGACACTGTCAAGAAAGATACTGTCACAGAAGACACTGTCAAGGAAGATGCTGTCATGGAGGACACTGTCAAGAAAGATACTGTCACAGAAGACACTGTCAACAAAGATGCTGTCAAGGATGGAATCAAGCCTATTGTCAAACCTAAGAGGACAAAATCCTTGGCAAGGGCTTGGTTTTCTAGACAGGAACCTGAACCTGAGGAGACTACAACAACAAAGAAAGGGAAACACAAGTACTCAGGAAAGGAGAAAGCCACTAGACTTGGCAGAAAACTGAAGAAGCCCATCCAGTCAAAACTCTACAGCACTTTGGATCTTTTGGAAAAAGAATCTATGCAAATCAAGAGTGTTGAGGTGAAGTTGGATAACAACAAAGAAGCATCTAAATATACTCTTTGGCTTGATGCATCACAGTTTGTGATAGTTAACAAGGACTTTACAATGGAGGTAATCTCACACAATGTGTCACAAACTCTTTCATACAGTAGGAGTACAGTCACAAGGAGAATTGAATACTTCTATTTGGTAAGGATGGTCAATCTCATGCAAGGTTATGACAATGTCTCTGAGAAATTCATGAACCATATATTAGCATACAAAGCTGGGAGAGATGGAGAATTCTATCAGAAGTTTGGGGAATGGTCAATGTATGATGATGCTGACATTTCTCACTTACTTGAATATTCTGATGAAGAAACGACTGAGTATGAAGATGATCTTCCTGAAGGAGATATGCAAACTCAACCAGGACAAGAAGGATTTTCAAATCCTACAGAAAGAGAAGTCACTGAAGATATGGAAGCTCTATTCTTGAATAAATGCAAAGAAACCAACAGAGTTGAAAGTGAAGAACCCAATTACCAGTCTTGTATGCTAGAAAATCCACTAAGGATCAAATTCATAAATGAAGAGATTCCTGTTGGAAGCTTTCATAAGCTTAAGACAAGTGCCTTAAAGGATATACTCTACTTGGTAATTGGAACAGGTGTGTTCTTTTGAGATTGAGAAAATTCTGAGTAAAAGAAAGGGTGAAGATTCAAAGATGGATAGATCAAGAAGGAAAGCCCTAAATGCATATCCTGTAAGAAGATTTAATCTTGTAAATGGTGCATTAAAGTTCAGAACTTATGCATATGGTCAAGAATTATGGATAGACCTTCAGGATGCAAGAGTATGTCTCTCCAAAGTAGTCCAGAAGTACATTGATGAAATTGAAGATGATGCCATTCTTCTTGATGAGAAAGCAATGGTGGAAGGACTCAGGGAGATTGTGAAAGAAGCTCTCAACAAAGAGGATGAAGCAAGAAAGAAGAAGAAATCTGAGGCTAAGTAAAAATTCTTTGTCAATTCTGATCTTGGTTAGTTAAGTTGTCAGCATGTACTAATTGTAAATTTGTTGTTATTTTCCATAAAAACAAATTGGGGGAGATTGTTAGGATTTATGGGTGATAGCTATGAGACAACTTAACTAGATACTTTATGTACTTAATTTCTGAAGTATGAACATACTGTCACATCCAGAGTATGTCTATGTAACCATTTTTGTTTGCTGCTAATAAGAGTATAGTACATCTTGGTAGAAGTTCATTTGTTTGTTCAAGCCTCAAGAAGTGCTCAGGATGGACAACAAGAATAAATGTTACTGTCACAGCATTGACATCAAGGTTACTTGAAGACAGCATGTTGCAAGTCACGACAGTACATTCACTCTGACAGCAACATTGGCGGAAGCCCTCTGACAACAACTTTACCATAGCCTGACAGCAAGCTTGGAAATCTTGACAGCAACTTATGCGGGGATTTTGTACTGTCACCAAAAGCGCAATTCTGTGATATCAAGCTTAGCCATCAGGATACTGTCATGAAGGGATATCACTTGTATTGGGGATCTACCCAGTAAAACTTGTGACAGTTTGGATGTTCAAGAAATAGGCGTGTTGCAGTATCCCAACACTGCAACAGGTCTGCAAGACTACGACCGAAGCTTGAGGAGATCACATGACAAAGCTCACCAATTCCAGAGTATGACAAATCTACATCTACTGAATTGTGTTAGCTTAATATGGAAAGTTTCTAGATTGCTTTGTTATGTACTGATAAGCTGTTTGTATAGCAATTTAGGAAAGATTCACGGGTAGGCAATTTGTAAGAAGCTGCCACTTGAAAATGACAGCAACTTCACTAGACCCGTGTTGATAGTGATAGGTTTAGTTTACTAAGACCATCCATCATTCCATTCTTTGTAATAGATCGATCACTCGAGAAACCGAAGCTCAAGAAAACAAACATTTTCTTGAGGTTGTAGCAACCCATTGCAAAATAAATAAAACATTTATTTTGTGAGAATTATTCGTGTGTCTACTTGTGTTTGCAATTCATAAACTGATAAACATTAATCTTGGTTTTTGTTGTTGAAACGTATATTGAGTTTTATCAGTATTGCATTCAACCCCCCTTCTGCAATAGTCAAGGACCAACACGATACGTAAAAATATCCACTGATTGACACAATTATGCCTCATCCATACCACACGCTAGAATGGGCGTGGCACATAGACCCAAGAAAGATTTATTTATTTGTTCTTTGTATGTTGTTCATGTATTATACGAAAAATATAGTATTCTTTTGCAAGTGCAATGTGTTTTGAATCAAAACATATCAACTTCAGTAGATTAGCTAAACTATGAGGCAGCAGTATCAAGAATGAAGTCTAAAGTTTTGAGAATTCACTCAACATTGTACGCGAGTTAAATTTTGTGTTGAATGCAATATTACTTACATAATTCACAACTTTGGTGCAGTTGTTGTACCTGTCGGTGGTAGATAGCCAGGACTGTGGCATTAGAGGTTTGTTTGTGAAAATAATTTAACCTAAGTGTTTAACAAGATATGCGTGTGTTGAACAGTTTGCAGTTTGATAGCATACCTACATTAAATGATCGGGCGATATTAGCATTATTTCACTTTTATGTAAATCTAAAGCTACACTACACAAAGAGGGAATTTCGTTTAGTTTTCTATCAGCATTTGTATACTCTTATGTATATCATTATTATATTTTTATGTAAGAATCAAACTTTATTATATGTAATTGTTTTAATTATCATTAATAATGAGTTCAAATAACAAATAATGAAGTGCCCTTTTCCTAAATGTCTTAGCTTGGTAGTGAAGACCTTGGCATGCTTCCAAAGCACCTTATGGTAACATTTCTAAGGGCTAATCAAGATGAAACGTTCTTGAAATACTTATTGTCTACGATGACTTTGCAAAGTTGTATTGTATAGCACCTCACACACTTTAATGCGTTACTATATAAAACTCATGATGCTCTAAATTAGTGCGTAGAAGCTAATATTATCTGTAGTAAATTAGTGATAACTTGTATGTCATACATTGTCAAATTCTGAGCATTTCAGCAGTATAACTTATTTAAAAATTTACCATTACTTATTGTAATAACTATTTGTTTAAATGCTCTTTTACTATATTGAAGCTCTATGGCAAGAGTGAAGTTCAATTTTTCGGAAGTGTTACTCATCAAAATACTCTTTTGACTTCCAGTTTTATCATTGCTGCAATTCTGGTTTGTTTGCAAGTCATGGAAAGCAATCATTTCGGACCCTAAATTCATTTAAACTCACTCCTCTTGCAGCCAAATCATTTCCAATAAGTTGCGGACATACATCCTCTCAAGAATTCAATTATTATCTGCTTAAGCCACATGAGTGCATAGTTATTGGATCCTGAGATGACATTATTTGTCTAGAAGATGATAAATTTTTTCATCTCTTGAACCCAGTGACCAAGCAGGGAAAGAGACTTCCTATATTCCCAAGAATGAAAAAACTCTTATCAAGCCAGATCCATGAGTTAAACTAGCATTTGGTTTTGATGTTATCTCCAATGACTGCAAGATTCTTAAATTCATATGTCGAACCATTACTACTAAATCTCTTTATGTTTATAAATATCTTTAGTAAGTCATTGGAGATAAGTATTAAAACCACATGCTAATATAACTGATGGATCTTGCTTGGTAATAGCTTTTTCAATCTTGGGAAATATATATAGTAAGTCTCCTTCCTTTCTTGATAACTGGGTTCAAGAGCTGAAAAAAATTATCATCTTCTAGAAAAATAATGTCATCATACGAGCCAATAACTATGCACTCATGTGGCTGAAGCAGATAATAACTGAGTCTAGAGAGGATCGACGTCAGCAACGAAACTGATGACACTTTGTAAGCAACAGTAGTTTTGACTGCGTCAAGAGTGAGTTTTAATGAATTTGGAGTCCAAAATTATTCCTTTCCATGACTTGCAAATTAACAAACCTGAATTACAGCAATGATTAAACTAGAAATCAATAAAGTATTTCGATAACTAACACTTCCGGAAAATTGAACTTCACTTTTGCCAATACAGCTTGAAGATGGTAAAATCATTTAAACAAGTAATTATTACAATAAGTAAAAGTAACTCTTTAAATAAGTCATATATCTAAAATACTTTCAGCATTTGAGAATGTATGACATATAAGTTATCACTAATTTAGTCATTTAATGTCAGCTTCTATGCACTAATTTAGAGCAACCTGCTTAAGTGTAGAGGTGCTATACGTAGAACTTAATTATCCAAGAGATTCAGCTTTGACCACAAGTATTCGAAGAATGTTTCATTATGATCAGCCTCTACAAGCGTAAGGACAAGGTGCTTCGGAATCATATTGTTTATGACTTAAAGTTACTTAAAATGATAAGTTAAAAATAAATTTTTAAGTATATATTTGTTTGGGTAATTTTGTATTATGAGTAATTTATGGTAACATTTGTAGGGGCTAATCAAGATGAAGCATTCCTTAAATATTTGTTGTCTAGGATGACTCTCTTGCAAAGTTGTACTCTATAGCACCTCACACACTTTATCGGGTTATTGTATAAAAACTCATGATGCTCTAAATTAGTGCGTAGAAGCTAAAATTACCTGTAGTAAATTAGAGATAACTTGTATGTGATACATTCTCAAGTGATGAGAATTTCAGCAGTAGAACTTATTTAAAAATTGATGTAGCTTATTGTAATAACTTTTTGTTTAAATGCATTTCCCATATTGAAGCTCCATGGCAAGAGTGAAGTTCAATTTATCGTAAGTGTTAGTTATCGAAATGCTCTTTTAATTTCCAGTTTTATCATTGCTCCAATTCTTGTTTGTTTGCAAGTCATGGAAAGCAATCATTTTGGACCCTAAATTCATCAAACCTCACTCCTACTACAGCCAAATCATTTCCAATCAGACAGCTTCACTACTGCTTCTTACAAACTATCAGTTCAGTTGTCGACAATGATCCTCTCCAGACTTCAATTATTACCTCACTACAAGAAAAACTGAATCAGACAACACTTATTCTACAACGCTCAGACGAAAAAGTGTTGCCTGAAATTTTTAGACAACGGTTTAAAATTCAGCAAAAATATTGTATTGTCTATCCCACATACTTTACAATGGTTTCAAAAACCATTGTCTATTATTCCTATTTAGATCGAATTAGACAAGGCTTTCTCAATGTAGTGTTGTCTAACATATATCATTTACACAATGGTTTTTATCAAACAAGATGTTCTTAAACCGTTGTTAAACTTAGACAAGTGTTTTTTATTTCAATCGATTTAATATAATTCACACAACGGTAGTTAGATACTATTGTCTGATTTTAACAACAGTTTTAGAAAACATTGACAAATACTGTTGTGTGAATGCTTTTAAAACAGCTCGGATAGAAAACACTTGTCTGAATGTAACCTAACACATCGGTTTTTGTACTGTTGTCTGAAATCAAAATTTGGGGGGAAATAGTTAAAATTGAAAGGGGGGGGGTTGAAATCGAAATTTGGGGGTGGGGGGATTTGAAATCGAAATTTCGGGGAGGGGTGAAGTTGAAATCGAAATAGGGGGAGAAAAAAACCGAACCCGACAAAGATTTTGGCAATTAATGTTTATTTTACCGAAATATCATACAACGGTTTGTAACAAAATAAATTATTGTCTTAAATTCTTTCAGACAACGGTTTCTCATGTAAAACTATTGTGTCACTCCTTTTACTGTTAAATCACTTGAGTATATGTCAGACAATGGTTTTAGATAAAAATGTTTATTTGTATTATTTTCATACAACGTTCTTTGTTGTCCGTATTAAAAACCATTGTATGATGTTTTTGGATTTTTTTGTATAGTTTTATTTTTTTAACAAACTCTAATAGTTTGGACATAGAAGGGAAAGGAGGTTAACATGAAATGAGTTGGTCCGGAATATTCGGAGCTAGTGTAAGATTTTTGTATAAAGTTGATTTCTATTAAATATTATTGTGTGTAAGATTAGTTTGGCCTGAATTGTCGAAGGTATACTGGTGTTATAAGGTTCTATCAAAAGACTGTTGTAAAGGAAAGAAATTTTTATTTAACGAAATTTTAGATTCTCGATTCTAGCACTATAGCCTAAAAGATCTTAACGGTCAATAGTGATTTGACTAGTACTTCTAACTAGCGTTTTGTCCCGGATTGATGTTTCGATTTTTTTAAAATATGTAACGATGATCCAACCGTATGGATATCGAGATCTATGTAATTTAATGATATTACAAAAGTTTTACAAAAAAAAAAAATTTATTTGGTTTGAGATCTTAACGGTCAATAGTGATTTGACCAGTACTTCTAACTAGTGTTTCGTCCCGGATTGAGGTTTGGATTTTTTTAAAAATATTTATCGACGATCCAACCGTATGGATATCGAGATCTATGTAATTTAATGATATTACAAAAATTTTAGAAAAAAATAAATTTATTTGGTTTGAGATCTTAATGGTCAATAGTGATTTGACCAGTACTTCTAACTAGTGTTTCGTCCCGAATTGAGGTTTTGATTTTTTTAATAATATTTACCGACGATCCAACCGTATGGATATCGAGATCTATGTAATTTAATGATATTACAGAAGTTTTAGAAAAAAATAAATTTATTTAGTTTGAGATCTTAATGGTCAATAGTGATTTGACCAGTACTTCTCACTAGTGTTTCGTCCCGGATTGATGTTTTGATTTTTTTAAAAATATTTATCGATGATCCAACCGTATGGATATCGAGATCTATGTAATTTAATGATATTACAAAAGTTTTATAAAAAAATAAATTTATTTGGTTTGAGATCTTAATGGTCAATCGTGATTTGACAAGTACTTCTAACTAGTGTTTCGTCCCAGATTGAGGTTTGGATTTTTTTTAAAATATTTATCGACGATCCAACTGTATGGATATCGAGATCTATGTAATTTAATGATATTACAGTAGTTTTAGAAAAAAATAAATTTATTTAGTTTGAGATCTTAATGGTCAATAGTGATTTGACCAGTACTTCTAACTAGTGTTTCGTCCCGGATTGATGTTTTGATTTTTTTTAAAAATATTTATCGACGATCCAACCGTATGGATATCGAGATCTATGTAATTTAATGATATTACAAAAGTTTTATAAAAAAATAAATTTATTTAGTTTGAGATCTTAATGGTCAATAGTGATTTGACCAGTACTTCTAACTAGTGTTTCGTCCCGGATTGATGTTTCGATTTTTTTTAAAATATTTATCGACGATCCAACCATATGGATATCGAGATCTATGTAATTTAATGATATTACAGAAGTTTTAGAAAAAAATAAATTTATTTGGTTTGAGATCTTAATGGTCAATAGTGATTTGACCAGTACTTCTAACTAGTGTTTCGTCCCGGATTGATGTTTCGATTTTTTTTAAAAATATTTATCGACGATCCAACCGTATGGATATCGAGATCTATGTAATTTAATGATATTACAGAAGTTTTGGAAAAAAATAAATTTATTTGGTTTGAGATCTTAACAGTCAATAGTGATTTGACCAGTACTTCTAACTAGTGTTTCGTCCCGGATTGATGTTTCAATTTTTTTAAATTATTTATCGACGATCCAACCGTATGGATATCGAGATCTATGTAATTTAATGATATTACAGAAGTTTTAGAAAAAAATAAATTTATTTGGTTTGAGATCTTAACAGTCAATAGTGATTTGACCAGTACTTCTAACTAGTGCTTTGTCCCGGATTGATGTTTTGATTTTTTTAAAAATATTTATCGACGATCCAACCATATGGATATCGAGATCTATGTAATTTAATGATATTACAAAAGTTTTAGAAAAAAATAAATTTATTTGGTTTGGTATCTTAACGGTCAATAGTGATTTGACCAGTACTTCTAACTAGTGTTTCGTCCCGGATTGATGTTTCCATTTTAAAAAAAAAAATTATCAATGATCCAACCGTATGGATATCGAGATCTATGTAATTTAATGATATTACAACAGTTTTAGAAAAAAACTAAATTTATTTGGATTTAGATTTTAATAGTCAACTACTGATTTGACCAATACAACCGTATGTTTTGTTTATTCAATTTCCTAAAAGTATAAGACAATGATTTTTGTTTGATTTGATATTTTAATGGTCAACTACTTAATAATGTTTTTCTCCACAAACTTGTAATTTTAATGATGTTAAAAAAATTTAAGAAAAAAAATTAAATTTAACGGTCAACTAGTGATTTGACTATTAATTATAATTAGTGTTTCGTCCCAAATTAATGTTTCGATTATAAAAAAAATATCAACGATCCAACCATATTTATTTTAATGATATGCAATTTTATAAAAGTAATCAATGTCTAAATCAACTTTTCAAAAAAAATTAAATAACATACAAAGTTATATCTCTTTATAACAAAAACACATTTCCCACCTTTGCCAAATTTTTACTTCCCCCCTCCCCGACCTTTCCCCCCTTAACCAAATCTTTATTCCCCCTCTTTCACTACCCTGCTTTTCTCTTTCTATCTCGATCTCTATTGCCTCTCTCTCAACTCAAAACACAAACATTTCAAACACACATACGTTTCATTCTCTCAAAAAACACACACACACACAGACACACTGATACACACAGACATATACAAATCTAGATGTTGAAACCCTAGTTCTAAATCGTGTTAATTAGTTGTACAATTGCTCGAATCGTGTTAATTTGACGAAGCCCCTTGCTCAAAAGTTTGGTTCATCACTAATCTCAACAATTTGTAAGTGGTTTCGAATTCATTTTGAATTTTTGAATTTTGAAATTTTAATTTTCTATTTTACTTCTTTTAAACAGATCTAGAGCCCTTGCTCAAAGGTTTGGTTCATCACCAGTAAGTGATTTTCCATCTTCAGTTTTTAATTTTGAACTTATAGTTCGTGTGTGTATGTATACATATGTTGGTTCTGCCTATTTGATTATTACTTCAGTTGTATATTCTTTATGTTGCAGGGAGTTCCGTGATGGCTGCCTGCAAAGGTCTTAGAGAGTAAAATTGGCATTAAAAAGATGAATTTACTGAAAGCCGCGTCTCTAGAAGGTTCCAGTGACAACTATTTATAATGTCCAACTGATGTACAACTTCAAGCCAATAACTTGAGTCATTTTCAGTACCATTGGCTTAAAGGGGAATTGTTATTGTCAAGAATGTGCTTGCGTTAACACGTGGTTTAAGTTGGGAACCAATGGTAATGCAAGTATAGAAGAGCAGTAAGTACATATTAGTTCAAATTATTGTAGAGTAGGCTTTGTCTAGTAATAATACTAGAATCTAATTCTAGTCAGTCTAATTCTGTCGCAAGTGTTCTCATAGATAGATGTAAAAGATATTATGATATATGGATGATTAAACAAGTACGTACTATAATTTTACAAGGTTTGTGTAAGACTAGAAGAGCCGAGGAAGAACGGGGAGCAGAACCTTGGTTATCAACAACAAATCAACTGGATATGGTTGTCAGAATGGTAGTAGCTTTTAATAGATGGCTACAATGTTAGTTTGCCTTATGTTGTCAACTTTTTATCAGAATTACTGTCTCCAATTCAGTTAACTATGTTGGTTATAATCTTCCCACGAGCTGATAGATTGCATACTGATGGAGTATATATTGTCTTTTTATATTGGCTTGCATTGTTTTTACCCTGCATACTGATTCTTTACAAGCTTAAACAATTTAATTCTTTTGACATAACATTATGCTTTTGAAGTTTGTTTTGACTGAAAAAGAAATTCTCCTTCATTATGCAATCAGAAATGAACTAGGTGCAAGCCATTTTACGGTCAGTGAGCTATTGGTGTAACTGTGCTAACACACTTGAAGATTATCATTTGCACTTCCATCAGGTTGTTTCTCTTTTGGTGCTGTTTCTTTTATACTCTACTCGACGTTAGTAGCCTGTCCTCTGGGATATCTGTACTTTGTTATACTAAATGTTTTAACCTGTCGAGTTTGACTTGGTGAAGTTCTAAAGTGGGGGGCTGAGTTTGCCCTTTTTTTGTTCATTCTGTGTTTTAACTGTCTAAACTCTAAAGTGGCAATGAACCTTTTCCGATCAACATACTCATTGTATCAGCAACCTCGTTGATGTAGTTGATACCACAACACCACAAGGGGAAAAAAAACAGTGAAACACTTTTTATAACTAGATACTTTCCTTAATGGAAAGGGGGAGATTAGCTGTAACCAGATACTTTCCTAAATGATATACCATGATACTTAGAATCTCAGATGACTAGCTGTACAGCTTGCACTTTATCAAGAATTTGGATATCATTGGGTAAAATTCTATCTAGTATGCCTGTGACCTGGGTAAACTAAATTTAGTATTCCTTTCAAGTCAGAGTATAAACTGCAGTAAGAAGATCCGCAGAGGATTAGATTCCAGATTTCCATGGGGACGAACTCTTTACCATTGGCATTTCCTGAGTAACATTCATTTCTTAAACTTTATGAAAGTACGTAGTTTGCTGTGACTTGTGATGCTCTTAGTTTAAAGCTTCAACGTAAGAGTAATTATCCTTTTCTTAATTATGCTCAGGAACATTATGTCTTTGCAGAAGTGCCGACCTTGGCATCAGTGCTCAAAATTGTGGTTATGGCAATACTGCAGGTAGCTTTTCTCCACGGGAGGCAAGCATTTGTTAGAGTTGTTCTTTTCTTTTTTCCTGCATCAAGTGGTCACCGTCACACTATGGCACTGTTGCATCAGTTATCAACAACAAGGTCCTGCACCAGTGTTGCGTTGCCTGGAGCATCAATGAAAACCTAATCCGTTTCAACATCCAGAGGCACCTTATTGTAGTTATTTTGCAGGCTTAATGTGTATAAGTTATGGATTATTTAGTTTTTTTAAAAAAGTTGTATATTTGTACATTTAGTATTTGAAATTTTAAAATGCTTTGATTTTGTATTTTTATTTTGGTTGACCATTGTTTATAAAAAAAATAGGAATATGTTTAAATTAAGTGATGTGTGAATCGTTAGATCGAACTATTGTAAATTAGATTTCTTACAACACTTTTTTGAAGAAAAAAGCTTGGAACAATTGGTTACAGCCAACAGTTGGGGAAAATAGGACGATTGTAACAAGAGATAATGGCCAACGGTTTTGTAATTAAAAACCATTGTAGTAATAAGTTTTAAACAATGTATTTGATTATAGAAACCGTTGACTAAAGGAAAGAAGAACAACTCTTTTGTTCTATAAGAACCGTTGTGTTCATTTTATTCTGTTAGGTCCTGATAAGTTTGTAGAAGGGGGGTTGAATACAAACAGTACCGTTTAATCGAATTTGTATTGTTGAATTTAACAATTACAATATCAAATTTAATGCGGAATAAAATGAAACAAGATTCAAGTTAAATAAAACTCTATTGAACTTGAAGGGTGTTACAAATCAGTGCACAGATTACAAGGTTCTTGTTAAAACAAATCTAGAATAAATTCGACATGAATTTATCTATATTTGTAATAAAAGGATCGAATACTAAAAAGTAGTTCGATAGTAATTCTAGGGATTATGATCCGCTAGATTGTCAAAGCAATACAAGTCATTGAATTCTAGTGGATTGGATATAACATTTATGTCTAGAATTTATTACAAGGATTTAAATTGAATGCTTCTGTTTGGTTCGCTTGAAAATGGCAGAAGAAAGGATATGATGCTTTTAATTTGCTTCTGTCTTGAATTGTAATGTGATACCCTGCCTTGTTTAATCAACCAAGTATTTAACCAAGTCAACAGAGTACTTCCCACGCGCCAAACCAATTTTGTAGATATTAATACTGGCAGTACTATTCATCATAGCTGGTAGTACTTTCGGTAGTACTATCAACTTGTATTGGTAGTACTATCGGTAGTACTAACAACGATAGTACTACTAGTACAAATCAGATAGTACTACTAGTACTAATTAGAATTAGGATAAATCTGTTTTAATAAATTCTACTTTTAATTGATTTAACAAATGAATTAATTCATTTAGAATTAATTCACTGATTAAATAAATTAAATATATGACTCAAATAATTTCATAAATAAATTAATTCTCAAGAATTAATTTATACATTAAATTACTTAAGATCTAGATTGATTAATTTAATATATGAATTGATTCTGAAAGAATTAATTCATAGATTAAATTAATTATCTTATAGAATAATATTAAAAGAGAATTAAACTAATTCCTAGAACCACTAAAATTGATGAAGAACTTCCACTGGCTGACGTTGACACTCCAACCTCCAAAAAGCTTATATAATTAGAAGAAGATATATTACTTGAGCTCTCTCAACTTTTGTTTCTGTGACAATTTTTGAAGGTGTTGTTAACTCTTTGATAAAGTCAGCATCCATCCTACGTTTACAAAACTAGAATACGTTAGTGCAAAGAAAAAAATAATGAAAGTGCAAGATATCTAAAAGGACAAGAAGTGAATAAGCACATACTTGTCAAGACTCATAACCCTGTTTAAGCTAAGAAAACCTGAAGACTCTTCATGTCAAAACAATTGAATATACAAAGTTAGCATCCAGATTAAACAGTTTCATAGTAATTAGTGATCAATTAAGTGATTAGATATAGACATCGAAAACAAAGATTCTAGGCTAGGATTAGGGTACAATTCAATAAAGATATACGAAGTAGATATTCACAAGAGTCTTATGCTAAATATAATATTCGCACAAGCACTCGAGGATTCAGTGATGGCCTAGTGGCAAGTCTCCTTGTTGCTCCCCTGAAAAACAACCACTCTTAATCACAGTCCTGGGTGCCAATCCTAACTCCCTCTTTCCTATGCTTAAATTCAGATGCAGCAACAAACATATGTAACATAGCAAAGAAAAACTAAAAATCTAAGTTACCTTATTATTTTAAGGCTTATACACTAGTTTTTAATCCGATGGCAATAAGTTGTAGAACACACGTTTATGAACACAAAACAAGAAAATGTCACCCCTAATCGAACCCAACAACTAAAACTCCTTACAATAATCAGAATTAAAAAACAATTCCATCGATTTAGGATCAACAAAATAAAAATCTGTAAAAAATCCTATTTAAATAACACAAACATCAATATAAATATAAAATTTACGAAATTCACAAAACCTGAGGTGTATTCAACTGGGCTTCTTGAGAAGGGTCACTAACGGCAATTCTCTCAACAGACACCGACACTCCTCAATAATATTCCCAAGATAAGAAGACATCTTGGTTTTACTTTTAATGGCTTGGACCACCAATTCCGAATTGAATTAAACAAATTAGAAAATTAGGGTTTCAAGTTCATAAAACCCCCATTTTTGAACTGAATCAAACGAATTAGAAAATTAGGATTTATATACACATACATGTTTACTCACTTACCGATTCGAACTTTTTATCCGTGAACAAACGATTTTGAAACTTCAATCGAGCTTTGTAGCAGCGAAGTGGGCTTTGATTTGAACATCGATTGGTTATGAATTGAAAGTTGAGAGTGAAAGAGAGAGCGAAGGTAGAGAAAGGGAGCTGAAAAATAGCTAGGGTTGGCGTAAGTTTGAGAGAGGTGAGGCAGAGAGAGATGGGTGAGGTCGAGTGAGTGCATGTACTGTCTGGTTCATGAGCGACAAACTTTAATGGTTGTTCTTCATACTTGACTTTAAGTTGTGATTCTTTTCTTCTTCTAATTAAACAAAGGACTGTAACCTGTACTTTTCTCCGTCACACTTCTGAAATCTCTGTCACTTTAAATAGATCCACTTTCTTGAATACTTCACTGAGGCTTGATCAAATAAATGAACTTCTTCCAGTGTAGAATAACTTCAAGTCTGTAGATGACTTTAATCTTCATTCTTTTGACAGATATAATCTTCTGAGATTCATGTGACATCTAATCTAATATTTACTTATTACATTCTTGTTTAAGTTGAGTAGAATCCTCGAATTACAAATAGGCTATTGCATATGCCTTTCAATCTCCCCCTATTTTTTGTTAGAGAATAACAACCAAATACCTAGAGGATCACTCAACTAAAACCAAGAAAAAGATAAGACTCTTAAGCCTAAGTAAATACTAGAAAGTTCTGGATCAAATATGACATTTCCAGATTTCACCAGTAAAGATAAATGCAAGACAGATGTTCCTCTAGACTGAACATATGATAACATTGAACCTGTCTTGATTTACCTAAACTCTATACATATAACATTTACAAAACAGAGCTAACTTTCCTTTACTCCCCTGGAACTCCTCATTTACCTTTTATATCTTTTTCAGCTCCCTCTTCCTAGCTTCTCCAAACTTCTCTATAAACTTCTCCCCCTTAGTTGAGGAATTCTCTACAGATTTAACTTTATGAGTCTCTGAAGCTAGTAGGAGTTGAGATAGTTGATGGAGTTGATCTTGGGAAGTAACTTTGTCTTCAATATTTCCTTGAGCAGTCCCAGCTGATTGTTGACAGAGGTGGAAGAAGAAGACCGTTCAACCACTTGTGCTTGCAAAATTTCTTTATCAGCCTGGGTTTTGAATAGATGTTCCTGTAGATCAGCTATGTGAGCTAACTACATTGCAGTGTATGTGTCTGTGTGCACTCACTTGAATTTCTCTTGTAAGTGTATCACTCATCTCACGTGCATGTGTTTCACTCAGTGTTTGACTCTTATCACTCAACATTAGCTGTCTGTTTGCTCCTTTTTGATCAGTACCTGCATTGAAACTCACCCTAGCCTCTTCAAGAGAGGTCAGTGGTGGTTCAATGGGAGTTCGCAAATCCCGATCCTCAATCATGTCTATCAAATCACTTGGATTTGAAATCTGAATTGCTTCAGTGATAGACTGACCAAGTTGCCTTCCACTTTCTCCAGATAAATCTGCGAGTGGAAAATCCCTTTGGGAGCCAGAGATGTTTCCTCTGGGAGGGGAGAAAATGATTCTATTTGATTTGGCAAAGAATCAAATTTTCCCTCAGATGCCTATGAAGGCACTTCTACCGTAACAATGGTAGGCACTGTAACCAGTTGCAGGTGCTCTGCTTTCACTGTGTCCTGAGTTTTATCTAATGAAATTGTCTTCTCCCATTGTGAGTAATGAGAGTGTGCTTGACTCAGTACAAAGTGTCATGGCCCTATGGCGAATTTCAATAGATTCATCCTGTTGAGAGAATGTCTCTAGAAACAGTTCATTGGCCATTTCAAAGTCCATATCCTATTGAGAGGATACAGATGGGCTGACAGATGCCTCGGTATATGTTGAATTTCTTTAGAGGAGGCAGAGCTGTGGGATCACTCACTGTTTCAATCAAAATACTTCTTTATTTAACATTTGATTTCTGTTCAGGTTGAGAGGTCAAGTAATTAAGTTGTAGACTCATTGTTTGGCTCTAAGACCTGTGATAGAGATTGTGGATCTACAATCCCTTGGTCAGCCCTAACAACCACTTGGGTTCAGCAACAGTAAAAGAAGTGGATTGAGAGATAGAAAGTAATACCTGAATTGGATTTGGCACTGAATTTCCAGCTAAGCAAGAGCTAGAACAGAAATAATATATACAATATATTTACAAAACAACTAAGACAAATAGAAAATAAAAGATAATAAATAATAATAATAAAAATAAAGTACAATAATATATATATACATAAGATCCCTAGTAGTACTAAGGTAAAATAAAAACATGGTAGTACTAACAGGAAAAAAAAACAACAAAAAGAAATAAAACACACGCTGTAGTACTATGAGAATTAAATAGAAAATAAAAAATAATAAACAAAAAGCTGGTAGTACTATCCAAAGAGCACGATAGTACTATCAACAATAAAAACAAAAAAACAGAAAAGGCTTGTAGTACTATGACTTAAAACGGAAAAACAAAAAATAAAATGCTGGTAGTACTTATTAAAAAGAACTGGTAGTACTATCAAGGGATAGTACTAACGATAGTACTACTAGTTCAAAACTAGTAATACTAACGAAAATCACAAATAAAATAAAAAGAAAATGCTGAAAATTACTGAAACTTTACAGAAAATGAATAAAAATGCATGAAAAATAATTACAAGCCTAGAAAAATTCACAGAAAATTCCATAAATTCTAGAAACAAAATATGCAGAAAATTATAGAAATGCAGTAAATTAATATAAACTTGCAGAAATATGTAAACAACAATATTTACAATCTGAAAAATATCTAAATAATTCTAAATAAATATATTTTCAATAAAAATACATTTCTCTACTTAAAAAATATGAGAAAAATATTTTTAAAGAAAATAAATTATTCAGAGCTATTTAACTACACAAGCATGTAATATTAAATGAGAATTGGCAGTGAATATCATTTAAATGACAAGAGAAAATGAATTTTGAAAGAACAAACCTGACAGAGATATTGTCAATCACTAAGACTGTTTAACATACCCAATTTACCAACTAACTTGATAAATGTGGATTCGTCAACAGATTTAGTGAATATATCTGCAGTCTGTTCTTCTGTGGGTACAAAATGTAACTCCACAGTTCCATTCATGACATGCTCTCTGATAAAATGATACCTGATATCAATGTGCTTTGTTCTCGAGTGCTGCACATGGTTGTTGGAGATTGCTATGTCACTTGTATTATCACAAAATATGGGAATTTTGTCTAATGCAAAGCCATAGTCCTTTAATTGATTCCGTATCCATAAGATCTGAGCACAACAGCTTCCAGCAGCAATATATTCAGCTTCTGCTGTTGAATTGGAAACTGTTTGATGTTTCTTGCTATACCAGGAAATCAACCTACCTCATAGGAATTGACAACTCCCAGAGGTACTCTTTCTATCCACAACACTACCTGCATAATCAGAATCTGTATATCCAACAAGATTAAAACCAGAATCTTTAGGGTACCAGATACCTAGATTAGGTGTACCCTTGAGATATCTCAAGATTCTTTTCACAGCAACGAGATGTACATCTCTAGGGTCCGCTTGGAACCTTGCACACAAGCATGTAGAATACATAATATCTGGTCTACTAGCAGTAAGATAGAGTAAGGAGCCAATCATACCTCTGTAGCTTGTAACATCTACCTTGATAGATTTGTCAGAAGCTCCAAGTTTGATGGCTGTTGAAGATGGAGTCCTTGCTGATGCTGAATCCTCCATGTGATACTTCTTGAGGAGTTCTTTGAGATACTTGGATTGACAAATAAATATACCATTTGACCTTTGACTTACTTGTAATCCAAGAAAGAACTTCAGCTCACCCATCATACTCATTTCAAACTTACTCTGCATTAGCTCAGCAAGTCTCTTACAGAGATTATCATTAGTAGACCCAAATATGATGTCATCCACATAGACTTGGACTAATATCATATCACTTTTGTGTTTCTTTGAAAAAAGAGTTTTGTCTATGATACCTCTAACAAAACCATTTTCTAAAAGAAAACCAGAGAGAGTGTCATACCATTTTCTTGGGGCTTGATTGAGACCATAGATAGCCTTGAAGAGAAAGTACACAAAGTCCAGCAGCTCCTGATTTTCAAAGCCAGGGGGCTGTTCCACATACACTTCTTCATCAAGTTCACCATTCAGGAATGCACTCTTAACATCCATTTGATAGACTTTAAAATTGGAGTAAGCAGCAAATGCTAAGAACATCCTGATGGCCTCAAGTCTAGCCACTGGTGCATAGGTTTCATCATAATCAATGCCTTCAGCTTGTGAATACCCTTGTGCAACCAGTCTTGCCTTGTTTCTTGTTACAATGCCATCCTCATCTAGCTTGTTCCTGTATACCCATCTTGTACCAACTACTTTCTTGTTCTTTGGCCTGGGTACCAGCTTCCAGACTTGCTGTTGTTCAAACTGATTGATTTCATCTTGCATAACAATCACCCAATCTGGATCAGTCAGTGCTTCCTCAGTTTTCTTTGGCTCCATTTTAGATAGAAATGCTGAGAAATAACATTCATTTTGAGTAGCACTTCTAGTTTTAACTCCAACATCTGGATCACCAATGATCAGCTCAAAAGGATGAGCTCTATTCCAAACAGTCTGTCTTGGAAGATTTGATCTTGATGATTCGCCTTGAAATTCACTTTGATGTTGTGAGTGACTAGTTGATCCTTCATTTGCTCCCCCTGAGTTGTTGCTTGATTGCCTTGATGATTCTTCTCCAGTGTTGGTGGTATCTCCATTGTTACCAGTGTTTCCACCACCATCACCATGATCATTATCATCATTGTTATTATCATCACCAGCAATAACTTCAGGTGGGGCTCCATCATCTGATTCTGAGTCTGGCAAGTTATCAAACTTCAGCTTTTCAGATGAGTCTTTTTTTGGATATTGGGGAACTTAGTGTCATCAAAAGTAACATTGACACTTTCCTTTACTGTGTGACTGCCAACCAAGTAGACCCTGTAAGATCTTCTGGAGTAACCAACAAAAATAGCTTCTTGTGCCTTTGCATCAAACTTGCCACGTTTCACATTGTCATCTATAAGCACAAAGCATTTTGCTCCAAATACATGAAAGTACTTGACAGTTGGTTTCTTGTTGTTCATGATCTCATAAGGAGTCTTCATTAAGTCCTTGTTGATTAAAGTTCGATTCTGAGTATAACAAGCTGTATTCGCTGCTTCAGCCCAAAAGTACGTTGGAAGTTTGGACTCACTTAGCATAGTCCTAGCTGCTTCAATCAATGTACGATTCTTTCTTTCCACTACTCCATTTTGTTGAGGAGTTCTAGGGGCAGAATACTGTCTTGTTATTCCTTTAACAGCACAAAAGTCATTTAGAATGGCATTCTTGAATTCAGTACCATTATATGACCTTATGGCTCTAACAGGGAATCTAGAATCCAGCTCAATCAACTTTATGTGGCCAATCACCAGGTATGGGGTCTCATCCTTGGAATGTAGGAATAAAACCCATGTATATTTTGAAAAGTCATCAACAATCACAAGTGCATATTGTTTCTTTGACATGGACATCACATTAACTGGACCAAACAAATCCATGTCCAGAAGCTGAAGTGGTTCAGTTATTGATGATGTGTCAGTGCCCTTGTGAGAAGCTTTCTTTGACTTTCCTTTCTGACATGCCTCACACAGTCCTTCCTGTGTAAATTCCATCTGAGGCAAACCTCTAACCAATTCCCTCTTGACTAAAGAGTTCATGGTTTTGAAGTTAAGGTGAGACATCTTCTTGTGCCATAGCCAACTATCATCTAATGAAGCTTTAGCATAAAAACAATTAACTTCATCTTTGAATCCCGAGTTCAGATCAGCTATGAACAAGTCTCCTTTCCTTACTCCTTGAAGAGCAGGCTTTCCATTCTTCTTGTGAAGGATCTGACACTTCTCTCTTTCAAAGGAAACATCATATCCTCTGTCACAAAAATGACTGATGCTGAGAAGATTGAACTTCAGACCTTCCACAAATGAAACATCTTCAATGATAACATTTCCGTACTTCAAACAGCCATATCCTTTCGTAATACCCTTGCTGTTATCTCCAAAGGTAACTACTGGGCCAGCTTTCACAACCACATCTGATAGTAGGGCTCTATCTCCGGTCATATGCCTTGAACAACCACTGTCAAGAATCCACATAACACGGTTTACCTGTTTAACTCCCTGCAATACCAGATTGATTAGTCCTTCCTCGGAACCCACACTTGATTGGGTCCGACATACTTAAAGAATTGGCCTTTATCAGGCAAAACAACATTTTTAACTAAAACTACTTCAACCTCTTTCACATAAGAGAGTTTCCATTTATAGCCAGCCTTAACACATTTCTGAGTAGGCTTAGGGATAAATGAATCCACTCTAGTCTGAGGAGGACTAGTAGTCTTTGCTTTAACATGCTTCTTATTATTAACATGTTGACGTGGAGCAGTCTTATCACTAGATACATGCTTACTATTAAAATAAGCATACATAACATTGAAAGCACAAGACATGCAATTAATCACACCACATGCTTTATGAGAAGAATTAACAGCAGGCATGTTAGTTCTACAGTTGTTTTGATCCAACTTATGGATATCTGATTTAGTCTTTTTAGTTGTAGCAACTTTGACTGGAATATCAGATATACACTTTTTGGACTGTGCAACTTCCAAAGCAATATCTTCTTCACGAATCTCCTCAGCAATAATGATAGAGTATTCATTCAGAGGATCTGCCTCGGACTCCTTACAGAAGGGTGTTTCAATACCCTTAAGCACATATGGAACACTCCTTCCTTCAGATCTGACTCTACAGGGGGAATTAATTCCAAGCAATCCAATGACCTCATTGTAATCATAACCTATACTGACATGATTACCAATAGCTTGTTTATTAAAAATTTCTTTAGCCGTCTTACAAGAGTTGTAATAGGCATTAGCTTTGGTATTAAGCTCACTAATCTGATCTTTGAGAATGGTTTCCAGTTGTTGATACAATTTAACCCTATTCTCAAGAACTGCTACATTTTTAGTCAGTTCATCTTGATTAATATGCACTAGTTTTAATTCTTTTATCTCATTTTAAGATTTGTGTTCAAAAGAATTATTTTATCATTTTCAGTGCGTGCACAACTTAAAGTATCACCAAGATGACGAATCATTTCAGTATCAGTGAACTTTACCTCAGACATGTTGGGTGAAGATAACATGGACTGAAAGAGTTTGTCTCCTATTGCCATGAGTGCAAGATTCCCAATCTCACCTGCTTCTTCATCACTGTCAGTGTCATCCCAACTCTTTCCTTCAGCAACATAAGCTTTCCCAATCTTATTCTTCTTGCTAGAATCAAATGAGTTCCTTGTCACTTGCTTTGGCTTTTTACATTCAGTAGCAAAGTGACCCAACTCATTGCAATTGTAGCATCTGATTGTGCTCCTTTCCACAGTTCCAGTTTTGTAGCCACCCCTTGTGCTACTTGAAGAGGAAGATCCACCTCTCTGAAATCTGGGCCTGAACTTAAGATTGGGATTCCTCTTGAATCTGAACTTCCCAAACTTCCTGACTATCAACGCCAAATCACCATCCTCCAGCTGATCAAGTTCTTCTAAAGAATAGAAGTCACCACCAGATTGATCAATGGATGTTAATCCATATTCAGCATCAATAACATTCATGTTAGAACTGGAAGGTTGAACAGGCTTCACTTCCAGTTTCTGTGGGACTTCAGCAGCCAGTGCAGTAGAAGTACTAACAATCTTCCCAGTTCCATACAGCTCCCTTTGTTGAATCTGCTCCAGCTCATAGGTCTTCAGAACACCATACAATCTCTCCAAAGCAATCTCATTCATATCTCTTGCTTCTCTAATGGCAGATATTTTGTGCTCCAAATGAGGTGGGAGTGTAAGAAGGAACTTCTTGTTAATCTCCTTGTTGGTGTAGTGCTTCCCATTGAGATTCAGATCATTGATTAATTTGTTGTATCTCTCAAAAACCTGAGAGATACCTTCACCAGGGTTTGATCTGAAATGCTCATATTGTGAGGTGAGAATTTCCAGCATATTCTCCCTAACTTCCTCTGTCCCCTCATTGATTATCTCTATGGTTTCCCAAATGTGTTTGGCAGTATCACAGTTTAGGACATGATTATGCATGATAGGATCAAGACAATCAATAAGGATCAGCTGTAGACTGGCATCCAAGGTAACATCCTCTTTTTCACCAGGAGTGAAATCCTTGGGATCCTTAGGGTACATCCTAGCAGCCCTAGTAACAATGTTATCCACTTTTAGCTCTTCCTCAATAATCATAGGGATTTTGGGACCACTCTTCATCACATCAATGTATTTAGGATTTGCAACCCTAAGAAATAGGAGCATTTTCTTCTTCCACATTGGATAATGCTCCTTGCTGAACATTGGGATTTTGACTGTACCCACTTTCTGTGTAGTAGACATCTTTTGAGATTTTTAGGAATAATAAAAAAATCAGAGTTTAAGAAAAATCTCAAAACAATTAGATCTTGGATTTGTATATCAATCAAAAGGCTCTGATGCCAATTGTTAGGTCCTGATAAGTTTGTAGAAGGGGGGTTGAATACAAACAGTACTGTTTAATCGAATTTGTATTGTTGAATTTAACAATTACAATATCAAATTTAATGCGGAATAAAATGAAACAAGATTCAAGTTAAATAAAACTTTATTGAACTTGAAGGGTGTTACAAATCAGTGCACAGATTACAAGGTTCTTGTTAAAACAAATCTAGAATAAATTCGACATGAATTTATCTATATTTGTAATAAAAGGATCGAATACTAAAAAGTAGTTCGATAGTAATTCTAGGGATTATGATCCGCTAGATTGTCAAAGCAATACAAGTCATTGAATTCTAGTGGATTGGATATAACATTTATGTCTAGAATTTATTACAAGGATTTAAATTGAATGCTTCTGTTTGGTTCGCTTGAAAATGGCAGAAGAAAGGATATGATGCTTTTAATTTGCTTCTGTCTTGAATTGTAATGTGATACCCTGCCTTGTTTAATCAACCAAGTATTTAACCAAGTCAACAGAGTACTTCCCACGCGCCAAACCAATTTTGTAGATATTAATACTGGCAGTACTATTCATCATAGCTGGTAGTACTTTCGGTAGTACTATCAACTTGTATTGGTAGTACTATCGGTAGTACTAACAACGATAGTACTACTAGTACAAATCAGATAGTACTACTAGTACTAATTAGAATTAGGATAAATCTGTTTTAATAAATTCTACTTTTAATTGATTTAACAAATGAATTAATTCATTTAGAATTAATTCACTGATTAAATAAATTAAATATATGACTCAAATAATTTCATAAATAAATTAATTCTTGAGAATTAATTTATACATTAAATTACTTAAGATTTAGATTGATTAATTTAATATATGAATTAATTCTGAAAGAATTAATTCATAGATTAAATTAATTATCTTATAGAATAATATTAAAAGAGAATTAAACTAATTCCTAGAACCACTAAAATTGATGAAGAACTTCCACTGGCTGACGTTGACACTCCATGTACTGTCTGGTTCATGAGCGACAAACTTTAATGGTTGTTCTTCATACTTGACTTTAAGTTGTGATTCTTTTCTCCTTCTAATTAAACAAAGGACTGTAACCTGTACTTTTCTCCGTCACACTTCTGAAATCTCTGTCACTTTAAATAGATCCACTTTCTTGAATACTTCACTGAGGCTTGATCAAATAAATGAACTTCTTCCAGTGTAGAATAACTTCAAGTCTGTAGATGACTTTAATCTTCATTCTTTTGACAGATATAATCTTCTGAGATTCCTGTGACATCTAATCTAATATTTACTTATTACATTCTTGTTTAAGTGGAGTAGAATCCTCGAATTACAAATAGGCTATTGCATATGCCTTTCATATTCAGACAATACGAACAGATTTACTAGACCTTTGTGTTAATGCTAAAACAACAACACTTTTGTAATTCAATCCTCTTGATACAAAGCGCTTTCAACAACAGTTTTACCGAAATAGCGTTGTTGTTTCTGGCTTTTGTACAACAGTTTTGGAAGCTCTAACCGTTGTCTTCAGGAATATCATACAACGGTACGTACCATTGTGTGATACACGTAACAGACGGTATCTCAATAGACAACGGGTTTTCGAAGCTTCAGACAATGGTCAAAAACCGTTGTAAAACGCTGTTTTCCTTGTAGTGCCTACTTGAGCCACATGGGTGCATAGTTAATAACTATGCACTCATGTGGCTCAAGTAGATAATAATTGAAGTGTGGAGAGGATCAATGTCAGCAATGAAACTAATGACATGCAGTTTGTAAGCTGCAGTAGTGAAGCTTTCTCATTGGCAATTATTTGGCTGCGGTAAGAGTGAGTTTTAATGAATTTAGTGTCCGAAATGATGGCTTTCCATGACTTTCAAATGAAATTGAATTACAGCAATGATTAAACTGGAAGCCAATACAGTATTTCGATAACTAACACTTCCGGAAAATTGAACTTCACTTTTGCCAATAGAGCTTCAAGATGGGAAAAAATTATTTAAACAAGCAGTTATTACACCAAGTAGAGGTAACTTTTTAAATAAGTTGTACTGCTAAAATGCTTTCAGCATTTGAGAATGTATGATATACAACTATACAAGTTATCACTAATTTACTACAAGTAATATCATCTTCTATGTACTAATTAAGAGCATCATGAATTTTATATAGCAACCTGCTTAAGTGTCGAGGTGCTGTACAGTACAACTTACTCAAGAGACTCAGCTTAGACAACAAGGATTTGAAGAATGCTTCATCTTCATCAGCCTCTAGAAGCGTAACCACAAGGTGCTTCGGAATCATATTAAGGTCTTCCCTGCGAAGTTGAGACATTTAGGAAAAGCGCACTTGAATACTTGTTACTTGAACTTATAATTAATGATAATCATAACAATTATGGTTAAGCTTGAGATTAAAATAGAAGTTAAAAAATGTTGATAGAAATTGAGACAAAATTTCTTCTTTGTACCTTGACAGTTAAAGAAAAGTGAAAAAATGCTTATATCACCAGATTATGTGATGTAGCTATGCTAGCAAACTGCATATTGTTCAACACACACATATTATCTTAATTAGGAAAAACTAGCTAGGTTGATTTTTTTTAGCAAACAAACCTCTAATGGTACAATCCTTCCTCTCTTCAAGCTTCCAGGAGATTTGGCGACTTCGTCCAAGTAATAAATGCTATGTACCTCACAAAGGTCACCTTTGTAGACTGTTATTCCAATAATAATGCATTTAATACAAAATTTAAATTGTGTACAGTGCTGACTATATTCTCTAAGACATATATTAGATCTCTAGCAATATTTCCAATCAAGGAAAAGTAAACGAATCATTATGCTTACTACAGATAAAACTTTAGACGTCACTAATTCTTGACACAGCCCTGCAACACAGGAATATTAAAATGAACAATGAACAATGTTGCAATTTTAGTTTAAAACTTGTCTGAATCATTTATTTTGTTTTGTAATCAGCTATTAAGTCTAGTTGATTTGGTCTTTCTTAACGTGCTTAACGTTGAGTAATTGTAGGAGTCAAATAAACAGAGTAGTGGAGTCTGTTTAGGAGTAGCAGTTTTATTTCCTTGATTGTAGCTATCTGTTTGAGCTTTCTTTAAATAGTCTGTATTGCAGCCTTGAATAAAATGACAAGTTTTATGCGTGCAAGAGTTCTGTTGTTCTTCAGTTCATATTCAAATACTTATATATATATTAAGTACTTTTGTTTATAAACAAGAATTGGTATCAGAGCCTATTCTTTCAGCTGTGATCGTACGTTGGAATTTATCGAAGAATGGAAGTAGGAAAGGTAAAGAGTGGGTCAGTTGGGTTGACATACCCAATGCTAGCTAGGACGAATTACACGGTTTGGGCCTTGAAGATGAAGGTGTTTATGCAGGCTCAAGGGGTGTGGTTGGCTGTAGAACCGAGTGACCCAAAGGCGGTTGTTGAAGAGAAGACCGACAAGGTGGCATTGGCGATGATATATCAAGGTATACCCGAAGAGATATTGTTGTCTATTGCAGAAAAGAAAACAGCCAAAGGGGCTTGGGACACTCTTAAGACTATGTGTCTTGGAGCCGAGAAGGTGAAAAAGGCTAGAGTGCAGACACTCAAGGCCGAATTTGAGATTCTGAGTATGCAAGACTCAGAACAATCGGAAGACTTCACCATGAACCACTCGAGATTCCTGCAAATAACCTCAACCCTGGAACAATTCGGTGACATTGAGAACATGTCTGTGGAGGAGACAATTGGATCGTTGAAGGCACATGAAGAAGGAACCAGAGGGAAAGTGGAAACCAACGGAGGACAGTTGATGCTCACAAAAGAAGAGTGGGAAAAAAGGGAGAATGAGGAAAACAAATTACTGCTCACACGCGAGGAGTGGCTGAGCCGTCAAAACAAAAACCGTGTGACTAGAGATAAAAGCAAAGTTAAGTGTTTTAATTGTTTCGGGTACGGCCACTACGCAGCTGAGTGTAGAAAACCCAAGAGAAATAGAGATGCAAAACCTGAAATGAACATGGCTCAAGTGGAGGACAAGGAGCCCCCTTTGTTGTTGGCCAAACATGAAGGGGATGGAAAAAAGGTACTACTGGTAAATGAAGGGAAAATACTGCCTGCCTCAATGCCGAAAGGAAACGGGAAAAATGGTGGTGAGTCAAACGTTTGGTACCTGGATAATGGGGCAAGTAATCACATGACAGGCTGCAAGTCAAAGTTTACGGAGCTGGACAAAGGAGTCACTGGACAGGTGAAATTTGGAGACGGATCAACAGTCAACATTGAAGGAAAGGGATCTGTGGTGTTTGAGTGCAAAAATGGAGAAGAACATGTCCTAACTGAGGTATTCTATATCCCAAGTCTTTGTAAGAATATCATTAGCATTGGATAGTTGTGTGAGGAAGGTAATAAAGTATTAATCAAAGGAGAGTATTTGCGAGTTTTTGACAAGCGAGAGAGACTCCTCATGAATGTTAAAAGGTCCCCAAACAGATTGTATAAGCTTCTCATAGAAAATAGTAAGCCATCATGCCTAGTGTCAAGGATTGACGAAGTATCTATGCTTTGGCACCGTCGTCTCGGTCATGTGAACTATCAGGCAATGGAAATGATGGTTAAAGATCACATGGTGACTGGAATGACGAAGGTAAGTCAGCCCAAGGGAGTGTGCACGGGCTGTTTAATGTCGAAACAAACAAGGAAAGTTTTTCCATCTAAGGCGAATTATAGTGCAACTAAACCTTTGGAGCTAGTACATGGGGATATTTGTGGGCCAATTACGCCCACGACAGCAGCCGGGAATCGCTATTTTTTACTGTTGGTAGACGACTACAGTAGAGCGATGTGGGTGTATTTGCTGAAATTCAAGAGTGAAGCCTTCAGTGTATTCAAGAAATTCAGAGCCCTGGTGGAGACTAGTCCAGAGAAAAAGATAAGGGTGTTTAGAACGGATAGAGGGGGAGAATTTACATCAACAGAGTTTAATAATTATTGTGAAGATGCAGGTATTGTGAGGCACTTCTCTGCTCCATATACGCCTCAATAGAATGGTGTGGTAGAACGGAGGAACAAAACAGTGATTGAAATGGCCAGGAGTTGTCTTAAGGAGATGCAACTGCCATTGGATTTGTGGGGAGAGGCAGTACGACATTCAGTTTACCTTTTAAACAGGGTACCAACGCGAGCAATGTCCGGGGTTACACCATACGAGGCTTGGACAGGTGAAAAACCACAGATAGGGCACCTGCGAGTGTTTGGTTGCATAGCTCATATGAAGACACCTGGTTTGCAGATTAAGAAGCTAGACGACCGAAGTAAACCTGTAGTTAATCTTGGAAGGGAGGTTGGCTCTAAGGCATACCGTCTTTTTGACCCAAATGATAACAAAATCTATATCAGTAGAGATGTGACATTCGAGGAGTCTAAAGCGTGGCCCTGGAATCAACCAAAGGAGATGAGTCAAACAGGGACATTCTCAATTGTCAATACACATCAAATGGGAGAAGAAAGTGAGCATGATACTCAAAATGAAGGGCATTCAACACCAACAGAGGAACGTCACGGATCAAGTGCAAGCACACCTGTTCGTACACCACACTTGGATCCAGCAAACTATGATGATAGCCATGAGCCCAGAAAAATCAGACCAATCAGTAGCGTGTACGAAGACACATCAGAAATTGATTTGGATGAAGAACTACTTCTAATGGGAGTTGAGGAACCAGTGTCCTACAAATGTGCTGCAAAAGACCGACACTGGAAACAGGCTATGGAAAGAGAAATAAAATCGATCGAAGAAAATGGTACCTGGAAATTGCAGGAGCTACCCGAAGGACACAAAGTTATAGGCCTGAAGTGGATATTTAAATTAAAAAAGGATGCAGAGGGGAATGTCATAAAACACAAGGCACGATTGGTTGCGAAAGGGTATGTCCAACAGCAAGGCGTGGACTTTGATGAAGTATTCGCTCCAGTGACTCGCCTTGAAACTGTTAGACTACTGTTGGCTCTATCAGCGAAAAACAATTGGGAGGTCCATCATTTGGACGTCAAGACAGCGTTTCTGAACGGAGAGTTAAATGAGGAGGTCTATGTTTCCCAGCCTGAGGGATTTGTGAAAGAAGGTCATGAACGGATGGTGTATAAGTTGATCAAGGCGTTGTACGGACTTAGACAGGCACCACGAGCGTGGTACGCAAAATTGAACAAGTGTCTCGAAAATTTGGGGTTTAAGCGATGTCCATCAGAGCAAGCAGTGTATACGAGAAAAGAAGAAGACAAGAGTTTAATAGTAACTGTCTATGTGGACGATTTGTTGATAACTGGTTCGGATGTTTCAATCATTGAGTGCTTTAAACAACAAATGAATCGTGAATTCGAAATGAGTGATTTAGGCAGGTTGAGCTACTACCTCGGCATCGAAGTGGAACAGGGACAGGGCTACATCGAATTAAAGCAGACGGGCTATGCCAAGAAAATTCTTGAGAAAGCAGGTTTAAGTGAATGCAACCCATCGAAGTATCCTTTAGATCCTAAGGAACAAATCACCAAAGATGAGGGTGGGAAACCAGTAAACACGACTGACTTTAAGAGTATTGTTGGAGGTCTCAGATACTTAGTTCATACTCGACCTGATCTCGCATTTGCAGTCGGCATAATAAGCAGATTTATGGAGCGTCCTACGGTGATGCATCTAAATGCAGCAAAAAGAATTCTTCGCTATGTGAAGGGGACTTTGGGGTATGGCTTGGTATACACTGCCAAGAGTGGAAACAACATCTTAACAGGTTACTCCGATTCTGATTTGGCAGGGCATATCGAAGATAGGAAAAGTACAGGTGGAATGGTATTCTACCTAAACGAAAGCTTGATCACTTGGGTTTCACAAAAGCAGAAATGTGTGGCCTTATCTTCATGTGAGGCAGAATTCATGGCGGCTACTGCAGCAGCGTGCCAAGCAATATGGCTGAGGAATATTCTGAGTCAAATCACAGCTGAAAACATTGGTCCTGTTGTGTTATATATTGACAACAAGTCAGCTATAGATTTAGCTAAAAATCCGGTCTTTCATGGTAGAAGTAAGCACATTGATGTGTGTTACCATTTCATACGTGAGTGTGTTGAGAAAGGAGAAATTATTGTGAAGCACGTATGTAGTGACAACCAACGAGCAGATATACTCACAAAGGCCTTAGCCACGGTTAAATTCGAAAAGATGCGGAGGCTTCTGGGAGTAAAGAATTTGTGCGGACAAGTTTGAAACTACGGGGGAGATTGTTGCAATTTTAGTTTAAAACTTGTCTGAATCATTTATTTTGTTTTGTAATCAGCTATTAAGTCTAGTTGATTTGGTCTTTCTTAACGTGCTTAACGTTGAGTAATTGTAGGAGTCAAATAAACAGAGTAGTGGAGTCTGTTTAGGAGTAGCAGTTTTATTTCCTTGATTGTAGCTATCTGTTTGAGCTTTCTTTAAATAGTCTGTATTGCAGCCTTGAATAAAATGACAAGTTTTATGCGTGCAAGAGTTCTGTTGTTCTTCAGTTCATATTCAAATACTTATATATATATTAAGTACTTTTGTTTATAAACAAGAAACAATGCTAAAAAGCTAAGAAAAAGAACAATGAACTGGAATCTTAAAATGAACTATAAAAGAAAAAACGAATGCCAACTCCAAACACAAATTAAGTTCGTGCTGGAGCAAGGTTTCGCCGGAAAAGATAAATCCAGCCGGAAAAAGTTAATAACAATCAAGAAAGCCAATACACAAAATCTAAACTTTATAAAAAACTCTATCTTTAACACTATCAAACTCAAATCTTAACACTAAATTATCAAACCCACTATACTAGCCCATCAAATTAAACACCAAAATGAGATCTACAACTACCAGTCATCAACCTGACAATAAATTAAGATTTAAAGGAACTCATCAAATCAAACCAAAAAAATAATTCTAAAAACATGAAAACAAGGCATTAATGATAAATTGAGAGGGCTCCTTTCATACAAGTGTAAAATTTCTTGTAATATAGAAAGATTTCATAGCCAAAAAGTAAAGCCAAGAACAAGATTTCAAGAAAATGGAAAATTTTGCATTAATAAAAATAAAGTGCTTCCAAAAATTTAGAAAACTATTACAAGATAAAAGCAAAGCTGGTATAGATCTAAAATTTATAGAACATAAAATGAAAAGAGGCTACTATTAAAAACTAGGGTAAAATACAAATATTTATAAGACTAGTTTAGGGTTTTGGTGGGGTGTTGGTGAATCTTGGCCATTCAACTTCATCTTCAATCAACAAGATTTTGGGTTTTTTCCTCCAAGTCTTCATTTCTTTTCTATTTTTCCCCTTCCTTAGCCCATATTTTATCATTTTTGTTCTTTTTTTCATTTTTCCAATATCTACAAATATACAAATATACGAAAATGCAACAAATTAATTTATTAAAAAAACGAAAATAAACGATAAAATAGATATTAAAATATGTAAAATTATGCACTAATAGGCATTAAAATATCCAAAAGATTATCAATATCTCTCATATACTATTTACGTAATATTCTCAAAGATTAAATTATATATATTATCTTAAATATACTTTATAGAAGATATGATGAAAACATTTGAAATGTGTGACCTTGGATTAATGCATCATTTCCTTGGGATTGAAATTGCACAAGAAGATGAAGGCATTTTTATTTGCCAAAAGCAGCATACCATTAACCTCTTAAAGAAGTTCAACATGAGTGGTTGTAAAACAGTAGCTACACCATTAGTTGCAAAATAAAAGATGAAGAGGGAAAACAGGTCTGCGAAAATTGAAGGCTCGCGATATAGAAGTCTCATTGGAAGTCTGCTCTACTTAACAAATACATTGGAAGTCAAGTACATTATGGTGCGGCAAAGAGAGTTTTAAGATACTTGCAAGGAACTACTTATTATGGGATCTGGTACAAGCCAATTTCATACTCAAAATTTCATGGATATTCGCTTAGTGATAAGGTTGCTGCAGATTCAAAGCCATATGGTTATACGGACAATGATTGGGCTGGATCAGAAGATGATTTAAGAAGCACATCAGGCTATGCATTCACACTAGGATCTGGCATTTTCTCATGGGCATCAAAGAAACAAGAAACAGTGGCGCAATCATCAGCTGAAGCGGAATATGTGGCTGCGGCAAGCGCTGCTAATCAAGCTATCTGGCTAAAGCGAATACTAGGAGATATGGGAGAAACTCAAGGCGGAGCTGTGCAACTATTCTGTGATAACAAGTCAGCAATTGACTTGACAAAAAATCCAGTTTATCACAACAGAACAAAACATATTGCAGTCAAACATCACTTCATTCAAGAAGCATCAGCAAATGGAGAAATCGAGGTGGTCTATTGCAGGAGGACAGAGGAACAGATGGCAGACATATTCACTAAAGCGCTAGCAAGGCCAAAGTTTGAATATCTTCGGGACATGCTTGGAGTTGCAAGAAAATGCATTAAGGAGTGTTGAAACACTAATGCATTTCTAGACTATCCAGAACTTTTTTATGCATTAAATAAGGTTAAGTTGAAAAGGATGTATGTTCATGAATAAGATTATTCTAGAGAGTCTTTACAGTTCCCAGAATGACTATAAATAGTCCTGTGTACTCGAGCTATTTACAAATATAAGAAAACCATTGATATTCAATAAAAACTTGTTCTCCTTCTATATTAGCATAAACACACATATATGCTGATCCTTGTATCAGACCAACATATGCAAACTGTTATGCCACGTTTTGGCATAGTCCAAATTTCTCCATTTAATAATTATTAATTCAGATTAATAATTAATTGTTTGACCACTAAGTAATATCCTCTCCCTGAAACGAGGAAAGAATCAATCTCAATCGACGAATAACGGAAAATATCTCCAAATGATATTCTTCAAATCATGGAAAGAAATGCGGAGATGCTGCAAGATTGTAGGAAAACATGTGAAGACCGGACTATTTATGGGAACTTGAAGAGGATTGATAATCCTTGAACTATTTATGGGAACTTGAAGAGGATTGATAATCCTTGAACTATTTATGGGAACTTGAAGAGGATTGATAATTCTTGGACTATTTATGGGATTGGACTGAATGAACTTATCCAATGACTTGTTTTCCAAGAACTACGTGAGGCTTGATCCCTATATAAATGGGTACGTAGGCACCTTGTATGGTACAGTGGTACACGGTAATTGACACTCGGGAAAGAGGAAGAGAAAGAACCCATTCTCTATTCAATTTCTGAGGAGTCATCATACGAGCTCAGCGCCCAAACATCCAAAAATCTCAAATCCCCCTATTTTCATAATTCGTTATTTCAGCAACTTCCGATTTTGGTTGTTACGAAATTCCTCCAACAACAATTGGCGCTAGACGGAGGGGATTATTTTTTGATTGTGGAGGACAATCAAATCATCTACATCATACGCAAGGGGGGTTTTATCGGATCTGGAGCGGATTTAATGGAGGAGAAGAACGATGGAGGCGGTGATTCATGATTCTTTTCAAAATTAAGATAAGTTTTCTTATGCTTTTGTCCGTATATATAAGTTATCTTATAAAATTCGTAGTAAATTGAATACATGTCAGATTTTAATGATTGTTTATGATCCGGAAAGCTTTTGTGATTTCCTACAACTTTCGTTCTTGGTGTTTTCTGAGATTATGTTTCGATCTATTCTCGAAATCACAAAACATAATCAGATCCCGTTTTTCAGTATTGAGAAGTTAATCAGCAGATGTTTTATTTGATTCCCGATTCATTATAAGTCCGTTTCTGACGAGTCATATATCATCGGAAAGCTCTTTTCGTTTTCTACAACTTTCATGTTTTGTGTTTTGCAAGAAAACATCGTTTACAGGGGCAAAAAGGTGAAAAACAGATCTGGACAGAATCTGAATCATGGAGATGTTAAATAATTGTGATGCAATATTCGTAGCGCGTGATTTGATTACTTCAATAGCTCGTGCATGGACAAAAATAAGTGTGGAAGGTCCTTATCTGATAAGGGTAATGTTTTCGAAATCTCTCTTTTCCAAGGAGGATTAATATTGAAGACCCTACTCTCAGATGAGAGTCCATGAATATTGAAGGCCCGTTGATAGATGGATATTTCTTGGTTGGCACGGAACATTCCTACAATCACGGAAAGAAATGCGGAGATGCCGCAAGATTATAGGAAAATATATGGGACTGGATGTGATATGGGCTGAAAGCCTGACATTTGAAATTAGGTATCTTATTAAAGCCTCAGCTCGGGGGCTCGTGGACAAACGAAAACACATCCTTATGTGGACAATGACACTTGAAAAACGTCGACCGAAGAAATTTGGAAGCTCGAAGATTTTTAGTTCTCCACTGCAGCAAGCTACACTGAAGAACTGGGGGCTTGTTGTTATGCCACGTTTTGGCATAGTCCAAATTTCTCCATTTAATAATTATTAATTCAGATTAATAATTAATTGTTTGATCACTAAGTAATATCCTCTCCCTGAAACGAGGAAAGAATCAATCTCAATCGACGAATAACGGAAAATATCTCCAAACGATATTCTTCAAATCATGGAAAGAAATGCGGAGATGCCGCAAGATTGTAGGAAAACATGTGAAGACCGGACTATTTATGGGAACTTGAAGAGGATTGATAATCCTTGAACTATTTATGGGAACTTGAAGAGGATTGATAATCCTTGAACTATTTATGGGAACTTGAAGAGGATTGATAATCCTTGGACTATTTATGGGAACTTGAGGTGGATTGATAATCCTTGAGCTGTTTATGGGAACATAAATCTTGACTATCTTATGGGATTGGACTGAATGAACTTATCCAATGACTTGTTTTCCAAGAACTACGTGAGGCTTGATCCCTATATAAATGGGTACGTAGGCACCTTGTATGGTACAATGGTACACGGCAATTGACACTCGGGAAAGAGGAAGAGAAAGAACCCATTCTCTATTCAATTTCTGAGGAGTCATCATACGAGCTCAGCCCCCAAACATCCAAAAATCTCAAATCCCCCTATTTTCATAATTCGTTATTTCAGCAACTTCCGATTTTGATTGTTACGAAATTCCTCCAACAACACAAACTATTACACAAGAGTACCAATGAACAAAATAACAAACTTGCAACAATTCAAGACCATGGGTAAATAGACATGGCATCAAAGTAACCCAACTTCTAATGCAATCATACTTCTACTCTCGGCTTCACAATTTGTAAACACTCTTGGCCTACAATTATAGAAGTTGTTCATTTAACAATTTTGCAGATTACAAGCAGGCTAATATAGGAAAAATGTGATTGTTTTAATTATGATAAGAATATCTATCAAAAAAAAAACATAGCGTTGCTTGTACACTATGATATTCCAGATTTATTCTACAATTGTACAAACGGCAGAAAGCTAGACATACCCGGACGTCAATGTCGTCATTATGTCTAACAACATAATCCCTGTGTACTTGGTGAAAAGAAGGTCATGCGAATTAATGATATCTCCTTTCCTTACTTGTGAGTTGTGATAAGACCTACACAAAGTCATTATATCACAATTTCAAGTATTAACGTGTGAAAAAAATTTGAAGTATTAATAGTCCTAGCTTCATTAACGTTACGAGAAGCCTTCATATATAATTCAAATAAAAAGCAATAACTCGGCATCAGTATTAGCTACAAAAATGTTACTCCGTCCTCCCACCCAATTATATACATGTACACATTGAAGACTCTCACTTACGTGACGGACTCAGGAATTTTTTTTTAGTGGGTTTCTAATATAAATATTAAAATAAAAAGGAAAATTAAACAATTACTTCCTCCCTTGTCCCTCTGATTTCTTTACACTTTTCTTTTTGTATGTGTCTCTCATTTCTTTATATACCAAAAATAGTAACATTTTATAATATAAAATCCAATTACATTTAATACTTTCCTCCACTATACATACTTTATACCCACTTTATACATTAAATATTGATTGGTCCCACCACTTTACTCATTTTTCTTACGACACCCTCAATGTAAAGAATTGAGGGGGACGGACGGAGTAAAAAACTATAAATTTCAATTTTTGAAAATATTCTATATTTTAGAGTTATTTTTGTACGGGTTTTTATCTTTTAAAATAATCTATTAGATATTTATTACTCTCTCTGTTTTTTAATATTTGACACTTTGATTTTTGGAAAAGATGTTTAGGTATTTTGACCGTATAATTAAAATTTTATTTTTGTGAATAAAAATATACAATCAAAATTTTAATTAACAAAAAAATTAACAAAAAACAATAATTGTTACTATTTAGTCAAAACAACAAAACATGTGTGCCAAAAATTAAAGCGTTAAATATTAAAAAACATAGATTTATCATTTTTTATTTTTATATTAATTTTTATTTCAATTTTTTTATTTGTTGTTTGATTAAAAAGAAATTCAAGTGGGTTCATGCAAAAAAATTAAGTGGGTTGCTCTAAGTATCAAATAGAAATTTAGGTTAAAATTTACTATATAATTAACGTTCAGGCCAGAGCCTGGTGGGTTCCCAGGCACCACGCACACGCACATACGTCCGCCCTGAAGACCGGGGCACGCATTTTAAGCCTTGTATACTTGCATAATTATTTTTAATTTTTTTTTCTTCTGAATTAAAATTTAACGTTTAAATTTTTATTCAGAGAAAAAATAATTTAAAAATAAGTTATAGAAGTATAGTTTATATACACCTTAAAATATGTGTCAAGCAGTGAAAAAAAAACTGTATATAAATTAATGGGACAAAGGGAGTACTTTTAATTAGTATGCGATTTTAAAAAATGTGTATCAAATGTAACAGCCCCAAATCCGGGGTCAGGGATTTAGAGTAGTCACGATCCACTTACTTCTTGCCTTGCCTGCTTTACTCACAATAGACACAATTCATCTACTTATGACCCCACAATGTATATATCTCTCTCACACACACACAGGTTAGAGTCTCAGAAACGACACAAATACAACAATTGCGGAATAAATAATCTTTATTACAATACCCAAATGTCTTTTGAATTTGCTACTGATACAACTCCTAAGTAATGGTACATTACCAACTTAGCCTTGTAATACTCACCACCCTCTCATACCATTCATATTTATACATAAGATGAATACCAAAAGCTCCAGCTTGATCTGACTGGTTCACACTACTTCCAGGATCACTGCTAGAAACTGCTCATGTGAATGCATTGCGCTTACCACTCGCCTGAGGGATGTGCGCCGAATCCTTGGTATCCTACTTCGCTGCTATATAATATTTATAAAACAATAGCAAGAGTGAGCGATAGCTCAGCAAGGTAATTAAAGTATGTCATAATCCTGCCTTTAACTCAACCCAGAATAAAGCGGGTATAAGACAATAATTTGTCAAAATATCTCGATACTGAAATTATTTCCTTATCGGAATGTATTCCAAAAACAGTACCATTGTTGTATTTCAAATATCATTTTCATAATATTTCTGCAAACTTTTACTATATTATGAACAAAGTTCTAGTATAATATAAAAGATGAGGTTTCAAAGTAAACCAATATAACCTTTCCGAAAAATATCTGCTATGTAAACAGAATATCAACATATAACTTAAAAGATGAAGTTATAAGGTGATTCAGTATAAACAACTCCCTTACCATAACTCATGTTATGTAAGGTATCCACAGAGTCATATGATGTAAAAGATGAAGTTACGAGGAAAATTCAATATAAGGTTTCCGTAACCCAAAATCCACTGATGCATATATAATCTGAGTAAGGTTTTATTAGAGTCATAACTCATAAAATAAAAGATGAAGTTGCAAGGATTTATTGTAACTTCATTTTTTTTGAACACTTTTCAACCCCCTACCAACATGATCGGTAAACCTGTACCACGGTGTCATCCTTAGTCCCTTTCAATACATGTTGCAGAACCCCCTGCCAACATGATCGGTAAAGCTGTACCAAGGATTTCATCCGTAGTCCCTTTCAATACATGTTGTAGAATTATCCAAAATGGATGATGAACCAGTATCGCAGTTGCTACCGCGCCCGTCGTACCAACCTTACTATGATTAGTAGCAGGTCGTACAACAAAAATATGTTCTTTACATGTAGATGGAAGAATCACGACAGTCTGACATTGTCTACTGCCTTCCCGGATCTCCCGGCCCATTTGGGGCAATAATATGGATGGGTCGGCGCAACTGGACCACTTACACCACTCCTAGTTCAGATGAAATCTATGACTCTGAAACGTAAAGATCGTTCTCCTTTCCCCAAGTGTAATACTTGTTGATACGACTCCACTAAGTGGTTATATCTAGGTTGGAAAGGAAGATTCTCCAATATTTCCCAAGCGATGCTTGTTAATGGATATCGACTTGTTCCATCAATTTACCCCTCGATCGTTGAGGTGGTAACACAACATTTGACTTGCAGCAATTAAATTGCTCCGAGAAAATATATGTCCCCTGACAGTTTTGAGTTGAGAGTTTAAAATGAGTAGAAGTCACTTAAATCAGGTTTCCCATATTTTTGATAGTTGAGCGAGCATTTAAATCATCTTAAAAGACAGATTTAAATGGAAAAACAGTGTTTTGGGAACCTCTTTTTGATTTAAAATAATTAATAATACAGTTTAGAGTATCATTCGTAATTATTGAAGGTCGAGGATAAACTTTAAATAACATTTCTCATTTTTAAAACGTGTTAAAAGTATTTAACAAATAATCGAATAATATTTATTAAATAAATAAACTTTAAATGAATATTCAAAAATAATATTCATTAAATAAATAGTGATTGAATGAATATTCAAAATAATATTCATTAAATAAATAAACCTTGAATGAATATTCAAAATAATATTCATTAAATAAATAATGATTAAATGAATATTCAAAATAATATTCATTGAATAAATAAGGATTAAATGAATATTCAAAATAATATTCATTGAATAAATAAGCCTTAAATGAATATTCAAAAATAATATTCATTAAATAAATAAGGATTAAATGAATATTCAAAATAATATTCATTAAATAAATAATCATCGAATAACAGTTACCCGATATCTTTATCGGAAAAATAATCTTTAACATATACAGAAAATATAATTACTTCTGATCTAAAGAAAATCACACGCCCTTATCCTAGGGCATTTATAAAAACCTGGCTTCTAGCTAATATCCCATAGTTAGCTTAGAAGCCCATAATCAAATTATAAAGCAAGTATCACAATATACTTTCGAAAACAGTTATGCCTTCCATTAGCATATATAACTGAAATAGTATTCAAATAGTATTTCTCGACTGAGATAATACTTAAATAACATTCCTTGAAAGATATAGTAAGCAAATATCATTCCTCGAATGATATCATACTCGAATAACAATCCTCAAAATACATAGTATTCTGCCGATGGAATCCCTCCGGGTTTCCACGGCTATCTACATATCTCAAAATACCGACTCCCGATTTAGAGTCGAAAACAATGAATATGCTCTTATATTTAGAGCTACAAGGTAAACCGGTTCATAACTACTTAACTCAAAAGATTTCATATAATCCAAAGGTCAAATCCATTTCAACAAGAAATAAGATATATCGCAAAACTGTCAAATTTTATACATGGCAAAAGCAGTATTATATAGTCAATACTTCAAAGTATAGATTTAGAAACTTGCCTGATGCTCGAGAAGTGATAGGGGTTCACGACGATGTCGGACAATCTAGACAAAGTCAAAGAAAACGCACGATTAATCCCCTGGATAATCCACTTGTACTAAATGCTTAAACACGTAAGCGAAACACAACCAAGGCATTACTAGCTCGTTATAGGCTCATACTAAGTCCATTTTAATCGACAATTACTTAAGTCGTAGATTTAGTCCGAAATCGATCCTCGAATACAAGTTATACTTAACCATTTACAACATTGGTTTCTAAGTCATGTTCTTAGTGGTTTTCACTTGTGCAACCTCGGCTAACACATTTTTATAAAATCGAAAAATAATCTTTTGGACTCGAAACCTTCGTACAAACTTTCGTAACTGACCTTGGCACTTCAATACAAAATTTCATATTTTAAAACAACTCTTAAGGGTCTCAAACATAGCCACAAAGTTGGTACATTTCTGCAATCTCATTCCTTGAACCACTTTCACTAAAATGGTCATATCTCATAAACCGTAAATCGTAATGAAATGATTCTTGCGCTCACGTAAACTATAAACAAATCTCTACACACTCATGTTCATCACTGAACCAAAAAAGGCAGTTAGGTTTTCGGATTCTAGGCAGATTGTAGCGTTACCGAAAATCGGGCATTACGTCGGCTTAAAACTTAACATTTCCGAGATTCAAATCTCATTCCAATTCACCACCAATCATCATACATATCAATTACAACACTTAAAGTCCATTATCAATCTCAAACCGAGCCAAACCAGTTGGTACCATATTTAAAATCCATCCACAACTCATCCAACAACTAAGCAAACTACATAATCCACTTACTCGTGACCTTAACAATACATTCATGCTTCCATCTTTTAATTATAAACATAGAACTAAACAAAATACTATTCATCATCTTATTTAACTTAATTAAAGAGATATCTAGAGGTGGTGGGTAGTAGAGATTATACCTTAGATAGAACAAGTTTTCTTCCCTCTTTCTTTTAAGCCCAAGAACTCAAATTTTGGTAAAGAATTGCTTTGCCATCCATCTCCTTCTTCTTCCTCTCTTAGCCACGTTTTTTCTTCAAGAAATGGGGGTGAGGGGCTGCTCCCTTTTTGTGTGTGTAATGTGTGGTGGAAGTGTAGTGATGGTAGATATTTTGTTTTTAACAAAATGCAAGTTAGCCCCTCAAGTTTAGTTAAGCTTACAAGCTTATTTAACACACTTCTTCCACTAATTCATTCCTTTCCCTTTTTCTTTTAATACATATATTATTCTTTATTTCCTAAGTGATAATACGTCCAAGGTTGCTCCTTCGAACGGATTTTCGATTCTCGTTTTCGTTTGCGATTTCTGACTACACGATTAGTAACCGTTTATTATTCCTGAACTTCCGCTGAAATATAGGATCAATCGGAGACTATAAAATTTTACTATTCACCTTAGAGTACTATTCATCAATGTTACTATTCATCCTTGTTTTTGTTCCTCTTGCAACGATTCGAAAATATTTCCTAAAAAGAGCGAATAAAACTCTACGCGATTCTCGCAGTGAATAGTAACTATTCACTATTCACTCCAACAATCGAATCCTTAAATCGACTTTAATAAAATAATAAAATTCCAAAATATTAAATCCTCAAATTTAATATCTCATTTCTTGAATATAATAATATATAATTCACTGCCCGGTCAAATACTACACAAAAATAAAATTTAGAATTTCTGAATTCCGATCGTCTTTGCATTCACTTATTTACTCCGTAGATCACTAATATGACTTCGGAATATCCACACTACGTCTCGTACATAGGTGGCATGAAAAATTTTCTTAACCCTCTAAATCACTATTCATCCACCAAATTCACTATTCACTGATGCACTTAATCATAATAAGAAAAGTTTTAATTTTACCAAAAATTCGGGTTATTACATCAAATCTATATATTATAAATTTGTGGATATCACATACCTTAAAAAATGTGTATCAAATCTATATATTATAAATTCAGCTTCGGTAATGACCCATGATCCAATATAACATTAATGATTCTTTCCAAATTTAAATATGTTACTGTTGTGGAATAAAAACTGTGCTTGTGAATTTAATGCTAGGGTTAGAGAGTTTAGAGCTTTAATGGTTGCTCTTGTGTTTCGTGACTAAATCGGTCCTCACAAGATGCCTACGTATCTCAATCAATGCTGAGAATCAAGCCAGAAAACGTAGTTCTTGGTGTTGCCCTCGGGGCTATGGCGGCATGGGCACACCAAGGACGTAGTGACTTGTATGTCCTTATTCGAGGATGAAGTCTAAAACGTTGTAGATGACGTATGGAGTCGTGTCCAAAACGTAGTTCTGAGATGAGGGGCCAGGCCCTTTATTAGGCGTTTAGAAGCTTAGTGGATAAGTATTGATTTCCTTGAAGGATAAATCTTATCCTTGATGGTGGAAAAGTATTATCACTTTCTTGAAGAATAAATCTTATCCTTGACAGTGGATAAGTATTATCACTTCCCTGAAGGATAAGTCTTATCCTTGACGGTGGATAAAGATTAATTCTAGATCCTTCCTTGTAGGAGTTGTTTCCATATCATAACAGACTTGTATTGAAACAAGCCCAATTGTATTAGAACAAGCATGTATTGGACGTCTCCTAATACAGGTTGTACTTCTACCCCAATATTAATTACGAAATTAATATTTAATTAGAGTTTCAGGCCTTATTAATGGGCCTTATTTATGGACCAACTAGGTTTAATTAATGCAATATTAATTATGTCTTTAGGGTTATTTTTGACCCATATCATTTGCCCCCCAACTTCTATGATAATGCACTAGGATTTCATAGAAGTTATACCGGTCTTTTTCGAGACTTGGGGTCTTTTTATCCCTTACTTGGGACTTACTACCCTGTTTTGGGGATTTTAATATACACTAGTGTTTCACGAGTATCGTCTTGGTGTAAAGTGTGGAGCGACCTACACATTTACGACGATCTTGCCTTATTCGAGGCTAACTTGACATTTGCATAAGCCTTTTATATCTTATACCGTCTTGTTTTGGCTTCAAGCCTTTCATTGAGCATATCGAATGATGGGGTTTGGACTGAATGTCTTAGGTTTCTGGGGTTTCAACCCTTCACCCTTATGAGTTCTTATTGATGGCTCCACTCGTAGTGATTATTTCTCAAGTCTATCATATCAAACTTCTCTTGAGATTGAAATTTTTGCTAATTAACAATAAGCATCTTAGGCTTTCTTTTGTATGTTTATTAGCAACATTCACCCTTCGGGGTTCGTTGTATTCAGCTCTATTTGTGCAGTTGACATGCATATTTTGTATGCTTTCCTTTGCATTCATTTGTAGTTTGTCTTAGCAATGCTTTGAGGATGTTTCTACCAATCAAAATGGGTTCAACCCTTCATCTTCTTTCCAGGAACCTCATGATTTCATCGAACCTTATTTCTACTTGTCCTACTAGCGGATCCTTTTAGGATGCACTAAACATAATAAACTTTTAAGTTTGAGGCATGCCAAGTCCTTGGCATCTCATGCCCTTCGAGGATTTCTAGCCTATATGAGCCTCGTCCAAACACATTCTTAACGCGATATGGTCCTTCCCAATTTGGGGCCAACTTGCCTTTTTATCCAACCCCGGATGCCCTTTTTTGATGTTCAACTACCTTAGCATTTGCCTCATCTCTAACTTCATCAATTAGATCTAAGGCCAGCCTCATTCCTTTTTCATTTGTCTCTGGCTCATAAGCTTCGATTATTGGAGATGTGTGTGTAATCTCCACTGGAACCACTGCCTCTGCCCCATATGCCAGCAGAAAGGGGGTTGCTCCAGTGGTGACTTTACAAGTAGTACGATATGCCTATAGTATGGGGAGCAATTCGTCTACCCAAGTGTTTCTAGAGCGTTCAACTCTTTTCTTCAGTCCATCTAGGATAATTCGGTTGGCAACCTCAGCTTGCCCATTTGCTTGAGGATGGGCAACAGAAGTGAAACGTAACTTGATATCATTCTCGTCACAATACTTCTTGAATTCCTCATTGTTGAACTGAGTTCCATTATTTGTGAACAAGATACGTGGAATCCCGTATCTGCATATCACATTTTCCCAGAAGAAATGCATTACTTGCTTGGTGGTTATCTTGGCTAAAGGTTTAGCCTTAATCCACTTAGTGAAGTAGTTGATTGCCACTATCAAGAACTTTCTCTGCGCACTTGCCATTAGAAATGGTCCAAGTATATCCATCCCCCACATGGCAAATGGGATAGGTGAGTTTATGGATGTCAACATCTCTGGTGGTTGTCGAACCACTAGTGTATGTTTTTGGCACCTTTCACACTTCTTCACATAACTTTTGGCATCTGCAAGTATGCTTGGCCAATAGAAACCAAGACGAGTGATTTTATGAGCAAGGGCTCTGCCCACAAATTCCCTCATGTACTTCCCTTAGGGCCAATTCTGCCTCTTGGGGTCTCAAGCATTTTAAGTATGGGATGATGAAAGACTTTTTGTATAGGATTCCCTCAATCAGGGTATACCTTAGTGCTCTCACATATAACTTTCATGCTTCTGAAGTGTCGTTGGGTAACCACCCAGTCTCCAGATGAGATTTGATGGGATCCATCCAACAAATGGCAACATCAATGGGTGCTACCAACTTTCCATTGATGTTTGGGTACTTCAAGACTTGGAAGTATACACTTCCTGCATAGTTTTCAATTTCGGAAGAGGCAAACTTAGACAAGGCGTCGACCTTCATGTTTTCTTCCCTTGGAATGTGTTCCACATAGCATTCATCAAACTGAGTCATGATGGCCTTGACAAGTTTTAAGTACTTGGCCATGACTTCATCTCTGGCCTCAAACTCCCCATTTACTTGGGAAACCACTAGCCTCGAGTCTCCACACACTTTCCGAGTTTTAACTCTCAAGGCTCCAGCCAGCCCTAAGCCAGCTATCAGGGCTTCGTACTCAGCTTCATTGTTGGTCGTTGGGAAGTCCAATTTAAGTGCATACTCTATGAGAAACCCGTCAGGACTTTGTAGCACCGAACCTGTTCCACTTGATTTTGTTTTTGATGTTCCATCAAAATAGAGCACCCAACATTCTTTGGACACCATATATTCATATTTCTTGTCTTCCACTATCACTTCTTGCCCCCCGACTTCTTGGTTGTCAATGGTGCATTCAACCATGAAGTCAGTGAGTGCTTGAGCTTTTATGGCCGTTCGAGGCTTATACTTGATGTCAAATTCTCCCAATTCAATAGCCCATTTGATCAATCTTCCACTAACTTGAGGGCTATGCAAGATGTGTCTTAGAGGCTGATTGGTCAAGACCTCTATCTTGTGTGCCTGGAAATATGGGCGTAGCTTTCTTGAGGCCATAATCAAGGCTAAAGCAAACTTCTCTATCATAGAGTAGTTTATTTCTGCACCATGTAGAATCTTGCTCACGTAATAAACGGGCTTCTGAACCTTTAACTCTTCTTTTACCAAAATGGCTCCAAGGGCTGTGTTAGAAACTGCTAAGTACAAATAGAGAATTTCTCCTGGCTTTGGTTTTGCCAACAATGGTGCCTCAGCCATGTACTTCTTCAAGGCCTCAAAGGCCTCTTGGCTTTCAGTTGTCCACTCAAAATTTTTCACGTTCTTGAGTGCTTTGAAGAAAGGTAAGCATTTCTCTCCTGACTTGGAGATGAATCTTCCCAATGCTGCCACTCTTCCCGTTAGTTTCTGAACATCCTTGACGGTTCGTGGTGGCTCCATGTCCAGGATTTCTTTGATTTTGTCGGGGTTAGCCTCGATTCCTCTCTTGGAAACCATCAGGCCTAAAAACTTCCCTGAGCCTACACCAAAGGCACATTTAGCTGGATTCAACATCATTTTATGGTGTCTCAGCACTTCAACATGTCATCCATGTAAAGCTCTATGGTCTTGCCAATGAGATGTTTGTAAATTTTGTTCACTAACCTTTGGTATGTGGCACCTGCATTCTTGAGTGCACATGCCATGACTAGATAACAGAAAACACCAAAGTCAGTGATGAATGATACCTTGGAGATGTCATCTTTGTGCATTTTGATTTGGTTGTATCCACTGAAGCCATCCATAAAACTCAGCATCTCGTGCCCAGATGTGGCATCTATTAGGGCATCAATCCTTGGTAAGGGAAAACAATCCTTAGGACATGCATCGTTCAAATCGGTGAAGTCCACACACATCCTCCATTTGCCATTGGCCTTTTTGACCATCACTGGGTTAGCCAACCATTCTGGGAATTGAATTTCTTCAATGAACCCGGCTTCCAGAAGCTTTTCTACTTCCTGCTTGATGGCCTCTTGCCTCTCTGGAGCAAAATTTCTCTTCTTCTGTTTCACTGTCTTCCTTCCAGGATCCACATTCAATTTGTGGGTTATTAATTGGGGATCAATCCCTGGCATGTCAGCCGTTGTCCAAGTAAAAATATCATTGTTTTCTTGAAGAAAAGATATGAGTTTGCTCTTCAATGGTTCATGCAATAGTGCTCCAACGTAAGTCACCTTCTCCGGTTCACCGGGGACTAAGGGAATTGGGATTAAATCCCCACCTGGTTTCCCTCTTCTGTCCTCATTATCTCTAGTATCCATGTCTTCAATGGGGAGAACCTGCCCCCCGATTCCATCAGGCCTTAACGCGGCTACGTAATAACTTCTAGCCATCATTTGGTCTCCCCGTTCTTCACCAATCCCATTCCTTGTTGGGAACTTAATTTTCAGATGATAAGATGAGGCAACAGCCTTAAACGCATGAAGACCCGTCCTTCCTAGGATCGCATTGTAGGTTGAAGTTGCCTTTATAACAATGAAGTTCAACATCTGAGTAGACGTATTTGACCCTTGCCCCATTGTCATAGGGAGTTGGATTGTGTCTTCCACCTTCGACTCTACTCCATTGAATCCATATATGGGCATATTCGAGGGTGTCAACTGAGAGTCAGTATAGCCCATCTTGATAAAAGCATCATGAAACAAGATGTCCACTGAAGCTCCATTGTCAACCAGAACCCTCTTCGTTTCAGAATTGCCTATCACATGTACGATGACTAAGGGATCATCGTGGTGAAACTTCACTCCTTCCAAGTCAGAATCATCAAAACCTATTGATATTTCTGTTCTGGCACGTTTCGGTGCTTCTCCAACCACAGTCAATACCTCCCAGGCATAGGCTTTCCTTGAGTTTTGGGAGGACCCAACATCAGTTGGTCCTCCGAATATCATGTTGATGACTGGCCCTCGGGGCTTGGGATTGCGATCTTGATCGTTATCCCTTCTGTCGTAATCCTTCCTTTCGTAATTTCCTCTTTGACTCCCTTGATTTCCATCCTTTGTGAATTTATTGAGCTTTCCTCTTCGTATCAAAAACTCAATCTCATCTTTCAGTTGTCTGCAATCATCGTGTCGTGACCAACCTCTTTGTGGAACCGACAAAATTGGTTTTGATTCCGTTTGGACATATCAGTGCTCAGTGGCTTCGGCCATCGGAGATCTTCCTCCTTTGCTATTTCCATTAGAATTTGGCTCCTGGGAGTGTTTAATCTTGCATACTCCGTAAAATTTGGCCCAAAATTGTTCCTCTTGGGTGGAGAATCGGAATCCTTTGACGTTCTAGGAAACTTTTCCTTGACGTCGTACTCCTGAGTTTCCTTTCTTTTCTTTGAATTTCCACTGCCACCAGTAGTGGGTTCATACTTCCTCATGCTTTCTTCAGACTTGATGTACTTTCCGGCTCTATCTTGGAGCTTCAACATGCTCTCGGGTGGATGTTTTGCCAAGGATCTTTTGAAGTGATCATCAGTGGTTCCTTGCTGCAGGGCTATCATAGCTACTTTGTCCTCTAAGTCTGGGACTTTTAGAGCCTCCCGGGTGAATCGGTTGATATAATCCCTTAAAGCTTCATTCTTTCCTTGCTGGATTCCCATGAGTGATGCCGAACTTTTCTCGTGCACCCTTCCACTAACAAATTGGTTGATGAACGCTTTGCTTAGTTCCTTAAAAGACCCAATAGAGTTGGGAGGAAGACGGCTATACCAACGTTGGGCCATGCCCGCCAAGGTTTGTAAAAACGCCCTACACTTGACAACATCATTGGTTGGCTGCAACAGTAGTGCATTGGAGAATGTTCTTACATGATTAGCGGGATCTCCCGTTCCATCATAAGCTTTAATCGTTGGCATCTTGAATTTTCTGGATATGGTAGCTTTCATGATGTCCTGAGTAAATGGTGGTGTAGGATCATCAGGATCTCCTAGGGGCAACAAAACACTAGGATCACCCCTTGGGGCTTCAACCCTGTTGGTTCTTCTCGGTGCTGGGTCCAAGTTGATTATCGGGACTCTTCCAGTTGCTTGGCTTTGGGCTTTTGCGGCCTCCTGTTCTGCCAGTAATTTCTTGAGCCTTGCGGCCTCTGCCTCGTGAGCTGTAATCATTTCCTTAGTAGTTTGGGGTTGTTCCCGATTTGATTGGGAAGAACGTCTCCTCCTTGGGGCAACATCCCTCTCTTCTCTAGATGACTAATTCTCGTCCTCAGTATAGGGACCCGAGTAGTCTTGAATCAAAGGGGTCCTTCGAGTTTGAGTTTGTTGGTTTTGGGGTCCCAGACCTTGTATATAAGGGGGGACATATGCTTCATGGTAAGTGGGGTTGAGACCACTGCTTCCCATCCTGGGTCGAGGAGGCATGCCATAGTTTGTCATCCCAAGAGTTTGAGTTGCGTATTGGGGAAGGTCCGTAGTATGGAGTTGAAGGCCACTTGGTGCATTCATGAGCAGTGGGGAGGTCGTGATTGGTTGCTGGTGAGCGGTGTCTTGTGGATTAGATCCATAAATGACCATCTGCAAGGGATTCGTCCCTTCAACCGAAATTGGGATTTTCGGTCCTTGAGTGGTGGTGAGGGGGATATTCACCCTTTGAATGCCAGTAGTTGGCGGTGGTTGATTTACGTGAGCATCAGCCTCAGAGGTGATAGGAAGCTCTTCAGAAGTTTGAGTGTCGCGAGTTGTTCTTCGTGTGTTTGCCATGGTTGATTTTGTATTCCCACAGACGACGCCAAATGTTGTGGAATAAAAACTGTGCTTGCGAATTTAATGCTAGGGTTAGAGAGCTTCGAGCTTTAATGGAAGTTCTTGTGTTTCGTGACTAAATCGGTCCTCACAAGATGCCTACGTATCTTAATCAATGCTGAGAATCAAGCCAAAAAACGTAGTTCTTGGTGTTGCCCTCGGGGCTATGGCGGCATGGGCACACCAAGGACGTAGTGACTTGTATGTCCTTATTCGAGGATGAAGTCTAAAACGTTGTAGATGACGTATGGAGTTGTGTCCAAAACGTAGTTCTGAGATGAGGGGTCAGACTCTTTATATAGGCGTTTAGAAGCCTAGTGGATAAGTATTGATTTCCTTGAAGGATAAATCTTATCCTTGATGGTGGATAAGTATTATCACTTTCTAGAAGAATAAATCTTATCCTTGACAGTGGATAAGGATTAATTCTAGATCCTTCCTTGTAGGATAAGTCTTATCCTTGACGGTGGATAAGGATTAATTCTAGATCTTTCCTTGTAGGAGTTGTTTCCATTGAAAGTAATTGTCCTAAATCCAATCATGTATGATGAGTTAGGAAGAACTTTCTTGTATTCTTATTTGATTTCATTAATGTTAATGAAAGACTTGTTTTGTTTTTATTACGGGCTTTATCTATTTAAAGTGTTTTAAATAAGATGTTCCATAGTTTAGAGTAAAGCTTCTAGAATTATAATGAGATTATAATAGTGAGATCTAGAAGATGATAACTCTGGACTTAAACAGTTCCTGATCATAGGATAACTAATCGGAAGTTGGTGAATCCGCAAAGATTGGTACATACTATGCTTGCTCCCGTCAGGAGGATGTCTGTTCTCATAGGCATTTGTGTGGTGACACTATAGCTAGTATGACGTAGGTACTTGTTAGGGAATAAGTTCACTGAACATGACTCGATAAGTTGAATAGCTAATGGAGTTTACTCATGTGTCAATAGTTATTCACTGAGTGATAGTTGTACAAGTGTCCTTAGACTTGAGATCGTTAGAGTTATCTTGTATATAATGAACTATGCTTTGGATTAGTCCTTAGTCTCAAGGACATCCATTAGGTCTATTCTGGGCATAGGGATTTGTGTATGGAGATAGTTAACATCAATAGAGGATCTACCCCTTCCAGTATAGGAAGAGAATATCCTATGTTATTCTTAGTATGCGAGTTCTGAAATCTCTGGCCAGAGTGTATGAAATTAGAAAGGAGTTTCTAATTTGCATTAATATGAACTTAGCATTATGAATAAGAAATCATATGATTAAATTTGATAGGCCTGACACGAGATCCATGCCTTGTATTTAATCGGGATATTGTAGGGTAGAAGGAATTGATTGTACTGAAACTAGTCAGTGACATGTTCTTGGTATTCTAAGCAGTGAATTCATATTATTTGGATAGTCACGATATGTTGAGAAGCATCACTCACGATGTAGAATAAATATAATTAATCAGTTAATTATATTTAATGAATTATTAGAATTCATATAAATAATAAGTAAAAGTTTATTATTATTTATTTCTACTACCGGCTTAATATTGAACCTACAGGGTCACACCATAAAAGAATATTTTCTTTGATGAAAAGATTTAAATAAAGAGAGAGGAAGAATTATTTTCTAAATAGTTTAGAAAAAGAAATAATGATTAAAATAGTTTTAATCATTATTAAAGCATTTTAGAAATGTGGGGTTAATATATATATATAGATATATTATTAAAAACCCTAGGAAAGCCCTATAAATAGAATGAGATAGTTCATTCTAAGGCACATCTTGTTTTTGTGAAAAATCTAGAAAAAGGAGCTAGCCTCCATCTCTCCCTCTCTCTCTTTTTCTTTCTAAAAAGTCTTAGAGTTTTTTTTTTTTGAAGAATTCATCGAAGGAAAATTCTTGGTGGATACCGGTAGAGTGCTTCACACTCTGAGGAGCAACTGCTTGCAACCATCGATTTTAAAGCTTCGATTCGCAAGGTATGGTTACGATTCCCTCGTTCTAGATTTTATATGTTTTTTCTATATGTGCGATACATGGTTTTTACAGAATAAATGTTATATCACGCTTCCGCTCATCCGTAAATTCCTGCATTCCCGGAATGCGTTACAGCCCCTCTGTCCACATTAAATTTGATTTTTTGGGAGTTTGGTAACTCCGTTTTGGGCGTGCAATATACCGTTGGATTCGTTTTTCCGAGACGGATCTAATGGAGTGGTCAAATATTTTTTATATAAAAGTTTGGAACTGTTTATATTCCCGGAAGTGTTTTAAAGCATGTACTAATTGTTTTAATTGCTTTTAAATACTATAATAAATCCATACATCATTATATCATTGTATGACATGATATTACTTGCATGCTTACTTGTTTATTTATTTTTATATATGAGATATATGCCTATATTTACCATGCGATGATAGATTTAGGTGAACTTAAATCAATATACGGCGTGCTCTAGAAAATCTAGAATAGGAATCGTTTCTTGCCCTAACAATAATATTATGAGTACAACCATGAGATTCTTATGTTTATGAAACATAGAGTGAAATACTCTTTTGATGTTGAAAATGAAAATTTCTGTCTAGGCCGTTGGGTTTTAAGCGGGACCGATGTGACCCCTCCAACACACTGGGAATTTTTCATTTAAATATCATAATTGTATTTTGTTCAAGAAAAAGAGAATCTCCTAGTAATATGATTATGGTTGTAACATAATATAATTCCTCTAAAATTAAATAATATCAAGTAGTAATTGGCCAATGACACAACGGGCTTGTGTCGGTCATAGCCTTCCAACATGGTAGAAAGTAGTTCTTATTTTTGAATCATTGTCGTTTCGTGCTACAGCCGAGGGCTTTGATTTCGAAATAAGAAATACTTGTCTATTACATAGAGATGTGTACAATGAATTAGAATCTTATGGTTGTTACGTGCTACAGCCGTGGGCTGTTGGAGACTGATTCAATTGTATGAAATGTTGGGTTAGACTTGACTTAGAATATTGAGTTTGTCGTGCTACAGCCATGACTCAATTATTCAAGAGGCTAAAGTTTTATTAGGGAATAACATGAGATTTAATTGACAAGAGTTGTATGCCTACTGAACATCACATGGCGTTTCGTGCTACAGCCGAGGTTTTGTGATTGAATGTAGGATCCCTATTCCTACTAGCATTATGAATGCTTAATTTTTCCACTTAGGGGTTGTATAAATTAGATAAACTAGTGGGAGCCACTTATGAGTAAAGACCCGATTCATATAGTGTTTTAAAATGAAATTGAATATTTGCTAGGTGTTGTTATGTGTTTATCATTTACAGATTTACTATATACATTATGTCTTCTGCACTATCACTCTGGAGCCTACTGGATGCTCACAAATTGATTGGTCCTAATTTTGCTGACTGGCTTCGAAACCTGAAAATTGTTCTCGGGGTTGAGAAGCTGGAATATGTGCTTAACTCACCTAAGCCTACTGAACCTGCTGACGATGCACAAGATGATGAACATGTTGTGTATCGTAAGTGGATAGATGATGCAAATGTTGCTCAATGTATCATGCTAGCTTCCATGAACATTGAGCTACAGAAGCAACATGAGCATATGGATGCTCACACTATCCTAACGCATCTACAAGAGTTGTATGATGTGGCGGGGAGGACAGCTCGATATGAGATATCGAAGGAGATGTTCCGCTGTAGGATGTCTGAGGGATCGTTTGTGAATGACCATGTACTTATGATGATCAATTTGATTGAACATCTTGGACAACTTGGTTTCAACATGGATGGGGATCTGAGTCAAGACTTGGTCTTGCAATCACTTTCGGGTTCGTTTTCGCAGTTTGTTGTGAACTTTCACATGAATAAGGTGGACGTCAGCCTGGCTGAACTCCACAACATGTTGAAGACTGCGGAATCAAATTTTCCCTCTAAGAAGAGTTCTGTTCTTCTAATTGGTGAAGGTTCCAATCCTAAGAAAAGGAAGAAGAACCCTACCAAGAAGAAGAAAGTAGGTGAAAAAAGGCCGGTTCCACCAAAAGCTGAAGACCCCAAAAGCAAAGCTGTTTGCTTCCACTGTAACAAGGTGGGGCACTGGAAGAGGAACTGCAAGGGATGATGAAAATCTCACCTATTTGTGGCACTGCAGACTTGGTCATATTAGTGAAAATAGACTTCGTACATTGCATAAGGAAGGGTACTTGAACCCTTTGATTTTGAATCATATCCTACATGTGAGTCTTGTCTATTGGGTAAAATGACCAAATCTCCATTTAGTGGACATGGAGAGAGGGCTGCAGATTTGCTAGGATTGGTACACACAGATGTATGTGGACCGATGTCTACGCAAGCCATGGGTGGATTTTCGTACTTCATTACTTTCACATATGATCGATCTAGATTCAGATATGTGTATTTGATGAAACACAAGTCTGAAGCCTTTGAAAAGTTCAAAGAATACAAGTATGAAGTGGAGAAACAAACCAAACATAGTATTAAAACCCTTCGATCAGATCGAGGTGGTGAATACTTGAATGGTGAGTTTCTAGATTATCTCAAAGAAAATGGTATAGTCTCTCACTGGACTCCTCCATATACTCCACAGTTGAATGGGGTATCTGAAAGGAGAAATCGAACTTTGTTAGACATGGTTCGATCCATGATGAGCTATGCAGGTCTTCCAGTATTCCTTTGGGGTTATGCATTGGAAACCTCAGCATATTTATTGAATAAGGTGCCTTCCAAATCTGTTCCTTAAACACTATATGAGATATGGAAAGAAAGGAAACCGAGTCTTAAACACGTTAAGATTTGGGGATTTCCAGCTTATGTCAAGAAAGTTGACCCTGATAAGCTGGAATCTCGATCCGTAAAATGTAAGTTTGTGGGATATCCTAAAGAGATTTTAGGGTATTACTTTTACACCGATCATAGGATATTTGTCTCCAGACATGCTACCTTCTTGGAAAAACAGTTTATCCTTGAAGGGAACAGTGGGAGCAAAATATAACTTAATGAAGTTCAAGAAGCACAAACTACTACGGTTCAAGAGGAAACACCTGTTCAGACTGAACAACCTTCTGTGGAACAGCCCATTCGTAGGTCAGAGAGAGTGTCTCGCCAACCTGAGAGGTATTATGGCCTTGTCATTGAGAATGACAATGAGTTGTCAATTATTGATGATGACGACCCTATGACCTATAATGAGGCTATGAGTAGTGTTGACTCAGAGAAATGGCAGAGTGCCATGAAATCCGAAATGGATTCTATGTATACCAACCAAGAATGGACTTTGGTTGAAGCACCCAAGGATGTGAAGCCTATTGGGTTCAAATGGGTATACAAGAGAAAGATTGGAGCAGATGGCCAGGTGGAGACCTATAAGGCCAGGCTCGTGGCAAAAGGATTCAGACAAAGGCAAGGGATTGACTTTGATGAAACTTTTTCACCCGTAGCCCTGTTAAAATCAATTCGGATTTTGCTTGCGATTGCTGCTTACTACGACTATGAGATCTGGCAAATGGACGTGAAAACAGCCTTCCTCAATGGGAAACTTGAAGAGGAAGTGTATATGACACATCCAGAGGGTTTTGTTTCCAAAGGGAATGAACACCTAGTGTGTAAGCTGCTACGAACCATATATGGATTAAGGCAAGCTTCTCGTAGATGGAACATCCGTTTTGATGAGACAATCAAAGAGTTTGATTTTATCAAAAACATAGATGAACCATGTATCTACAAGAAGGTTAGAGGGAGCGTGGTAACATTTCTTGTGTTGTATGTGGATGACATACTTCTGATAGGAAATGATATACCGATGCTACAATCAGTCAAAGTGTGGCTATCAAAGAACTTCACTATGAAGGACATGGGAGAAGCATCCTACATTCTCGGTATGAAGATCTATAGAGATAGATCTAGAAGAATGATAGGTCTTACCCAGGGTACATACATCGATAAAGTGCTTAAAAGGTTCAGCATGGAAAACTCCAAGAGAGGTCTCATACCAATGAGCCATGGAGTATCCCTTTCCAAGAAGATGTCTCCTAAGACACCTGAAGAAAGGGAGCGTATGAGTAAGATTCCTTATGCTTCGGTAATAGGATCTATCATGTACGCGATGTTATGTACTAGGCCTGATGTTGCTCATTCAATTAGTGTGACGAGCAGATATCAGTCCAATCCAGGTGAAGACCACTGGAAAGCAGTGAAGAACATCCACTACGCCATAAGTGGGCAATAATAACGCTTTTTTCAGTGTTACAAGCAAAAGTGTAACCATATATGTCTTAAAATTGATTTACGCCTACACTTTTTTTCTCTGTTAGCATTGCTATAAATAAGTGTTACGATAGACGTCATTCAGTATCTATGCTAACGCCTAACTCGGTGTAGCCGTTGGTCTTAAAAAATGTGTAACCGTTGGTCTTTAAAAATCAAAAAAAAAAGCCAGCTCTCAATATTTGTCTAAATATTTCATTTAAGCGGCCAAATATTTGCCCAAATATTTCATTTAAGCGGCCAAATTTTCAGACATTCCCTCTCAACTTATTCACCGCACTCTCTCACTCACAAAAATACAACTCTCTCAACTCTCTCTCAAATCTCTCTCAACTCTCAACTCTCAACTCAACTCTCTCTCAAATCTCTCTACGGGTTCTTCACAGATTAGGGCTTAAATTAAGGGTTGAAATTAAGGGTTCTTCACAGTTTCTCTCTCTACGGGTTCTCTACGGGCTTGTAAATTCGGGTTCAATTCAATTTCAATTCGGGTTCGATTACATTCTCTACTTGATAAGGTATTCATCTTGCTCTTCTTATTTGTGTTCAATTAGGGTTTATTTGCTTTATGTGGGTTCTGTTTATTTGTTCGATTCGGGTTCAATTAGCTAGGGTTTGTAAATTAGGGGTTTCTTTCGGGTAGAATTGGGGCTTGTAGATTATGAATGTTTGTTTGTGTATAACATGCTTATAACATGTTTTGATTGCTTGTTTTGGTTGCATGTTGCGATTATAATTGTTTCTATTGCTTTTTTTGTATTTTTTATTTGTTTCGATTTTAGTTACGGTTTTGAAAGATGTTTTGGAGCTTGATTATGGTTTTAACTATGAATTATAAATTTGATAAATAGTATATTTGGATAATAATATTAACTTTTATTAAATAAATAACTAAAATAAAATAAGTTACTCAAAAAATAATCTTATACCTGTGACTTTAAATTGCATTGGTTAACAAGACGAGCGCTCTGAATCAAATCAAATCAAGCTTCTTGATTTCATTCAAGAGAACTAATGACTCTTAGCTTAGCTAGTTTTCCTGGGCCTGCCTATCAGTAAAACAAAGGGCTTGGACTGTGGAAAGCTAGCCGTCCCTGGAAGCCTATCAGTAAAACAAAGGGCTTGGGCTTAGCTAGTTACTAAAACTGAATATTGTAAAACCTGAACACATAGTTAGATTAGGTAGAATTTGCGGCTAATCGTAGTTGTTGTTGTTTAATAAGTGAAGTTAAATTTAAAAATAAAACTGAGAGAGATGAGTCAGGTTTGAAACTTCGCGCTAGTGCCATGAACCTCTTGCTGTTATGATTTCTTTGAGGGGCTAATCATAGGTTTTTTTTAACTGTAGTCATGACTGAGAAAGGTAATACTTGGTTGAATCTTCCCAAGTATACCAAGGATTATATTGAGGGAGTGGATTTGTTTGTGAAAATTGCGATGGCGAAATTTGCCGACGGAAACGAAATACAGTGTCCTTGTGATAAGTGTCAGAATTGGTTTTGGCGGAGTCCCGGCACGGTTCGTGACCACCTCATTTGCCACGGACCTTGTGTAACCTTTGTAGAATGGATTTATGATGTCAAGTCATTAAAAGACAGTAATATCATGGATCCTGAACTAGACAGTGAACTAGATACGGGATTTGAAGATAATTTTGACGAGATGTTGAACGTTATGTATGGCAAGGTGGGACCAAATGAAGATGCAAGGAGATTTTATCAGCTCGTCGAGGAAGGAAAACAACCCCTCTATCCTGGTTGTAAGAAATTTTCTCGTTTAAGTTTTTTAGTTAGGCTTTACCATTGGAAGTGCATTCATGGTGTAACCGAGTCTGCGTTCGGTGAGATATTACAGCTGATTAAAGAGGTTGTTCCCGATATTAATGTGCCTGCCTCTTTCAATTCCGCCAAAAAGATCATCAAGAATTTAGGTCTTGACTATAAGAAAATACATGCATGTCCAAATGACTGCATGTTGTATTGGCGTGAGAATGAAAAGGTAGTTTCTTGCAAAACTTGTAGTGCTTCAAGGTGGAAAAACGGGGCACAAGAATCGGACAATGGCAATAATAGAATTCCTGCCAAAGTGATGAGGTATTTCCCGTTGACGCCAAGGCTCCAACGCATGTATATGTGTAAAGATTTTGCCAAACAAATGGTGTGGCATGCAGTGGAAAGAACAAAAGATGGGAAGTTACGGCATCCGGCTGATGGTGAAGCCTGGAAGACGATGGATGCCATGTATCCGGAATTTTCGTCAGATTATCGCAATGTGAGATTGGGGTTAGCTTCTGACGGGTTCAATCCATTTCGCACAATGAGTTCCACACACAGCACATGGCCAATTGTTGTCGTAAACTACAATCTGCCTCCTTGGCTAAACATGAAACCAGAAAACCTGATCCTTTCAACCCTTATACCTGGTCCAAACGATCCGGGAAATAATATTGATGTCTACATGCAACCGCTGATCGAGGAGCTGAAAGGGCTGTGGAATGCGGGAGCAAAAACGTATGATGCTTACACTGATCAAACCTTCACGTTACACGCAAGTGTCCTATGGACCATTAGTGACTTCCCTGGCTATGCAATGTTGTCGGGGTGGAGCACAAAAGGGAAACTTGCATGTCCAATATGTCATTATGAGACATCATCAATGTATTTGAAGCATAGCAAGAAAGTGTGCTACATGAACCATCGGAAATTCTTAGACCCTGACCACAAATGGCGATCCGATAAGAGAAGATTTGATGGTAATGTAGAGGCTGGAACAAGTGCTCCAGTGTTAACTGGCAGGCAAATTGAATTAATGTTGGATGGTTACCAGAATGATTTTGGTGGAGTGGGCAAAAAATGAAAAGTAAGTTGCGATGTCAACCCTTGGAATAAGAAGTCTATATTTTTTAATCTGCCATATTGGGGGGACAACTTAACTCGACATAACCTTGATGTTATGCACATAGAAAAGAACATATGTGATAGTGTTTTGGGCACTTTGTTGAATATGAGTGGTAAGACGAAAGACCATCTAAATGCTCGATATGATTTGCAAGAATTGGGCATTAGGAAGGCCCTTCATCCCATCCCCTCCGCTGATGGAAAGCACGTCGAAATTCCGATTCCATCACCTGACAGAATTGATCATCAACCAGACTTGGTATAAATTAAGTGCATAATTTAGATTAAGTGTGCAAAATAGATTTAATACTTTAGTTACTTAATTAGATTAATTGTATAAATTAGACTAAGTATTAAAATTAGGTTAAGCAGTCTAAAATCATATACAGGGGAATTTTTAAATTTTTAAATTTGTATACTTATATAGGATCTTTTTGTCTTGTATGTAGAATTTTCATGTTCATTATATCTTTCAGTGTTTTATACATAGAATTTTCACGTTCATTAAATTTATATGTTACTTAATTATAAATCATTTAGTTATTTAATTGTCATGTAATTTGACTGACCATTTTTTTCTTTTTATTCCAGGATGGAGGACGAGACTGTGATTATTCGATTGCATCACAAAGGACGTTTCACAAAGAATAAGTATGTTGGTGGCTCACATGATACATTTGAGGAAGACCCTGACAAGTTTTCCTACTCAGTACTGATGGAGTTTGTTAAAGAAATGAAATACAAGGAGATTGGAGGCTTATATGTCTATAAGGATGGCTGGAAACTCCTATCAGATGATCGAACTCTTAATGAATGTACCAACGGGAAATCTGAGCTTGATTTTTACATCGAGTGCAATGTCGACAAATCTATACCAGCAATGACACAAATGCAACCACATGTGGTTATAAGGGCAAGACCAAGCCCTCTTATCAGTAAAGGAAAGAAAGCTGAGAAGCGAACTTTTGTGACACTACAGAATATCAATGCTGAGAAAACAAAAAAGCTGAAAGATATGAATATCAATGCTGAGAAAACAAAAAAGCTGAAAGATATGAATGACGAGAAGGAAATGATAAATAACACGAGGAAGAAGCTACAGTTCAGCAATGTTGATGATGGTACTCCTGGGGAGGAATTGATTGGTTTGTCAGAATATTTGAAAAGGTTTGAGTCACCTCATCCAGAGACAAAGACATCAGGTGGAGAGACAAAAACATCTGCTGGTGAGAAATCGGGAAAAAATGCTGAAGGTCAAGGATGTAATGACTACGAAATAAAAAGGAATGATAACATAGCGAAAAATAAAGCAAAGCTAAAAGAACTTGGATTGGTACGTGATGAAGCTGCTAAGAGTTGTCAAAATGATAAAGGCAAATACAAGGTAACAAATGACAATGCAAGTGAAAGTGAGTACTTCCCGAATAATGATGATGGTGAAGCTGAACGACAAAGTGACCATGGCGATGATAATGTCACTTCAAAGGTATTTTTTTACTTCATTTAATTATCAATTTATATTTATAGTATTGCTTAAAAAGGTACTTACTTTTTGTAAAATATTAAAATTTCTAGAGAACAAAAAAGGTCAAGAGACAGAGAGTTGAGATCGGTGCTGGCCCAAGAACTCGTTCCCGAGCTACTAAACTGCCAGATTCATCTCAAATGAAGGAACCAGATGAAGGCGCATCTTTGCAGGTACCTGCAGAGGTATTATAATTATTTTAAAAATACTTGTTTAAAAATAAAATATAACTGAGCTGATTAGTTTTTTTTTGATATTTTTAATAATATTCCTTTGAAGGTCAATAAGGCACCAGTGGTTTCTCTAAAAGAGAAGCTAAACAATCTGAGAAATGGTCCTGGTTCAATGACTGCATACCTGGCGTTACGCGAACAAGAAAAAGTTGATTCTCAAAAGGAAATCCCGAGGGTAGAGTCTGAAATGCAACATTTGCAGTCACAGTCCGGTAATTTTACTTGTTTAATGTCGTGTGTCCTTAATTTAAGTCAATTATTTTCTTTCAAGTCAATTTCTAAAGTGTCATAAACTGGTAGTAAACTGGTAGTAAAATAACTGGTAGTTATTTTACTTGTTTAATGTCGTGTGTCCTTAATTCAACTTGTTTAACTACAACAACTTCTTCTCTAACCTGGAGATTCAGAACTCGCATAAAAAATTTGTTTATGCATGAATAAAAATTGTGAATTATTAGAAGTCGTAGTATTGTCACAAATCCATAACCAAGAGACGTTAGTTTAATTAGGATTTATATATTATCTTTGCAATCTTCTCAATGATGTTCTTTGGGTAGAAATTGTGAATTATTAGAAGTCGTAGTATTGTCATCAGTTTGTCAAGTTGATGGGAAAAGACAAACATTTTTTAGAAATAAAACCAGAAAATATGATGCAAATTAATCGATTAGACAAAGTCATAAACTAGCAGTAAACGGGTATTATTATTTCTTGTTATTATTTCAGTTGAAAAACCTGTTGATGAAGCTCCGAAAAGGAAAAGAGGAAAGACAAAAATGAATCAGGTTCATAATAGAGCGGAGAAAAAAAGGATCACCCTCAATTATCTCAACCAACCTGTAGCGGATGACGGGAAGTTCCTCTCTGAATTTACCAACTTTTTAGGGACAACAGTAAGGCAATTTGTGTCTCTTACTTGTGCCAGTTGGCATCAAGTTCCTGAAAAGCAACTGTTGTGGGAGTATGTCAAGGTATAAAATACGTTCCATATGTGATATGTCGCCATATTTGGTTTATATGTTCCTTTTTATGCAATTTGTGTAATTTTTATGCAGGACAAGTACATTGTTCCCGATGATGCTAAACCATGGGTTAATAAATCAATGAGTGATCATTTTAGGAGCTACAAAAGTCGGATTAAGAGAGACTATTACAATACTTATCCTACGGATGAGGAGAGGTTGTCACACAGACCCGAAGAGGTTTCACTTTCAGACTGGAAGATTCTTCTGAATTATTGGGGTGACGAGAAGGTTCAGGTAATGGAAAAAAATTCATTGTATCTTCTAACTCTGAATAATTCACAAGATGAATAATTTAGAATAATACATAGGAACATAGGACGAGACACTAATTTTAAAATATTATGGACTGAAAAGTGATGATTATTATGGATAATTTAGTATGAAAAGCGATGATAAATGTTCCCTTTGTTATATAGGAAATTGCAAAAAAGAATTCAGAGGCACGACAGAAAATTACTGAAACACATACTACTGGATCCACGAGTTTCGCGCAAGTTGCCCAAATGCTGGTAATGTAATTTGATGTTATTTCAAGTATATTTTGTAGAAATTTTATTAGTTTTTGTATTCCCCAATGTATTAGCAGGATAGTTCATATTTTTAATATGTAAATTTACTTCAGCGACTTGAAAAACTGGCCAAACTGGAAAAAGAAAAACAGGAGAAACTTGGGAAAATGCCTGTCAATGATGATGGCGAGGGTGAGGGTAATGGTGAGGAAGATCCGATTAAAGTATCAGATGCTGATATCTACCTAGCGACTCGCAAACGAGACGAGAAGCGTGAGTACAAGTTGCCTGAACAGGTGCTCAAAATGGTTAATGATAAAATTGTAAGTTCAAATAATTCAATTGACATTTTCCTCTACTAATTTATCTATTGTTGATTGTATTTGCGTTTTAAACAAATGCTCTGTTCTTTTACAGGTTGATGTTAAGAAAACTCTGGAAACCGAAGGTGTGGAAGCTGCTAATAAATTGGTTCGTGGTGACAAGGAACACAACCCATCTTACCTAATTGGGAGGCTTATTCGGAAAAAGGAACCAAAGTCAACGTCTTCAACATCTTCAGGTACATCCTCCATTCCAGTTCCAGACCAGTTGGTGTCGGAGCTAACTGCTAAGATCAGAGCTCAACTTCAGCAAGAGATGGATCATAAACTTGACCAAAAAATGCGAGAAATGATGAAAATGTTGGCTGAAAAGAATCCAGAATTAAAGTTAGACACTTCTGAGGACTCTGAGAAATCTGCGAACTCTGAAAAATCTGCGAACTCTGAAAAATCTGCCGAAGTGTCTTATGAAGATGACAATGATGTCAATACTGACTGATCAGATCATTTTATGCTATGCTAAGTAAAAACAGTAGTTATATGTACTTAACTTTTCAATGTTGGTATGGTTTATGTAGTAGATGGATGATTGGAATGGTTTGTGGATTTGTTGTTATTTTGGATGGTTTTAATGTATTGAAATGGCTTCTGGACAGCCTATTTAGGTATTGGATTGTTTGGTAATATTTTGAATGGGAAGTTCTATATTTCAATGTCACATGTTGCTATTCTTTATTTAAAGTGTTGGTAAAAAGCATGCAAAGTGTAACCATTAACTCCAAATTATTTAGTCTTTATGTGTTGGCAAAAGTATAGCAAAGTGTTGGCACAAAATCTAAAAATGTTCAAGAAAAAGTGTAGGCATAGTGGTAAGGGTGTTGGTAAAAACATCTAAGTGTTTCATAATTTGGTGTTACAATAGTACTGCAACTGTGTTGGCATAGGTCTATAGCAATACTATTAGTAGTGTTACTACAAAGATAAATGTGTTGGTATAGATCTATAGCAACAACTAATAATATGTAGCCACAGAAATAAAAAGTGTTGGCGTAGGGGTCTACGCCTACACATTTCTCCCGTGTTACCAAAAACTACAAAAGTGTTGGCGTAGACCCCTATGGTAGCGGCCCTTTTTGTAACACCCTCAAATTTGGTCAAAGTGTGACCATAGCCTATTTTTTTCCTTTTACCAACAGTTTTTTGGGCTATAACCACACTTTTTCAGGTGTTGCTGTAGCCCACTTATGGCGTAGTGATCCTTAAGTATTTGCGAAGGACTAAGGATATTTTTCTTGTTTTTGGTGGATCTGAGTTGAAAATAGAGGGTTATACTGACTCTAGTTTTCAATCAGAAAGCGATGATAGCACATCCATGTCAGGGTACGTGTTTACTCTGAATGGTGGAGCGATTAGTTGGAAGAGTTCCAAACAGTCTACAACGGCTGACTCCACAGCGAAAGCAGAGTATATAGCTGCAAGTGAGGCTGCAAAAGAAGCCGTTTGGATGAGGAAATTTGTTTCTGAGTTGGGAGTTGTTCCTAGCATTGAGGAGCCTATTGTGTTGTATTATGATAACAACGCAGCAATAGCTCAAGCCAAGGAACCTAGGTCTCATAAAAATTCCAAACATGTTTTGCGGCGCTTTCATTTGATTAGGGAGATCATTGAAAGAGGAGATGTCAAAATTGAGAGAGTTGACACACATAACAACGTAGCAGATCCACTCACAAAGACATTGTCTCAGATTCACTTTGATCGTCATAAAGTGAAGATGGGTATAAGATACCAGTGTGATTGGGTTTAGTTCAAGTGGGAGATTGAATGTAATTGTCCTAAATCCAATCATGTATGATGAGTTAGGAAGAACTTTCTTGTATTCTTATTTGATTTCATTAATGTTAATGAAAGACTTGTTTTGTTTTTATTACGGGCTTTATCTATTTAAAGTGTTTTAAATAAGATGTTCCATAGTTTAGAGTAAAGCTTCTAGAATTATAATGAGATTATAATAGTGAGATCTAGAAGATGATAACTCTAGACTTAAACAGTTCCTGATCATAGGATAACTAATCAAAAGTTGGTGAATCCGCAAAGATTGGTACATACTATGCTTGCTCCCGTCAGGAGGATGTCTGTTCTCATAGGTATTTGTGTGGTGACAATATATCTAGTATGTAGGTGCTTGTTAGGGAATAAGTTCACTGAACATGACTCGATAAGTTGAATAGCTAATGGAGTTTACTCACGTGTCAATAGTTATTCACTGAGTGATAGTTGTACAAGTGTCCTTAGACTTGAGATCGTTAGAGTTATCTTGTATATAATGAACTATGCTTTGGATTAGTCCTTAGTCTCAAGGACATCCATTAGGTCTATTCTGGGCATAGGGATTTGTGTATGGAGATAGTTAACGTCAATAGAGGATCTACCCCTTCCAGTATAGGAAGAGAATATCCTATGTAATTCTTAGTATGCGAGTTCTGGAATCTCTGGCCAGAGTGTATGAAATTAGAAAGGAGTTTCTAATTTGCATTAATATGAACTTAGCATTATGAATAAGAAATCATATGATTAAATTTGATAGGCCTGACACGAGATCCATGTCTTGTATTTAATCGGGATATTGTAGGGTAGAAGGAATTGATTGTACTGAAACTAGTCAGTGACATGTTCTTGGTATTCTAAGCAGTGAATTCATATTATCCGGATAGTCACGATATGTTGAGAAGCATCAGTCACGATGTAGAATAAATATAATTAATCAGTTAATTATATTTAATGAATTATTAGAATTCATATAAATAATAAATAAAAGTTTATTATTATTTATTTCTACTACCGGCTTAATATTGAACCTACAGGGTCACACCATAAAAGAATATTTTCTTTGATGAAAAGATTTAAATTAAGAGAGAGGAAGAATTATTTTCTAAATAGTTTAGAAAAAGAAATAATGATTAAAATAGTTTTAACCATTATTAAAGAATCTTAGAAATGTGGGGTTAATATATATATATAGATATATTATTAAAAACCCTAGGAAAGCCCTATAAATAGAATGAGATAGTTCATTCTAAGGCACATCTTGTTTTTGTGAAAAACCTAGAAAAAGGAGCTAGACTCCATCTCTCCCTCTCTCTCTTTTTCTCTCTAAAAAGTCTTAAAGTTTTTTTTTCCGAAGAATTCATCGAAGGAAAATTCTTGGTGGATACCGGTAGAGTGCTTCACACTCTGAGGAGCAACTTCTTGCAACCATCGATTTTAAATCTTCGATTCGCAAGGTATGGTTACGATTCCCTCGTTCTAGATTTTATATGTTTTTTCTATATGTGCGATACATGGTTTTTACAGAATAAATGTTATATCACGCTTCCGCTCATCCGTAAATTCCTGCATTCATATCATAACGGACTTGTATTGAAACAAGCCCAATTGTATTAGAACAAGCCTGTATTGGACGTCTCGTAATACAGGTTTTACTTGTAGCCCAAATATTAATTACGAAATTAATATTTAATTAGAGTTTCGGGCCTTATTAATGGGCCTTATTTATGGACCAATTAGGGTTAATTAATGCAATATTAATTATGTCTTTAGGGTTATTTTTAACCCATATCAGTTACAAATTTCAACCCTTTTCAAATTTGATTGATATATTATATAAAAATGCAGATAAGTTATTTTTTGTCTGGTAAATAAGTTTGCTTCAATTATCTACTTGATTTAGTTTTATTTAATTTATTTAATTTTATTAAACTTAAAATTTAATTTTATTATTTAATTTAATTTTATTATTATATCTTATAAAAATATTTAATTTTAAATAAAATTTTAAAATATCGTATGCCTAGCACAGGCAATAATCTAGTTTAGCAGAACGATTCTTCGTGCCCGGTATATGAGCCGAAAATTTAAGTGGCATGACGAGGAATTATTGTCGTGATAAAGATGGCAATCTTATACCCCCAATCCCGAATGCACTGATAAATTATATATGGATATTAAACATATTGTACTAAAATTAATTGATATAAAAAATTTCATACAACAGTTGAATTAAGGCATATGAAGCAACACTAAGTCAATGGTGGCCTTCCATTACAAGGAATGTAAGGTTTTGTTTTGTATGCTCATGAGTACAACAAGTATGCAGTGTGCTTGAATGCGGGAGCTAGGGCTGTAATTCGAGTCGAGCCGAGTATTAATTCTAGCTGAGTTTTTTTTCACGAGCTGAGCCGGCTCATTTAATTAAACAAACCAAATCTTCTGCCTAAACTCGGCTCGTTTAATATCACGAGCCGAGCCGACTCGTTTAGTTAAACGAACCTATTTAAACAAGTCAGGCGAGCCGGCTCGTGTAAAATTACACTTAAACGAGCCTAATCTTCTGTCTGAACTCGGCTCGTTTAATTTCACGAGTCGAGTCGAGCCGGTTCGTTTAGTTAAACGAGCCCGATCTTATGTTCGAGCTCGACTCGTTAACGAGTTCGAGTCGAGCCGAGCCTTACTATACGAGCCTAGTCGGGTCGGGCTCGCGAGCCGCCCGACTCGAATTACATGCCTAATTTGTAGTAATTGTAATTGTAATTGTTGTGCACACTTAAGGTTATTGAATGTAATTGTTGTTTGGTATAATTTGTAGCCCAAGTGGGAGATTGTTAGATTATTTATTAATAATCACAATTTATGGGCTTATAAATTAAATACAGTTATATTTAATGTTTATTCTATATTTGGACTAATTAAGTGGTCTAAAATAAAGGGTCCAATAACATCTTATTCGGTATGGGCTTTGTAATGTGTAATACCCAATAGTAAGTCTGATTAGGGTTAATGAGGTCTAATTAGACGACTATATAAAGACCATAATACGGTTTTGGTCCCCAAAGCTATTCACAACCTCTACTCCTCTATTCCCATCAAGTTGAGCGAGATACGGCTAGAGGCGAATCAAGTCTGTGGAAGATCAAGTCCCATAATCCGTATTCATATCCACCATCATGAATTCAGGAACGCTTTCGCACTACAGTTTATTATGTAACCTTGATAACATCGCATAAGATGATCCTAGATTATATATTTAGATCTAACAAGTGGTATTCGAGCCTATCTTATGTTCAATTATTAGGGTTGATCATATATATTATATGATTGTAGGGTTGATCATATATATTATATGATTGTAGGGTTGATCATATATATTATATGATTGTATTTATTTGATTATCGATCTGTGAATTATTGTATTATTGGCATATCTATTTACGTTTTCTGAGATTTGGATATTGTGTATATTAATTATACAAATTGTTGGCCATACATACATGTTTGATTTATGAATATAGCTTAGAAAAAGAATGTGCATATTGGTATTTAGTTGTATGTTTTGCTGCCATGCGTGATATATATTAAATTCAAGAGCATGAATGTATGTCATCTGGTTATGAATTTATGATATCTTTTCCATTACGATGCCATACTAAACCAAGTCATGTTAACTAATGGCTGATCATGTCAGTAGAACATAAAATCAGGAGAATTTTTTTTATAGTGCAGCCGTGATTATCCGTGATTATAGAATCAATTTTTTTTTATTCGTGTTTCTTGGAATCAGTTTGATACAAAAATAGTCTCCTGTATATTGAATAAGTAGCCGATGGTTTCAGATTCTTTTAACTCATGTATTGGTTAACATATTTTTTTTGTAAAATATTAAGTGATTATTTTTATATATTTTACAAATTAAACAGTAAAAATATTAAAATTTTAGGTGATGTATTTTAATATTTTTTACATCGTTACGGATTTTGGGCATCATAATTTTTAATAAGATAATTATTTATCTTGTCCTTTTATTTCGTAAATAAGTGAGTTGAAGCAAAATATTGCCAAAGTGATATTTATGTGTAGATTTATTTATTTTAAAATAATAGGATGTGTATATTTATTATTTATGCGTTAATAATCGGCCTAAAGGAAGGTTATTAATGGCCAAATAATGAATATGCGTGCGGAAATAAATATGTAATAATTATAAATTTTTCATGTGAGTGATAAACCGGCCCAAAGGAAGGTTTTTTGCTTGACCGAATTTATTATTAATATTTGATTTCTGCGTGGAGAGTACCACTTACAAGTTAATATTTCTGTCCAAAGACTAAATGTTAATGTTGTGTTAGGTATCTTGTCTAAATGGGCCCACACACTATAATTTTTAAATTCATGTTTTATTTTTATGCATGCTTTTATGTATGAATTTGACATGATTTTTTTGCGAGCTTATATTTTTTTTGTTCCAATTGCTAGTTAATGCATCTGCTACTACTATAACCGCCAACATGAACTCCATTCCCGTGCTTAACGGCACAAACTTTAAGAGCTGGAAAGAGAACGTTCTGTTAGTTCTCGGTTGCATGGATTTAGACTATGCTATAAGGAAATAACAACCTGCTTCTCTTACGGATGAAAGTTCTGCTACTGATAAATTGAATTTTGAGAAGTGGGAACGTTTTAATCGCTTAAGTCTAATGATGATAAAGCGCAGCATTCCTGAAGCATTCAGGGGCGGTATGTCTGATGACTCCGATGAGGTATCTATAAAGGATTTCCTTGATGAGCTTGAAAAGCGTTTTGCAAAAAATGAAAAGGCTGAGACAAGTAAGCTTTTAGCTGATCTTGTTCAGATGAGGTATAAAGCTAAAGGAAATATTCGGGAGTACATTATGGAGATTTCTAACATCGCTTCAAAACTTAAGGCACTAAAGCTTTACTTCTCTGATGATTTGTGACAAGGCTGTCGCGTGCCTATCAAATAATAATATCTATCAAATCCTTCTAACTATGTAGTAGGGCAAGTCAGAGTCGATCCCACAGAGACAAACGTATCAATCACTAGTTATTCTTGATTCAATTCAACTAAGCAAGTAACACAATAAATTATTGAGAGATTTTTAAACTAATATTATACTAAGGCAAATTGTATTGTATTATCAATTAACTAAAACATCTAGAATTAAGTATCCCCACTAGCATGAATCAATGCAATTATGATTTTCCACCCCAATTAATCATACGCTACTCAAGAGGAAAGATGCGCCCTATAAAATACCAATAACCTCTCTCGAGTATTAATGGCTTCTCTAAAAATACACTCAAGCCTATTTTCATGGTATCATGCAATTTAGAGACATTAAACACAACATCCTAACTTCCTAACAATCCGTTCTACCTATTTTCATGGAGAAGTTCATGTCCTTATTGGATAAATCACAACCATCTAAGTCCAACTTTCGATGATAAATAGATATTAGGTTCAAACAATAAACATAATCACGTCTGACATGTTATTGTTAATTAAGCACAACTCAATAAGCAAGAGCATACAACATAACTGAATTGGGGGTTGGGGGAAAATCATACATCAATCATAACTAGGGTTCAACTTAACCCTAGATTAAATAACTACTCACTCATAATTAAACTAACAAAACACATAATATAATAAGAACACATGACAATATTAAGAACAGAGAATAAAAAACCTTTAATCTTTCTCCCAAGAAGAAAAGTACAAGTCTCTCTATGTCTGTATGTATCTATGTATATCTGTATATCTGTATATATGTCTCTCTCAGATCTGATGTTTATATACATATTCTCAAATATTTTAATGCCTTGAGAAAAGTACAATTACGTTTCCTAAACTGATTCTGTTTTACAAGGAAAATTCGTAGCTGACTTTTCTTCAGTAAATCTGAGCCGTTCCTGAATTAATTTAATAATTGGACCACTTTAGAATAAAAGAGATTTCCATTATCTTCGTGTGGGCTGTTAAATCGTCCAATTCTGACTTCTAGATCTCAAGATATGACCCAAACAATGAATTATGTGCAGGCAGCCCAACAAATCCGAATTTCCTTCTAATAAATCTCCAAATTAAACTCTTTATTCTCCAATCCTTCCAAGTTTAGGATTTCCATGCTTCCTACAATAAAACATTAAAATTTATTAAATAAAAATCCAATTAAATGCAAAATATAATAAATATGAGGAATAAAATCATATAAAATATATATAAATATATACTCTATCAAACATCCCCACACTTAGTATTTTGCACGTCCTCGGGCAAATGAAGAAATAAAAATAATATTAACTAATAGGACCACCACTTTCATAGATGACACGATTGCATTGAGCATATGCAACAAGCCGTTAAACCCCTAGGCAGCCCTAGTAGGACGAGTTTTGTCTCGTGAGGGTTTATAGAAGATATACCCACAAAATCAAATATTTTCAACCACCAAGTCTCTCAAACATGCAACATGTCATAGTACTCCACACATTGCAAATTTCAATCACATAACAACATGGAAGTGTCTGAAAGTACAAGTACTCTCACTTTAAGCATCATTAACACAAAATAATCCAAGTATGCACACAATGTCTAGATAGACAAAAATATCATGAGATAGACATCAAAATCGCATTCAACAAGTAAGCATGCTATGGATAAATATCTCACATTGCTCTCACTTCACACAAGTGTATGGGTATAAGTGTATCGCTCAAGTTCAATCAATGTACTCATGTGCTACCATATGCTTGGTTGTCCACCAAATCTCCACCACCTCGTTTATATGCATACATGAATCAAAAGGTCTTTGTTAAAGGTTGTAACGGGGCTTAGGTACGGGGTAGGATATCAAAGAAACAGGCTAACAAGTGGCTAAACTTGATAACTAATAGAGTATAATGTTCACTTTTAATTAAAGCACCCAACATGAAACTTAGATTATGTAAAAGTTGATCAAGCTTTCACAAACATTAAACTTCAAAGCACATATACCCCATGTACTTTCCCACTTTCACATTGTATCAATCAAATGAACACAACTCTACATTATCTTCCTCTTGCTCATAACTTCTTTTTTTTTTTCCTTTTTTTTTTTCAAAAGTCAAGTCATTCTCCAGTAACCAAGGGCAGTGAAAAGTCACCAAGAATGTACTTAATACCAGCACACATGGATCGTCCCTTTCATATGACATTGCACTTGCCACCCATTGATCTCAAAGGAGTACTTGATACTTGTTTGCAATTCCATACCATATTGTATCCCACCAAAATGTAACCTTTAACCAAAATAAATCCCCACACTAAATATTCACCAACCCTTGAATTGAATCAATATGCTCTACCAGTAAATCAAGACAAGAATAAATAAGTAGGCTCAAAATTTTTTAGATTGGTGATATACGAAATAAACGGGTATAAGCTCAAGGGGTTCACTAAGGATTATTTTTTATATGGGTACTGTTTTGGGTAAATGAGGTTAATCCTAGTGCCTTTATCATATTCATGCATACACATATCATGTAGTCTCAAAATGGTTTAAAACAAGTTCTAGAGCAACAAGAATCATGATGAACAACACACAACAAAAAAATGGATTGATAAAAAATCTATCAATCATAAATTAGGCTCAAATCCTCACAAGGTGAAAGCATGCTTAACTCAGTAAAATTGACCAAGAAACATCTCAAGTTTTTAAATGTTCGCAAGCACACACAAGGAATTACCAAGCATCAAATGATTTTTCATGAATATGACACTGAGAATTAATCATGCGAAATTAATCTACACAATGTGTACTTATCTATGCTAACATGCTTTTGAGACAAGGCAATTATATACAAAAAGTTTTTAATTTTTTTAATTTTTTTGGATTTTTATGATATATAATTTTTTTTGTTTTTTTTAAATATATTATTATTAAGAACACGTCCCCACACTTAAGCGGTTCATTGTCCCCAATGAATAATATATATAAATATGCAAAACTAACAAGATCCTAAAAGAAATACAAAAAGAATAAGAGTGAAAAATTATACAAAGAAAGGTTAGAAATACTCCCCTAGTGCATGAAGTCTCGGTTGGAAAATGTGGGAGAGTGTTCCTCCTCCAAAATCTTGGGTTGCCTCCCAAGAAGCGCTTTTTTAAGGTCATTAGCTCGACCTTCTTATCAATCAACCTGGGGAATGGAGTGAAAATGGAGCATCCACTTTCTCAACATATTTTCTTATGATCTCTCCCAAAAACTTATAAGTTTCATCCAAAGCTTTATCCAACAATACTACTCTTCTATCTCGAGCAAACTTTAAGAGTGCAACAACTATCCTTGACGTTTCATCTAGTGAGACAAACTTAAAAAGAAATTTAATAAGTAAGTCTTCCCAAGTGGTAATGGAATTTGAGGGTAATGAAAATAACCAATTTTTAGCTCCATCCCTTAAAGATAAAGGAAATAATCGAAGTCGAATGGCCTCATCAGAAACTCCATCACACTTGATAGTATCACAAATCTTCAAAAAGTTTTCAATATGAGCATCAGGATCTTCAACAGATAATCCACCAAACTGAATTTCACCAATCGATTTCATTGTTGAAGGCTTCAAATCAACATTAGTGACATGTAAATCTCTCACTGAAATTGCTGGAGGTTCAGAGAGAAAAATATCAGCCTTCATATCTTGATCTCCACCCAAGGTCTTAACCATAAGAACAGCTTCATTACTCTTTTCAAGATCACTCTTCTTCAGAGAAGGGCTAAGCAAAGAGTTGGAAAATTTAAATTCCATCTTCTCATCTCCAACTTCAAAAGAAATTTTTCCATGCATCATATCAACTTTTGCACCAGCTGTAGCTAAGAAAGGTCTCCCGAGAATAATAGAATTTTGTGCATCTTCCTCCATCTCCATGACCACAAAATCACATGGAATAAAAAACTTTCCTACCTTGACAGGAACATCTTCAAGTATTCCAAGTGGAACTTTTACACTTCTATCTGCCAATTGTAGAGATATACGTGTGGGTTTGAGTTCACCCATCTGAAGCTTATTGCAGATTGATATGGGCATCAGACTTACACTTGCCCCAAGAACACATAAAGCTCTTTTGATTTCAAAATTTCCAAGTTTCACAGGAATAGAGTAGCTACCTGGATCAATTAGCTTTTTAGGAAGACTATTCTGCGAAATAGCACTGCACTCTACCATTAATGAGATAGTAGAACTTTCTTCAATCTTCCGTTTGTTTGACAATAATTCCCTAAGGAACTTCCCATAAGAAGGCATCTCTTTGATAGCATCTAAGAAAGGGATATTAAGCTCTAACATTTTCAACATATCCATAAATTTCATAAACTTCTCTCCAAGCCTAGCTTGCACCAACCTTTGAGGAAACAGGTGGTACGTAAGGTCTGACAGGAGCAACTGTGGGTTCCTTCTTCTCTTCTTCAACTGCTTCTTGCACAATCACATTTTCAGATTGAATTTTCTCCCCATCTTCTTCAACAATAAAATTATCACTAATCATCTTCATCTCTGGCCCTTGCAATTCCTTATCACTTCTTAAAGTTATAGCATTCACGTGGGCTCTATGTGGTTGTTCAGTTTGGCCAGGAAGTTGGCTTGAAGACTTGCTAAGTTGATTCAACTGTTGAGCAATTTGAGTGAATGAATTCTCCATCAACTTGTTATGAGCCTTTATCTCATTGATACTTGATTCAAAGTAATCATTCTTCTTTGCTTGTGTAGAGATAAATCCTTCCAAAAGATTTTCCAAGTTAGATTTTTGTGGCTGAGCTGGTTGAAAACCTGGCGGCTGAGAAAAATTATTTTGTGGAGGTTGAGCTTGAGCCTGGTTATTTCTATAGGAGAAATTAGGATGATCTCTCCAACCTGGATTGTATGTGTTGGAGTAAGGATTATATTGTGGCCTTTGATTTTGGTTGTAGAGGGCATTTGCTTGTTCCATTGTTGTTCCAGAGGGATTGTATTGACAAGCATGTTGAGTGTGTCCAACTACACCGCATATTTCACATGAGGCAACTGTAGATGAAGTTCTAGAATCCAATTGCTCAATCTTCTTAACCATTGCATGCATAGTAGTATTCAACATGGTTAGAGCATCAACATCATACTTACCACCCTTCTTAGGATGACTTCTGTCACTGTAAGGATAATTATCATTAGACGCCATCTCGTCTAACAAAGTTTTCGCATCCTCCGTACTCTTTTTCATAATAGATCCACCAGAAGAAGCATCAACGAAATTTCGAAACTCTTGTGTTAACCCATTGTAGAATGTTTGAATCAACAACTAGTCGGGAATTCCATGGTGAGGGCATTGTCTCTGAAGTCGTTTGAATTTTCTCCAAGCATCATGAATTGTATCGTCATCATCTTGACGAAAGTTAGATATTTCATTCCTGAGCTTTGAAGTCTTCTTTTGACTGAAGAATTTAAGTAGAAACGCCTTTGCTAGACTATCCCAAGTAGTGAATGTGTTTGGTCCTTCATCCTTCAACCAATCTTTTGCTGTATCTCGGAGAGAGAATGGAAATAAGCGCAGCTTAATAGCATCATCACTAACATTGGTCAGCTTTATAGTATCACACTTTTCCAGAAAACTCTCAAGATGATCAACAGGATTTTCAGTGGACAATCCTGCGAAAGATTCATTGGAGACGAATTGTATGAATTGTGGCTTGAGTTCAAAGTGGGTAGCCGTGATTGTTGGTCTGACAATACTGGAGAGTACGTCTGTAGTGTCTGGCATACCATGCTCCCTGAGAGCCTTAGCTGATGTCTCACCCATAACTTCCTTGTCTTTATTTTTCCTTCGTAGTCCTGCTTGTCTTCTTGCTGTAGCTTCAATTTCAGGATCAAGAGCAATCAAATTTTCTGTACCTGAACTTCGAGTGTGCATGCAACGAGAGAACTAGAAACAAAGATCAAATAACAAGGGAATAATAGCCGAAGCAACACAACTAAAAGACTTAGCTAAACTTACTCAAAAAGTAACTAATCTAATACCGCTTTGTCCCCGGCAGCGGCGCCAAAAATTTGACAAGGCTGTCGCGTGCCTATCAAATAATAATATCTATCAAATCCTTCTAACTATGTAGTAGGGCAAGTCAGAGTCGATCCCACAGAGACAAACGTATCAATCACTAGTTATTCTTGATTCAATTCAACTAAGCAAGTAACACAATAAATTATTGAGAGATTTTTAAACTAATATTATACTAAGGCAAATTGTATTGTATTATCAATTAACTAAAACATCTAGAATTAAGTATCCCCACTAGCATGAATCAATGCAATTATGATTTTTCACCCCAATTAATCATACGCTACTCAAGAGGAAAGATGCGCCCTATAAAATACCAATAACCTCTCTCGAGTATTAATGGCTTCTCTAAAAATACACTCAAGCCTATTTTCATGGTATCATGCAATTTAGAGACATTAAACACAACATCCTAACTTCCTAACAATCCGTTCTACCTATTTTCATGGAGAAGTTCATGTCCTTATTGGATAAATCACAACCATCTAAGTCCAACTTTCGATGATAAATAGATATTAGGTTCAAACAATAAACATAATCACGTCTGACATGTTATTGTTAATTAAGCACAACTCAATAAGCAAGAGCATACAACATAACTGAATTGGGGGTTGGGGGAAAATCATACATCAATCATAACTAGGGTTCAACTTAACCCTAGATTAAATAACTACTCACTCATAATTAAACTAACAAAACACATAATATAATAAGAACACATGACAATATTAAGAACAGAGAATAAAAAACCTTTAATCTTTCTCCCAAGAAGAAAAGTACAAGTCTCTCTATGTCTGTATGTATCTATGTATATCTGTATATCTGTATATATGTCTCTCTCAGATCTGATGTTTATATACATATTCTCAAATATTTTAATGCCTTGAGAAAAGTACAATTACGTTTCCTAAACTGATTCTGTTTTACAAGGAAAATTCGTAGCTGACTTTTCTTCAGTAAATCTGAGCCGTTCCTGAATTAATTTAATAATTGGACCACTTTAGAATAAAAGAGATTTCCATTATCTTCGTGTGGGCTGTTAAATCGTCCAATTCTGACTTCTAGATCTCAAGATATGACCCAAACAATGAATTATGTGCAGGCAGCCCAACAAATCCGAATTTCCTTCTAATAAATCTCCAAATTAAACTCTTTATTCTCCAATCCTTCCAAGTTTAGGATTTCCATGCTTCCTACAATAAAACATTAAAATTTATTAAATAAAAATCCAATTAAATGCAAAATATAATAAATATGAGGAATAAAATCATATAAAATATATATAAATATATACTCTATCAATTTGTTTGTGCATTTGGTACTTATCTCTCTTCCTGCACAATACGGTCAATTTATAGTGAGTTATAATACTCAGAAAGATAAATGGACTCTTAATGAGCTCATTTCACATTGTGTGCAAGAGGAAGATAGGTTGAAGCGTGAGAAGACTGAAAGTGCTCATGTTACAACTACCTCAAAGGTTAATCACCGAAAGAGGACTAACGATAAAGAGACTGCGGTGGGAAAATCACAGCCTAAGCAACAAAAGACTCAGGATCAAGCTTTTGTTTGCTTCTTTTGTAAGAAATCTGGGCACGTGAAGAAGGATTGTCCCAAGTACGTCGCATGGCGTATAAAAGAAAGGGTTGCATTTGGAGCCGGAAACCAAGTGATGCTGAAAGATTCATCTATGTGGATGATGGCAATGCAGTTCCAGTTGAAGCCATTGGAACTTTTAGATTGTATTTTGAGACTGGTCATTTTGTTGAATTAAGAAAGACTTTTGTAGTACCGTCATTTATACGAAAATTGGTTTCTATTTCTGGTTTGGACAAATATGGTTACTCTTGTTCATTTGGAGATAATAAATTTAGTCTATTTCTTAATTCTTCTTTGGTTGCGACTAGTTCCTTGATTGATAATTTATATATGTTGAATACAATTGCTTCATATCATGAAACTTTGCAAATAACATCAAGAGGTACAAAACGAAAATTATCAAGAGGGAATTGCGCTATGTTATGGCATAAGCGCTAAGGACATATCTCTAAAGGGAGACTAGAGAGAATTGTGTCACATGGAATACTTGAATCTCTTGATTATTCAGACCTTAATGTATGCATTGAGTGTATTAAGGGTAAACAGACAAACAAGAGGAAATTAAGTGCCAATAGGAGTACTGGTGTCTTACAGTTGATACATACTGATATATGTGGTCCATTCCCTACAGTTTCTTGGAATGGTCAACAGTATTTTATCACTTTTATAGATGACTATTCTCGTTATGGGTACTTGTATTTAATTCATGAGAAGTCACAATCTTTGGACGTTTTTAAAGTCTTTAAAGCCGAAGTTGAAAATTAGCTAGGTGAAAAGATTAAAGCTGTCAAATCTGATCGTGGTGGTGAGTACTATGGTCGATACGACGAATCTGGTGAACAACGTCCTGGACCTTTTGCTAAATTCCTAGAGGAATGCGGAATCGTTCCACAGTACAAAATGTCTGGGCAACCACGCATGAATGGTGTTGCTGAAAGACGAAACAGAACGCTTAAGGATATGGTAAGAAGTATGATTAGTCACTCTTCTTTACCAGAATCTCTCTAGGGAGATGCGCTTAAGACTGCAGCCTACCTACTAAATAGAGTACGTAGCAAAGCAGTAGAGAAAACCCCTTATGAATTGTGGACTGGTAAAACACTTAGTCTTAATCATATACATGTGTGGGGATGTCCAGCTTAGGCAAGGCCTTATAGGTCGCATGAAAATAAACTGGTCTCAAGAACTGTTAGTTACTATTTTGTTGGGTATCCTGAGAAAACAAAGGGTTTCAAGTTTTATGATCCTTTGACAAAGTCCTTTTTCGAAACGGGAAATGCTAGATTTCAAGAGGATGTTGAGTTTGAGGGGGCAAATACAGTTGGGGATGTTGTCTTTGAGGAAGAATCAGTTTCTTTACCTCATATTGTTCAAGACAACAATGTGGATATACCTATACAATTTCCTACTCAAAATCAAGATGATGTTCAACAAGAGCAAACTCAACAACCTCAAGAGGAAGTGCCACTAAGGCGATCCACTAGAGACAGAAGGAGTACAATTCCAAATGATTATATTGTTTTTCTTCAAGAGCATGAGTTTGACATAGGGGTAATGGAAGATGATCCGATCAATTTCCAACAAGTCAAAAAAAGTGCTAAGCCAAAAGTGGATTGAAGCCATGAATGATGAGATGAAATCCATGAAGGACAATGACGTTTGGGATCTTGTCAAGTTGCCTAAAGGTGCGAAACCCGTTGATTGTAAATGGATATTTAAAACCAAAAGCGATTCAAAGGCGCGTCTAGTCGCAAAGGGTTTTACTCAAATAGAAGGTATTGATTATAAAGAAACTTTCTCTCCAGTATCATCGAAAGATTCTTGTAGAATAATAATGGCACTTGTGGCTCATTTTGATTTAGAGCTACATCAGATGGATGTCAAAACAACGTTTCTTAATGGTGACATTGATGAAACGATATATATGACACAACCAGAAAACTTTGTAATTGGTGATCCGAAGTCTATGGTTTGTAAACTTAAAAGATCCATCTATGGTACAAAGCAAGCTTCCCGTATGTGGAATCGCAAATTTCATCAAACCATTGTCTCATACGGTTTTGAGTCCAATGTTGTTGAAAAATGCATATATCATAAGTTCAGTGGGAGTAAATTTATTTTCCTGGTGCTTTATGTCGATGACATACTATTGGCTTGTAACGATATAGGCTTATTGCACGAAACCAAGAGATTTCACACAAATCATTTTGAGATGAAGGATCTTGGTGACGCTTCTTTTGTATTAGGAATTAAGATACATCGAGACCGTTCTCGAGGTATCCTTGGTTTATCACAAAAGAGCTATATCGAAAAGGTGCTTGCTAAGTTTGGTATGAAAGATTGTGCACAAATAAGTACTCATGTTGTTAAAGGAGACAAGTTTAGTCTCGAACGGTGCCCTTAAAATGATTTTGAAGGAATGGAGATGCAGAACATTCCCTATGCTTCGGCTATTGGGAGTCTCATGTATGCTCAAGTTTGTACTCGGCCGGATTTGGCATTCATTGTGGGTGTGTTAAGTAGATATACGAGTAAACCCGGAATGGATCACTGGATTGCGATCAAAAGGGTTATGAGGTACTTGCAAGGAACAAAGGATTACATGCTTGTTTATCGGAAGTGGGAAAATTTGGAGATCATTGGGTATTCCGATTCTGATCTTGCTGGTTGCATAGATACAAGAAAATCTACTTCTGGTTATGTTTTCATGTTAGCTGGAGGAGCTATATCTTGGAAAAGTGCTAAGCAGACACTTATAGCTCAATCTACCATGGAAGCAGAGTTTATAGCTTGTTATAAGGCAACCAATCATGTTATATGGTTGCGGAATTTTGTTACAGGATTGCGGATTGTTGATGGAATTGAAAGACCATTGAAAGTTTACTGTGACAATCGCTCTGCAACTGAGTTTTCAAATAATAATGGAAGCTCTGCAGCTTCTAAACATATAGATATTAAATATCTAGTTGTTATAGAGAGAGTGCAAAATCAGATAGTGTCTATTGAGCATATAGGAACAAATTTTATGCTAGCAGACCCACTTACTAAAGCTTTGACACCTAAAGTCTTTCTTGGGCATACTGCTCAAATGGGTGTTGTCTCTTTGGAGGATATTCAGTTCTAGTGGGAGTTTGTTTTGTTCTTGTATTCAGTATTCAGTTTATATTGACACTATTGTGATATATTGTATATTTTGAGTTTTCTGCGGAATAAAGTTAATTTCTTTTATTTTACTTTCTCTATTACTCTAAATGAGTTATTTTTTTCAATTGTGGTTTTGACATAAAGTTGAAAGAATAAAGACTGATCTCACTAAGGTATTAAGGATCAATTGGAAATAGGCATGATTGAGATCACATTGCATGTAATTTCCAGTTACACATCCATACTTGATCTATGTCATTGAGTATATTTATGTGGTGATCATTGAGGATCGAGTTACGGTGATGTGACGAAGGTCGCTTTGGTTTAATGTTTATATATGAGATGGGCCAGATTGACTAAGGAAGATGATTGTAAAGAATAAACAATTTTGTGCGCACTTAAGGTTATTGAATGTAATTGTTGTTTGGTATAATTTGTAGCCCAAGTGGGAGATTGTTAGATTATTTATTAATAATCACAATTTATGGGCTTACAAATTAAAATACTGTTATGTATAATTATGGATGACCCTTCAAACCTCCAACCATGACCCTTCAAACCTCCAACCTTTGATCTTTCAACTCATGTAACTCAAGACTTTACAAGTCCAAGTAACCTCTATCTTATAAGCCTATAAATAGGCTCCAAACTTGAGTTTGTAGGATATACAAATATATGAATAAAATGATAATCTCCCTTCTCTCTATTATCTAGCTCTCTCCATTGTTATATATATTATTATACAACACGTTATCAGCACGAGGCAATGATAATTCATTCATACTGAATATCACCAGCTATTCATTTTCTCCCCCTAATTTTGAGAAAACAGACTCAATAAATTGAGTCATAGCCAAATACATATAAATGGCTCCAAATATATATTGATTGATAACCACTTATTTATAATGTATATCCAACTCTATTTTATTATTGTGGTGGAGCAATTATAGCTGACCAAATTTAATTTATTTATATAGGGAGATATTATGATAACTAGATGGCTAGGTATGAATCAATAACACACATGGTGATGAGCCAAAAACTATCAGACCCAGATAACTTTCTTACATGGCATGATCGTTTAGGCCATCCGGGTTAAACAATGAAGTGAAGAATCATAGAAAATTCAAATGGGCATCCTTTAAAGAACAAGATTGTTCCATTGTCCAAGGATTTCTCTTGTGTTGCTTGTTTTCAAGGAAAACTTATAACAAGACCATCACATATGAAAGTTGCAATTGAATGTCCATCATTTCTAGAGCGAATTCAAGGAGATATATGTGGACCTATTACCCCATCAAGTGGGCCATTTCAGTACTTTATGGTACTTAGAGATGCATCGACCCGTTGGTCACATGTTAGTTTATTGTCCACTCGTAACGTTGCATTTACAAGACTCCTTGCCCAAATAATCTGATTAAGGACACAATTCCCTGATCATGCAATCAAGAAAATTCGATTGGATAATGCAGGAGAATTTAATTCTCAATCTTTTAATGATTATTGCATGGCAATTGGGATTGACGTGGAACATCCGGTTCCACACACGCATACCCAAAATGGTTTAGCAGAATCTTTTATTAAGAGACTACAATTGATTGCTAGGCCCTTACTTACGAAAACAAATTTACCAAATACTGCATGGGGACATGCAATATTACATGCTGCATCACTTGTTCGTTTAAGACCGACTGCTTATCATAAAAATTCCCCATTGCAGCTTGTAAATGGTCAAGAACCAAATATTTCGCACTTAAGAGTTTATGGGTGTGCGGTTTATGTTCCAATATCTCCTCCCCAACGAACAAAAATGGGACCTCAAAGAAGATTAGGGGTATACGTTGGGTTTGACTCTCCCTCAATTATCAAATATTTGGAGCCCTTAACTGGTGATTTATTCAAGGCAAGATTTGCCGACTGTTAGTTTGATGAGACAACTTTTCCTGCATTAGGGGGAGATAAGTCAAAATTTGAAAAAGAAAGAAAAGAAATTTTGTGGAATGCAGTATCTCTGTCTCATTATGATCCTCACACAAATCAATGTGAGCTTGAAGTTCAAAAGATTATCCACCTACAAGAAGTGACAAATAAATTGCCAGATGCATTTACTGATGTCAAAACAGTGATGAAGTCACATATACCAGTTGTTAATGTTCCTTGTAAAATCAAACTTCCTGATGAAGGGAATAAAATCATGCTAGCAAATGAGTCTAAAGCATGCCAGAAGCGTGGTAGACCTATTAGATCCAAAGATAAAATCCTAGAAAATCAAGGAAACTTGATAAACAAGCTGGTACATCAAATGACATCATTCCAAATAAAATAAAATTGATCACTGAAGATACGTCTTCAAAATATGATCAAACACCTGAAATTGAGGACAATGAAGAGATCTCGATAAATTATATCATTTCAGGAAAAAGGTGGAATAGAAAAGAAATTGTCATGGATGAAATATTTGCATATGCAGCTGCTCTTGACATTTCTGAAGAAATTGAGGATCATGAACCTAGATCGATCTATGAATGAAAAAGAAGAAATGATTGGCCAAAGTGGAAAGATGCAATTGAGATAGAATTGAAATCACTTGAAAAACGACACGTTTTTGGACCTATTATCCAAACACCTGCAGGTATGAAACCCATTGGATATAGATGGGTATTTGTGCGCAAAAGAAATGAGAAAATTGAAGTTGTGAGATACAAGGCACGCCTTGTTGCACAAGGCTTCTCACAAAGACCGGGAATTGATTATGAAGAGACTTATTCCCCGGTAATGGATGCAACAACATTCAGATTTTTACTAAGTTTATCAATTTTGGAAGGGCTCCGCATGAATTTAATGGATGTTGTGACTGCTTCCTTTTATGGGTCACTAGATAATGACATTTACATGAAAATCCCTGATGGACTAAAAATGCCTGAAACATGTAATTCAAGACCCCAAGATATTTACTCGATTAAACTAAGAAGATCATTGTATGGATTGTAACAATCAGGTCGAATGTGGTATAATCGTCTCAGTGATTACCTTTTAAAAAATGGTTATGTTAATAATGTGATTTGTCCATGTGTTTTTATTAAAAGGACAAATATGGGGTTTACTATCATTGCAGTTTATGTTGATGATTTAAATATCATTGGGACCCCAGATGAACTTCATGAGACGATTGAATATTTGAAAAGAGAATTTGAAATGAAAGATTTAGGCCAAACGAAGCTTTGCCTTGGTTTTCAAGTTGAACATTTACCTAAAGGAATCTTTGTCCACCAATCATCATATATTGAAAAGATCCTTAAAAGATTTATAATGGATAAAGCATATCCTGTTAGTACACCCATGGTTGTTCGCTCAATTGAAAAGAAAAAGGATCCATTTCGCCCAAGAGAAAAGGGAGAAGAACTTCTTGGTCCTGAAGTACCATACCTTAGTGCTTTTGGTGCATTAATGTATCTTGCCAATTGCACACATCCTGATATTGCATTTTCTGTTAATTTATTGGCAAGACATAGTTCTGCTCCAACTCGAAGACATTGGACTGGTGTGAAACAAATATTTAGATATCTTCGAGGAACAATGAATATGGGTTTGTTTTATTCTAAAGACTCACGACTGGAATTAGTTGGTTATGCAGATGCAGGATATCGGTCTAATCCTCACAAAGGAAGATCACAAACAGGTTACATATTCACATATGGTGATACCGCGATATTTTGGCGGTCTACAAAGCAGACTCTTGCAGCAACTTCTTCGAATCATGCTAAATTGTTAGCACTTCATGAAGCAAGTCGAGAATGCGTGTGGTTAGGGTCTTTGGTCCCCCATATCCGAGAATCATGTGGTCTTTCAGTCAATAAAGGAAGTCCAACTCGAGAAGGTTATATTAAAGGAGATAGGACGAAACACATTGATCCAAAGTTCTTTTTCACCCATGAACTTCAGCAAAGGGGAGAAATCGATGTTTGTCAGATCCGCTCATGTGAGAATCTAGCAGATTTGTTCATAAAAGCACTTCATACATCATCCTTCAGGAAATTGGTAAATAAGATTAGAATGCGTAAGCTTCTAGATATATTTAAATGAGGGGGAGACATGATAGTTCTATTACATTACATTATGTGCAACACGTGTACTCTTTTTCCTTCACTAGGGGTTTTCCCACAGGGTTTTTCCTAGTAAGGTTTTAACGAGGCATGTTGTTAGTACATGTCATCCAAGGGGGAGTGTTATGTATAATTATGGATGACCCTTCAAACCTCCAACCATGACCCTTCAAACCTCCAACCTTTGATCTTTCAACTCATGTAACTCAAGACTTTACAAGTCCATGTAACCTCTATCTTATAAGCCTATAAATAGGCTCCAAACTTGAGCTTGTAGGATATACAAATATATGAATAAAATGATAATCTCCCTTCTCTCTATTATCCAGCTCTCTCCATTGTTATATATATTATTATACAACAAATACAATTATATTTAATGTTTATTCTATATTTGGACTAATTAAGTGGTCTAAAATAAAGGGTCCAATAACATCTTATTCGGTATGGGCTTTGTAATGTGTATTACCCAATATTAAGTCTGATTAAGGTTAATGGGGTACAATTAGACGACTATATAAAGACCATAATAGGGTTTTGGTCCCCAAGGCTATTCACAACCTCTACTCCTCTATTCCCATCAAGTTGAGCGAGATACGGCTAGAGGCGAATCAAGTCTGTGGATGATCAAGTCCCATAATCTGTATTCATATCCACCATCATGAATTCAGGTACGCTTTCGCACTACAGTTTATTATGTAACCTTGATAACATCGCATACGATGATCCTAGATTATATATTTAGATCTAACAGAGTGGGCATCAACAACAATATATCTGGAAGTTTTTGAAATATTAAAATAACATAATAAAGGTCTAGTGCAACAAAATTATTATAAACCTCGGAGGCCTAATAATTGGATAAATGAGTAATCAAGAGACAAAAAGGCAGGTGGTTAGAAATTGTTAGATTAGGATTCAATGATTGTCAGGATCTAGACTCAACTGATCAGGATTGCTGACATCATCAGTATTGCATGGTTATCAGTATTTGCTCAAGCGTCAGTATCAGGATTGTCATCAGGATTTCTATATCAGGACTGGGATCAGGATTGATCATCAGGACTGGAAGCTGATCAGGATTTCTATTTCGAGTTGGTTTATGAGTCTAGTTAAATAAGGAAGAGTATTTTGTCGGTTCCTTATTTATAGTAATGCAGCTATCGATTTAGGATATGTTTCAATCTTTGTAGTTGATTAGGACTTATCTTGTAATTGATAGAGAAGCTGTGTAGTATATAAACATAGGTTAGGTTTCGATTTATATTGATCAAATACACGAGTATTTTGAAACCTAGAAGCTCTCAAGAACATTAGAATTTCTTGAGAGAGTTTGTAACAGTTTTATATCAGATTTAATAAAGCTATTATTATTCTTTCATATTTGTGATATACACTTTAATAAGTCGAGAATCTTATACAATTGTATTCAACCCCCTTCTACAATTGTTATTTACTGGGCAACAATTGGTATCAGAGCCAACTGATTTAAATTTGAATCAGATACGATCTAAGATGTCGACAAAGTATGAAAGTATGAAAATTCCCATCCTGAAGAAATCTGAATATCCAACATGGAAGGTAATGATGCTGATGTACCTGGAGGCTATGGATCCTGACTATTTGGATAGGATTCGTGATGGACCATATATTCCAACAAGACTTATTCCACAAACAGATACTGTACCTGAAGACTACGCGGTCAAGGTGAAAACAGATTGGACTCCAGAAGAGAAAGCTGATGTTCTCAGAGATGCAAAGATAAAGAATATTCTTCACAACAGTCTTGATGTTGTCATGTCAAACAGGGTGATTGCATGAAAGTCTGCAAAGGAAATTTGGGACACTTTGGAAGTTCAATGCCAAGGATCTGCATCTGTCAAGAAAAACAGAAGGGCTCTATTGATTCAAGAATATGAACAATTTGATGCTAGACCTGATGAGAGCCTGACTTATTTGTATGATAGATTTCTAACACTCCTGAATAATCTATCTTTAGTTGGCAAGGAATATGTTTCTGAAGATTCTAACACCAAGTTTCTAAGAGCTTTACCAGAAGAATAGGATAGAGAAACATCAATCATTAGACATCAGTATGATTTAAACACTGTGTCTCTTGATGAGGTTTATGGGATGCTGAGAACCTATGATCTTGAGGTTCAACAAAGAAAGAATAAGAGAAGCAACAAGGCAAAGTCTATTGCTTTGAAAGTAGAGGCTAAATCAAAAGGAAAAGTTGTGGAGGTCTCTAGAAGGAAATCAAGAATAGTTGAGTCAGATCCTGATGATTCATCATCATATACTGATGGCAATCCTGATGCCAATATTGATGATGATTCTTCTGACTCAGACATGGAAGAGATGGTTGCTATGATAGTCAAAGGCTTCAAAAATATGAAGTTCAAGAAGGCTAGAAGACAAGGCAACTTTCAGAAAAAGACCTTCAATGCTGACAAAGACAAGTATATCAAGAAGGACAGCAAAAGTGGCAAATTTGACAAGTCAAAGGTTAGATGCTACAAGTGTAATGGAATGGGGCACTTTGCAACTGAGTGCAAGAAGACTAAAGCACTCATCACTTCAAGCAAGGATTGGATGGACTCTTCCTCAGACTCTGAAACTGAGGTGGTCAATTATGCTCTAATGGCCAATACTGATGAAACTGCTATTCCGGATGATAAGGTACTAAATACTGTCTTTGATTTTGATACTGATAATGCTTCTGAATTAAGACGTTTTCTAAAGTCATTGCATATTAGCTTTAGAAGTCAAACTGCTGAGAATACAAGGATCTTATCTGAGATGTCTGAACTTAGGAAAAGGAATGAAGATTTAGAAGCTGAATTTTCTCGTATGCAAAAAGTACAGATAGAATGTGACAATGCTAAACACATGTATTTAGAGATTAAAATTAAATGTACTGCACTTGAAAAGGAGCTTGAAGATGCTAAAGAGAAAATCAGAACCTGGACAGATTCTGGAAGGAAATTTCATGAAATCAATACTTCTAAGAATTGGAAAGAGTGTCTAGGTTATAAGTCAGATAAAGATAAGAAATTGAAGGAGAAAGTTGTTATTAATGAGACAGTGAATCCAATGACTTATAGGTATGTTATAGACAAGACCAAATCAAAGATTAATCTTGTTAAATTTGTTTTTGGTAATGATCCCAATTCTACTTTTGAAAAGGGATCTACTTCTGATAACTCAGTTTCTTATGTGAAGTCTAAACCTGTCAAGAAAATTGAAAAGAAAAATATAGGTTTATTGTCTCAGAAACAACTTAGAGATAAAGTTTGTGATGTAACTGGTTTACAAAAGATATCTACTGCCAAGAGAAACAGGAATGGTAAAGTTGGGATTAATAAAGAGAATAATTATCAGTTTATCCCAAATGCACCTAAAAAATGTTGTTTTAACTGTGGTAACTCTAATCATCTTGCTATTGATTGCAGTAAGAGTTAAAAGAGAGTAACTGAAATTCCTAAGTCTGATATTAGGAGTATATCAGTATTTTATAAACCACAGAAGTCTTGTTTTCATTGTGGTAGTAAATGGCATTCTATTTATACTTGTGAAGAATACCATAGTTTGTATTATAACTTTTATGATCCTTTACCCAAGTTTAATAAAAGTACAAACTATGATAACATTAAGAATGTGAAGCATGCATTTGTTAATACTGATACTGACAAAGCAAATCCTGATGGAGTTAATCCTGTCAGGACTGCTAAAGTCAAAAAGTCTTATGCTGCTAAAGTTAATAAAATGCAGGGAAAAGGAACCCAACAAGTGTGGGTTCCTAAATATTCTAACTAGTATTTTGTTATTCTGATTCCAGGGTAAAAAGAAAAATGTGTTGGTCATGGATAGTGGATCTTCTGTGCACATGACTTGAAACAAAGCCCTGTTATCAGAATATGAAAAAAAAACTGGCCCAACTGTGTCTTATCGAGATGGAAACATTGGACAAACTTTGGGATATGGCAATATAATCATTGGCAATGTCATCATTGAAAAAGTAGCTCTAGTGAAAGGACTAAAACACAACCTGTTGAGTATTAGTCAAATCACTGACAGAGGTTATCATGTCAACTTCTATTCCATACATTGTGAAGTGGTCAACAAAGCATCAGGAAAGGTTGCACTCACTGGCTACAGGCATGGTAACATATATGAAGCCAACATTCAAACAAATACTGATGGCTCTCCTACTTGTCTCATCAGTAGATGAAAGTTGGAATTGGCACAAGAAGCTTTCGCATCTCAACTTCAACAATATCAATGAGTTGGTTAAGAAAGATTTAGTTAGAGGATTGCCAAAAGTGTTATATACTCCTGATGGACTCTGTGATGCATGTCAAAAGGCTAAACAGAAAAGGACATCATTCAAGAGTAAATCTGAATCCTCTATTGAAGAACCATATCACATGCTGCATCTTAATCTATTTGGTCCAGTCAACATTATGTCCATCAGTAAGAAAAGGTACACTCTTGTAATTGTTGATGAATATTCTAGATTCACCTGGGTGTATTTTCTACACAGAAATGATGAAACTCCTGAAATACTGTTGGATCATGTAAGAATGATTGAGACAACCACAAAGTACAAAGTCAAGATACTAAGGAGTGATAATGGTACTGAGTTTAAGAATTCAAAGATGGAAGAGTTCTGCAAATACAAAGGAATTATTCAACAATTCTCTGCTCCTGGCACACCTCAGCAAAATAGAGTAGTTGAAAGGAAAAATAGAACTCTTATTGAAGCTGGCAGAACTATGTTGGAAGAAGCAAAATTACCTACATATTTCTGGGCAGAAGTAGTCAATACAGCATGCTATACTCAAAATCTCACATTGATAAACAGATATGGTGTAACTCCCTATCAAATGCTCAAGGAGAAGAAACCTAGTTTGAAGCATCTGTATGTGTTTGGCTGTAAATGTTTTGTTCTCAGAACTCATCCTGAACAGCTAGGGAAATTTGAAACAAAGGCTGATGAGGGAATTTTCATAGGATATCCTGCATCAGGAGCCTTCAGAGTTTTTAATTTGAGAACAAGAACTGTCATGGAGTCAATACATGTATCTTTTGATGATAAGAAGATAACTGGAATCAATGAAGACTCTCATGATAGATTGATTTTTGAAAATGAAGCTACCAAGGATCCTGAAGAACAAGAATCAGATACTGATGGGTCACCAAATCCTGATGACTCATCAAATCCTGATGAAGCACCAAATACTGATGGTGCTAATACTGATGATACAAATAATGGTGATACATCTAGTAGTGCAAATGTTGAGGGGGAGCAACAACAAACTGCTACAGAGTCTGAGTCTACTCAATCATCAGAACAAAATTCTTCAGATACTGATTCTAGTGACAATCCTGATAATTCATCAAGAGGTGATAGCAATAATTCAGGGGGAGCTTCTTCTGAAGCAAATTCTTCTAATCAAGATAACACCAATCCAGGGGGAGCATCTACTTCAAGGACTGATTTACCACCAGCAAGGAAATGGACTGCAAGTCATACTCATGATTTGATAATTGGGGATCCTGATGCAGGTGTTCAGACAAGAAGTGCAACTCAAAATGAATGTCTATATCATAACTTTCTATCCAAGGAGGAACCTAAGAAAGTTGAAGATGCACTCAAAGATGTTGATTGGGTTACTGCAATGCAAGAAGAATTGAATGAATTTGAAAGGAATGAAGTCTGGAAACTGGTGCCAAGACCAAAGAACAGGTCCATTGTTGGTACCAAATGGATTTTCAAAAATAAGACTGATTCAGATGGTGTAATTATCAGAAACAAAGCAAGGCTAGTTGCAAAGGGGTATTCTCAACAAGAAGGAATTGATTATGATGAAACTTTTGCTCCTGTTGCAAGACAAGAAGCCATCAGGATCTTTCTGGCATATACAGCTCACAAGAAATTCAAGGTTTTCCAGATGGATGTTAAAAGTGCTTTCTTAAATGGTGAACTGGAGGAAGAAGTTTATGTTGAACAACCTCCTGGTTTCATTGATCCAAAGTATCCAAATCATGTCTATAGATTGGATAAGGCACTTTATGGACTAAAGCAAGCTCCAAGAGCCTGGTATGAAACCCTAGCTCAATACTTACTGGAAAGTTGATTCAAAAGATGTGCAATTGATAAAACTCTTTTCTATTTTAATAATGGTAAGGATTTGCTGTTAGTTCAAATTTATGTTGATGATATCATTTTTGGGTCAACAAACAATAAGCTGTGTGAAAAGTTTTCTAAGCTTATGCAGTCAAGATATCAAATGAGAATGATGGGAGAAATGAGTTACTTTCTTGGTCTTCAAGTTAAACAAACTGATGATGGTATTTTTATCAATCAGTCAAAGTATACAAGAAATTTATTGAAGAGGTTTAACATGCAAGATTGTGCTATTGCAAGTACTCCCATAGCTACAGCTACCAAACTTGATCCTGATCAAGGTGCTGAGGTAGATGTAACTCACTGCAGAGGAATGATTGGCTCTCTATTGTATCTCACTGCAAGTAGACCAGATATCATGTTTGCAACCTGTCTGTGTGCAAGATTTCAAGCAAAACCTAGGGAACCCCATCTGATTGCAGTCAAAAGAATTTTCAGATATCTCAAAGGCACTTCTTCTCTTGGTCTTTGGTATGCAAGGGAATCAGATTTTGGGTTGTGTGGTTATTCAAATGCTGATTTTGCAGGGTGTAAGATAGACATGAAAAGTACTTCAGGAAGCTGTCAGTTTTTGGGTGGTAGACTAGTTTCTTGGTTCAGTAAAAAGCAAAAGTCTATCTCAACATCAACAGCAGAAGCTGAGTACATTGCTGCAGGAAGTTGTTGTGCTCAGATAATGTGGATGAGAAATCAGTTGTTAGATTATGGCCTGTCATACTCTAAAATTCCTATTTACTGTTATAACCAAAGTTCTATTGCAATGACAGGAAATCCAGTTCAGCACTCTCTTACTAAACACATCAGTATTAGATATCACTTTATAAGAGAACAGGTTCTGGAAGGAACAATAGAATTCACTTTGTTCCTACTGATTAACAACTAGCTGATATATTCACCAAGCCACTGCCTGAAGCTACTTTCAATAAATTGGTGAATGAACTTGGAATGATGAACTTTGAGAATTTCTGAGAAAAGCTATAGAGAGGAAATCCTGATGACTATCAAATCTTGATGGTCATTCTGCAAGGTTTGTAATTTTGGTCAAATCCTGATAGGACTCAATCCTGACAGGAAGTCAACTGGTCAATCCTGATGTACAGGTCAGTATTTCATTACTTAATTTGTGCCTGATTTTTCGTCAGTAACTAATGAGAAACGTTTGAGTTTTAATTGGACAACTGTATGCGCGCGTGTGTCACACTGATAGATATATACATATAGCTACACATAAAAAGCGGTGTAGTTATGTTTAATTACGCACGTAATTTGTCCACCAATCATATTTGCACAAATCATATTTTGCCACCTGTAATTGAGAGTAATATTTTGTTTTAACAAAATACATTTGATTTTCTAAATTCCTAATTACTCTCTCATCATCAGTTTTTCATCTTCTCTCTCTCTGTGTGCTCAAGAACCCTATTCTCTAAATCTCAATTTTTAAGCTTTCTATTCTGTTTTAATGGCGTCTTCATCATTCATGAACAAACAGAATGTGATTAGTGGTGTTACTTTTGCCACTAATAATTTTATAGCTATTCTAGACCATCAGGAATTGCCTACTGAGTTCCATATAATCCAGGATTTTCTTACTTCAAGCCCATTGAAGTATGCTTTAATAGAGCCTGTGAGTGTTTCTTTTAAGTTTGTGATGCAGGTCTGGAACACAGTTGTTTTTGGTAAAAGCTCTACAGGAACTGTTTTGATGCAGTTTGGATGCAATGGAGTAACTCATCATGTCACGCCTGCTGTTATTGAAGAGGCACTGCATTTGCCGATTCTGGGTGACCAAGTTCTTGATAATGTTTCAGACTCTATCATTTTTGAGTTTGTCACAAAATTGGGATACAATGGTGAGGTAAAGAGGTATGGAAGCCTCTTTAGGACAAAGCTCAAAAGGGAGTGGAATTATTTCTTTGACACACTCAACAGATGCTTCCTGAATAAGACATCTAATTTTGATGCTCTACCATCAGGATCACTCAAGATTGGGTACTCTCTTATCTATTCTAAAGTTTTTGATTATGGTAGTTTTGTGTTGAAAGCTTTAAGTGATAGAAAAGCTGATAAATTAGGCTATGTCTGTTTTATTAGATTTTTCCAACTAATATTTAATCACTTATGTCCTGGTGTTACTTTTGAGGATGATGTGGTTCTACCTATTTGTAGAATTACAGAGAACAACTTGAAGTCCTTAGTCAATTGTGATAAGACAAATGGTTTTATAGGCAATGTCTTTATTCCTGATGAGGTCGGGCTTTTCTTACATCTGAAAATGCCTACTTGTTATGGTTTAATTTCTAATGTTATGGGGCAAGGCCAATCAGACCTTGTTCCTGACCCAAGCATTCATCCCAAACAGTCTAAACAGTCAACAGCCACCTCTAATGTCTCTCAAAAGACTTTAGTTGTAAAAACAAAGAAATCAGCTAGAACTGATGTGTCTGGCAGGCAATCAGGTTCAAAGGATTTTTCCTCTACATCAGTCACCAAAAAGAAGAAACAAGGGGGTGTACAAGGGGTCCTGGTGCAGAAGGATGCAAAGACTGTTCCTGATAAGGTTGTTGAGGATGTTCCAGTGAAAAGAAAGTTAATTTTAAGAGATGAAAGTGATTCTGAGGATGATATGCCTATATCCTCTAAGTTGAAGATAATCAAGGAAGTTGCTGATACTGCTAGTGAAGTTGTGGTCTCTACAAAGCCACAGAAGAAAAGGAAATTATTAAAAAGCAGGTATCATATTCCTTTGAAGGTGCAAATGAAGGATACTGATATTCAGACATCAAATCCTGATGAGTCATCTAATCCTGATGCTCAAGCAAATCCTGATTTTGGTATTCCTGATGTACAACCAAAATTAGTCTCTACCTCAGAGTCTCCAGTACAAGCCTCTCCACCTGCAAAGATTGTTGAAATTTCATGGGAGAAGGTTGCTGACACTGCTTCCAGGCTTGGGTTTTCACATCCCATGGAGAAGAAAAGGAAGGCAGAAGAGAAAGTCTTTAAGAGAAAAAAGAAGCTGAAAGGATCAAGCCCACAAGAACCTGAATCTCAATGTGATTCAGCAGCTACTGATGATCCAGCCCCACAAGAACCACTCAATCAAAGTTTGGGTGAAGGCATAGCTATTGGAATGGTCACACAAGAACCATTTTCTCAAAGGGAAAATGCAGATACTTCAATTCCAGCCACACAAGAACCATCTTCTCAATGTGAAGATGCAGGCAAAGCTACAGCTTCTGAGAAATTTCCTGACAATGCTCAAGGGGTTTCTGGTATAGATGAAAGATTGGTCGAGGACACTGTCATTGAGGGAAGTACACAAGAACCTTTAACTCAAAGTTTTAAAGCAGCTTCTGAACCTCAGGCTCCACAAGAACCATTGGTAGCAAATACTGATGCATGCCAATCAAATCCTGACAGTGTTGCTCCTGACGCTAGTGGTACTCCTGACGCTGAGCCAATCCTGATACAGCCACTTAGGTCAAGACAAATGATAGACTCTATCACAGCATCACAGGATAAACTTAAAGGTATTTCTATTCCTGATCCTGATGTTACTCTTCATTCTGATGCTGGTGATAGTGATGATTCTGATGATGATAATCAAGATGAGAAGGATCAGCTTGTTACAGCTCTAAAATCTAGTCTTGGAACTAACTATGGTTCATCAAGCACATTCATGACTGGCAAGGCTACTACTGGAAAGGACTTAAGACAAGACTTTTTTGTTCCTTCTGAAGTAAATCCTGTTGAGGCACTTAGACAATATGAATGGAACAATTCATGGTACAGATCTGCTGAATCTGTTAGCTATCCATATGCTTTGGATCATGCCTATGATGCAGTGAAATTGATAGAGAATGAAGATTTGAAGAATCATTTGAAGGCTACTACTCTATTATCCAAAAGCCTCAAAAATGAAATTTATTCTATCAAAGCTACAACAGATTTGGTTAGGACTGATATATCTAATAACTTCACCAAGGTGCCTACTGCTCTTCAACTAAGAATAGTGGAATCCAAGGTTAATTCAATTATTGTTGACCAGTCCTCAATCAACAGTAGAATTGATTCTCTTGATTCTAAGGTAACTGATATTCAAACCTCTCTTGCCTTAGTTTTGAATATATTGTCAAATACTGATGTCAAAAAGGGGGAGAAGGTAAGTCATACAAAATGTACACCTGATCTAGTATTGAGGAATAATAATGATGATGATCATACTGGAAATGATGGTGGTGACAAAGTTCTATAAGGAGAAACCTCTGATGCTGCTGTTGTGAAGTCTACAATTCAAACTTCTCAAAGTCAAACAACACAGTCAACTCATGTTTCTAATTCTGGAGTTAAGACAGTAAGGACACTGGTGCAATCTCAGATCCTGACGGAAGAACAAATCCTGACAGGTGATCAAATCCTGATGAATGATCAAATCCTGATGTCTGGTCATGGACAAACTCTTACTACAATTCCTGAAGGTGATGAAGATGTACTTATTGATAATCCTGAAGATGCATCCAATTTATTCCAGAAGTTCAAAACAAGAGATGGAAATGTTGTTACTCTTTATCACACTGATAAGAGAGTTCAACAGTTATTTACAAGGAAAGCACTCTCTACAACAAGTGAAGAATATCCTGATCTCTCACAAGAAGAATTCTTAAATCAACAGAGAGATATGATGGAGAGTTTTAATAACCCTGCTCCTGCTAGAGATAGAGGAGGCAGAGGTAGGAGAGGTGCTAGAAGAGGTAGAAGAGGCTCATCAAATCAATCATTGCCTAGACAGACAAGGTCTAGAATTACAAAAATAGAAGAAATTCCTGAACCTATTCAAACTTCAGTAGTTTTTGATAGGACTACTTATGGTGATGATGGATTTATTGAACAAGAACCTGAACTGAGAAGAAGACCAAAACAATCAACACTCATTAGCAATACAGCTCAAATTTCATACTCAAATCCTGATATTGCTCAAGGTCCTGATGATTCTGAAATTCTGTAAGAGGTTGATCTGTTAATCTTAATTACTGTGGTTGATTCTCACAATCATGAAGTTGATGAAGAAGAAGAAGTCAGAAGAAAAGAAATTACAAGAACAACAGCTAGAGATCTCAATCTCTATGTACAAAAGCTTAAACATTCAAACAGATTGTTGTGGAGAAATTCAAGAAGACAACAACACAAGCTAGAGAAGAGCTATGTTCTTGAAAAGGAGAAAGATAAGAAGTGGAAACATATTGACACACTTAGGTGTGATAAACCTAACAAGTTTCAGTCAGGAGGAATTATAACAAATGCCTCAAGTGTTGTTGATTTATCTGATTTAGTTAGATCAAAAGCACTCTGGTTACAGATGTTCTCAAATCTGAGGCAAATGACAAACAATTCAAGAGGAGGTATTGGACACAGGGATGCTGAATATCTGAATACTCCTTATGTTGATCATTATGCCTTGACTGAAATTGGAGGTATTTTAACTTCTGAAAACCTGAACAATTTATTAGCTGTTGATATAGTTATAGATTGTCATGATGGTTCTGAAAAGAAAGAAAAGCTTCTTTACTTCATGAAAGATGGTTCTGTGAAGATTCTATCCATTCAAGAGCTATTGGTGAAAACTTCAAAGGAACTGAAATATGTTCATTATTTGCTGAAATGGAAGAATAAAGTGTGCAAGGAATGGTAATTATACTCCCATGTATCTAAATCTAAAGGATCAGGATGTGGAAATGCAAAGAGGCACTTCTGTTAAAGAAATGTCTTTTGGCATGAAGCAACTGACTTTTAATCCTGATGGGAAGGAAATTGTTTACCTCCTAGTTGAAGATCATAGTCTACAGAGAAGCTCCATTCAGAATCTCAGAGCAGCTATCTACCAGATTGATGAGGAAGATGAAGAGCTCAGAAATCTTAAGGAAAGACTGATTCAAATTCTTGAAGAAAAAGAAGAAAATTTGTTATTCAACTCCTTGAAGATGAATCTGTTCTATCAAAGAATTTAAACAGATAAGTTACTACTCTAAATACTTGTACATTTTGTAAATATATTTTTGACATCATTGAATCTAGGAATCTATACTTTATTCTACAAAGTATGAGATTGGGGGAGATTGTTAGATTAGGATTCAATGATTGTCAGGATCTAGACTCAACTGATCAGGATTGCTGACGTCATCAGTATTGCATGGTTATCAGTATTTGCTCAAGCGTCAGTATCAGGATTGTCATCAGGATTTCTATATCAGGACTGGGATCAGGATTGATCATCAGGACTGGAAGCTGATCAGGATTTCTATTTCGAGTTGGTTTATGAGTCTAGTTAAATAAGGAAGAGTATTTTTTCGGTTCCTTATTTATAGTAATGCAGCTATCGATTTAGGATACGAATCTTTGTAATTGATTAGGACTTATCTTGTAATTGATAGAGAAGCTGTGTAGTATATAAACAAAGTTTAGGTTTCGATTTATATCGATCAAATACACGAGTATTTTGAAACCTAGAAGCTCTCAAGAACATTAGAATTTCTTGAGAGAGTTTGTAACAGTTTTATATCAGATTTAATAAAGCTATTATTATTCTTTCATATTTGTGATATACACTTTAATAAGTTGAGAATCTTATACAATTGTATTCAACCCCCCTTCTACAATTGTTATTTACTGGTCAACAGAAATTTAGTTGGAGTCCATGCAAAGTACGTGCAGAATCCATGCAAAATACACGAAACATTTGTTATGATATAAAATTGATAAATAACTTATAGTTGTTGTATTTATGTATTATCTAAAGTTCTAATAATTTTGTAAGACAAATTATAAAAGAATAATATCATAATATTGATGGTATTCTAATTTAGATAATTTTGGCATTAGTATCAAAAAGAAAGACAGCCTGAATGTGTGCGAGTTTGTGTCATGTCCTGATTCCTGAATGATAGATATATTGTAATATGCAATCAACTAAAGTTGTCCAACGGTACATAAAGCTGTCCAACTATACACATCAGAGTTTAGATTCTAAAGTTGTTCACAAGTAACCATGAGCGGTTGCAGTCCAGTGGGTATCGTCTTGTATTTCACATATTTATTAGATTGCTTCATATCATTACAAACCTCGTAGGCCTAATAAATACATGAATTGGTAAGTATGAGACAAAAGAGTGACGATTAGAAGTTTGTTGGAATCCATGCAAAATACGTGCACAACTTGTGCAATGTACAAGTACAAATAATTCAAATCATTTGTGTAATTTTTTTTATTAAATGGTATATATTACCCTCTAAATAGTTGTAGCATTCTCTCTAATGCTCATAGCCCCTCCGATAATTCAAGGAATGACAGGTTTTACACTCTGGCGTCACGAGTACGATAAGCAAGGGGTGTGCTCAGAAGATTGGACCCTTACGGATTATCTGACCTTTGCAACCAGAGTGAGTGTGTACAATAATATAACAAAGCTGTTGGAGACTAACGGAATCCGAAAATCAAGCACCCTGAAGTATTCCAGAACCACCATTGAGAAAGCCATTCAGAGTAAAATTGGAGCACGATATAAGATGTAACTTGGTTGTGTACAAGATGGGCCTGTTTTTTATTTGAGAGATGTTATCTGCATCAAAATAAAAAATAGCACTAAGGCTCCGTTCACTTTGCTGTAACGAAATGGATTGACCATTCGAGCAAGAATGAAAGTTCAAGTTGTTCTTATACTCTTTCCATTATATCACCATTCCATCAGAACCATTTTGTGACGCCCCCAAATCCGGGGTCAGGATTTGGTGCCACTATCGCTCTGAATAAAACATAATTATACAGATGACCCCTCAACAAAGGATCGATCACAGGTTATGGTATGAAACAAGAATCTAAAATATCAAAGTTTATTACAACATCTAATTCAGTTTTATTACAAACCATAAGCCACCATCTAACCATTGGTGAGAACTAACATGAATTCTATCTGTCTGGCAACATGGAGCCTAAATTCTCGAATCAGGCCTTGTCACGGTCCTCGTAGCGGTTACTCGAAAACGGCATACTCCATTCCTAACTGAAAGGTTAGGGAATAATAAAAACAAGAGTGAGCCAAAAATTGCCCAGCAAGTGAAATCAATGTAAGCAGTTTTCATTTGATAAATCCATCAACTAGAAATTCATTAGTAATCAAATGGTAATCAATTGGTAATCCAAAGGTAATCAACTGGTAATCAAATAATCATCAAATGGTATTCAATTGGTAACAAGTTTCAAGATATACATTTTTGTTCAAAGAATAAGATTAAGCAATTGAATTGGAACTTCCGGTAAGACGGTACGAGCTATACGGGTGATCAGCCACGTAAAGCTCCAGACCATGTTTTCACAAGGTCCTAACATTCAGGATCCATAGGCACACATTGGCCATAAAATACATACATACATAAGTAACCAGGACCGCCGCCACGGTCAAAGTAATTCAACAAAAAGGGGTTAAATGAACAAGAGGCTTTCAACATTTCCAATAATCATTTCAGGGTATAAGCTAATTCAAGATTTTATCGCAAGGGTTTAAAGAGTGAATAATTGAAAGGCATGGTAAGCAAGTGAGCAAAGAAATAAGTACGCTTCGGGTATCGAAAGTTAATAGAGGTCAACAAAGTATAAGTCAAGGGAAAAGGCTTATATGGACAAAGCAAAGGTAAAGGAACAATTGTAGGTTTAATATGAAAGAACAAGGTAAAAAGGGTACAATAACATAGTATTGAGAACAATTGCAAGATGATAAGTAAGGGATAAGGAAAAGTAGGACGTATACTTGCAATAGAATTCAAGGGTAACATTCACATCATAATTTAAGAGAACTACCACTTGAAAAATAAGTAGAGGGAATAGACACTTGCCTCAAAAGCCGATAACTAACTCAATAACTTGTACACCACTCCGACTTTACGTACACGGGCTCCTTTCCAGGCCTCCTACTTGTACCTATATAAAGGTATAATATCGTCTTAGTCTTTATAACTTAGTACCTCAGCTTTGTTTACGTATCTCTAAGTACTTCTACCCCATCGTCATACAATCACATGTACTTATATATATATATACAATCAAGAAGTACATAGTGTCTTCACAACTTTAATTAACACTTAGACATGTAGTCACTTAACACATATTTTCTTAATGACATCAACAATTCTAGTCAAAATGACCATATAGACTTTCAACACATTCAACCTTTACGACATAACCGACCTTTAATCATTTAACACGTACCATATGACGTCACATGACTTTCCTCAACATATTGATGAAAGGCCTCAAGATAAAGACTTCTAACATTTCTATCTAGTTCCTTTTGACCATAAATAACACTTGATCACATAAACCCACTTATACTCACAACATGTTTAGTTAACCAATACATAACAACTTACGACCAATTTATAGTTGACTAACCAAGTCTAGATTCAAGTTACTATAACAATGCTAATTCTAATTAAAGACAACCATATTGGTTCAACACATATGTAATTATTCAAACTACATCATAGCGACATCTTATACCAATTAAAATATAATTAAGCAACTAACACATAATTGTTCTCAGATTCGCCACAGAGTTCTAGTTAGTACGATCACGGAAAAGAATACCTTTAATAATTAGTTACTCTACCCTTAATATAAAGACTTATATAACTCTTAAATTCTATATACTTAACCTCCATACGAGTTTTAAATTCCACTCTAGCGGGTTAGACTTGAAAAATCTCAATTTACCAATAAAATATCAAAACAGAATTTTTATAAAACTGCGTTACCAACACACAAACATTTTTAATAAATCAAATATTCATGATATATGTTTGAAATTTTTATGAGACCTTCATAAACCTAATGACTTGCTACAGAAAAAGTTTCAACTTGAAATTCAAAGATTAAGCAATTAAATCGTAGCTTAGAAAATCAGAAACCGTAACAGTTTTATACTCTGCGCGTACACTACCAAAATAATCATAATAAATAGCTCAAAAATCGGATTGCTTCCAAATTTTCGCGTGCTTACACTATATTCTGAGGAGCTCATGAATCTCAGAGAATTGCAACCCAAGGGTGACCTTGAGCTGCTCGAAACAGAGCTCCAACAGAGCAGTGGTGCTGCAGAAATTTGAGCGACTATGGACTTATGTAATTACAAGTCACACAATTACACACTACTCACACATTACCTACACTCACCCACACACACACTCTGCACACACACACACACCCGAGAGCACACACATGCACACAACACAATTTTCTACACCTTACTTCTCCCTAAATTTGACCATAACCTCTTTCCTTTAATCTCATCCACCTTAACTCCCACCATTAATCCAATGCCAACACTCCAACTATACTTATCAATATCACAAATTTAATCACATGAAATGTAAAACTCTAAGAAATTACTAACTCTATTTTACAAATCTTTAACATGCAATAGTAATACAAATTAATCTCTATCAAATTCAAAACTCTTGCTTCCAAAGAGAAAAATGGCAACATCACCATAACACCTTACATGCAATAACTTTTATAAACCAATTCTACTAGATCTATTCATAAAAATGATATGCAACACAAAAACTCCAAATAAACAATCTTTAAACACCATAAAAACTAAAACCCTCTTACAAAATACAAAGATTACTTACATGCAATGACTCATTTCCACTAAGTATTCAAGATCCATCAAAAAGAAAGGTTGCATGTAAGAATCCAAGACTCTCGGCTCCTTGTAAGTCATTGCCGGAGTCTAGTTCTTCTCCGGTGAGCCCAATTTAGAGGGTCTCATCAAGAAGGAACTATTTCTCACATCAAAAGGCCTTGCATGCCATTAAAACACACAAACTTCAAGTTTAGATTATAAACAACCCACAAGAATTCAATCTCAAGGAAAATATACATATATATATATATATGTATATGCTTACAATATGGAAGTGATGTTGAGGAACAAGCTTTGAGGGAGATGAAATTAAGAAGAAGAAGAAAAAGAGAGGAGAGGGTCTCAGGAAAATGGAGAAGAAATGGGGAGGGGAGACAGCCGAGAGAGAATGGGAGAAAAAGAAATGGGTGGGCTTGAGAATTGATTAGAAGTGTGTAGAAAGAAAGAGAAGTAATGTTATCTCTTAAATAGTTTAGAAAAATTATAAAATTACAAAATTGTCCAACTAACTCCATTGCCAAATTAATAAAAACAAGGGCTGTGATGTAAATTCATAATCCCCACTCTAGATTTGATGAAATAATATTTTTACAAATAAGTTTTGTAATTTAAATAAATAAATTGCCTTTACAGGAAAATAATCAAATAAAAATGCATTTTACCTCAAAAATAATTATAAGAACAAATTAACAACTTACTAGAATAAATAAATAAAATACTCACCCTGAATAAATATTTTAAAGGCGCAGCATCTCTCAGAATAATTAATTAAAAATAAATGAATGATCTATAAAATTTAAATCATGAGTTTTAAAACTAAAATAAAATAAAATAATGCTAAGAAATATTTTATGCTGCTAAATAAATAATTCAAGCATACTCCAAATTTAATATAAATATTTTATGACTCAAGTAAATTCTCAGAGCACTTAAATAAAATTTAGAAACCACATTCATAATTAACTAATTATTCACCATGCACATAATTGACATTTTAAGCACGTAACAATTATGGCACATAAAGAAATTTCATAATTATAGGACTATATCAAAGAAATATTTTTATCCTAATTAAGTATAACTAAAATATGAGCTTACACATAAATCACATCATACCAAGATCATCATTGCTAAATAAAATATCAAGAATAAAATCTCAATTGCTATTACTTAGAAATAAATGTAAAATAATTTTAAACAACTCTTATTAACAAAATAAATTTAAGGCTACTCTAATTAACACAAAGAGCCTATTAACACGCACATATAAAATTAATCGTATTCACATATTGGTAATAATTTTTGAAAATGTTTTTTTGAGAAAAATGTTTCCGGAAATATTTTCTTTAAAAAATGTTTAACTTTGTTTTAAAATTTTAGAAGATATTAATTATATGTATATATTAAATTTAATAATATATGTGTATTATTTTAACTCGATTCCAATTAAATTGTATTTAAACAAACAAATGAATGAAATGCTAATTCCATTCATTCAATATTCCATTCCTCCCTAATTCCAGTCCCATATTTATTTCATTTCCACCTCATTAACTATTCATGCGAAGTGCATGGAGCCTAAGTTCTTAAATGTCTATGAGTTTCTTTCTTGTTCCGAAAGAATTGACGCGACATATAATAATTGTGGTGGTGGTAAAAATGAAGAAGATAATATAATTCTTCTTTCCACTTAGTAATATACAAGTTTGATGTTTTATAAGATTTTTAGAGCAAGTCCAACAGTTTGTCTAATTGAGTTCATAAACTCAAATATAGGGAATGTAACATCAAAATGGTACTTCAACAATATCTTAAAATTCTTTAAATCACTAACACATCCTCAAATTTTCTAGTCATTCCTTGCACTTTTACGTAATCATTAGTCATCCCTTATTTTATTTTTAAGAATAAAAAATTTCATTCCCTCCTATTCTACACACTTGGTCCACACTATTTTTCATTTTCTAAATTTTTGGTTCCACAATTTTACATTAACTAGTTTGAATATATTATTATTATAATAATAATAAATGAATATAAAAATTGTTGTTGGAGTTGACATAAAAAATAATATTCCTAAATTACTAGGATTCCTTATTTTAATATTTATAGAGAGTGCACTAACACATTGTTGGACTTCCTCCTATCAGCTTATATATAATAATAATATGACTTTTTTTCCGGTGGGCATCTCTTCAGAGTTCGATACTTGTTTTTGCTCATTGGTCTCAAAAGCTTTTGGATTACTATGAGAGCACTTACTTGTAAAACTTACTAGTAGTTAAGAATGGTGAAGTGACTGAAAAACTTGAAATGTGTATTTTGATTGATTTTTCAGTGCTAATAGTGAGAATGATGCTTTTTCTATCTATCCTAGGTTTCTATTGCCTCAAATAATGTGGTCCTCCCTTATGGAATATTTTGCGGTGACTCATCAGTCATTGTTATTGTCACTGCAGTTTGTTAGTAACGGATATGATTGTTTTCTCTTAGCTGTCATAGTACTAGTAGGGACTATATAAAGTTTGTTTCTGGCATCTTTGCCAGCTGCACTTGTATTGGATATTATCATTTGGCCTTTTAAGGTTTTATTGGCTCTTCTCTTTTTTATTGTTCACTCATACCTCTTTTAGCTTGTGTTTGTTTACATGGTATCAGAGCAGGTATGGAGTGTCTGAACTTGTCATTTGTTTGTTTGGATTAGAGTTTGGTTATATCTGATAGTTTACAGTGTTCGTTTGTTTTGTGTTTTCAGATCTGTGTGCAGTCAAGTCTTAAAGTTTTGATTTTTATTTAAGATTTGCTTAGATCTGTTGGTTTTAATGGCAACCGATGGTCGTTTTTCGTTTGTTGATATGCAAAATCCTCTGTTTATACATCCATCTGATGGTCCCCTATCTGTAAGTGTTCCAAAACTTGAAGGTGCTGGTGATTTCAGGATCTGGAAACGTTCATTTGAGATTCAGCTTTCTTCCGAACGCAAGTTGGGATTTGTGGAAGGCACTGTCATCAAGAACCCTACAGATCCAACTGAAGCTTTACAGTGGGATACTTGCAACAAACTGGTAATATCCTGGCTCCATAACTGTGTGTGTGAGAATATTAAGAAATCTATCTTGTTTATTGGTACTGCTACTACTATAACTGCCAACATGAACTCCATTCCCGTGCTTAATGGCACAAACTTTAAGATCTAGAAAGAGAACGTTCTGTTAGTTCTCGGTTGCATGGATTTAGACTATGCTATAAGGATAGAACAACCTGCTTCTCTTACGGATGAAAGTTCTGCTACTGATAAATTGAACTTTGAGAAGTGGGAACGTTCTAATTGCTTAAGACTAATGATGATAAATGGCAGCATTCCTGAAGCATTCAGGTGCGGTATGTCTGATGACTCTGATGAGGTATCTATAAAGGATTTCCTTGATGAGCTTAAAAAGCGTTTTGCAAAAAACGAAAAGGCTGAGACAAGTAAGCTAAAGGAAATATTCGGGAGTACATTATGGAGATGTCTAACATCACTTCAAAACTTAAGGCACTAAAGCTTGACTTGTCTGATGATTTGCTTGTGCATTTGGTACTTATCTCTCTTCCTGCACAATACGGTCAATTTATAGTGAGTTATAATACTTAGAAGGATAAATGGACTATTAATGAGCTCATTTCACATTGTGTGCAAGAGGAAGATAGGTTGAAGCGTGAGAAGACTGAAAGTGCTCATGTTACAACTACCTCAAAGGTTAATCACCAAAAGAGGACTAACGATAAAGAGACTATAGTGGGAAAATCACAGCCAAAGAAACAAAACACTCAGGATCAAGCTTTTGTTTGCTTCTTTTGTAAGAAATCTGGGCACGTAAAGAAGGATTGTCCCAAGTACGTCGCATGGCGTATAAAGAAAGGGTTGCATTTGGAGCCGGAAACCAAGTGATTGATGCTGAAAGATTCATCTATGTGGGTGATGGCAATGCAGTTCCAGTTGAAGACATTGGCACTTTTAGATTGTCTTTTGAGAATGGTCATTTTTTTGAATTAAGAAAGACTTTTGTAGTACCGTCATTTATACGGAAATTGGTTTATATTTCTGTTTTCGACAAATATGGTTACTCTTGTTCATTTGGAGATAATAAATTTAGTCTATTTCTTAATTCTTCTTTGGTTGCGACTGGTTCCTTGATTGATAATTTATATATGTTGAATACAATTGCTTCATATCATGAAACTTTGCAAATAACATCAAGAGGTACAAAACGAAAATTATCAAGATGGAATTCTGCTATGTTATGGCATAAGCGCTTAGGGCATATCTCTAAAGTGAGACTAGAGAGACTTGTATCACATGGAATACTTGAATCTCTTGATTATTCAGACCTTAATGTATGCATTGAGTGTATTAAGGGTAAACAGACAAACAAGAGGAAATTAAGTGCCAATAGGAGTAATGGTGTCTTACAGTTGATACATACTGATATATGTGGTCCATTCCCTACATCTTCTTGGAATGGTCAACAGTATTTTATCACTTTTATAGATGACTATTCTCGTTATGGGTACTTGTATTTAATTCATGAGAAGTCACAATCTTTGGACGTTTTTAAAGTCTTTAAAGCCGAAGTTGAAAATTAGCTAGGTGAAAAGATTAAAGCTGTCAAATCTGATCGTTGTGGTGAGTACTATGGTCGATACGACGGATCTGGTGAACAACGTCCTGAACCTTTTGCTAAATTCCTAGAGGAATACGGAATCGTTCCACAGTACACAATGCCTGGGCAACCACGCATGAATGGTGTTGCTGAAAGATGAAACAGAACGCTTAAGGATATGGTAAGAAGTATGATTAGTCACTCTTCTTTACCAGAATCTCTCTAGGGAGATGCGCTTAAGACTGCAGCCTACCTACTAAATAGAGTACGTAGCAAAGTAGTACAGAAAACCCCTTATGAATTGTGGACTGGTAAAACACTTAGTCTTAATCATATACATGTGTGGGGATGTCCAGCTTAGGCAAGGCCTTATAGGTCGCATGAAAATAAACTGGGCTCAAGAACTGTTAGTTGCTATTTTGTTGGGTATCCTGAGAAAACAAAGGGTTTCAAGTTTTATGATCCTTTGACAAAGTCCTTTTTCGAAACGGGAAATGCTAGATTTCTTGAGGATGTTGAGTTTGAGGGGGAAAATACAGTTAGGGATGTTGTCTTTGAGGAAGAATCAGTTTCTTTACCTCATATTGTTCAAGACAACAATGTGGATATACCTATACAATTTCCTACTCAAAATCAAGATGATGTTCAACAAGAGCAAACTCAACAACCTCAAGAGGAAGTGCCACTAAGGCGATCCACTAGAGACAGAAGGAGTACAATTCCAAATGATTATATTATTTTTCTTCAAGAGCATGAGTTTGACATAGGGTAATGGAAGATGATCCGATCAATTTCCAACAGTGGATTGAAGCCATGAATGATGAGATGAAATCCATGAAGGACAATGACGTTTAGGATCTTGTCAAGTTGTCTGACGGTGCGAAACCCGTTGATTGTAAATGGATATTTAAAACCAAAAGGGATTCAAAGGCGCGTCTAGTCGCAAAGGGTTTTACTCAAATAGAAGGTATTGATTATAAAGAAACTTTCTCTCCAGTATCATCGAAAGATTCTTGTAGAATAAAAATGGCACTTGTGGCTCATTTTTATTTAGATCTACATCAAATGGATGTCAAAACAACGTTTCTTAATGGTGACATTTATGAAACGATATAGATGACACAACCAGAAAACTTTGTAATTGGTGATCCAAAGTCTATGGTTTGTAAACTTAAAAGATCCATCTATGGTACAAAGCAAGCTTCCCGTATGTGGAATCGCAAATTTCATCAAACCATTGTCTCATACGGTTTTGAGTCCAATGTTGTTGAAAAATGTATATATCATAAGTTCAGTGGGAGTAAATTTATTTTCCTGGTGCTTTATGTCGATGACATACTATTGGCTTGTAACGATATAGGCTTATTGCACAAAACCAAGAGATTTCACAGAAATCATTTTGAGATGAAGGATCTTGGTGACGCCTCTTTTGTATTAGGAATTAAGATACATCGAGACCGTTCTCGAGGTATCCTTGGTTTATCACAAAAGAGCTATATCGAAAAGGTGCTTGCTAAGTTTGGTATGAAAGATTGTGCACAAATAAGTACTCCTTTTGTTAAAGGAGACAAGTTTAGTCTCGAACAGTGCCCTAAGAATGATTTTGAAGGAAAGGAGATGCGGAACATTCCCTATGCTTCGGCTATTGGGAGTCTCATGTATGCTCAAGTTTGTACTCGGCCGGATTTGGCATTCATTTTGGGTATGTTAAGTAGATATACGAGTAAACCCGGAATGGATCACTGGATTGCGATCAAAAGGGTTATGAGGTACTTGCAAGGAACAAAGGATTACATGCTTGTTTATCGGAAGTGGGAAAATTTGGAGATCATTGGGTATTCTGATTCTGATCTTGTTGGTTGCATAGTTACAAGAAAATCTACTTCTGGTTCTGTTTTCATGTTAGCTGGAGGAGCTATATCTTGGAAAAGTGCTAAGCAGACACTTATAGCTCAATCTACCATGGAAGCAGAGTTTATAGCTTGTTATAAGGCAACCAATCATGCTATATGGTTGCGAAATTTTGTTACAGGATTGCGGATTGTTGATGGAATTGAAAGACCATTGAAATTTTACTGTGACAATCGCTCTACAACTGTGTTTTCAAATAATAATGGAAGCTCCGCAGCTGATAAACATATAGATATTAAATATCTAGTTGTTATAGAGAGAGTGCAAAATTAGATAGTGTCTATTGAGCATATAGGAACAAATTTTATGCTAGCAGACCCACTTACTAAAGCTTTGACACCTAAAGTCTTTCTTGGGCATACTGCTGAAATAGGTGTTGTCTCTTTGGAGGATATTCAGTTCTAGTGGGAGTTTGTTTTGTTCTTGTGTTCAATATTCAGTTTATATTGGCACTATTGTGATATATTTTATATTTTGAGTTTTCTGCGGAATAAAGTTAATTTCTTTTATTTTACTTTCTCTATTACTCTAAACGAGTTATTGTTTTTCAATTGTGGTTTTGACATAAAGTTGAAAGAATAAAGATTGATCTCACTAAGGTATTAAGGATCAATTGGAAATAGGCATGATTGAGATCACATTGCATGTAATTTCCAGTTACACATCCATACTTGATCTATGTCATTGAGTATATTTATGTGTTGATCATTGAGGATCGAGTTACGGTGATGTGACGAAGGTCGCTTTGGTTTCATGTTTATATATGAGATGGACCAAATTGACTAAGGAAGATGATTGTAAAGAATAAACAATTTTGTACGCACTTAAGGTTATTGAATGTAATTGTTGTTTGGTATAATTTGTAGCCCAAGTGGGAGATTGTTAGATTATTTATTAATAATCACAATTTATGGGCTTACAAATTAAATACAATTATATTTAATGTTTATTCTATATTTGGACTAATTAAGTGGTCTAAAATAAAGGGTCCAATAACATCTTATTCGGTATGGGCTTTGTAATGTGTAATACCCAATAGTAAGTCTGGTTAGGGTTAATGGGTCTAATTAGACGACTATATAAAGAGCATAATAGGGTTTTGGTCCCAAGGCTATTCACAACCTCTACTCCTTTATTCCCATCAAGTTGAGCCAGATACAGCTAGAGGAGAATCAAGTCTATGGAAGATCAAGTCCCATAATCCATATTCATATCCACCATCATGAATTCAGGTACGCTTTCGCACTACAGTTTATTAACCTTGATAACATCGCATAAGATGATCCTAGATTATATATTTAGATCTAACAGAGTGGGCATCAACAACAATATATCTGGAAGTTTTTGAAATATTAAAATAACATAATAAAGGTCTAGTGCAACAAAATTATTATAAACCTCGGAGGCCTAATAATTGGATAAATAAATAATCAAGAGACAAAAAGGCAGGTGGTTAGAAATTTAGTTGGAGTCCATGCAAAGTACGTGTAGAATCCATGCAAAATACACGAAACATTTGTTATGATATAAAATTGATAAATAACTTATAGTTGTTGTATTTATGTATTATCTAAAGTTCTAATAATTTTTTAAGACAAATTATAAAAGAATAATATCATAATATTGATGGTATTCTAATTTAGATAATTCTGGCATCAGTATCAAAAAGAAAGACAGCCTGAATGTGTACGAGTTTGTGTCATGTCCCGATTCCCTAATGATAGATTGTAATATGCAATCAGCTAAAGTTGTCTAACTGTACATAAAGCTGTCCAACTATACACATCAGAGTTTAGATTCTAAAGTTGTTCACAAGTAACCATGAGCGGTTGCAGTCCAGTGGGCATCGTCTTGTATTTCACATATTTATTATATTGCTTCATATCATTACAAACCTCGTAGGCCTAATAAATACATGAATTGGTAAGTATGAGACAAAAGAGTGACGATTAGAAGTTTGTTGGAATCCATGCAAAATACGTGCACAACTTGTGCAATGTACAAGTACAAATAATTCAAATCATTTGTGTGAATTTTTTTATTAAATGGTATATATTACCCTCTAAATAGTTGTAGCATTCTCTCTAATGCCTAGAGCCCCTCCGATAATTCAAGGAATGACAGGTTTTACACTCTGGCGTCACGAGTACGATAAGCAAGGTGTGTGCTTAGAAGATTGGACCCTTACGGATTATCTGACCTTTGCAGACATAGTGAGTGTGTACAATAATATAACAAAGCTGTTGGAGACTAACGGAATCCGAAAATCAAGCACCCTGAAGTATTCCGGAATCCGAAAATCAACCCAGATGTATCTTGGTTGTGTACAAGATGGGCCTGTTTTTTATTTGAGAGATGTTGTTATTTGCATCAAAATAAAAAATAGCACTAAGGCTCCATTCAGTTTGCTGTAACGAAATGGATTGACCATTCGAGCAAGAATGAAAGTTCAAGTTGTTCTTATACTCTTTCCATTATATCACCATTCCATCAGAACCATTTAATTTCATTCCGTCCAAAACATGTGGGATAAACTCATTCCATCAAATTTTTTCACACAATCTTTTTTGGAAATAAATGATTTTTCGAGTGAAATTTTTTTCGAGATTTTTTTAGGAAACTTTTTTCAAGAAAAATGTTATCGCGAATGTTTTTTTAAGAAAATTGTTCTTGGAAAAGTTTTTCGATATTTCTTTTCGAGAAAAATGTTGTCGGGAAAGTTTCTTCGAAACATTTTTACGAGAAATTGTTTTTGAGAAAAGTTTTTAGAGAAAAAAGTTTTCGAGAATGGTTTTTTTGATAAAAAAATTTTGGGGAACATTTTTTTGAGAAATTTCTTTTCGGGAAAGCTTTCCCTCGAAATTGTTTTACGAGGAATTTTTTTCGAGAATTTTTTTCGGTAAAGTTATTTTGAGAAAAAAAAAATTTGAGGAAATTTTTTATGGAAAGTGTTCTCGAGAAATTTTTTTACGGGAAAGGTTTTTCGAGAAAAAATTTTCTGGGAAATTTTTTTTGAAAATGTTTTTTCGAGAAAAATGTTTCCGGAAATATTTTCTTTAAAAAATGTTTAAGTTTGTTTTAAAATTTTATAAGATATTAATTATATGTATATATTAAATTTAATCATATATGTGGATTATTTTCATTCCATTCCAATTAAATTGTATTTAAACAAACAAATGAATGAAATGCTAATTCCATTCGTTCATTATTCCATTCCTCCCTAATTCCAGTCTCATATTTATTTCATTTCCACCTCATTAACTATTCAAGCGTAGTGAATGGAGCCTAAGTTCTTAAATGTCTATGAGTTTCTTTCTCGTTCCGAAAGAACTGACGGGACATATAATAATTGTGATGGTGGTAAAAATGAAGAAGATAGTATAATTCTTCTTTCCACTTAGTAATATACAAGTTTGATGTTTTATAAGATTTTTAGAGCAAGTCCAAAAGTTTGTCTAATTGAGTTCATAAACTCAAATATAGGGAATGTAACATCAAAATGATACTTCAACAATATCTTAAAATTCTTTAAATCACTAACACATCCTCAAATTTTTTAGTTATTCCTTACACTTTTAGGTAATCATTAGTCATCCCTTATTTTATTTTTAAGAATAAAAAATTTCATTTCCTCTTATTCTACACACTTGGTCCACACTATTTTTCATTTTCTAAATTTTTGGTTCCACAATTTTACATTAACTAGTTCGAATATATTATTATTATAATAATAATAAATGAAAATAAAAATTGTTGTTCGAGTTGACATAAAAAAAAATATTCCTAAATTACTAGGATTCCTTATTTTAATATTTATAGAGAGTGCACTAACACATTGTTGGACTTCTTCCTATCAGCTTATATATAATAATAATATGACTTCTTTTCCGGTGGGCATCTCTTCAGAGTTCGATACTTGTTTTTGCTGATTGGTCTCAAAAGCTTTTGGATTACTATGAGAGCACTTACCTGTAAAACTTACCAGTAGTTAAGAATGGTGAGGTGACTGAAAAACTTGAAATGTGTATTTCGATTGATTTAAATGGGCCAGGGGTGAGATTTATTGCCGAATGGACTAGAATAACACTTGTTTCAGTGCTAATAGTGAGAATGATGCTTTTTATATCTATCCTAGGTTTCTATTGCCTCAAATAATGTGGTCCTCCCTTATGGAATATTTTGTAGTGACTCATCAGTCATTGTTCTTGTCACTGCAGTTTGTTAGTAACGGATAGGATTGTATTCTCTTAGCTGTCATAGTACTAGTAGGGACTATATAAAGTTTGTTTCTGGCATCTTTGCCGGCTGCACTTGTATTGGATATTATCATTTGGCCTTTTAAGGTTTTACTGGCTCTTTTCTTTTTTATTGTTCACGCATACCTCTTTTATCTTGTGTTTGTTTACATGGTATCAGAGCAGGTATGGAGTGTCTTAACTTGTCATTTGTTTGTTTGGATTAGAGTTTGGTTATATCTGATAGTTTACAGTGTTCGTTTTTTTGTGTTTTCAGATCTGTGTGCAGTCAAGTCTTAAAGTTTTGATTTTTATTTAAGATTTGCTTAGATCTGTTGGTTTTAATGGCAACCGATGGTCGTTTTTCGTATGTTGATATGCAAAATCCTCTGTTTATACATCCATATGATGGTCCCCTGTCTGTAAGTGTTCCAAAACTTGAAGGTGCTGGTGATTTCAGGATCTGGAAACGTTCATTTGAGATTCAGCTTTCTTTCAAACGCAAGTTGGGATTTGTGGAAGGCACTGTCATCAAGAACCCTACAGATCCAACTGAAGCTTTACAGTGGGATACTTGCAACAATCTGGTAATATCCTGGCTCCATAACTGTGTGTGTGAGAATATTAAGAAATCTATCTTGTTTATTAGTACTGCTAGTGAAATCTGGTCCAAACTGGAAAAACGATTATCCCTCACTAATGGATCAAGAAAGTATAAGTTGAATATGGACTTGTATGAGTTAAAACAGAATAGTCTCTCTGTAGCTGAGTATTTTACTCATTTAAGCACTATGTGGGAGGAATTAGATTCTATGAATTTATTGCATGTTGTACCTACACCTACTGCTGAAGTAACTGTTCATTTAAAAGCCATAGAGGTACTCAAAGCTGAATCTAGATTGTTTCAATTCTTGAAACAATCAGGATAATAAATATGTGTGCACTATTTGCAATGGTAAAGGTCACACCAATGATAGATGTTGGAATATTATTGGGTACCCTAGATGGCACCCTAAGTATAGAAAACCTGGGGGAAGAGGGGGAGCTACAAGATGGAATAATTCAAACAGAAATGGAGGTACTGTTAGGAACTATGTTGTTTATTGATGATAACCAAATTAACTTAGTAAAAATTGTACAAGTAAAATTTAGCTATCAACGGATAGTATGTTTTTACAGTATCCGTTGATGGGTAGCTTATCTACGGATAAGACTCAATGTAACATGCTTTTGTATTTCTGATGTTGAAGTTAAAGTAGTCTTGTTAGGTTGAATAAGTCATGTTGACTATTAATAGATATGTAGAATAGGGAGACTAATTGTAAATAGTTGATGCCTTGTAATTTTGCATAAATGAAATTGGCTGTCAACAAATAACTTAATTAGCCTTCAACGGATGTTGAAAATGTACTGTCTACGGACAACAGTACTAACTGTCTACGAATGTGATCAAGATACTGTCAACGGATACAACTCAAGTAGCTTCTACGGATACACACTGTACTTGTGAAATGGACAGATTAGTTAGAGCACGTGGGTTGACAGACTACACAAAGCATGGAAGCTAGTTTTTCTAGAAAGGTCACGGGAAGAAAGTAGCATTCTGTTTGTATGGTCCAAAGTAGCATTTCTATAAAAGGCAATCAGTCAAGAAGGGCAAGCTACCAACACATGGACCACTACCCAGAATGGAGAAACAAGGATCTTGAATAGATTTACTTTTTGTATTATTGACTGTTCAAGATATCTTGTAAACTTGGGAGATATATAACCAAGTGTAGCATAATTCTAGAACCAAGAAATCAGTTAGGCAATTTAGAGAGCACAAAGCAGTATCCTTTGTAAATTGCTGAAGCTAGAATTGTGTATTTGCAGCTGTGTGTTTATTCATAAACATCACAGATATTTCTTCAAATAAAAATCTCTCAGGTGGACAAAAACAATCCAAAAGAATTTTTAATTCTTGTGTTATCTTATTTGCTTTTCTGTTCTTGTTTTTAATTTCATATCTTCACTATCAAGAATCATAAAGAAATTTTAAAGATTGTATTCAACCCCCCCCCCTTACAATTTGGTTCATTGCACTACGCCATAGATGGCCTTTTACAACATCTGGGTATGGGTGTTACCTTCTTGCATGTTACCTTAGCTATGAAATTTTGGACCTATTACAACATCATAGTTTTGGTGTTAGTTTTTAATCAATTTATATTAGAAAATGTTTAAAAAAAGGAATTCAAAATCATTAATTAAATTTTGATTAAAACCAACACTACACCATATATGATATTTGCCAACACCTAAAAAAAGTGTGAAAAATCATGAATAGTGTTGCTAAAAGTCAAAAAATAGCCTACGCCAACACTTTTCCCAATTTTTGAAGTGTTGGACTTTGCACTGTGGCCGTAGGGGTCTATGCCAACACTTGATGAACCAACAACAACACATGAAAAAAATGTTACCGTATACCCCAATGACAATACTTTCTTGTCTTTACCAACACTAGGAAAAACGTTGGAATAGACCCTATGCCAACACAAGTACTCCATACTATTTTTCTAATTGGCACCACCCAGTGCTCTATTCCAACACTTATTTGTGAAACACTTTTTTGTATTTGGCAACAACATTTTAATTTATTGCAACATTAATTTGTTGAACATTAGTCATTTTTTGCCAACACATTATACACTTTAAGAACTTTCCAAACAAATATCAACTGCATTTTTCTACATCAATATAAACAAATGTTCGAAGCTATCGCCATTCGACACAAACAAACTTCCAAAACCTACTAGAAAGACGATAAAAACATATCAAAATCTACTAGACATAACTTAGTTTTACATCAATTTATGCCCAAACATGCTCTGAATCTATATCCTTGTATATGTCCTCTAAAATCTGCTTCATGCTTAACCACACCAGGATAAACGCATTCCCTAAAAGTATACACAATGAATGAAGTTAAAGATATCTTTGCAACACCTGGTGGACAAACAAAACACAATAGTGAGACTCTCAAATTTTAAAAAGTAAGATGATGAACAAAAAAAGTAAAGAAGAGTTGAAGGGCCTACCACTAATGTGATATGGTGGTGGGAAGAATTGAAGATAGCACATTGTTGCCACGAAGAGTCCTGGAGATCAATAAATAAGTTTAAGTATCTATCAAATTAGTTGAAACAAAATATTTTAAAGTACTGCTGAGTTTGGTTTGCCTGATTAGTAGCATAACTCAATTTTTATTTTGTTTTTTTGCTAAATTAGCTAAACTCAAATTTTACCATATACACCATAGATAATGAAACTGGACTATAAATTTATAACATGATAATGTATATATTACACCATTAGATAACTATGACAATTTATACATTTTTGCAACCTGAACCATAATAGATGCAAAATCCAGATCAGATTCACCCTCGAGTATTGTGGAGACCTCACGGTAAACTCGAAGTACACAGAGTCGGCGTATTATCAAAGCACCGCGTCTAGAAATAAAAATAAAAGAATCACTGACCTAAAAATAGTGAAGATTATATTGAGGATATCCGCTACTTGAATACTAATAACTAGGAGAATGGGGAGAGAACTCACTTTTCTAGAAAAGAATTGTCAATACGAAAATTATGGACTAAAAATACAACAAGCTACCGAAAATGCTTTGGTTCTCTAGTTATCACTGCATGCACCTCAAGCACCAGGAGCACTACCTGAGGAGAGACACCAAAAAATATCCAAAGAGTTTAAGAAAGAGCAGTTTGTTATTCAGTTGAAAGCCAAATAACAATTTAGAACCTCATCTTTTTTACATGCATGAGATCGATCCCCAATATTTGATATTTTGACTTCAACGTTCAAACATATATAAAATTCAATATTTAAATAATTTGAACCCTAATCACCGCTAAATTCACAATAGAAGGCATCTGAATAGTGAAAGCCAGGGTCCAAATTCTCACTAAGTCTTTGATTTATACAAGGAAGGAGCATGAGACTGTTACTTCCTAGGCCTACAGTTAACTGAAAATATTAGGTCAGCTAGATGGATGTAGAGATACAACAAAGCATAGGATGAAGAATTACTGACCATAAAATTAAAAACAGACATCTTAAATAAACAAGCAACCTATCTGCACGTCATAGAGGCAGCAGAAACGAATATTACTGCAACAGAGGGGTCTGATAGTGCCTTCAGAAGAGTGTCAAAAACATCATTCAGAAAAGCTAGAACCTGTTTCAGATGCAAAAACAAAGTGAGAGGAAACATTTGCAGTGTTGACATTTTGCATATGTTTAAATGGGACATGTATAATCTTTGAAATACATAAAGGAAGCAGATACAGTACATCGGACTAGACCTACCATGTGCACATTGCGTGAGGGTGACACTGTTTGGTGTGCTTCCTAATATGCAAGTCACCTATGAATACATCTCCTGAGACTTCAAATAAATCTGGATAAAGTACTGCTGCTGACAATCAATTATAAAATAAAAGCAGCAGCCTTAATATTTTGAGGTAACGGCATTCAATCAGCTCTAACTCAGTATTCATAAGTCTGGTATATACCATATTCGGCAGGAACACAAACAAGACAAAAACCTATAACTTTTATCTTTTATCCAACATTAAATAAGGTTATTAAACTCTTCAAAACAACTCCCCAAAACAGGGCAGTCAACCTGGAAATTGAAATGCTGCTGCGCAAGCTATACCTAAACATTTTTAGCAAATTGAAAACTAATCATTTTAATACCAAACTTTTTTGAGATCCTCCTGAACCTCATATCAGTATACCAGAAAAATTTCCAACCAAAACCAATTCTTTTTCAAGAACAACCAGCTAAACAATCATGTGCCAAAGTACAGAAAATTTTCTGCTGCGCGACCTTTAGTAAAACTATGATAACTCTTTACTCGTATACTCAAAAGACTCAAGGTCAGCGCGTAATTAAACTAGAAAATAAATAGAACAATTCCACTATAATGCTATTACCCAAAACTGCTGTTAATGGCTCCAGAACAGCAGAACAGAAACATGGCAGTAAACAAGTTTGTTGGATTTAACCATTCAAGTTCTCCTTTAACCTTCGTTATCACTAACCAACCATTATCAATCAATACCAATCAATTACAACTTAAATTCATTATTTCAATCATAAGAATCTTAGAAATATACATAACAAAAAATAATAATTAAGAACCAGTCTTAACATGAAGAAACAAGGATCAAAATTTAGGGATTATACCTCAAATCAAGTTATAAGCTCCACCCAATTCAAAGCAAGATCAAACAAGCATAATACCAATCTTTCCCCAAAATTTTCTATATATGCCCTAGATTTTTTTCATCTCCAAAACCACCATAACGCCTAAAAGTTTAATGCCACAACATTATAAAGTGAAAATCATACAAACAAATTCACGGACCCATTATATGAAATCAATATTGCAACTGTTGGTCTTGCCATAAACTTACCTGATTGTGAAGGACAAGTAAAGTCAAGAAAGAAAAATAAAAATTCCACGTCTAATTAAAACAACCAGTGAAGCTCTTTGCAATTAGGGTTTGTACCTTGTTGAAACAAGCTCCCAAAATAGTGTACAAGCAGAAGCCCTAATTGAACCTTGAGAACCCTAATTAAACCCGTCAAAATTTTGAGAGAAATAATGTTTTGTGGGAGAGAGAAAGAGAGTAAATTGAGCGAGTAATGTTTTGTGTGAGAGAGAAAGAGAGTAATGTTTTCTGTAAAATGTTTGAGCGGGTTTAGTTTTAGGATATTGGCCGCCCAAAATTTTGGCCCAAAATTTTGCCCGCTTCTTTCTAATTTTGGCTTATGTTTTTGCCCGCCTATTTTTGTTTGTTTTGGTAACACCTTTTCAATAATCAACTGTAACGCCTTAATTTATGTTACAATAGAAATCTAATTTTCTTTAAGGTAACACAAAATTACATCAACAGCAACACTAAAAAATTATATTGCCATATATCAATTTTAAGTCATCTAAGCTAACACTTTGGTCGGTAACATAAAATTTAATGTTGGTGAATCGCATATATGGTGTAGTGCAATAAAAAAAATTATTAGAGAAAGTAACTGCTTGCAAAACTAATTTTAACAATAGATTTAAAAATAGATTGTAAGAGCGAAGTAATTAAACTAATAAATTATAATTATAATTTAATATCAAACATATTCGAATAAATTTGTAATAATTTTGTTTAAAAAAAGAAATTATACACCTCATCAGTGAGCGGCATAATGGAATTGGGGAAAAAATACTGAGCGGCAAATGAAATATGGTCAAAACACTAGACGGGGGAATTTTTTTGGGAAAACACCGAGCGGGGGAAAATTGGGGGAAAACGCTTCTCATCCTCTCATTCTCACTTCTCATCCTCTGTTCTCTCTTCTCACTTCCCACTCTCTGTCTATTAGGGTTTAAATTAGGGTTCGCGCTGCTTAATCGAAGCTTAATTGGGGAGTTAAATTAGGATTTGTACCGGTTAATTGAAGCTTGGTGGAGGGATTCAATTAGGGTTTGAGTTGGGTTTAATTTGGTAGGTAATAAACTATTCTTAATCGCTTCTTCTGCTTCTTTTATTTACATTTAATTTTGATAGTGTTATGGCGCTTCTATCATCTGATAGACTTGGTGATGTATTAACAAATGCTTTTTATTTTTTCCAGATATATGTTGTGTCTATTACAATTCATATTGTGGTAAGTTATCTAGAAACACATCACTTTCGGTACTAGTTATGTGCCAAAATCTACTAAACAAGAACTCTACGTATGTCTTATGAAAATCTAATATGTGTACTACAACTTGGCTTTGTGTTGCTGACTGTTTTTTGGGAATTCAATGTTCCTTGTTTCATGGTACTTGTTATCTCTATTCTAAATGAGGGTAATCATTCATACTTGTTCTTGAATCATCATGTTAAAAACCATGTATCTATATTTATTTATTTCGGAAGAGGCTCTAATGCTTTTTAAGTGAGTTATTGTTAGCAGTGGCCTTAAGGATGTGAGGGAAGTGTACAATTAGACTTCATGATTGGATGTCAGTTGGTAAGTTTTTTAATTCACCTAAATTAGATACACCACAACTGGTGTACCGTATATTCCACCAATATATTTAGGTGGTATTGATGTTATATTTGCAAAAGGTGACTCTTATTTAAGTTCTGGTAATTGTGTTGAAGTAGAAAGAAGAAAGACTCGGTATGAAGGCTTGAGTTTTAGGATATTCTTTCTCAGAGCGGATTTGTTATAAAAACCGTGACCATAACAGATCCAAATACGTGGTATGTATGTTAATACTCCGTTGCTCTTTTTCAGAGATTCCTTTGGCAGGTAGAATTCAGAGCAGATTGTAAGTCAAATATATATAACTTTTTGAACTGGTTCAACAACATTAGCCTCAAACTAGCTAGTACATGTATGCATGTAACTGGGACCAGATTATCTAAGCTTGCTTTACCTCGGATGCCTTCTGATCCCTGCCCAGTCTTTTTGGGAAGAATGTGACGTCTATATCTTGCCAAGACTTTTTTTTTGTGTGGATAGATCAGGAACAGAGGTGTGTGTTCTTTTAATGAAGATGAAACTTCTCTCATATTGAGCTGCAAACTCCCATCCTGTACTTGGTAGAACTTTAGTAAATGTAAATGTAACATTACTGAAACATTTAGATGTAAATAAGATGCATGCCTGCAACTTTAACATTTTGACACACTGTTTCATGAAGACTACATTATTTAGTTAATTTAATTTACTACATCATTCGCTCTATAGTCTTTATTTACTCGTGTCAGTATGTAATATATGTAAAACATAATTTTGCAATTTTCTCTGTAGTCTCATTTTGGTTATATAAATATACCAGCTGTAGTTGGTCTTTCAAATTTGTGGGTGGGGTGCATTCATAGGGAATACATGCAATAGACAAGATAGGTCCTGCTAGCCAATGTTTAGGGATGGGTGGTCATTTGACTACAAATCAAACCTTCGACTTGCTACATATATTTGTTTGTTTAGCCATGTTCCTTGGACTGAAATCACTCGCTACTCACAGTGTGCTTAAACCTATATTTGATGAAGGTATCGAGATGAGTATTCTGTAGGCTTTCCCATATGATTAAGCATCCTCTCGTTTGTTTTTTTATTTGGGTGTAGGCATTCCCGTGTCGTGCATCCATTTGTGGGAAAGTTACGAGTTTTACCTTTGATAAAATGTTTCTGAAAGGAATAGAGATTGATGGCGGGGGTCCTTTATACTGGTCAGACTGCAGTTTAGTACATGCTGTGGCATTTTTTGTTTTTCAAGTTTTATCTGTTTAGATCACAGATCCTAGGGCCAGAATCCTCTTCTTGATCACTTTCCTCTCTTTGAAAGTTGAATCTAGGACTTGTTTTATTATAATTTTCAGGATAGAATGTTTTGCCTTCTGCCAAATTTGCACCTGTTTAGTCGTCGTCAAGGATTATCTGACAAGATGTTTTATTATCGGCACCAAATTGCTGATCAAAATATTTGGCAAGTGTCGACTTGAAGCATTTAAATTGTTAGTAGTCCTACTTGAAGCGTTTAGATTGTTCAAGGCCTGTTATGCTAAGTGTTATGGTGCTGCAATTTCCAGGTGTTGGTACAAAGCTTATTTTATAGGGAATGCAGACAGCATAAGATAACAAGTAATTGTAATTGTCCTCCAGGATTCAGAGTTTTTTAGGTATAAGACTCGGGTAATTATATGTACCTCTTCCTGTCAGTTGTAGGCTTTAAGGCATCTATACTGTTTTTTTATGCGGAGGAATGTTATGCTGACAAAATTTATCTATGGGGAGCATCATGTCATTTCATTATTCCGAAGTTGCTGATTTCTATTGATTTATCCCTGGTCAAAACCAATCCCATCGTATTGATTTGTTTAAATCCTAGGTGCTTCTGTAGACGTATGCAACTGATATTGCTTGCAACTTGGTGAAAATGCAATAACGTGAGGCATTTCTGCAGGATGAGGTTGGAACTGTCAAATGGGATCCAGGTCAAAGTTTTGTTGTGGACTCTCTCGTAAACACCTGTTTGGCTGATGTGAAGGTGAACTTCATATCGGTTGTGATCTGGTAGCATGTGTTGAAAGTCGTTCATTATGCTGCAAGTTTTTTTTCCCTAGGCAATGCTATATTCCTGAAGAAAATCATCTAAGCCTAATCTACAACAAGTTGCTTACTATGATCTGAAAAAACTGAAACTAAGAATCATTCTCGCATTTATAATCTACCAATGTTCCTACTTCCTACAACTGAACAAGCAGTTACGTCTATGGGCACAATAACTGAACAAGAGTTTTACTATCAGTTTTTACGTTTCATAGTTGTCTGGTAGACGTAGTCAAGGTGTTTGTCTCCGGTTAAGTGGCATACACTCTACTTGCTAACTTTTCTAGATGTCAGTCTTATCTTGTCTCTTGATAGTAAACCATTTTAAGATTCAATTCCATGTTTAAAAGAATATAATATATTATTTATATAAAAAGTAAAATACAAATTTGTCTAACATTATTTTCTGCTATGTGCACCAGAAAAGTTAACGCAGGTTCTAAAAGCAGAGCGTGACTCAGCTCAGGATTTTCAACCACTTCCATTTAATTATGTAGAGTTCGCAAGACTTCTTTTTGACCAGTGAGTAAATTCACATATCATTTATAGTTATACCTGGCATAAACTTTCAAACAAAAGGTTGATCTATTTTTTTTGTTCTGCAGTGCTCATGCATCATCCATCCTCGTCCTTGGGATATTTATAGTCCCCTATAAACTCAATAGTCCAGAGATGATACAAGATGCAGAGAGAAGGCTTGATGCACGTTCACAAGCAGCTGATCATGGACCAAGAGTAAGTTCTCTTTTTAGGTTTATAAATACTAAAACTAGCAATCATAAAGAATTGGACTATGAGGAATTTCCCCATCCTCTGTCTTCAACATTTACTGATAATATTTTATGGTGATAAGAATGATTTATAATGTCCTTTTCCCCAAACAATAAAAAAATCAATTAGTTCTAAGATTAGTTTATTTAAGAAAAGTTCATGTCATTAAATATATGTCTTGTCTTCCAATGTCCGCTTAGACCTCGATGAAAAGGTTCACAGCATCAACTGCAATCTTCTTTATATGCAAGAAGCTCCCAACAGGACCAACACACTTGCATAGACTGATGGCAGGACCTTGTTGGCAACATGGAAGCGAAGCTACAAAGGAAGGTCAATGAAGTTGGCGACATGGAAGGACCTTGTTGGCGTTTGTTATTTCTTCTAGTACACTTTAACATTGTAATTACTGTTCTTAACTTGGTGTTGGCAGATTTGATAAGATTATGTAGTTGGGTTTGTGATTAGAGGACGTAGTTGGTTGATTATGATGGGATTATGTAGTTGGATGATCTACTTGGTTTGTGTGAATTGGTTGTTTTTCTAATGGGAAATGCTATATTTAAACTTTACATTTTTTATTTAGTTAAACTACTGGTGTTACCTTAGGGACTATACTGATGTTACTAAATGTCTTCATTGGCAACACCTAGCGTGTTTAGCGTGTTGCAATAGGTGTTACAACATGTGTTACCCTAGACTGAAACGTGTTGTTGCACATTTTGTGGGCTCCACGTGTGGGACCCACGTTTAGGTGGGGCCCACTGATTTCAACAAATTCTAATATCTAAGGTAACATAGATTTGGTGTTGCAATAGAGTGGTTACTATGTTGCTGTAGGATATCTTTGGTAACGTAAAAGACTATGTTAGCCTAGGGTAGGTGACATGTTGCCTTTGACGCCAAAGGAAACTGGGAGAGAAACTAACCCAGCCCTGATGTTACCTTAGCCCTTTTTTGGGCCTGTAACAACATTATATTGGGTCTAAGGTGACATAGTTCAGTAGTTACTATAGGCCATCTATGGCGTAGTGTTGTCTGGGAATAACAATTGGTATCAGAGCAAGCTTCTAACACACAAGAAGTTTAAAGGTCAGAAGGATCATAGAGTGAAAATACAAGTTCTTGATAGAGAAAACTACTTTCACTGGAAAGTAAAAATGCGACTACATCTAATATCTATGGATGAAGGTTATGTAGAGTGCATAGAACATGGCCCTCATGTACCAATGAAGCCAAACACCCCAATAGCTCAAGAACCTGCAGGAGCTCCAAGCATAATTGCAAAGCTACATTCAGAATGGACTCATGAAGACATCATTGCACTTCATAAAGAAAAGAAGGCCATGAATATTTTGTTCAATGGTCTTGATTTTGATATGTTTGACAATGTTATTAACTGTTCTACAACAAAGTAGATTTGGGACACTGTCCCAACCATATGTGAAGGGACTGAGCAGGTAAGGGAAAACAAGATGCAGCTCCTCATACAACAGTATGAACACTTTCACTTCAAGAGTGGAGAATCTTTGAATGATACTTTCAGTAGATTTCAAAAATTGCTGAATGGATTGAAGTTGTATGGAAGAGTGTATCAAGTCAAGGATTCAAATCTTCAATTTCTAAGAGCCTTGCCAAAGGAGTGGAAGCCTATGACTGTTTTCTTGAGAAACACTCAAGAGTATAAGGACTTTACTCTTGAGAGACTGTATGGAACCCTAAAAACATATGAGCTGGAAATGGAGCAGGATGAAGAAATTGAGAAGGTCGAAAAGAAAACTGGATCTGTTGCTTTAGTAGCAAGTGTTGAAAAGGCTGAGGACATGAAAGAAGAAGCTGCTGAAACTACACCAAGCCAAAGTGCTTATGAAGGTAGAGTTGAATCAAGAAAGTGCAAAGGAAAGATGATTGAAGAAAGTGAGCCCTCCAATCAAGAGGAAATGGATGAGCTAGATGAACATTTAGCTTTTCTGTCAAGAAAATTCTCAAAGCTCAAGTTCAAGAGAAATCCTGATGTGTCCAAACCATTCAGAAAGGACTCTCAAACAAACAAGAACTTTGTTGAGAGGTTCAAATTTAAATGTTTCAATTGTGGAATGGGAGGTCACTTTGCCAATGAATGCAGAAAACCAAAAACTAAGAAGAGTGACAGGAAGTTTGAGCCTGTTGATTACAAGAAGAAATACTTTGATCTTTTCAAGCAAAAGAGTAGAGCATTCATAACACAGGACTATGACTGGGCTGAAGATGGGAATGATTCTGAGGAGGACATTGAATTTGTGAACCTTGCACTGATGGCTGATTCAAGTGAGTAGGAGGCCAGTTCATCATCCAATCAGGTAATTACCACCAATCTCTCTGATCTTTCTACTGAGGAATGCAATAGTGCAATTAATGACATGTCCACGGAATTGTATCATATGCGTATTTCTCTTAAATCTCTTACTAATAAAAAGTCCAGGATTAAAGATGCTAATCAGTTTTTAAGTGAGAGGAATGCAGTTCTGGAAACTCAATTTATTGAGTTTGAGAAAATGAGAGTAGAGTGTCAAGTTGCCAAGGATGATTTGCTGATTGTGCTTAATAGAGAAGAAATTCTCAAAGTACAGTTAGCTAAAGAATAGGAAACAATAGCTAGATGGACTGATTCCAGGAATGTTTCCACAAACATTATTAAGGCTCAAGGTGTGGATACATTCTACAAGGAATCATCAAGAAAAGATAAAAAGAAACTAGATGTTGAGAATCTAGGAGATGACACCTCTACGGATAGTGAGCATCCGTTGATGGGTAATACCCCTACGGATAGTGAGCATCCGTTGATGGACAACACCTCTACGGAAGTGACTTGTCCAAAGAAGTGTACATCTAGTGTTAGTCAAGAGAAACTTGAGAAGCTGAACAAAAAGTATGGTCCAACCAGCAAAAATTTTGTTCAGGGATAGTGTAGCAAAACCAAAGCTAAAGATGTCAATATAGGTCACTTGTCCAACAAGCAATTGAAAGGCTAGTAAATATAGAGGTCAAGGCTGAGGTGAAAAAGAAAGAGAACAGAAATTGTAACGCCCCCAAATCCGGGGTCAAATGATTTGGTCGTCACACTGCACTCTTAATCCAAACAACCTGTTCAATATAAAATCAACACAATAATAATAATATCTGTGACCCCAACTCTACCAAGAATCTTTAAAGGTTATAGTGCTAGAAACAAGAATCCAAATTTCATTACAACAATCTTTCTTCCTTACAACCATTCTCTTTACAAAAATTCTAATACACTAGTATAACTTCGATAAGAAGTATACCAGGCAACTAATCTTATACAATATATTATTCAATACAAAACATCTATATACAAAACCTCTCACTAGCTCCAAATGCTCTGGATCAGAACGTCTTTACATTAATATCTTTCCCCATCTCTGATCAGCTACGCGGACAACTCTCGCCAATACACCTTCTTTCCGGCAGGCTAAAATATATATAAATAAAACAAGTATGAGCGAATGAATTGCTCAGCAAGCGCATTATTAAATATAATACGAAAGGTTTCCAAAATAAACTTTGGATTTTCAAATAACAACTTTTGTTTTTGAACAATTAAAATCTCTAAAATTTTCAAATTAAGTTTGGTAATTTACCACAATTTCTCATTCAGTTTCTCGCAACCGAATAGTTTTAAAACACAAAAGATTTATACTGGTCGTTACGATGACCGAATCAACAATAACTACAATAGTATGTAGAAAATATGAAATAAATATAACTCATACATCTTCAAGACCATAGTTTGTATAAAAATACTAGTTTTGAAGATAACAAATCTATTCACAACATTTTCTGAAACCAACAACTCTGGAAGGTTAGAATAATCAAGGGGTAAGAATGAGCCAACACGCTCGGTCAAGGAATAAAGAACGCACTTCAAGACTTCAACATGGTACCGACTGGATATGCGGTATGAATAAAACTCATCAAGATAGATATCTCACGACTGCCAATGGAATCAAGGAAGTGGATTTCGACTATTTGGAATCCAAATGAATTAAGAGTAAGTGATTTCAGCAAGATTGAAACCACCATTTATTAATCAACAACCAACAACTTCACGCAACGAATAAACCTGAATATCAGGTCATAACTCACAAGTACAAAACATATGGATGTAACTCATCTCAGAAATAAGAACTTATTCTAGAATTGGATTTTCACATTTTATCAAATCAAAGGTTGTGTTGCTGGCCAGCCACGCAACAACCCCGGACTAGCTCATGCATAGTCCTCTACGGATCCAAGGCCAATCTGGGCCTAAATTACATCGACCATAAATTGCCCGACCAATAATTGGTCCATTTTTAAAAACATTCCAATCCTATATTATATACGTCAGGTGTCAGAACAATTGACAACCTTACTTCGACAATCAGGTGTCGGAAGAATCGACAACCTAATACAACAATTTCTGGAAAACTCACGTTCCAGGAAACAGTTCAATTATGAAGAATCAATAAAGGGATAGCAATATAATCTAGTATCGACGAGATCGACACAACAATGGGGAGTACACATGGCAAGTAACAACATCATAAATATCGACGAGATCGATGCAACAACTGGGATAACAATGAAGAATAAACAATGACATGCTCAACAAGGTTAAGTCTGATATGAAACAGACAATATGATATCAACAGAAAGTGTAACAAGTCAATATAGAGTAGGGTTCAAAGAATAAACAATAACATGCTTAACAAGATTGAATCTGATATGAAACAGACAATATGATATCAACAGAAAAGGGTAACAAGTCAATATAGAGTAGGGTTCAAAGAACAGGCTCTAGATGGCCTCAATAGTTCAAATCATCACATTATGGAAGAATTAATTAAGGTTTACCAATCTGGTAAATGACAAGGGAGTCAAGTTCAAGTTTAAGAAGAATTCAAGGTGAAGTTTATAAATGAAGAAAACAAGGGTTTATCAACTTCTGACAGAAATAGTTCAAGTCCTTCGAACATGTACTTATAATAGATAAGCCTTGTACTTGAAGGAAGTAAACTAAATCATGCACAGCATATATGAATTCGAATCAGGGAATGGATCAGATGATCGCATTAACAAGAAAGGATAACAAGGTTTGCATAGGTGCAAGGTGAAAAATGGAATACTTGAAGGGCAAGCAACACCACTTCAGAATTTCAGAATAAGTTTTCCCTCATAGGGTTCACAAGTTCCCGCTCATCTAGGGTTGGTAATATTCCAACTTAGCATTTTTAAATCAAGTCTTTGAAAGAAAGCCTTAGTATACGGCCCATAATTATCTCTTCAAACTTTTCAATATAATAAGTATATCTTTCCAATCAATATGAAAATATGAATCTAAACTCAAAAGGTATAAAAGAGTACTCGTCAATTTACGAGATTAAATAACATACTTGCAATTCAATGCAAAGAAATCAACATTTGAAAATTCAGTAATAAGCATTCAACATGCATACTAATAATTCAAGATAATATCCCTTAATTAATAAGCAAGGGTATAAACACTTGCCTCTGGTCCTTAGCTATTTCGTAACGCTGAAACAATACGATTTCCTCCTTATTCTGTCTTGTCGCACGATTCTCTACTTCCGTCCTTCTTTGCTTTAACGCTCTTGCGAATACCACTAGTCTGCTTCTACCATTTCGAATCCATGTGCCAGCCTCGATAGTCAAACATGAGACGGTACTTAGTCTTCAACGTATGATTTCACATTCCATAAACGATTGTAACTTAACTTCGATAATCTGACTCGTCTCGTCCAATAGCCTCTGTTGCATAGACAACCACATTTCAATTGATAGAATGATCACAACTAACTATACAAGAAATCCTCGTAACTCGCTTGACGACAATCCCCATACTATAAAAAGTCAACATCCAAGTCAACGGCCTCGTAAATCTCACTTTCTAACATTACCGACAATTTCTATTCCAACTACCCCTCGTGACGATATTAGACATGACCAAATACTCAAACAAGTCTCAACACAATATATTCGCATGCATGACTCAACAACATATAATTCACATCATTTACATAACACATTTAAACAAGTGACCGGTTACGTATCGGACGCCCGGTCTAATTTACGATATTTAAAACTCATATACTAGCCCTAGTACGGGCATATACGGACTATAAAACACATTACACAACTCATACAAATCATATAGCACTTATAACTATTTTTAAAACATCATACGAAACTTATTTGAATTTTAAATAAGTCATTACTAATTTTTAAATCAAAAATCGGATTTTTAAATCCAATATAAACATTTAAATGCAAATAAATCAATTAATAAAATTAATTGACACTCTTTAAATGCTCAAACTATTTTGAAATAAATAAACCAAGCTAGAAAATAATTAAACTTAATTTTAATTAATTAAATCTAATTAATAATTAATTATTAAGAATTAACTGATTAAAAGAATTAATCAATTAATTAAATTAATTAATTATTAATCAAAAAAATTAAAATAATTAAATTTAATCAATTTTCGAATTTAAATAAATATTTATGAATTTATAAAATTTTCGGAATAATAAAATGTATTTTTAAATCAAAGATATGATTTTTAGAATTTTAAAACAATTTTTGAATTATTTTAAAAATAAAATCCCAGAAACACTTTTCTGGAAATGGATTAGGGTTTTTAGGATCAAACCGGGTCGGGTTAGGGTTTTGAAAACGGGTCACCAAGAACTTTTCCGGGTCGCCAAGAACAACCCACCGGAAACTGGGTTTTCCAGTTTCCGGCCGGCGTCCGGCCACCGGAATTCTTCTGGTGCCCAAAACCAACTGCAAACTCGCGTTTCTTTGAGGGGAAATCACCTACACAGCACACTCACTCCAAATATGGTCACAAACAAGCCAAAACATCACTGGTTTGCTAGAAAAATCCGATCAAAAGCCGGCGGCTCGATTTTCCGGCAAGCCAGAGTCGAACACCAAACCGAAAACTGAATACATGAATCGATTCTAATTAACACGATCTATACATCTGCAATCCTTAAAACACTGTCAGTAATCGGGAATCCATTCTCCGGCCAAAACCCAAGAACTCCGACGAACTCTATTTTTTCCGATTAGCTCGAAAACGAACTCCAAATTCAAATTAAAAATCACATACATACTCTACATCACATAACGAACACACCCATACCATCAATTAGCAAGAACAATCAATAATAAAGAAACCCCCAAATTAAATCAAAAATTCGAAATAAATAATTAAATTAAAAATGGGAAAAACTCAGAAATCATACCCACATGAATTTTGATGGTGGATTTAGGTAGAGGATGATGAGAGATTCGATTTGGTTACAAGAACATCGAAATTGGATTCCGATAACGCCTTCAAAATTGAGTTTGATTCTCAAGAACACGAAGAACACGTTTCAGGGGTTTTTAGATTTTTAACTGTAATTAAGCTTTATTATACGCAAAACAAAGTACGATTTGCCTTTTTATATTAAACGGAAAATAATACCCCAAACGACATTTTTGGATCGATACTGATCCGATAGATCGCTTTAAATACAATTTAACAGAATATATGCTTTAAACCTTTAATAAAGCAGAATACACGTTTCACGAGACGATAAGCATCCATAAAGTACGGATAACTACAAGTATCGTTTAATTCAAAATATACGAACCAAAATACCTTTATTGTGAATATTTTTGAGTACTTCCCACTTTAACGAATGAAATATTGGTACGAACGATATACCAATCTCCCGAATAATTTGGGAACGATCCAAATTTTCTTTTCGATAATTAAAATAAAATAAAATAGTATGACACCCTTTTCAAAAATAATTTCAAATTCCCCACACATTTCACATAGCACCACAATATCACATATTCAATCATTTAATGAATAACTTAGCACGTTTAAACAGATAAATCATTTAATAACTCTTAATATGAAATTAAAATTTCATTTCACATCATATAATAACACGTAATTTTCCCGGATCTTACATCCTTTCCCCCTTAACAGGATTCTGTCCTCAGAATCAACTTGCGCAAACATAGGTGGATATTTTTCCAACATCTCATTCTCAAATTCCTAGGTTGACTCTTCAACCTTAGGATTTCTCCTCATACTCATACTAATTTGACTCCTCTATTACTCATCACTCTCTCATACTGACTCAATATCTCAATTGGTTACTCAACATAGAACAATTTAACTAGATCTCTATAGGTTCATATTTTTATGAAATATACGATGAATACACCACTCACGGGGTGGTAAGCAAACTTATACGCAACTTTCCCAACACACAGTAGATCGACGTAAGGTAGCATTTCAAGACCGTCATAGTAACTGTTGTCGTAAGGAAATCTAATCATCGGTAAATGGTCCTTCCAATTACCTTCAAAATTTAGTACACAACCATCGTCTGTCTGAATTCTTTAATTAAGTCACGGATCTCTGCCAAATACAATTGAACTCGTCATTCCATGTCGTACTATTATCTCTCATTAATTAGCCAATAATAACCCAAATAACATCACGATAAGCTCTAAGCCTTAGCAACTTCATCACACAGTTTATCTTAACATGTTTCCATCTATCCCTTCAGGAATCCCTTTAGTTGTAACTGTCTACTATACCTCTGTTATTCTGTCTTCATTTTCCAACATCTCAAGTACTTAGATATTCACCAACACTAACATCCTTCTGAAACCCCTCATATGTATTCTTGCATTTCTTTCTTATTCCTTGTACTTTCTCGTTCCCTCCTATAATTGAATCCTTTTCTTTTTCCATAACTCTTTCCTTTATGTAGCCCTTTCTCTTTAATCAATCCTAGTTGAATCCTTATTTTCTGTCATTCCTTCTAGTTGATCTCTTGTTATCATAACCTTAAAACTCTATCCTTTCTAATCCTTGTAGCGAAGATATTTACATCTCAATTCTCTCTTTTACTACTCATACTATCAGCCATCCATATTCTTGGGTCAACTCTATCTACCTCCAATATATTTAACAACTGCTTTCAACGATCACATACCTTTCATGCCAATTAACTCTTCAGCTGAAAACAACCCCTCATTACCTCATCCATTGTCTTTAAATCCTTATTAACACATCTTCGTCTTCTTTTCCTATTTACAATTGGGAGAATATTCCTTATCAACTTGGTGACTTAATCCCATATCTTTAAAATTGTTCTACCTAGTTCCAATAACTTAATTGCTCTCCATCTGATTCCTAAATAATTCAGAAGATACATTCACAGTAACACTCATGACACCTTTTCCATGGTTCCATCTCATTTCCCAAACAGCTTGATCAACTCGACATTATCTTGATTCTCATTCTATACATCCACATTGGCTAGTAAGATCTACCTTAACTATCGTGAGCAAAAGACTTACAATCATATCATACAATCCTGAAATACTCAAAGATCAACTCATTCTCCATTATTAGCCTATCATCCAATCTTAAAAGTTCTTCTCATTGAGACAAAAACCTATTATGTCCATCTTCCACAACACGGGATATCATTAGCACAATTACACATTTTTCCCCAAATTTCCAATCAACTCTTGAATTATCTAACTTCACCTTTCCATATCGTAACGTTAATCGATAGAAAGAGAACAACTGGCTCCGTTATATGTTACTAGTATTCTAATCGCATCGTAATCCGCTTTCGCTCGTGGTAATTCAATCGCAAATTCTTCGTTCATTATGGTAGGGTAAATTTTAGTTCACCCTAATGGCATACCTCCCAGATTATTTGGTATAACAAAAATTCATGATATTTTGAAGTGAAAGATTCTATAACGTAGCAAATGTCCCACAATTGGGGTTACCAAATCTGTATATTCCAAAGCAAACATTATTGGAAGTGAAGGAATTACTGAGAGACCAATTTGATCACATGAACTCAATGTTGTGTGTCTCTATTAAGACAGTACTAAAGGTAATTAGCCTTCTTGTATTTCACAACACACAAGTGACGGCGTCCCGTCAGACTTCTATCACATAGACAGATAGTCCTTGTGTCCCCTATAAATAGGGTTGTTTACCTCAGTTGGAGTAGTGAAACATGAAAGAAATTTACGGTCAAAATAACAACCAAGACCTCTCGATAAGAAATCTCAAATACACACCTTGGATTGAAATTGAATAGATTCCAAAGGTGTTATTTCAGAAAAGAAGAACAACCAGAAAGGAAGTATCAACAAATAGTGTTACATCACAAATAGAGTTATCCACTCCGGAAGAATGAAGGAGTTGGAATTTAAATAACACATTTTCAACAGGCTTCACAAATTTGAAATAGATGTCACAACAACCTCTGATGCAATTGCAATCATGATTGATCAAAAGTATCAAGTACAAGGTCAAAAGGTGGAATATATCCATCAACACGGGTTTCTCTTTAAAGGAATGTCAAATATTTCATTAGGATGGGAAGGTATTACCAAGGTCTTCACATATGACTCCTCCGTCGACTCCTTCGATAGCTCGTTATTCGATTTCAGCCCTTCTTTTCCACGTCGCAAGGTTATCAATATCGTACGTCGTCGTCGACTCGTAATAGTCCTCGAAGATTCCGCCATAGACGTCTACAAACGCAAGAAGTTCTATCCATTTCAGCACAACTATCTCAATCAAATACCTCCATCTCAACTCACTCAGCGGTACTATATCCAATAGTCCAATACGAACTCTAAATGAGCTATGACGTTCCTTATATAACTATATACACTCCCACACACTCTCGTTTCTAGTTTTACTATAACCCTTGCTCTGATACCAACTGTAACGCCCCCAAATCCGGGGTCAAATGATTTGGTCGTCACACTGCACTCTTAATCCAAACAACATGTTCAATATAAAATCAACACAATAATAATAATATCTGTGACCCCAACTCTACCAAGAATCTTTAAAGGTTATAGTGCTAGAAATAAGAATCCAAATTTCATTACAACAATCTTTCTTCCTTACAACCATTCTCTTTACAAAAATTCTAATACACTAGTATAACTTCGATAAGAAGTATACCAGGCAACTAATCTTATACAATATATTATTCAATACAAAACATCTATATACAAAACCTCTCACTAGCTCCAAATGCTCTGGATCAGAACGTCTTTACGCTAATATCTTTCCCCATCTCTGATCAGCTACGCGGACAACTCTCGCCAATACACCTTCTTTCCGGCAGGCTAAAATATATATAAATAAAACAAGTATGAGCGAATGAATTGCTCAGCAAGCGCATTATTAAATATAATACGAAAGGTTTCCAAAATAAACTTTGGATTTTCAAATAACAACTTTTGTTTTTGAACAATTAAAATCTCTAAAATTTTCAAATTAAGTTTGGTAATTTACCACAATTTCTCATTTAGTTTCTCGCAACCGAATAGTTTTAAAACACAAAAGATTTATACTGGTCGTTACGATGACCGAATCAACAATAACTACAATAGTATGTAGAAAATATGAAATAAATATAACTCATACATCTTCAAGACCATAGTTTGTATAAAAATACTAGTTTTGAAGATAACAAATCTATTCACAACATTTTCTGAAACCAACAACTCTGGAAGGTTAGAATAATCAAGGGGTAAGAATGAGCCAACACGCTCGGTCAAGGAATAAAGAACGCACTTCAAGACTTCAACATGGTACCGACTGGATATGCGGTATGAATAAAACTCATCAAGATAGATATCTCACGACTGCCAATGGAATCAAGGAAGTGGATTTCGACTATTTGGAATCCAAATGAATTAAGAGTAAGTGATTTCAGCAAGATTGAAACCACCATTTATTAATCAACAACCAACAACTTCACGCAACGAATAAACCTGAATATCAGGTCATAACTCACAAGTACAAAACATATGGATGTAACTCATCTCAGAAATAAGAACTTATTCTAGAATTGGATTTTCACATTTTATCAAATCAAAGGTTGTGCTGCTGGCCAGCCACGTAACAACCCCGGACTAGCTCATGCATAGTCCTCTACGGATCCAAGGCCAATCTGGGCCTAAATTACATCAACCATAAATGGCCCGACCAATAATTGGTCCATTTTTAAAAACATTCCAATCCTATATTATATACGTCAGGTGTCAGAACAATTGACAACCTTACTTCGACAATCAGGTGTCGGAAGAATCGACAACCTAATACAACAATTGCTGGAAAACTCACGTTCCAGGAAACAGTTCAATTATGAAGAATCAATAAAGGGATAGCAATATAATCTAGTATCAACGAGATCGACACAACAATGGGGAGTACACATGGCAAGTAACAACATAATAAATATCGACGAGATCGATGCAACAACTGGGATAACAATGAAGAATAAACAATGACATGCTCAACAAGGTTAAGTCTGATATGAAACAGACAATATGATATCAACAGAAAGTGTAACAAGTCAATATAGAGTAGGGTTCAAAGAATAAACAATAACATGCTTAACAAGATTGAATCTGATATGAAACAGACAATATGATATCAACAGAAAAGGGTAACAAGTCAATATAGAGTAGGGTTCAAAGAACAGGCTCTAGATGGCCTCAATAGTTCAAATCATCACATTATGGAAGAATTAATTAAGGTTTACCAATCTGGTAAATGACAAGGGAGTCAAGTTCAAGTTTAAGAAGAATTCAAGGTGAATTTTATAAATGAAGAAAACAAGGGTTTATCAACTTCTGACAGAAATAGTTCAAGTCCTTCGAACATGTACTTATAATAGATAAGCCTTGTACTTGAAGGAAGTAAACTAAATCATGCACAGCATATATGAATTCGAATCAGGGAATGGATCAGATGATCGCATTAACAAGAAAGGATAACAAGGTTTGCATAGGTGCAAGGTGAAAAATGGAATACTTGAAGGGCAAGCAACACCACTTCAGAATTTCAGAATAAGTTTTCCCTCATAGGGTTCACAAGTTCCCGCTCATCTAGGGTTGGTAATATTCCAACTTAGCATTTTTAAATCAAGTCTTTGAAAGAAAGCCTTAGTATACGGCCCATAATTATCTCTTCAAACTTTTCAATATAATAAGTATATCTTTCCAATCAATATGAAAATATGAATCTAAACTCAAAAGGTATAAAAGAGTACTCGTCAATTTACGAGATTAAATAACATACTTGCAATTCAATGCAAAGAAATCAACATTTGAAAATTCAGTAATAAGCATTCAACATGCATACTAATAATTCAAGATAATGTCCCTTAATTAATAAGCAAGGGTATAAACACTTGCCTCTGGTCCTTAGCTATTTCGTAACGCTGAAACAATACGATTTCCTCCTTATTCTGTCTTGTCGCACGATTCTCTACTTCCGTCCTTCTTTGCTTTAACGCTCTTGCGAATACCACTAGTCTGCTTCTACCATTTCGAATCCATGTGCCAGCCTCGATAGTCAAACATGAGACGGTACTTAGTCTTCAACGTATGATTTCACATTCCATAAACGATTGTAACTTAACTTCGATAATCTGACTCGTCTCGTCCAATAGCCTCTGTTGCATAGACAACCACATTTCAATTGATAGAATGATCACAACTAACTATACAAGAAATACTCGTAACTCGCTTGACGACAATCCCCATACTATAAAAAGTCAACATCCATGTCAACGGCCTCGTAAATCTCACTTTCTAACATTACCGACAAATTCTATTCCAACTACCCCTCGTGACGATATTAGACATGACCAAATACTCAAACAAGTCTCAACACAATATATTCGCATGCATGACTCAACAACATATAATTCACATCATTTACATAACACATTTAAACAAGTGACCGGTTACGTATCGGACGCCCGGTCTAATTTACGATATTTAAAACTCATATACTAGCCCTAGTACGGGCATATACGGACTATAAAACACATTACACAACTCATACAAATCATATAGCACTTATAACTATTTTTAAAACATCATACGAAACTTATTTGAATTTTAAATAAGTCATTACTAATTTTTAAATCAAAAATCGGATTTTTAAATCCAATATAAACATTTAAATGCAAATAAATCAATTAATAAAATTAATTGACACTCTTTAAATGCTCAAACTATTTTTAAATAAATAAACCAAGCTAGAAAATAATTAAACTTAATTTTAATTAATTAAATCTAATTAATAATTAATTATTAAGAATTAACTGATTAAAAGAATTAATCAATTAATTAAATAAATTAATTATTAATCAAAAATAATTAAAATAAATCAATTTTCGAATTTAAATAAATATTTATGAATTTATAAAATTTTCGGAATAATAAAATGTATTTTTAAATCAAAGATATGATTTTTAGAATTTTTAAAACAATTTTTGAATTATTTTAAAAATAAAATCCCAGAAACACTTTTCTGGAAATGGATTAGGGTTTTTAGGATCAAACCGGGTCGGGTTAGGGTTTTGAAAACGGGTCACCAAGAACTTTTCCGGGTCGCCAAGAACAACCCACCGGAAACTGGGTTTTCCAGTTTCCGGCCGGCGTCCGGCCACCGGAATTCTTCTGGTGCCCAAAACCAACTACAAACTCGCGTTTCTTTGAGGGGAAATCACCTACACAGCACACTCACTCCAAATATGGTCACAAACAAGCCAAAACATCACTGGTTTGCCAGAAAAATCCGATCAAAAGCTGGCGGCTCGATTTTCCGACAAGCCAGAGTCGAACACCAAACCGAAAACTGAATACATGAATCGATTCTAATTAACACGATCTATACATCTGAAATCCTAAAAACACTGTCAGTAATCGGGAATCCATTCTCCGGCCAAAACCCAAGAACTCCGACGAACTCTATTTTTTCCGATTAGCTCGAAAACGAACTCCAAATTCAAATTAAAAATCACATACATACTCTACATCACATAACGAACACACCCATACCATCAATTAGCAAGAGCAATCAATAATAAAGAAACCCCCAAATTAAATCAAAAATTCGAAATAAATAATTAAATTAAAAATAGGAAAAACTCAGAAATCATACCCACATGAATTTTGATGGTGGATTTAGGTAGAGGATGATGAGAGATTCGATTTGGTTACAAGAACATCGAAATCGGATTCCGATAACGCCTTCAAATTTGAGTTTGATTCTCAAGAACACGAAGAACACGTTTCAGGGGTTTTTAGATTTTTAACTGTAATTAAGCTTTATTATACGCAAAACAAAGTACGATTTGCCTTTTTATATTAAACGGAAAATAATACCCCAAACGACATTTTTGGATCGATACTGATCCGATAGATCGCTTTAAATACAATTTAACAGAATATATGCTTTAAACCTTTAATAAAGCAGAATACACGTTTCACGAGACGATAAGCATCCATAAAGTACGGATAACTACAAGTATCGTTTAATTCAAAATATACGAACCAAAATACCTTTATTGCGAATATTTTTGAGTACTTCCCACTTTAACGAATGAAATATTGGTACGAACGATATACCAATCTCCCGAATAATTTGGGAACGATCCAAATTTTCTTTTCGATAATTAAAATAAAATAAAATAGTATGACACCCTTTTCAAAAATAATTTCAAATTCCCCACACATTTCACATAGCACCACAATATCACATATTCAATCATTTAACGAATAACTTAGCACGTTTAAACAGATAAATCATTTAATAACTCTTAATATGAAATTAAAATTTCATTTCACATCATATAATAACACGTAATTTTCCCGGATCTTACAGAAATGGTAAGGTAGGGATTAACAAACATAACAACTATACACCTGACAAGTATGCTCCTAGGAAAACTTATGTAAAGTGTGGTAGTGTTAATCATTTATCTACCAATTGCAAAACTGTTAAAACTTCATCTGTTCAAATTCCAATGCCTGTACCCAGTATGCCTATGCCTGTTATGCATATCATGTTTGCAAATACTGATCAAGCATCAAATTTATATGCCAACATGCCATTTGTTTCAAATCCTTATATGAATGCATTCACTATGCCACAAATGACATGGAGCATGCCAAACATGAATGCTATGTATGCACAAAATTCTCAAATGCCTCTATCAAACATGTATGCATATGAACATCCTCAGCATGTTGTCTCTCAAAGGTCAACACCCAGGGTCAAGGTTGATTTAACTCAACCTGAGATTAAGCTGCAAAATGACAAGAAAGGCAAAGCTAACAGGAGAGGACCCAAGGCAAAATGAGAGTTGGCTATGGCACAAAAGACCGTCACATTTGAACTTCAAGTCTATGAATGATTTGGTAAGAAGAGACCTAGTAAGAGGACTTCCTCAGTTGGAATTTTCCAAGGATGGAATTTGTGATGCTTGCCAGAAAGGAAAGCAAAAGAAGATTTCTTTCAGAAGCAAGCTGGACTCATCAATTAAGCACTACAGCTGTTACACATGGATTTGTTTGGACATGTAAATGTCATGTCAATTTCAAAGAAAAGATATTGCGTTGTGATTATGGATGATTTTTCTAAATTTACATGGACATGTTTTCTACACTACAAAGATGAGGCAAGTGAAATCATAATCAATCACATCAAGGTTGCTAACAATCATCCTGATCTCAAAGTAAGAAGAATTAGGAGTGACAATGGCACTGAGTTCAAGAATTCAACAATGAGGCTGTTTTGTGAGGAGAATGGAATCATTCATGAGTTTTCTGCAGCAAGAACACCACAACAAAATGGAGTGGTAGAAAGGAAAAATAGGACTCTAATTGAGGCTGCAAGAACAATTCTAGGAGAATCAAAATTACCCACTTATTTTTGGGCTGAAGCAGTTAACACTGCATGTTTTACTCAAAATATTTCTTTGATCAATCAAGCAAAAGGGATGACTCCATATCAGTTGCTCAAAGGAAGGAAACCATCCTTGAATTTTCTACATGTCTTTGGATGCAAATGTTTTGTATTGAGGAATCAAGGTGAAAATCTTGGAAAATTTGAGTCAAAGGCAGATGAAACCACTTTTGTGGGATATGCAGCTGGAAAAGCCTACATGGTTTTTAATGACAGAATCAACATTGTTATGGAATCTGTACATGTTGTTTTTGATGATGCCATAATACAAGGTCTTATAGATGAGGGTTTTCATGAAACTCTCAGGTTTGAGAATGAGGTGGAAGGTCTCTATTATGATGATGAAGATGATGATTATGTGGATGAATCAGTAACTCCAAGAATGATTATCTCAAATGTGGATAACTCAAGTTCAAATGAGCCATCCATAGAAGGGATAAATGGAGCATCCGTAGGAAGCCAAATTGGAGCATTCGTAGGAAGCCAAATTGGAGCATTCGTAGGAAGCCAAAATGGAGCATCCGTAGGTGGATCACAACACAGAGTTACCACCCCAATAAACTCAGGGGGAGTTTCTCTGAGTCAAGGATCAACCTCACATGATCATGCTGATGAGAATGATGTTACATCTTCAAGACCTACACCTGCAACAAGAAGAAAATGAACAAGGGATCACCCATTTGAACTGATCATTGGTGATGCATCCTCAAATGTCCAAACTAGAAGAGCTACTCAGGATGAATGTCTATACAACAGCTTTCTTTTTCAAGAGAAACCAAAGAAATTTGAGGATGCTCTTTTAGATCCAGATTGGGTATTATCTATGCAAGAGGAGCTAAACCAATTTGAAAGAAACAAAGTGTGGAAGCTGGTACCCAAACCTAAAGACAAAAGTGTTATAGGTACAAAGTGGGTATTCAGAAACGAGATGGATGAAAATGGCATTGTCACAAGGAACAAAGCTAGATTGGTTGCTAAGGTCTATTCTCAAGAAGAAGGAATAGATTATGATGAAACATTTGCCCGTGTTGCTAGATTGGAAGCAATAAGGATATTCCTAGCCTATGCAGCCCATGCCAATTTCAAGGTCTATCAAATGGATGTCAAGAGTGCCTTCTTGAATGGGGAACTGGAAGAGGAGGTGTATGTCAGTCAACCTCCTGGTTTTGAAGATCCAGACTATCCAGAATTTGTCTACTTCCTACTCAAGGCACTCTATGGACTGAAGCAAGCACCTAGAGCTTGGTATGACACTTTGTCACAGTTTCTTTTAGAGAATCACTTCACTAGAGGTACTGTTGACAAAACTCTTTTCTTTAGAAATGTTAATGGCTCTAGCATACTTGTTCAAATTTATGTAGATGACATAATTTTTGGGTCTACAGATGAGAAACTTTGCAAAAGGTTTGCCAAACTTATGCAAAGTAAATATGAAATGAGCATGATGGATGAACTTACCTATTTCCTTGGCTTACAAGTTAAGCAAGTGAAAGAAGGAATCTTTATTAGTCAAACTAAATATATCTTTGATCTATTAAAGAAGTTTGATCTAATGGATTGTTGTCCTGCTAAAACACCCATGCCAACTGCCACTAAGCTTGAACTGAATACTAAGGAAAAATCTATGGACATTTCAAGTTATAGAGGCATGGTAGGCTCACTTTTATATTTAACAGCTAGTAGACCTGATATTATGTTTGTTACATGTCTATGTGCTAGATTTCAGGCTGATCCTAGAGACTCTCACTTAATTTCTATCAAGAGGATTTTCAGATATCTCAAGGGAACACCAACCCTTGGCATTTGGTACCCTAGAGAATCTGGTTTTAATCTAATTGGTTATTCAGATGCAGACTATGCATGTTGTAAGATTGACAGAAAAAGTACAACAGGCACCTGTCAATTTCTAGGAAACAAGCTTGTCTCATGGTTCAGTAAGAAGCAAAATTATGTCTCTACCTCTACAACTGAGGCAGAATACATTGCTGCTGGAAGTTGTTGTGCACAGATACTTTGGATGAAAAATCAACTAATACACTATGGTCTAACAGTTAATAAGATTCCAATATTCTGTGACAACACTAGTGCAATTGCCATAACTGAGAATCCAGTGCAGCACTCAAGGACCAAGCACATTGACATAAAGTATCACTCCATCAGGGAACATGTGATGAATGGTACTGTGGAACTTCATTTTGTTCCAAGTGAGCAGCAAATTGCAGACATTTTTACCAAGCCACTTGATGAATCAACATTCTCAAGATTGGTAAGTGAGCTAGGTATGCTTAACTACTCTTAATTTATTTAAATGTTTGATGATTTGTAATGCAGCCAGTGTCAACATGATTTTCATGAGAATTAAAACCCTCTGAAAAAGAAGAATTTTGTCTAAGTCAAAATTTCTCCCTCCACGGATACCCCTATCCGTTGATGGTCATTTCTGACACTGGATCTTCTTTGTCTACGGATACCATTTTACACCTCTACGGATATCGAATCCCAAAAGGTAAAATCTTATCCGTAGATAGTTTAGTTTAATCGTAACCGTTAAAGTCACAATCTTATCCGTAGTTACCTGCGTACAGTACGTGTATGTAATTACAATAAACTCGTGGCTTTACTTTTCAATCTATTACTTTTAAATGGTTACTTTCTTGCTCAATCAGATAATTTCTTTCAATTATTCTGATTTTATTAGTGAATTATTTTGGGGGAGTATAAATTAAATTTTACTCTGAGTTAATCAGTTTCTATCATTTTCCAAAAAAATTATCTAAGGCAAGAAACCTTCTTCTCTCTCAAAGCAACAATCTTTCTGTAATTTCAAAGCTTACATCAATGGCACCAACCAACAAAACAATGTCACTCACTGGTTTCACATACGAGAAGAACAATTTCACAGCTCTGGTGGACTTCGAAGAGAAGAACGCATCATATCACACTATGATGAGGTTTTTCCAGAACTGCAAGCTCTCAAAGGCTATGTTCGAAGCCCCACACTTTATTTTGAGGTAATTGAAGCTATCTGGGAATCATTTGTTTTTTATTCTGTAAATGCTACCATTACTTTTGTTCTTCAAGGTAAGGAACATGTGATTAATAGTGACATTATTTCTGCCTGCTTGAATTTCCCTGATAACAGTAGGTTAGAAAAGCATAGTGATACTGATATTGTTAACATGCTAAATCTGATTAACTATGCTTTATATAATAACCCGAATTTTTGGAAAAATTTAAAACTTTTCTTATTATGATTAAGTGCATCAGTGAATAGTGAATTTGGTGGATGAATAGTGATTTTGAGGGTTAAGAAAATTTTTCATGCCACCTATGTACGAGACGTAGTGTGGATATTCCGAAGTCATATTAGTGATCTATGGAGTAAATAAGTGAATGCAAAGACGATCGGAATTCAGAAATTTCGATTTTTTTTTTGGTGTAATATTCGACCGGGCAGCGAATTATATATTATTATATTCAAGAAATGAGATATTAAAATTGAGGATGTGAGGATTTAATATTTTGGAATTTTATTATTTTATTAAAGTCGATTTAAGGATTCGATTGTTGGAATGAATAGTGAATAGTTAGTATTCACTGCGAGAATCGCGTAGAGTTTTATTCGCTCTCTTTAGGAAATATTTCGAATCGTTTCAGGAGGAACAAGGCAACATTTACAGGATTAAATATAGACATGGAAGTAACATGTAACAAGATTAATTCGAGGGATGCAACATTTGGATCATCCATGTGAAAGGAAACGAACCAGTAAAGCTACTTTATCAAAGCCAACGCATGTTGGACAAGTGTCAAGAGATGAAGACAACTAGGTGATGACTCACCACTTGGATTAATAAAATATCTAAGCAATTATTAAGAAACCAAAAACCATTCTTTTCTTCTTCATTTCGGCTAAAACAGAACTGCCAAATTTTAAATTCCATATCTCCTTCATTTCTCGGTGGCAAATTGCGATCTATAGCTTGTTGGAAAGGTCTTGAGATAACCTACATTTCGTATTTCACAAGTGTCTGCCATTTGAGTAAGGTAGGACCTTCGTTTTTCCAGTTCTTTAAACCAGTGTATAGTAACTCCGAAAGTTCATAACTTGTTCTTGATTTTCTTTTGCAAGTTTAAGGATGATAACCATAGGTAAAGACCCTCTTAAGGCTTACAAGCTCTTGTGGTGTGTTTAAGGATTCAAGGAAGGTATACCACTCATCCACCCTTTGATTTATGTTGAGATTTAAGTGAAGTTTCTAGTAATCTTTAAGAATGAGCATGTTTATGGAGTTTGGAGTATGTATGGTTAATTCTTGATGGATACTTGTTGTTGGTTGATGTTGGTGATATGTTCTTGAAGTATATAAACTGATTATGTTGTAAAAATGGTTGTGTTGTTGAATTGATTTGGTTTTAAGAGGTTTTGACATAACAAAAACCGGGAAACGTTACGATTATAGCCGTCGTAATGCCCATTTGATTTAAGGCTGTTTTGAGCAAGAATTACGAACTGGTCTTGGAGTATTTTTGAACAACACTGACCATGAACATGTAGGTCTTGTTTTAAGGGTTGTTTTGGTATAAAGATCATGTCTACACGAATTACGGTTTAAGAGAAAAGTGAGTTTTAGTAAACGCCGTTCGGAGGAACAACCCATCTCTGGTCAGTCACTTTGAGGCTATAGTTTGACCACTTAGAAGCCATATTAAAATGTGAAACTTTTAGGAATAATGCTAGAGACAGTTAGGAAGGCTCACGAAAAAGATTCGGATTAAAAAGATTATTTTTCGATTTTATAAAAATGTTGTAGCCGAGGTCGCGCAAGTGAAAACCACTAAGAACATGACTTAGAAACCAATGTTGTAAATGGTTAAGTATAACTTGTATTCGAGGATCGATTTCGGACTAAACCTACGACTTAAGTAATTGTCGACTAAACGTGGACTTAGTATGAGCCTATAACGAGCTAGTAATTCCTTGGTTATGTTTCGCTTACGTGTTTAAGCATTGAGTACAAGTGGATTATCCAGGGGATTAATCGTGTGTTTGCTTTGACCTTGTCTAGATTGTCCGGCATCGTCGCGAACCTCTATCACTTCTCGAGCATCAGGCAAGTTTACTAACCCTTACTCTATTGTTAGAGTGGGCATATTTTCGAATGTTTAATACTTGTTGATTCAAATATATATATATATATATATATATATATATATATATATATATATATATATATATATATATATTCTTTGTTCCAAGTATCGTGCAAGTTTTCTAATCCCATACTGTATTTCAGACTGCATTATACTGATGATGCATATGATATGATAGATGCATGTTTTCAAACCTCACATCGTATATAGATGTGATAGTATTAAAACTATTGAGATTATAGTATATGCATATGATAGAGGCGAGCTTTCAAACCTATGCCTTTATAAACTGTTGTTGTGATAAATAAGATATTGAGATATATGTGTTCATGATTTTGAAACGATACTTATGATGCTAAGTACAAGTTGGACTTATAAGCCATGGTTATGGCAATATTTATAAGTGGATATATCAAGAAAAACCCTCAGTAGGGGGTATATACTCTGTATTTATTCTACGGACCGGGAATGGTATCAGTTGTTATCTAGGGTTATATTATTATTCTTGTTATTTTATCCATCCTTTTCTCAAGGAAAGTATTTGGGAATTACTTCTAAACAAATATTCTTTATTAAATATAGTTTTCATTAATTATTTAAAGCCCTACTTCTTAAGGAAGTATTTTGTGAAAACTATTCTTTAACCCTAGATAACTAATATAGTTTTATTCAGACAATTATAAATATAATTAGAGAAGGCTCCCAAATCTATTTCCCTTTTAAGTCTATATTCAGAAAGACTTAAATGTTCGCTCAAACTACAGAGACTCATGGGACCTCTCTCAAGATTTTATGTTAGTTCCAGGAGGACCGCCCGGTCCTAAATCTTTTTGAAACTATTTAACAGCTTTGTATGCTACCAGCAAAATGATTTTGATTACTTCCTCAAGACTCGAGGAGTAAGACCAGTGGTATAAGTTGTATCCATGAACGAGCATCAGCTTGGGAAATATGGGTGAATTTTCCTTTCCAACCAGATATGACTACTTTGTGGAGTCGTATACCAGGGGGAAAAAGGGAAAGGAACTTTATGTTTCAGAATTATGGATTTTCTTGAACTCGGAGAATATGTAAGGGACTGAGTGGCGCCTGTCCCCTAAGGGAACTACGCGTAGACCGACGGTCTATGAACGGGTCTGTTCTTCCCTTAGATTATCAGTATGTGCCCGACCGTAGGGTAAGAGGAGGGTGACAGACCGACGGACTATGATCGGGTCTGTTTTTCCCACCCAGAGAAGAGTATCAGACCGGCGGTCTACGAACGGGTCTGCTCTTCCCCCTACAACCGAAGGCGGGGAGGTAGGTCAGTTAGCGTCTGTCTATTCTTCCCTTCTACGTAGAAAAACAGCAGTGGGGATTCGCCTTGCGACTGATCATCGCAGGGGTATTCCTGTCGCCTAGAATCTCCATCTACAGTTCATCATCCATGAAAGAACATGTTTTAAGCAAGTTTCCAGAAAAGAAAAGTTATTCAAGTTTATTCAAGTTATTCAAGTTATCCAAGTTTATTCAAGTTATTCAAGTTATTCAAGTTTATTCAAGTTCATGCAAGTTTATTCAAGTTTAGAAAGTGGATTGGAAATATTTTGCCTTGTCTTTATTTCCAAATTATGATATGAGGTAAATGTTTGATATGAAAGATGATATGGAATTTTTCCTTATAACTTCATCTTTTAAGTTATATGTTGATAGTCTGCTTATATTCTATATAGCAGATATTTTACGAAAAGGATATACTGAGTTATCTTGCTACTTCTTCGTTTATAATATACTAGAACTTTGTTCATAGTATGAATATCGAAAGTTGCAGAGTATTATGGACATGATATTTGAAGTACAGTAATGGTACTATTTTTTTTTGGAATACATTCCGATAAGGAAATGATTTCAGTAGCAAGATATTTTGACAAATTATTGCCTTATACCCGCTTTATTTCTGGGTTGAATTAAGGGCAGAATTATGCCATACTTTCATTACCTTGCTGAGCTATCGCTCACTCTTGCTATTATTTTATATATATTATATAGCAGCGAAGCAGGATGCCAATGGGATGGCACATACCTCGCAAGGCGTTTCCATAAACAGTTTCTAACAGTGATCCCGGGAGTAGTACGAACCAATCGAATCAGGCTACGGCTTTTGGTATTCAACTTATGTATAGACATGAATGGTATGAGAGGATTGTGAGCATCAGAAGGCTAAGTTGGTAATGTAACAATGCTTAGAAATTGTATCAGTAACAGATTCAAAAGACGTTTGGGTATTGTAATAAAAATTATTTATTCCGCAGTTGTTGTAGTGTGTCGTTTCTGAGACTCTAACATGTGTGTGTGTGAGAGAGACTTATATTGTGGGGTCATGAGCAGGTGAATTATGAATGGTGTGAGTAATACAGGTAAGGCAAGGAGTACATGGATCGTGACAACCCTAAATCCCTGACCCCGGATTTGGGGCTGTTACACTTTACCTACTGATAATTTAAGTAAGATTCAAAGAAAGGGCATGGTTAAATAATGGAGCTTTTTCTTTGATGTCATTCTTAAAGTGTTCTCTGGTAAGATTAGCAACTATGATGCAGTTACATTCTCTATGTTAGATATTGCTTATATGCTTCTTAGTGATAGCTTTTATAACCTAGGATCCCTAATTCTTTATGAATTAGGTGCTAAATTAGGGGATAAAGCATCTAGAAGTAAGAATATCTACTATGCTAGATTTTTCATGTTGCTAACTAACCATGTAGAAAGCGACTTGGTGATCCAATTCCCTGCAAACTCCAAGGAGTGTTGGGTTCAAAATAAGAGAGTTCTTGAGGACTTGAATAGGCTGAACCACAACAGGGAGGTTCAATTGGTGTATCCACCAATTTTCAATGCAACTCAAGAGGCACAGGTGAGTCAGGTAATCTCCTCAACTGTTCCAACCTCTGTTGATCATTCTTTGATTTCCAGTGCCACAATGGAGGCTGGAACTGTCCAACAGCCTCCTACCCAAGTGGCCACCTCTAGAATTCCCAAATCAAAATCCAGAAAGCCAACCTCAGGTGCTTCTCAAAAGGCACCTGTTGCAAAAACTACCCAAGCCCTTGAGGGGAGTGTGAAGGAGGTAGTGAGTGGTGAGGGAAGGGGTGAACATCAAATTAGAAACCCCAAGAACAAGGAGGGTGAGATAAGTGTGTCCCAGCCTAGCCACCTTGTATCTTCTCAAAACGATGCAGTGGTTGAAAAGGAAACTACCACATCCCTAGTGGCATCCTCCCAAAAGAATGTTGCTATTGAAAAGAGTCCCCAACCAGGGACACAGCACAAGAGGTATAGGGACACCAGAAGCCCCACAGATACAACCATGGCCTATACAAGAAGAAAGAGGTCTAAACAATCTGGGGTTGTACATGGATGTGGAGTCACAGCCCCATTCTTTAATTATTCAAACTGAAACAGAAACACCAAGCTCAGCCACTCTCTCTTTGGATGTGGATATGATTCACACATCAATCCCTGATTCTCCATCTTTAACCTTCTTGGAGAAGCCCCACTCTGAAATTGGTGGTCATCATCTTCTTGATGATTTGTTGGACCACCAATCCATCATTTCTAAGACTCTGGCTCCATCTGTGTCTCTCAATTTAAAATCAATCTCCACAGATTCAGCCTTAGTCTCCATTTCTAGAGCTACTTCATTTTCTTCATCAACGGATATTTCTCATCCATTGACAAGTGTTTGTCTGTCTACGGATATGCCCCAAATCAGCCATTGCAAGTCTTGGCTGGACAGAACAATGTGGAGGCGGAAAGGATGTTGAATTTAGTACACACTACTAAATCAATGTCTAGGACAAAAGAAGCAATTCAGAATCTACCTCCAGGAGCTAGTGAAGATTTCAGTTATGATGAAGACAATGATGATTCTGAGAATGGTGAAGGAGTAGATGAAGGCCCTTCCACTCTCCAAGAGATGCCTACTTGGTTGTTTTCTAACTCTTATGTCCACAATGACAACAAGGCAGTCATTCTCAGGAATTATCAAAGGGCACTTGGTGAAGCTCAGACATCAAATCAACAGCATGCCACCATAGTTCAGAACTTTGTGGCATCACTTCAGCTTCATCAAGCCCACATCCTTCAGCAAAGAGCCAACACTGATGACATCAAGAACCATCTGGATGGGGTGAAGGATGCTTTGGCCAGAAGGGTTGATGTTGTTGCTCCTTCCACATCTCAAAGATGCAAGCAAGATAAGTTGGTGAAGGATGTGGATGCTCTTACTGTGAGGATGGATAATATGGAGAAGCAAATGGACACCTTCCTGGCCAACCAGAATATACAGACTCAGCTTCTGCAACGATTACTACAGGCTACTGGTGTCACTCCAACCCTTGATGATAACAAAAAGGGGGAGAGTTCAAGTAAGGGGGAGAGTGCACTAGTGGTCTCTGTACCAGTAACCAAGGGTGTGCCATTAAGCCAAGGGGAGCCAGAGGAGTCACCTCAAATCATAGCTAATCCAAGTGAGTTTCAACTCACAAATGTGGTCTCTCCTCAAGCTAAGGATGTTCAAGTCTTTCTCAACTCAGAGAAGCTGATCAAGGAATCCATCTTCCAGGCTGTGACTTCATCCTCAAGTAGCCATCCTATCCACACAACAATTCTGAGAGTTCTCACTCTTGACACCATTGCTTTGCAAAGAAACTATGATGTTGAACACTCCAATGTCAAGGAGTTTGAACCTATCTTCAGTGGCAGGACTGGATCACCACCAAGACATCATGGCAAGAACAAACTAGAAGTGGATTATCCTTTTCCCAAGCCTGATGAGTCTAAGGTATTAGCAACCCTTATCACAAATCTCAAGAATACCAATGATGTAATGTTGAGGCAAGGATTGGTTGTTATCTACAGAAATGGCAAAGAAATGCACATCACAAGCAGCCATCCAAGGTTCAATGAAGCAAAAGCAAAAGAGATTTCGAGGATAAGGAGAGAAGCCAATCCCCAGGGTTATGAATCTACACCTGAGAAACAGGCTAGATTAGCCCAGGAACTAATGAGGGAAATGGAGGAAGAAAGTAGTGAGGCTGTAGATGAAGAGGCCCTTACTATGAAGAAATTGAAGAAAAGGAAGACAGTGCTTAAGTCCAAGCCAACCAGGTGGAAGAAAAGATCACAAAGGCCTGTCTCTCCTGAGAAAGTAGAAAAGAAAAGAGATACAGAAAGGAGGATTGTCTTTGAAGACCCCATTCCAGCCTCAACTCAATCTCAAACCACCTTCCATGGGACTCCTGTAGAGCTTAAAGAAGAACCTATTGAGTTTAAAAACTTGGTATTCCCTAAGTTCATAATTGAAGCAGAAAGGATGTCAAAGAAAAGGGAACAAGTCAAGAAAGCTCAACAAGGACCAATCAAGCTGCATGTTGCACCAAAAGTTGCCAAGCCAGTTGAGAACAAGGCAGACTTTAAGTACATTACAGAGATACATGAGTACTCAACCATGGATCTATTACTTGATGAAGTTAGTGAAATAAGAGGCACAGACAAGTTCAGAGATCTGCCTGAAAGACTAACTTTTGTCTACAAAGGAGGAAAGGTGAGAGCATGGCCCCTGCAACAAGTGCTGAATGAGGGATATTCTACCTTGGTGAAAGTCTTCTCAGGCATCAAAAACACAAGGGGATTTTCTGAGGTTGCCAGGAGTGCTGTGTTGAAGACAATTGAGGAAATCAGGAGCAACTGGAATTCTCCTGATAGTTTGCCAAGGAAGCTGAAGATCCCTTTTAATGGACAAAGAATTCATCTCCAACCTTACTAGATGATGGAATTCAAGGATGACAAGGGTTGTAGAAGATTCTTCAGGATTGAAGATCAATTGTCTAAGGCTAGCAACAGGTACCTTAGATGGTTGAAAGGCAAGCTAGATCCAAAAATTGCTGAAGAAGATGCATTCTACAGAAAGCTTCAAGATCAAATCAAGACAAATTATTCTAAGGAAGGGAGACAGAAGATTCAACCTCCAAGAGAGAAGAAAAGGAATTAAATCTGCTCAGTCTAGAGGAGCACTCTCTATGTAACTATATATGCTTTTCGGTTTTTCATTTTATGTAGCTTAATACAATTTCTACTGTTATTATCTATATGTTGGAAGTGGTTTTGTTATCATCAAGACTCTTAATTTATGTCTGATTCTCAACTAGGCATAAATTGGGGGAGATTGTTAGGAACTATGTTGTTTCTTGATGATAACCAAATTAACATAGTAAAAATTGTACAAGTAAAATTTAGCTATCAACGGATAGTATGCTTTTGCAATATCCGTTGATGGGTAGCTTATCTACGGATAAGACTCAATGTAACATGCTTTTGTATTTCTGATGTTGAAGTTGAAGTAGTCTTGTTAGGTTGAATAAGTCATGTTGATTATTAATAGATATGTAGAATAGGGAGGCTAATTGTAAATAGTTGATTCCTTGTAATTTTGCATAAGTGAAATTGAATGTCAACGGATAGCTTAATTAGCCTTCAACGGATGTTGAAAATGTACTGTCTACGGACAACAATACTAACTATCTACGGATGTGATCAAGACACTGTCAACGGATACAACTCAAGTAGCTTCTACAGATACACACTGTACTTATGAAAGGGACAGATCAGTTAGAGCACGTGGGTTGGCAGACTACACAAAGCATGGAAGCCAGTTTTTCTGGAAAGTTCACGGGAAGAAAGTAGCATTCTGTTTGTATGGTCCAAAGTAGCATTTCTATAAAAGGCAATTAGTCAAGAAGGGCAAGCTACCAACACATGGACCACTACCCAGAATGGAGAAACAAGGATCTTGAATAGAATTACTTTTTGTATTATTGACTGTTCAAGATATCTTGTAAACTTGGGAGATATATAACCAAGTGTAGCATAATTCTAGAACCAAGAAATCAGTTAGGCAATTTAGATAGCACAAATCAATATCCTTTGTAAATTGATGAAGCTAGAATTGTGTATTCGCAGCTGTGTGTTTATTCATAAACATCACGGAGATTTCTTCAAATAAAAATCTCTCAGGTGGACAAAAACAATCCACCTGAATTTTTAATTCTTGTGTTATCTTATTTTTTTATGTTCTTGTTTTTAATTTCATATCTTCACTATCAAGAATCATAAAGAAATTTTAAAGATTGTATTCAACCCCCCCCCCCCCCCCCCTTACAATCTTGGTTCATTGTCTGGGAATAACAGGTACTCAGAAAATGGCTAATGTAGCTCTTGGTAACAATGATCAACCAGATAATGGTGACTCTTTGCTAACACCTCAACAACTAGAACAAATAATGAAATTGATGCATGTTCAATTATTAAAAAATGTGAGAGGATCTGAAAGTGATGATGAGCTTGATAACTGTTTTTCTGGTATGATAACATGCTTCTCTGCTATGGTAGATACTGTAGCTACAGATTGGATCCTAGATTCAGGGGAAACAGATCATATGACTTGTGCCCTGGAACTGTTAACTAATGTGAGACCTGCTTCATCAAAGGTTACAATTCACCTTCCAACTAGAGATGTTGCAGAAATTTCACATATTGGTGATGTCTTTCTGCCCAATCTGAAGCTCAGTAATGTACTGTTTGTACCAAAATTCAAACATAATCTCATCTCTGTGCAGAAACTAACCAAGGAATTTGATTATACTGTTAATTTTCTTCCCCAATCCTGTGTTATTTCTGACAATACAACAAAAGAGGTGATATTACTTGGTCATTCCAGAGGGGGTCTCTACTACATTGATACTTCAAATCATGATGTTTTTACTGGTGCAGCTAAATCTTCAGATATGTACACTCTTTGGCACCACAGATTGGGCCATGCTCCAATCTCAAAACTGAAGTACATTCCTGAAGTAAAACCATATGTACTGAAGTGTGATCAAATTTGTCTCACCTGTCCTCCGGCAAAATTCACAAATTTTCCATTTACAGTCAGTATTTCTAAAGCTAAAGATTCATTTGATCTCATTCATATTGACACCTAGGGCCCCTATAAAGTTTGCACAAGAGGAAAATACAAGTACTTTCTTACTATGGTGGATGACAATTCCAGAATGACTTGGATCTATCTTATGCAATTAAAGAATGATGCTTTTGATGTTCTTAAATCCTTTCATAACTATGTCAGTACTCACTTTAACAAGAAAATAAAGATGATCAGGTCTGGTAATGCAGTGGAGTTATATGACTCTTCTTGCAATTTGTTTTATAATCTACATGGCATAGTACATCAAAAATCATGTGTTTATAGGCCACAACAGAATGCCAGAGATGAAAGAAAACACATAAGTATTTTGGAGATTGCAAGAGCATTGAGATTTCAAGCAGGGTTGGCATTGCAGTATTAGGGAGATTGTGTTTTGACAACTGCATATTTACTGAATAGATTGCCAAGTTTTGTACTGAACAATAAGACTCCATATGAAACATTATTTGGTGAGCCTGTTGATTATGATAATATAAAGGTGTTTGGATGTTTGTCTTTTTCTTCAAATGATGCTCACACTGCAGACAAATTTGCCCTAAGAGGAGTGGCATGTGTATTCCTTGGCTATCCACCAGCCACAAAGGGTTATAGGTTGATGAATCTAGTGACAAAGAATGTCTTCATTTCCAGAGATGTCAAGTTCTGTGAGACTGTCTTTCCTCTCAATCCTTGCTGCAGAAAAACCTACATGACTCCCCTTCCTATATCTGTTCCTAATTCTTCCACATATTATGATGATGATGATGAAGTTTACAGGTTAGATACTGAGAATGAAGAATTTGACACAGGGGGAGATCAAACTCAGTCAGATCAAGAAGACAGTGAAGTTGTGTTAAGAAGGTCTACCAGAATATCAAAACAACCATCATGGTTGACTGATTATGCAGTTAATCAAGTAGTCATACAACATGTTCAACCACAGTTTCATTGCTTTCTGAGTACACTTGCTTCTAATGCTGATCCTACATCCTATAAGAAGGCCATTGAATGTCAGCATTGGATTGATGCAATGAACTGTGAACTTGCAGCATTGGAAAAGAATGACACCTGGGAAATTACAACCTTGCCGCCTGGAAAGAAAGCCATCGGATGTAAGTGGTTGTATAAAACTAAATATCATCCAGATGGCTCCATTGATATATACAAATCAAGATTAGTAATCTTGGGGTGCAGACAAGTGTTTGGAATTGATTATGGGGAAACATTTACCCCTGTGGCAAAAATGACCACAGTGAGGGCACTACTTGCTGTGTCTGCAATGTACAACTGGCATGCTATACAGATGGATGTTACAAACGCCTTCCTGCATGGAGATTTGACAGAAACTGTGTACATGAAACTTCCAAGGGGTTACACTGGAATCGGAAGTAGGATCACTGCAGCAAATGCAATGTCACAGCCTCTTGTTAATCAAAATCTAGTGTGCAAATTGAAGAAAAGTCTGTATGGATTGAAGCAGGCCCCTCGTAATTGGTTCAGTAAGTTGTCATCTACCCTTAAAAGTCTTGAGTATCAGCAATCTAAAGCTGATTACCGTTTGTTTACTCTAACAACTAGCAAGTCTATCACTCTTGTTTTGATATATGTAGATGACTTGGTAATTTCTGGTAAATGTATTGATTCAATTACTTCACTCAAAACAATGTTGTCAAGTGTGTTTCACATGAAGGATTTGGGAAATTTGCATTACTTCCTTGGTCTTGAAGTTCACAGATCGGATGTTGGCTTCTTTGTCTCACAACAAAAGTATACTCTGGACCTTCTAGAATAGTATAATCTACTTCAAGCAAAACCTCTCAACTTGCCCCTTGATATCCATCTCAAGCTCACCCCTGATAAAGGTGAACTTCTTTCTGAACCTCAGGTTTATCAGAGGTTGCTTGGTAGATTGATCTATTTAACCATCACACGTCCAGACCTCACCTTTGATGTTCACATCCTAGCACAATATATGCAGAAACCAACCACAATGCACTTACAAGCAGCTAAAAGATTGTTGAGATATTTGCTTAAAAAGCCAGCACAATGTGTCTTGTTTGCCTCTAGTTTTGCAGCCCAAATCACTGCCTACTGTGACAGTGATTGGGCTAGTTGTCCTACTACTCGAAGATCAACATCTGGCTTCTGTGTCTTACTGGGTGATTCACCTGTTTCTTGGAAAGCCAAAAAGCAGTCTATTGGTGCTCGCTCCACGGCTGAGGCAGAGTACAGAGCAATGGCTCTAACTGCCTGTGAAATCACTTGGCTCTCTACTCTATTCAAAGACATGGGACTGCACAATTTGCCTCCAGCCATACAGTGTGATAACCAGGCTGCCATCTCCATTGATGCTAATCCCGTGATGCATGAAAGAACAAAGCATATCGAGATCGATTGCCATTTTGTTCGTGACAAGATTGAAGCGGGCTCACTCATCACTCAGTATGTTCCATCTCACATTCAATTGGCAGACATCCTCACCAAGCCCTTATCTGGCAAACAGCATAACTACATACTGAACAAGCTGTGTACTTCCATTCCATCTGCAGTACAGCTTGAGGTGGAGTAATAGTGAGAATGATGCTTTTTCTATCTATCCTAGGTTTCTATTGCCTCAAATAATGTGGTCCTCCGTTATGGAATATTCTGCAGTGACTCATCAGTCATTGTTATTGTCACTGAAGTTTGTTAGTAACGGACAAGATTGTTTTCTCTTAGTTGTCATAGTACTAGTAGGGACTATATAAAGTTTGTTTCTAGCATCTTTGCCAGCAGCACTTGTATTGGATATTATCATTTGGTCTTTAAAGGTTTCACTGGCTCTTCTCTTTTTTATTGTTCACTCATACCTCTTTTAGCTTGTGTTTGTTTACAAGTGCCCCCATCCTTTTCCTTGTTTTCACCATTTATGTCAAATATATTGGTAGATTGCTACTGTACGGTTTTTACAAACTATTTCCCATCATTGAACTGGTGAATCTAGATAGCTGGTGGAAACACTTAAAAAAGAAAATTTGATTTTTATGTTTGTGGATTGTCACCGTGTTTGAATCACAGAATGTATAAAGGGCCCATGACATCTAACCTTTGCTCTCTCTCCTCGGCTAAGAACTGAGAGAGAACTCAGGACATGCAGATGTCTTTGTTACAACTTACAAGCACAAAAGCATCAGATCCACCGCGAGCTGTCAATTGTACAGGGGCTAGTACTAATTTCATTTTAGGTGAATCAGAGCAGGATAGTGGCATTTCTAATGTGACTACATTAAGGAAACTTCCTTTACTACTACAGGACGGAAACCGTGCTTGTATTGATCTCTCAATTGGAGAAGAAACTAGATAACTGGTGAATCTAGATAGCTTGTGTTTTGCACTACAAGAAACTAAGGCAAATTTCGACCAATTCAATTCGACCGCGGCTAAATTCGACGGCAGTGTTGGATTACTCCGACTATTAGTTTTCTACTTCAGGAATCCTGGTAGTCCCAGAACAAGAGTTGATATACAGTCAGTAGTTCATACAATGCTCTTTTCTCTGCCAAGAACTGAGAACTCAAGACATGAAAATGTCTTTGTTACAAGCACAACAACATCAAATCCACTGCGAGCTGTCAATCATACAGAGGCTAGTACTAATTCCAATTAGGTGAATCAAAGCAGGTCAGTGGCAATTCTAACCTGACTACATTAAGGAAACTTCCTTCACTACTAATGGACGGAAACAATGCTTGTATTGATCTATTAGTTGGAGAAGAAAAGGCTGTTAAAATTGCCTCATCTTCAGAGTTCGATACTTGTTTTTGCTGATTGGTCTCAAAAACTTTGGGATAACTATGAGACCAGTTACCTGTAAAAATTGCCAGTAGTAAAGAATGGCACAGTCACTGAAAAACTCGTAATGTGTATTTTGATTGATTTAAAAGGGCCAGGGGATGAGCTTTGCAGCCGAATGGACTAGAATAACTCTAGTTTCAGTGCCCCTTCCTTTTTCTTGTTTTCACTAATTATGTCAAATATATTGATATCTAAATAGCCGGTTTTTTAGATCCCGGAAACACTGCAAAAAATATATATGTAACCATATTTGAATCACAAAAATTCATAAAGGGACCATGACATCTAACCCTTGTTTTGGTTTTATTTCACTTGACAAAATCCAGTTTTCAATCCATTTTCAAAAAGTGAAACTGATCGACGCATATATCACCGATACATGTCTACACACGACCTTTTCGATAGTCATTGTACACACCTTATAAAGATTAATAAAGACCATTTACAAATTACAATTCGCATGTCTTCTGGTGTGTCTCAATTTAAAACCTTTTTGTGTCGAATATAGTGTAAAGTAAGTAGGGTATCGTTCAACGCCAAGGATCAAGGGCTAGCTTTTTCTTTTATTTTGCGTAAATATCAAGAATTTTGATTTGATTTGTTGTTTTTTTTTTTTAACTAAACTAAATATCACTTAACTAAAGTTTATTGTGTAAACTGTTGGAGAAATATGTTGGAAAGCATGTAAATCCACCACTAAACCCATGACATACAAGATATTGAACCTTAAACTCTCTCGATATGCTTTGACAAATACTTATAGAAAACTTGCCATGACCACATAGAAACAAGTTTCGCTACCCATATAACCCCATGACCACATAGAAAGGTTAATATGAATTACACACTTATACAACTAATCCCATGACCACATAGAAAGATTAATTGACTTTATAGAGACAACAATCACATAGCAAACTTGGATGACCACATACCTTTGCTAATTCAAGAATCTCTACAAGCATTGATGAACATATAAGCATAGTCAAGCACATATCTCAAGAATTCAAAATCACTACTTATAATATTGTAATAAGGTTTAGGGCTTCAAAACAGCCCCCCAACAAATAAGGTTTAGCCTACCATGGTCATAATCAAATACATAAAAGTCATAAAGAGATGAGAATACAATACAAAGTAAAGATGTAGTAGAGAAATCCCTATGTTGAAATTCTCAAGCTTACAATCTTCTCCTCTCTTTTCCTTGGTGGCTATTCTCTCCAAAATACGTAGATGATATGTCTAATGAATAATGACCTAATAATACAAAGTATTTTTATATTGTTTTAAGGAATACACAAGATTTCCCAAACCAAAAAGATTTCTAAAGTCAAAATTCGTAGTTGACTTTCTCTGCTGTTCCAGGGCTGCTCCAGTTGGATTTTAATATCTGAGCCACTCTATACTAAAAGAAAATCTCGCTATCTTCGCGTGGGCTGTTTAATCGCCCAAATCTGATATGCAGAACTCAAGATACGGCCCAAACAATGTGTATTGTGCGTGTAGCCCAATAAATCCGAATTTCCTTCTAATTTAGCTCCAATCCTTTCCAATTTAGAATTTCTTGCTTCCTACAATAAAATATTAAAATCTAATTAATAAAGATCCAATTAAATGCAAAATATAACTAATATGGGAATAAAAATCATCTAATATATATTCCATCATCTTCTATATTAGAAGATAAACGATCGAATTAGCACACAAATAATATGAATGCTTGTGGAGGTTGGACACATACTGTCGTGCTTTTATTTAGACCAAACTCCAAAGCCTCAATCGGATCATATCTACCACGGCATATGTAGATAAGACAGATTAGATAACTTGTTTATTTGCAATGAAACTTCTTGAAAATAAATTATCAAAAAAAATGCTTATGGTTTCAATACAAACCTTTCAAATGCCCAGTGGAGCCATCTGTCTTGCAATCCAGCAGACTCTTCTTCTCCAGGAATGACAATTAATACAAATGATATAATATAACTCTTGCACACCACAAAATTTAAGAAACAAGAAACTTACTGCACCTCCCTCCAAAGCTGTTGTCTTGGTGAAGGAAAATTCTGCACTAAGATCGATAAGAATGAGCTACAAAATAAAAGAGATGAGCTCCAGAATCAACAAGATGAGGCACGATCATAACATGAGTATACAAGGTTCAAAGCTGCCTTACCTTCATAGTTTAAGGTTTTTCATCAATATTGAGTTTATTCAAGTTCAAACAGTGTATTACGCCGCTTCTCCAAATGCATATCGACTCCAGATTTTTTGGCATTCACATGGTCATCATCACTTTCTGTATCCATTTCTCTAATGCAGTGCCTCCGAACCTTTTATAGGATCTCCCTTGTTGGAGCAAATCCAGAAAGTACCTGAATTATAGGATTTTTCCTCTCTCCATGAGAGTTTTTCTCTCTCTTTCTGAGAGTTTTCTACCCTTAGTGGAGGTTTAACTTCTTCGATCAACCACTCACCAACCAAACACCATTAATATCATCAAGAATTTATTACCTTTCATTCATATATATATATATATTAAAAATCTTTTTCATCCATTTCAGTTCTGTTATAGTATCTAAATCAAAACACAAAAAAGTTCCTTTTTCTCCTCTCTTTCAATTATGGCTTCAAAATCTCCACCGGAAAACCATTCACCACAGTTATGCCTCAGTGGAAAATTTTGGTCAGAACATAGAACTTTTAACAAACAACGAGTAATAAATGTTTTTAAAGTAGCATGGAAAACTTCTGCTCCTTTTCAGATCCATCGGTGGGATAAAAAACACTATCTATTTCAATTTTCACGTGACTATGACAAGGAAAAGGTACTGAAAGAAGGTCCATGGTCAGTAATGGGCTACTCATTATCTCTTGCTCCTTGGAATCCTGATGTTGCTCTCTCTGAGATAGATTTTTCTTCGGTTCCATTTTGGAGTCAGCGTACACCTGTTAAGGATTTTCTCGTAGATAGTATGAACTACTGCAAACAACTTATAAAACTCTACGATCTATACAAATGCCTTCCAAAAAGGTTTCTGCAACTCAATCTCTCAGGTTTCACCTTTCAAGGCTGCTTACTATCGAAACCATATGCTCTTCAGTTGTCTGCCAGAGTTCAAGACATCACGTTTCCTACCATAACCAGCAGCAGCTCATGATTGAAAGTTGGAAGTGTTGATTCACAGAGAGATTTTAGAAGTGTGGAGGCCTATTTTTAGGCAGTCAACCCTTTTACTGACAAAAAGAACAGATTCTACTAGACTCAAGGTCCCTCCAATTATCAATTTCTCATAGTATTAACTATCAACCAGCAGATCCTAAGTCCTAATGCTTATGGTCCCCAAAGTAGTGCTCCAATATTAGATAGGCTGCTTCATCTGAGACATTCTTTCACTAATTGCGTACCAAAGTACCCTGCGTTGAGTTTAGAACTCCAAGAATATACAAATTTTATATTTTATGTTTCTGTTAAACGACATGTTTAGTTCAGGGCAACATACTGATCTATAGTTCCACAATATTATTTTTCCTACCTTGAGTTGTTTAGTGTGTTACTATTATATATGTATTAATAGCAAACTTCTTCTGCAATCACTTGGCCATAGTTGAATACAGAAAGCAACTGAATGTCAAATACTGAAAACAACTTTTAAAAAATGCAGCTTTTTGTGAATTGTACTTGGGTGCATACAAGTTCACCATTACTGAAACATGCAAATGCGATTGCATTCTGACTAACTCCTCCTTTAACTGCTACTGTTGTGGCTTACAGTAGCCTTCAAATTAAAGTCATTTAGTTTGTAGTACCACTTCCCTGTGTTTTTTTTAAGAACATATATAGTTTCCAGCAAACATATGTACCAAGCGTAAGGGAAGAATGATTTAGATTCAGAGCAATCAAAAGTGAAATGTTTGGATATCTTAGATATTTTTGCTGGTTGTGGAGGCCTGTCAGGATTGCAGTATTCCTCGACCTCCCTTTTACTACCTCTCTCTTTCTCTTTTTTAATCTCTTTATAAATATGTATTTACACAAACGCAAAGCTGCAAGGTCACCTATTGCATAAAATTAAATTAATGACCCATTATGTGCTAAAAAGAAAACGTCAAAACCCCAGGTGTCTGTACAACGAAGTAGGCAATTGAATATGAAGAGGCTGCAGGAGATCAATCCAGAGTCATTGATGTTTATCAAGATTGCAATGTTATTCCAAAGAAATGATTCATTTTACCAAAGTGGTTTCTCTCCTTCATGTACTAGGCTCCATAAAGTACTTCTGATGCAGGTCTATAATGGATAAGAACGCAGCTACAGATGATAGCATTTCAACTCCAGAGGCTGCAGAATTAGCTGCAGAATTAAGTGTGGAGGCAATAAGAATTAAGTTTGGATAAATATGATGTGATGTGGATTACATAAGCCTTGATACAAAATTCATCTAGTTTGTAGTAACACTTCCCTCTGTTTTCTTTAAGAACCAAACACCAAACCTATGTACCAAGTGTAAGGAAGGGAAGAATGATTTAGATTGAGAGAAATCAAAATTGAAATGTTTGGCGATCTTAGAAATTTCTCGATATTATGGAGGCCTGTCAGGATTGCAGTATTCCTCGACCTCCCTTTTGCTACCTCTCTTTTAATCTCTTTATAAATATCTATTTACACATACGCAAAGCTAAAAACAAAACCTCAGGTGTCTGTTCAACCAAGTGCCAATCCAGAGTCATTGATGTTTATGAATATTGAAATGGTATTCTAAAGAAAGGATTTTAACAAAGTGGTTTGTCTCCTTCGTGTACTAAGCTCCATAAAGTACTATCTCAAACATTGGAAAGCCTAACTGAAACAACTGGAGCAACACAACAATCCCAAGTTATCTCAAACAAATTAAATTGACTTTACACAAGATCCAACAAAATCTTGGTCAAAAAATATTCAAAGAAAACAATCTAAGAAAATATATACAAAACAAATATATGAAGTTTATATAAAATTCCAAAAAATCAATCCACGGCAAATTAACAAAAAAGAAATTTAACCAAATAATCAAAACAAATATAGGAAGTTTATATAAAATCAAAGAATTAATAAAATCTACCTATTCTTCAAGAAACAAAATAAAATCCACCTTAGACAAATAAAACACAACCAGTAGCAACAAATAACAAATTAGACAGACTGTCATTAGAATGTGAGAAAAGGGGGGAAGGGGGGGAAAGATGAGTGATTTATTCATGAAGTTACCAGAAGGTTTTAGAGAAAGATTCATGCAACAAGTTGTTTCACTTACGAGTCCCGAGGATGCCATGAGACTGCCATTTGTGTCTAAAATGTTCCGATCAGTTGCTGATTCCGACGTCGTTTGGGATTCTTTCATTCTTCCCGATCATTTACCTGCTCTCAGAGGATTGGAAATGGATTCTGCCAAGTCTCTTTTTATAGTACTCACTGAAACCCCCATTTCCTTCAATCAAGGTTTGTTAATTTATTATAGTTGATTTCTTGTTTTATAATTTAATTCATCGATTTTTTTATTTGTGATTGATTAAAGGATGTCTTTGTGATAGTTTTATAAACCAAAAAGAATTTTTCATCTAATGTTATCTTTTTCTACTTTGGTTTACTTGAAATGGACCTTACTGACTTGCAATTTCAATTAAGTTTCTTATTTCTTAGACAGATGGAGTGGGAAGAGACGGTTACAGATCTCTTCTGACAAGCTCTTAGTCACATTTCTCGACACAGACTACTGGATTTCTAACATTCCTAACCGATGGTGCAAATTCTTCCAAGCTCATATTCTTTCTATACTGTATATATATATTCGTAATGCTTTCATTCATCAAACATAAAATATTTCAGGCTTAGGCTTGGTCACGTGGCATGGCTTGAAATTAAGGGGAAGGTAAGCACTTCTAAGTTGTCAGCTAATACAACTTACACTGCTTACCTCCGCTTTACTTTCCTAAGGGAGTTCTATTATGGATTTCACGTACCCGTTGAGACTTCTGTTGGGATCACTGGGGAAGAAAACATCAACAAATTTGTCTATTTGGACCCTAGGATCGCCAAGTCCGAATGCCAATATCTGAAGCGTAGAGAAGATACTCTGTTCGAAGTTGAGTTAGGTGACTACTTCCACAATGACGGAGAGACCAGGGATCTGGAGATGACTGTTAGAGAAGTGAAAAGTGGAAAACCTAAATGTGGCATAGAGATCTATTTTATGGAGCTCCGACCCAAGAGAGGTATGTAAGAACTGTTTCACATTTGGGGGAGGGGGTGAACATACATATGAGTTATCTAGTTTATATCCCAGACACTGCTCTAATCGTGATGTGCTGGGTATGCTTGTGTTTGGTTGTTTGGTTTGAGGTAGCCACTTTACATATAAATATTTTTCTTATATAGTTCTTAATGTTTTAAAACTTGAAGCCCTTTGAGCCTTTCCTATAATTGATAAATGGTTTTAGTGAGCATTATATATGACATTCTTTATTGGAACTAGTTATCAAGTTTTGTTTTCATGTTTGTGTTACACAGAGAGTATTAATCTGTACTGCAAGTCCTCTCACAAAGCTCATTCGTATTCCGAGAGAAATACCGAAAGAAGAGAGGGAGAGATGTCAAAAGAAGGAGAAGAGGGTTGGGAAGACACTAATTTATTCAACAAGTTACCCGAAGGATTTGGACAAGCATTTATGGAAGAAGTTGTGTCCCGTACGAGCCCTGTTGATGCGTGCCAGTTGTCAGTTGTGGCAAAAAATTTCAGGTCAGCTGCAGAATCCGATGCAGTTTGGGAGAGACTTTTACCCAACGATTATCAACAATTTTTATGCCAGGGGGATTTCTTTCCCGACATTTCTTTTGCATCCAAGAAAGATTTGTTTCTATTTCTCACCGGCAATCCTCTCCCCATTGATGCCAACACTAAGGTAATTTTTTTTCCTCAACTCTTTCTAATTAATTGATATGGTGTCAGTAATGATTTATGACATGGTGTTGAATTGTGGTTGTAGCTCTTAGAGTCTTGTTTATAAATTTGCTGACAAACATGATTTTATGCTATGCGTAGATTATTTTTTGGTTAGACAAGTGGAGTGGGAAGAAGTGTTTCTTGATGCCTATCTCAACTAAACTATATCCTGAAGGTGATTGGAACCCCTTCTGTGAATCAAGGTTAATTTAAAACTAAAGGCAAACTCTGTTTATTATACTTTGTTATGGTAGAGACTGAATAATGTTGGTTGATTTATTCTAAATGTTTTATTGTTCAGACACAGCTTTGTCGAATTATTATTGGGAGATTACTATGAAGAGTGGTTTGGAATTCACGGAAAAATGAGCACTTCCAAGTTGTCACCAGATACGACTTATACAGCTTACCTTGTACACAAATGGGACTGTGGGTTTGGATATAATTTTTCCGCAGAAAAACGAGCTCCTTTTGAAGCTTCTGTTGGGAGTAGTGAAGATGAAAGCGTCAACAGGGTTGTTTATCTGCACCGTAAAATTGGAGAAACTGGTAGTCAATATGTTGTGGAGAGAAAAGACAGTTGGTTAGAAGTTGAGTTGGGAGAATACTTTAACAGAGGAGGGGAAAACAAGGATTTGGAGATCAGTGTGGTGGATGTGATAAGTGGACGAAGTAAGACTGGACTCAAAATTCAGGGGATTGAGATTCGACCCAAGCATGGTTAATATATTGTTTTTTTTTTTGCGAAGCGAATGGATGAGACTTGATTTGAAAAACTTCGATAAAATTCAAATATTCAATATTATATAAAACATTATATTATTATGTTATGTTCAATATTCAATATGGATATTTCCATAGTTTTTATGCATCTCGAGTGTGTCTTTAATTGTTAGTCTGTTTATTATGAACATACTTTTAATTATTTCATGTGAAGTGTTGGTGATTTTTAATTATATCCAAATTCCATACAGCAATACAAGAGCAATTCTAAAGCAAGCAATGTGAAGAACATTCCGCAGCAAAATGGTATTTCAAGTGGAACAATATCATATTCAATTTATTATTCTTTTAAACAATTATTTTGTCATCGTGGTTGAAGAAATTCTGATCACATTTCAAAACTGTGCCAAAAACTTTAATTAAAATTCCCAATAACTAATGTTTAATTATACTAATATTGGTCTTCTCTTAAATCATCATAACTTGGATGACAATATCTTAATTATTAGAGAATTAAATTGTTACTCAAAATCTAAATTTTTTTTTAAGATAATCAATCAATATCTTTATATATATAATGGAAAATCCCCGTGAACTCCAGAATCGCTCGATTCATATTTATCTAATTTTCTAGAGCTCCTCAATTTTAAATACTTAAAATTAAACTTCCTTTTTTAAGTCCTATTTTTTAGAAAATAAAGTCAAATCCTTTTTATAATTGTATAAAAGAAATTCCATCTTTAAGTCCTATTTTTTAGAAAATAAAATCAATTTTTTTTTTAAAAAAACTTAAAATTTAAAACTTCATTTTTTAGGTACTATTTTTTAGAAAATAAAAATAAAATTTAAGTTGAATAAGAGATTTGAAATCTAACTTTTTTACCTTTTTAAATTTTAAATTATAGAAGATATATTAATTACCTTATAAGTCTTTATGTCAATCTATATAAACGATAATTTACATGCTGCGCAGTATTAGGATTTTGTATTGTATTTAATGATATTGTTTGATCGACTATTTTGCAGGAGATGATGCACTTTTTTAAAAGAATAATCCATCAACGAGTCTCACAACTAATTAAAATCAGGTTTAATATTCATAATGTTATCCAGTTTGTTGCATACATTACGATACCTTATGATGTATGTATATGTATCTCTGTTGTGTTCTGATCTCGGTATGAAATAACCTACCCATTTCGTTGTTTCAGCCATGTTTTTTTCAAATAACTGTTTTATTATTAACTGTCAAATATGTATATATGTTTTCTGTTTTATAAACTGTATTTCAAATTCGTACTGGGCATTTGGCTCCTGCCGTATTCTGCAGGTGCTTAGGGGGATTTAGGATTGTGTGAAGCAGAGCTACCCTCTATTTCATTGATTAAGATTATGGGCTTTTAGAATTATTTAGACTTTTTATTTGTTATTTTAGAGAATTTAGTACTACGTATTCTGATTTATATTTAATAGATAGCCCCTCATTTAATTATAGATGGGGTGTTACAAGTTCAACCAATCGTAACCAAAATTTATAAACAATCCCAACCCAAAGTGCATTTATGAAATAAAGTAAACACATACACCACCATATGTTAGAATTTGTATACAAAAGTCTCACTAGTATGTGAAGTTGAGTTTTTATGATTACTAGCTTAAAACCCGTGCGATGCACGGATTGTTATTAATAATTATTATTTTTATTATTTATGTTTTAATATTTTATTAATTGGCATTTGCTAAAAAAATAAGTAGGCGTGTTAAACCTTTTTAAATAATTAAAAGTATTAAAATAAATTTTAAAATAAATTAATAACTGTTTATCCGTGATATTTTTGGAAAAGTAGGGGTCTTAGTAAGGAAAAATAGAAAAAGTAACATGTTTTATCTGAAAAGGTAAGTGCCTGTAATTAAAAGTATTTAAATAGGTTTCAAAATAAATAAGTAGGGATTTGCCCGAGATATTTTTGGAAAATGAGGGTTTTTAGTAAGGAAAAATAGAAAGAGTAACATGTTTGTTGAAAATGATAATTACCGGTGATTTATTTTAGAAAAATAGAGGATTTTGTTAGAAAAAATAGAAAAAATAATGTATTTTAGCTGAAAAGGTAGTTGGTTATAAAAATGTTATTATTTAATAATAATTTCTTTAGAAAATGAAAAAATTGAAAAAGTAACATGTTTCAGCTGAAAAACTGCTCATAATTAAAAGTATTAAAATAGATTTTAATACTTTTAATTATTAAAATAAAAAAATAGATTTTTAAAATAAATAAGTAAGGGTTTGCTCGTGATATTTTTGGAAAATGAGGGGTTTTAGTAAGGAAAAATAGAAAGAGTAACATATTTTTGTTAAAAAAGATAACCGCCCGTGTTTTTTTAGAAAAAGAGAAGATTTTGTTAAAAAAAAAAAGGTAATGTATTTTAGCTGAAAAAGTAATTGGTTATAAATAATGTTATTATTTAGTGATAGTTTTTAAAAAAATAAGTAAGGGCAATTAAATAAAATCACTAAGTACCGACCGTCCGCCCATCCGACTACCAAACTTTTAATGTTTCGTCTTTAATAATATAGCTTAAAACTCGTGCGATGCACGAATTGTTTTTGATAATTGTTAATTTTATTATTTATATTTTATTAATTGCATTTGTTAAAAAAAATAAGTAGGCGTGTTAAATATTTTTAAATAATTAAAAGTATTAAAATAGATTTTAAAATAAATAAGTAAAGGTTTGCCCATGATATTTTGGAAAAAGAGGGGTTTTAGTAAGAAAAATAGAAAGTAACATGTTTTCGTTGAATTTTAAAATATAAAAGTCACGATTGGCCCGTGATATTTTTGAAAAAAAGAGGGGTTTTAGTAAGAAAAATACAAAAGGTGACATGTTTTAGTTGAAAAATATAATTGTCAATTAAAATTATTAAAATAGATTTTAAAGTAAATAAGCAAGGGTTTGTCCGTGATATAATTGGAAAAGTAGAGATTTTAGTAAGAAAAATAGAAAATATAACATATTTTAGCCAAAAAAGGTAACTGCCCGTGATTTTTCTAGAAAAAGAGGGGAAATGTAATTGCCAATTAAAAATATTTAAATATGTTTTAAAATAAATAAGTAAGGGTTTGCTCGTGATATATTTGGGAAATGATGGATTTTAGTAAAGTAAATAGAAAAAGTAACATGTTTTAGCTGAAAAGGAAATTGCTCGTGATTTTTTTAGAAAAAAATGGTAATGCATTTTAACTGAAAGGATAAATGATTATAATAATTTTTATAATAATTAAATAAACAATTAAATAAGGCAAGTACCGTACCAAAAAAACAGGTACCAAAACTTTCAATGTTTCGTCTTTAATAATATAGTATAGATAGATAGATAGATGTATAATATTAGTATTTTATGCTACTAAATGTAATAGTCCGTAATATTTTTGAGGTTTTAGTTAAGAGAAATATTAGTTATGAAATATAAAAATGAATATACGTTTTGGGAAAAAAAAATAATCGGTTAGTCATTAATAATTATAATATTATTATTTTATTTTATTAAATAGATATGTTCGTGATGTTTTTGGAAAATGAGAGGTTTTAGTTAGAAAAAATAGAAAAGTATAAATTTTAGTTAGAAAATATAAAAAAAATATATACAATTTGGCTAAAAAAAGGTAATGAGTTAGTTATTAGCAATTATAACTTTATTATGTTATTTTAGTAAATAAAATTATTTGCAATATTTTTGGAAAATGAGATGTTCTAGTTAGGAAAAATAGAAAAGATATTCTATATAATAATTTCAATATTTTATCTAACGGTTCCCATCGATTTGATCAAAAATATCTAACGGCTATGAATTGAATGACCAGACTACAAAAACTTTCATGACCATACTACAAAACTTTTAATGTTTCGTCTTTAATAATATAGTATATATATATACACACATATACTAGTTTATAACTCGTGCGATGCACGGATGAATTTTAGAATTTTTTATCTTACTATATGTATTTTGATTATATGATTTTATCAGTAGAAAACTATCTGGTTGTCACATACTCGATATGGTGTGTTATTATTTCTTTTTCGTATATGTTATTATTTTCATTATATAGGTTTTACATATATAATATTTAATTTGTCTTTGATGAGAGTCGAACTCTTGACCTACTGTAGTATTTCTTTATTATCCCTATTACTCTTGTTTTTACTACCCTCTTATTTTTATTATATAATAGTATATAATGTTAACACATTATCGTACCATTCACTTCTAGTCTAGTTACATTCCCCACCAAAGAGGCACAACCTAAATTCACCCAAAAAATTTTGTTTTCCAAATTTATCATACCAGCTTATAATACGTGCGATGCACTGATGAATTTTATAATTTTTTATCCTATTATATGTATTTTGATTATATGATTTTGTCAATAGAAAATAACTTTTTTAAAATTAATAATGTATGTATGATGTTATTGTAAGCATTTGTTTGTATTTTGATGATAATATTTTTTAATATATTTTCAACGGGAATAATATCTTGAACTTCTGAAAGTAACTTAGAAAAATAGTTAATATAAATATTTAATATTAATATGTTGTTGACAGGATTCGAACCTTGAACCCGTGGAAGCATTTTGAATATCAAGAAAAAAATATTCTTTTAACATTACATCAAACGGTTCTCCTTTTATCTATCTTTCAATCTAACGGTTGTTAATTACACTAACTTATATCCCGTGCCATGCACGATTTTTTTTAATATTTTATTAATAATATAACTAATTTAATTTAATAAATTGTTGACATAATCTTTAGTATTATTTTAGATATTAAAATATAAAATATTTTTAAATAATAGATCTAACGGTATGTATTTATTTTCTCTTAAAAAATTTAAATTTGACTAAAGTGCAAATAAAAAATATACGTGCTCTGTAATGTACCGAGTTTCTTCTAACATATGCTATTACTTTTATTTTTTTATTAATTATCTTATTTAAATTGTATGTTATAAAAAATTATATTAAACCCGGATTTTATAAGTTTAATATAATAATATTGTCATTATATCTATATTTTGCCCGTGTTATATTTAATTCGAATATGAGTTGTTTTACTTAAAAAAATATAAAACAGACAATGTCCTTAAAAAGACAGTTAGTTACTTATTAATAATTATATAAAATTATATTACATTTATATATATGTTGCCCATGTTAAAATTAGTAGTTTAAATTAGCAAATATAAAATTATATTACCTTTTTATATATATGTTGCTCGTGTTATTTTTAGAAAATTAGTTGTTTAATTTAGAAAAAAATAAAAAAGGTTATGTGTTTAGAAGATGAGTTATTTTGATTAGAAAAATATATAAAATAGGTAATGTGTTTTAACTGAAAAAAATAATTAATTATAAATAAATTAATTATAGATAGGGCTCGACCCAGAGTCAACGAAGTGCGAATCCAGAGTCATTGATGTTTATGAATATTGAAATATTATTCTAAAGAAAGGATTCATTTTAACAAAGTGGTTTGTCTCCTTCATGTAGAGCCGGCAATTTCGTACCCGGCACGAAAACCCGACACGAAAACATGACACGAAAATTACGGGTATGGTTTGACATTTTCAGTACACGAACACGAAAATACACGAACACGAAATTACACGAGCGAATTTAGTGTCGGTTTTGGGTTTACCCTTGGGTACACGACACGAAACGAAAGTACACGAAATAATTAAATAAATAAATAAATATTTTAAAATTATACAATATTTATCATAAATAAATATTGTATGTATTATTTTTATACAAAATTATATACTCAAAATATTGTATATCATAATTCATAAATACTTAAAATAATCTGTATGTATTGGTCATGGTCAATGGGCACTCGGCACTTATCGTTTTCGTTTCGTGTACTTTTCCTTTCATTTTGGTTTTCGTTTTCGTGTACTTTTCGTGTACACAATAAATACACGACAAATTTCGTGTACTTTTCGTTTCGTTTCGTGTTTACACGAAATTAATTTGACTTACACAAGATCCAACAAAATCTTGGTCAAAAAATATTCAAAGAAATCAATCTAAGAAAATATATACAAAACAAATATATGAAGTTGATATAAAATCAAAGAATTAATAAAATCTACCTATTCTTTGAGAAACAAAATAAAATCCACCTTAGACAAATAAAAAACAACCAGTAGCAACAAATAACAAATTAGACGGTCATTAGAATGTGACAAAAGGGGGGAAAAAGAAGGGAGAGATGAGTGATTTATTCATGAAGTTACCAGAAGGTTTTAGAGAAAGATTCATGCAACAAGTTGTTTCACTTACGAGTCCCGAGGATGCCATGAGACTGCCATTTGTGTCTAAAATGTTCCGATCAGTTGCTGATTCCGACGTCGTTTGGGATTCTTTCATTCTTCCCGATCATTTACCTGCTCTCAGAGGATTGGAAATGGATTCTGCCAAGTCTCTTTTTATAGTACTCACTGAAACCCCCATTTCCTTCAATCAAGGTTTGTTAATTTATTATAGTTGATTTCTTGTTTTATAATTTAATTCATCGATTTTTTTATTTGTGATTGATTAAAGGATGTCTTTGTGATAGTTTTATAAACCAAAAAGAATTTTTCATCTAATGTTATCTTTTTCTACTTTGGTTTACTTGAAATGGACCTTACTGACTTGCAATTTCAATTAAGTTTCTTATTTCTTAGACAGATGGAGTGGGAAGAGACGGTTACAGATCTCTTCTGACAAGCTCTTAGTCACATTTCTCGACACAGACTACTGGATTTCTAACATTCCTAACCGATGGTGCAAATTCTTCCAAGCTCATATTCTTTCTATACTGTATATATATATTCGTAATGCTTTCATTCATCAAACATAAAATATTTCAGGCTTAGGCTTGGTCACGTGGCATGGCTTGAAATTAAGGGGAAGGTAAGCACTTCTAAGTTGTCAGCTAATACAACTTACACTGCTTACCTCCGCTTTACTTTCCTAAGGGAGTTCTATTATGGATTTCACGTACCCGTTGAGACTTCTGTTGGGATCACTGGGGAAGAAAACATCAACAAATTTGTCTATTTGGACCCTAGGATCGCCAAGTCCGAATGCCAATATCTGAAGCGTAGAGAAGATACTCTGTTCGAAGTTGAGTTAGGTGACTACTTCCACAATGACGGAGAGACCAGGGATCTGGAGATGACTGTTAGAGAAGTGAAAAGTGGAAAACCTAAATGTGGCATAGAGATCTATTTTATGGAGCTCCGACCCAAGAGAGGTATGTAAGAACTGTTTCACATTTGGGGGAGGGGGTGAACATACATATGAGTTATCTAGTTTATATCCCAGACACTGCTCTAATCGTGATGTGCTGGGTATGCTTGTGTTTGGTTGTTTGGTTTGAGGTAGCCACTTTACATATAAATATTTTTCTTATATAGTTCTTAATGTTTTAAAACTTGAAGCCCTTTGAGCCTTTCCTATAATTGATAAATGGTTTTAGTGAGCATTATATATGACATTCTTTATTGGAACTAGTTATCAAGTTTTGTTTTCATGTTTGTGTTACACAGAGAGTATTAATCTGTACTGCAAGTCCTCTCACAAAGCTCATTCGTATTCCGAGAGAAATACCGAAAGAAGAGAGGGAGAGATGTCAAAAGAAGGAGAAGAGGGTTGGGAAGACACTAATTTATTCAACAAGTTACCCGAAGGATTTGGACAAGCATTTATGGAAGAAGTTGTGTCCCGTACGAGCCCTGTTGATGCGTGCCGGTTGTCAGTTGTGGCAAAAAATTTCAGGTCAGCTGCAGAATCCGATGCAGTTTGGGAGAGACTTTTACCCAACGATTATCAACAATTTTTATGCCAGGGGGATTTCTTGCCCGACATTTCTTTTGCATCCAAGAAAGATTTGTTTCTATTTCTCACCGGCAATCCTCTCCCCATCGATGCCAACACTAAGGTAATTTTTTTTCCTCAACTCTTTCTAATTAATTGATATGGCGTCAGTAATGATTTATGACATGGTGTTGAATTGTGGTTGTAGCTCTTAGAGTCTTGTTTATAAATTTGCTGACAAACATGATTTTATGCTATGCGTAGATTATTTTTTGGTTAGACAAGTGGAGTGGGAAGAAGTGTTTCTTGATGCCTATCTCAACTAAACTATATCCTGAAGGTGATTGGAACCCCTTCTGTGAATCAAGGTTAATTTAAAACTAAAGGCAAACTCTGTTTATTATACTTTGTTATGGTAGAGACTGAATAATGTTGGTTGATTTATTCTAAATGTTTTATTGTTCAGACACAGCTTTGTCGAATTATTATTGGGAGATTACTATGAAGAGTGGTTTGGAATTCACGGAAAAATGAGCACTTCCAAGTTGTCACCAGATACGACTTATACAGCTTACCTTGTACACAAATGGGACTGTGGGTTTGGATATAATTTTTCCGCAGAAAAACGAGCTCCTTTTGAAGCTTCTGTTGGGAGTAGTGAAGATGAAAGCGTCAACAGGGTTGTTTATCTGCACCGTAAAATTGGAGAAACTGGTAGTCAATATGTTGTGGAGAGAAAAGACAGTTGGTTAGAAGTTGAGTTGGGAGAATACTTTAACAGAGGAGGGGAAAACAAGGATTTGGAGATCAGTGTGGTGGATGTGATAAGTGGACGAAGTAAGACTGGACTCAAAATTCAGGGGATTGAGATTCGACCCAAGCATGGTTAATATATTGTTTTTTTTTTTGCGAAGCGAATGGATGAGACTTGATTTGAAAAACTTCGATAAAATTCAAATATTCAATATTATATAAAACATTATATTATTATGTTATGTTCAATATTCAATATGGATATTTCCATAGTTTTTATGCATCTCGAGTGTGTCTTTAATTGTTAGTCTGTTTATTATGAACATACTTTTAATTATTTCATGTGAAGTGTTGGTGATTTTTAATTATATCCAAACTAGTTGAAAAAGCCGCGCTTCGCGGCGGCGTCATAATTTTTTTTTAAAACTTCATTAATTAAATTACAAAAATTACTCGGCCCTCTCTAATAGGCCGTCCTCCCGTAAAACGCCTTTCCTTTTTAATATCAATATCTCAAATTTAATATATTGAATATTTGTGTTATATATTAACTATCATGTTAACATACTCCTTTTTCTAATGAGTCGCTCTCTCGTTAGAAAAAATATATCTATCAATTAAATTACAAAAATTACTTGTTACTCCATAATAGTTGTTCTCCCGTGAAACACGCATTCCTTTTTCAGATCAAAATTTCAAATTTAATATATTGAATATATACTTGTCTTATATATTAATTTTTATGTTAACATATCCCTTCTAATGAGCCATTTTTTTGTTGAAAAAATACCTATATAAATTAACAATACTATTTAACTTCCAAAATAACTTTTAACTATATGTTTTTCCTATAATTCGAATTCTTCTCCTTTATAAATTCGCACACTTATTCTACTTCGAATAAAACTTTTAATTATATCTACAAACACATATTTTACTTCTAATAAAACTTTTAATTGTATGTATTTTTGATAAATTTGAACTCTTCTCCTCTATAAATTCGAACATCTATTCTACTTTTAATAGAACTTCTAATTTTATGGCTTATCTATAAATTCGAACTATTCTCGTTTATAAATTCGAACACCTACTATACTTCAAAGCGGTTGTAAATTAGACATATTAACGACTTCGTTCTCTCTTTTATATACACCGAGAAACAATTTGAGCTTTGTTATTAGCTAGGTACCTGTAGCACGTGAATATATAACAAATTGAGGTAAAATTATAATCTAAATAATAATGTGACATAATTATTGATTGATCGAAAAATCAAATAGGATTATTAGCTTAAAAGATTATATAATCCTTATCGATAAAATAGAGAACCCGCAAGAAAATCACAACCCATAAATAAATCTTCTTCACAAAATTTTAATTAGAACAAAACATGTCAATTTATTATGTAACATAATTGCACATATTTTCTGCAAGTAATAGATAAATAGATAAACAAATAAAACTATTATATACATAGAGAGAGTGAGAGACATCAGACATACATGCATGTTCAGCTAAAAGCTTAACCCCTGCAAAAAAAAGTTTGGTTTTTCCCGGTCTACATACATTAGTTTGTAGTTTGTACAATATATACTGTTACTGGCTCATCCTGGTACTCGTTTGGTTCGTGATTTCGGCATGCATAAAAGAAACACAAATATTAATTTTAATTCGAAATATAAAAAACACGTATTTAATTTACAGTCATGGGTTATTTATAGTCATTCTCAATAGCAAAGATTTGTAAACGTTAAAAGATATACATCTATTCAGTTATTTATAGTTACTTGCGAATTCTCTTTTATATAGGTTCGAACACATATTTTAGTTTTAATAGAATTTTTAATTTTATGACTTATCTATAAATTCGAACTATTCTCTTTTATAAATTCGAATACTTACTCTACTTCAAATAGAACTTTATTTATATGTCTTCTATAAATCGAACTCTTCTCCTCTATAAATTCGAACACATACTTCAAATAGAACTTTATTTATATGTCTTCTCTATAAATTCGAACTCTTCTCTATAACTTCGAACACCTATTCTACTTCTAATATGCTAAAGAATATTTTTTGATTTATTAGTATTTAAAATTGTAAACCTCTAAAAAAATTAGAAAAATAGATTGAGACGATCTTAGGGGCGCCACATAATCTCTCGCGTATCCTCCTTTATATATATATACTAGTTGAAAAAGCCGCGCTTCGCGGCGGCGTAATAATTTTAAAAAAAAAACTCTATCAAATAAATTACGAAAATTACTCGGTCCTCGCTAATAAGCCGTCCTCCCGTGAAACTCGCTTTCCTTTTTAATATCAAAATCTCAAATTTAATATATTTAATATATACTTGTCTTATATATTAATTTTTATGTTATCATAGTCCTTTCTAATGAGACACTCTTTCGTTGAAAAAACACCTATAGAACTTTACATATTCTACTTCAAATAGAACTTTTAGTTATGTATTATAAACGTTTATTCTACTTCCAATAGAACTTTTAATTGCAAGTATTTCTTTTATATCCGAACTCTTCTCCTCTATAAATCGAAACACATATTCTACTTTAAATAGAACTTTGCAAGTACTTCTTTTATATTTGAACTATTCCCCTCTACAAATTCAAACACCTATTCTACTTCAAATAGAACTTTTAATTATATGTCTTCGCTATAAATTCGAACTCTTCTCCTCAATAAATTCGAACATCTATTCTATTTCTAATATGTTAAAGGATATTTTTTTATTTATCAGTATTTAAAATTCTAAAATTCTAGAAAATTAAAAAAATAGATTGAGACGATCTTAGGGGCGCCACCTAACCTCCCGCGTATCCTCCTTTATATATATACTAGTTGAAAAAGCCGCGCTTCGCGGCGGCGTGATAATTTTTTTTTAAAATTTTATCAAATAAATTACGAAAATTACTCGGTCCTCGCTAATAAGCCGTCCTCCCGTGAAACACGCTTTCCTTTTTAATATCAAAATCTCAAATTTAATATATTGAATATATACTTGTCTTATATATTAATTTTTATGTTACCATACTCCTTTCTAATGAGACACTTTTTCGTTGAAAAAACACATATATAACTTTACATATTCTACTGCAAATAGAACTTTTATTTATGTATTACAAACGCTTATTCTACTTCCAATAGAATTTTTAATTGCAAGTACTTCTTTTATATCCGAACTCTTCTCCTCTCTAAATCGAAACACCTATTCTACTTCAAATAGAACTTTGTAAGTACTTCTTTTATATTTGAACTCTTTCCCTCTACAAATTCAAACACTTATTCTACTTCAAATAGAACTTTTAAGTATATGTTTTCGCTATAAATTCGAACTCTTCTCCTCAATAAATTCGAACATCTATTCTACTTCTAATATGTTAAAGAATATTTTTTTATTTATCAGTATTTAAAATTCTAAAATTCTAGAAAATTAGAAAAATAGATTGAGATGATATTATGGGCGCCACCTAACCTCCCGCGTATCCTCCTTTATATATATATATTGATGTTACCATACTCCTTTCTAATGAGACACTTTTTCGTTGAAAAAACACATATATAACTTTACATATTCTACTGCAAATAGAACTTTTATTTATGTATTACAAACGCTTATTCTACTTCCAATAGAATTTTTAATTGCAAGTACTTCTTTTATATCCGAACTCTTCTCCTCTCTAAATCGAAACACCTATTCTACTTCAAATAGAACTTTGTAAGTACTTCTTTTTATATTTGAACTCTTTCCCTCTACAAATTCAAACACCTATTCTACTTCAAATAGAACTTTTAAGTATATGTTTTCGCTATAAATTCGAACTCTTCTCCTCAATAAATTCGAACATCTATTCTACTTCTAATATGTTAAAGAATATTTTTTTATTTATCAGTATTTAAAATTCTAAAATTCTAGAAAATTAGAAAAATAGATTGAGATGATATTAGGGGCGCCACCTAACCTCGCGCGTATCCTCCTTTATATATATATATTGATTCCATACAGCAATACAAGAGCAATTCTAAAGCAAGCAATGTGAAGAACATTCCGCAGCAAAATGGTATTTTAAGTCGAACAATATCATATTCAATTTATTATTCTTTTAAACAATTATTTTGTCATCGTGGTTGAAGAAATTCTGATCACATTTCAAAACTGTGCCAAAAACTTTAATTAAAACTCCCAATAACTAATGTTTAATTATACTAATATTGGTCTTCTCTTAAATCATCATAACTTGGATGACAATATCTTAATTATTAGAGAATTAAATTGTTACTCAAAATCTAAATTTTTCTTTTAAGATAATAAATCAATATCTTTATATATATAATGGAAAATCCCCGTGAACTCCAGAATCGCTCGATTCATATTTATCTAATTTTCTAGAGCTCCTCAATTTTAAATACTTAAAATTAAACTTCCTTTTTTAAGTCCTATTTTTTAGAAAATAAAGTCAAATCCTTTTTATAATTGTATAAAAGAAATTCCATCTTTAAGTCCTATTTTTTAGAAAATAAAATCAATTTTTTTTAAAAAAAAAACTTAAAATTTAAAACTTCATTTTTTAGGTACTATTTTTTAGAAAATAAAAATAAAATTTAAGTTGAATAAGAGATTTGAAATCTAACTTTTTTACCTTTTTAAATTTTAAATTATAGAAGATATATTAATTACCTTATAAGTCTTTATGTCAATCTATATAAACGATAATTTGCGTGCTGCACAGTATTAGGATTTTGTATTGTATTTAATGATATTGTTTGATCGACTATTTTGCAGGAGATGATGCACTTTTTTAAAAGAATAATCCATCAACGAGTCTCACAACTAATTAAAATCAGGTTTAATATTCATAATGTTATCCAGTTTGTTGCATACATTACGGTACCTTATCATGTATGTATATGTATCTCTGTTGTGTTCTGATCTCGGTATGAAATAACCTACACCTTTCGTTGCTTCAGCCATGTTTTTTTTAAATAACTGTTTTATTATTAACTGTCAAATATGTATATATGTTTTCTGTTTTATAAACTGTATTTCAAATTCGTACTGGGCATTTGGCTCCTGCCGTATTCTTTTTCTGGCAGGTGCTTAGGGGGATTTAGGATTGTGTGAAGAAGAGCTACCCTCTATTTCATTGATTAAGATTATGGGCTTTTAGAATTATTTAGACTTTTTATTTGTTATTTTAGAGAATTTAGTACTACGTATTCTGATTTATATTTAATAGATAGCCCCTCATTTAATTATAGATGGGGTGTTACAAGTTCAACCAGTCGTAACCAAAATTTATAAACAATCCCAACCCAAAGTGCATTTATGAAATAAAGTAAACACATACACCACCGTATGTTAGAATTTGTATACAAAAGTCTCACTAGTATGTGAAGTTGAGTTTTTATGATTATATATAGTTAATTGCAAATTTACAGATATCAAATCAGAGAAAATACGGTTATATTATCCGAGATGTTCGACTCACCCTTTTTAAGCTGGATAAAAATCTGCAAAATACAAAACTATGTGTCATTATAAATTTTGTAATCATCAACGAAGATCGTCTGTAATAAGAAGAGAAAGGGCCAAAAATAGTTTTGTCTAGAAATTCTCGTTAAAATCACTTTATATAAGATTGTAGGTATAGTTTTGAATTTTGATACGTTTATGATTTTAAGAGAATTTTAGAATTGGATAAGATTTATAATTTCTGAAGACTTGTCTTTAATAAGCATTACATTTTCTACAATTTAAGAGGTAAAAAAGGAAATTTCAATTTAAATTTGATTAGGTTTATAATTCTAAGTCGACTTGTCTTTAATAAGTATTACCTTTCTACAATTTAGGAGATGAAAAAAGAAATTTCAATTTAAATTTTATTAGATTTATAATTTTAAGCCAACTTGTCTTTAATAAATATTACGTTTTCTACAATTTAAGAGTAAAAAAGGAAATTTCAATTTTTAATATTTAAAATAGAGGAGCTGTAGAAAATTAGATAAATATGAATGGAGCAATTCTAGAACTCTTGAGGATTTTCCTTTATATATATTGTAATTGTAATATCCCCAAATTTTGTACTTATTAAAAAAAAAACCACTGATGAATAGTAATTTTTTTTTTCGTTTAGAAAATTTTCAGACCACCCTATATACGGGTCAGGACAATGAACTTTCGAAGTCGTATTAGTGATCTACTATGAAAATGAGTGAATGCAGAAGCTGTCAGAATCAGAAGAATAGCATTTTCTGTTTTTTCCGAAATTTCACCTATTACTGATGGATTAATCATTATTTAAATATATTGGAGGATTTTATATTATCAATTCCATGGATATGGATTTATAAAGGTATTAAGATATCAAGAACGTTTACGGTAAACTAATTCGATAGAACACTTAAGAAATCCATACGAGCGTTCAACAAGATTAAAGCGGTAACAGAACAAGGCGACACAAATGAGAGTATATAAATCCCATTTATATTCCAAGATTCACGCTCGAAACATTTTTATTAAGTATTCGATTGTTAGGACGAATAGTGAATAGTTACTATTCACTACGAGAATCGCGTAGAGTTTTATTCGCTCTTTTTAGGAAATATTTTCGAATCGTTTCAAGAGGGACAAAAACAAGGATGAATAGTAACATTGATGAATAGTACTCCGAGGTGAATAGTAAAATTTTATAGTCTCCGATTGATTCTATATTTCAGCGGAAGTTCAGGAATAATAAACGGTTACTAATCGCGTAGTCAGAAATCGTAAACGAAAACGAGAATCGAAAATCCACTTGAAGGAGCAAACTTGGACGTATTATAACTTAGGCAATAAAGAAGAAGATATGTATTAAAAGAAAAAGGGAAAGAAATGAATTGGTGGAAGAAGTGTGTTAAAGAAGCTTATAAGCTTAACCAAACTTGAGGGGCTAACTTGCATTTTGTTAAAACAAAATATCTATCATCACCACACCTCCACCACACATTACACACACAAATGGGAGCAGCCCCCCACCCCCATTTCTTGATGGAAAAAAACGAATGGAAGAAGAAGAAGAAGATGGAATGCTTGCTTGCTTGTTTCTCGTGTTCTACCACTCGAATCAAAGCCCTTTCCAAGCTCTTCGCATCTAGGGTAACATCTCTCTCACCCATGAACTCTAGATATCTCTTTTATTAAGTTAAAGAAGATGATGAATAGTGTTTTGTTGAGTTTTATGTTTATAATTGAAAGATGGAAGCATGAATGTATTGTTAAGGTCATGAGTAAGTGGATTATGTAGTTTGTTTAGTTGTTGGATGAGTTGTGGATGGATTTTAAATGTGATACCAACTGGTTTGGCTCGGTTGAAAATTGATAATGGACGTTAAGTGTTGTAATTGATGTGTATGATGATTGGTGGTGAATTGGAATGAGAGTTGAATCTCGGAAAGGTTAGGTTTTAAGCCGACGTAATGCCCGATTTTCGGTAACGCTAAAAAACTGCCTAGAATCCGAAAACCTAACTGACTCTTTTGGTTCAATAATGAACATGAGTGTGTAGAGATTTGTTTCTAGTTTACGTGAGCGCAAGAATCATGTCATTAAGATTTACGGTTTAGGAGAAACATGCGTTTTAGTGTAAGGCGTTCGTAAAACCAAACCGCACCACTTAGTCAACTTTGACGCTATGATCGAACCACTTAGAGGTCATAATAAAATGTGAAACTTTGTGATAACATTCTAGGTACGTTTAGGAAGACCCTCGAAAAGATTTCATGTTAAAAGGATTAAATCTCAATTTTATAAAAATGCGTGAGCGAGCATGCTCGAGTAGAGGATCTTAAAGAGTTAACTTGAAAATGGACTTTGTACTTGAGTTAGTATATACTTAGTATGGTGAAAGCGTTTACGTTATTAATCTTGAACCTTGTGTTGATTCTAGATTACTGTACCAACCTGAGACTTACTGCTACTTCGGGATTTCCAGGCAAGTTTACTAACCATTACTCTATTGTTCAGAGTAGGTATATTTTCAAACGTATAATACTTGGTTGTTCAAATAATTATGTATACTCTTTGTTACAAGTATCGTGCAAGTTTGTCAAAACCCGAAGCTCTAGCATTCAGCTATATTTTTAAACTGTTGTTGTTGTGATATGACTGCTACAAATGCACGAACTGTTTTACTTATCGCATAAGCTTTCAAATGCTGAACGGTTGTTCATATGCTATTTATCGATATATATATAAACTGGAGTACATGAGGCTCTATGATGTAGAGCGTACTATATTCTACTTATCAAAATATTTAATTCCTGTTGATGCAAGTTTTCGAAACCTATGCTTACTGTTGTTGTGATAATAAACTGCTTTCACATATGATATGCAAATGAGAAGTATACATGTTTTATTCCCAAGTACATTGCGATATATAAATTGCATGCTTGTCTTCAAACTGCTATATATAGTGATACTCGAGTTCATGATTTGATTATGGGCTTCTAAGCTTGTTAGGTCCTGATAAGTTTGTAGAAGGGGGGTTGAATACAAACGATACTGTTTAATCGAATTTGTCCTTTTAAAGATTTAACAATTTAGAACAAATTAGTGCGGAATAAAACTGAAACAATAATCAAGTTAAATAAAACTCTATTAAACTTGAAGGGTGTTACAATTCTGATCACTGATTACAAAGAACTTGATAAAACAAATCTAGAATAAATTCGACATGAATTTATCTATTTTTGTAATAAAAAGGATCGAATCCTAAAAAGTAGTTCGATATAAAATCTAGGGATTATGATCCGCTAGAAAGCTAAAGCAGTACAAGAGAATCAGTTCTTATGAATTAAATGTTATGAACTAATCAAAATTTAATTCTCCTGAAGAAATTGAATGCTTTGCTGATGTAGAAGTAATGAAGACAGATGAATGGAATGTTGAGTTGCTGTGTCTTTTTCTTACTTCTGTATTGCTGTGATGTGTAATCAATAAAGTCTTCTGTTGCCTTGTATTTATCATTGCTTTTCTTTTAGTAAACCCACGTGCAATTCAATTAGCAGAATAGGAATTGCACTAGGAAGACTAGCAGAAAAACAATCACTTTTGCCTTAGAAGACTCTCGGGAAGACAAGAAATGAATAGGGAAGACAATGCTTGGCCTAGGAAGACAATCGGGAAGACTCACTTGTGAGTCTTCCTAGTTCATTTTTCTAAGTCTTCCTAGTTCAAACCTAAGTCTTCCTAGTTCATTTTTATTCTAATTTAAATAATTAACTAAATAAATTATGTATTAAATTAATTCTTTACAGAATTAATTTAATAAATAATTTACTTAATAGTATTAATTATTTATAAGAGAATAAATAGAATTAGTTGACTTCTCAATTAATTTCTTTTTATTCTAATTTAAATAATTAACTAAATAAATTATGTATTAAATTAATTCTTTACAGAATTAATTTAATAAATAATTTACTCAATAATATTAATTATTTATAAGAGAATAAATAGAATTAAATGACTTCTCAATTAATTCCAGAATCACTTAAAACTTAGATAAATAACAAACATAATAGTACGTTGACACTCAATGCACTGTCTGGTTCATGAGTGACTAACGACAATCTTTGTTCTTTATCTATTTGACTTTAAGCAGTGATTCACTTCCTTCTCATTCAAGAACTCCGTAATCAGTATCTTTTGCTGTCACCACTTGAAATCTCCGTCACTTTAATAAATCCACTGAGCTTGAATACTTCATTGAGGCTTGATATATAAATAAATTGAGCTTCTTTCAATGTAGAATAATTTCAAGTCTGTAGATGACTTTAATCTTCATTCTTTGACAGATATAATCTTCTGAGATTCCTGTGACATCTGATCTAATATTTACTTATTACATTCTTGTTTAAGTTGAGTAGAATCCTCGAATTACAAATAGGCTATTTCATATGCCTTTCAATCTCCCCCTATTTGTTTTTTAGAGAATAACAACCAAATACCTAGAGGATCACTCAACTAAAATCAAGAAAAAGATAGGACTCTTAAGCCTAAGTAAATACTTGAAAGTTCTGGATTAAATATGACATTTCCAGATTTCACCAGTAAAGATAAATGCAAGACAGGTGTTCCTCTAGACTGAACATATGATAACATTTAACCTGTCTTGATTTACCTAAGCTCTATACATATAACATTTACAAAACAGAGCTAATTATACTTTACTCCCCTGAAACTCCTCATGTTCCTTTTATATCTTTTTCAGCTCCCTCTTCCTAGCTTCTCCAAATTTCCCCCCCTTAGTTGAGGAATTCTCTACAGATTTAACTTTATGAGTCTCTGAAGCCAGTAGGAGTTGAGATAGTTGATGGAGTTGATCTTGGGAGGTAAATTTGTCTTCAAGATTTCCTTGAGCAGTCCCAGATGATTGTTGACAGAGGTGGAAGAAGAAGACCGTTCAACCACTTGTGCTTGCAAAAGTTCTTTATCAGCTTGGGTTTTGAATAGATGTTCCTATAGATCAGCTATGTGAGCTTACTATATTGCAGTGTATGTGTCTCTGTGTGCACTCACTTGAATTTTTCTTGTAAGTGTATCACTCATCTCACGTGCATGTGTTTCACTCAGTGTTGGACTCTTATCACTCAACATTAGCTGTCTGTTTGCTCCTTTTTGATCAGTACCTGCATTGAAACTCACCCTAGCCTCTTCAAGAGAGGTCAGTGGTGGTGCAATGGGAGTTCGCAAATCCCGATCCTCAATCATATCTATCAAATCACTTGGATTTGAAATCTAAATTGCTTCAGTGATAGACTGACCAAGTTGCCTTCCACTTTCTCCAGATAAATCTGCGACTGGAAAATCCCTTTGGGAGCCAGAGATGTTCACTCTGGGAGGGGAGAAAATGATTCTATTTAAATTTGGCAAAGAATCAGATTTTCCCTCTGATGCCTGTGAAGGCACTTCTACCGTAACAATGGTAGGCACTGTAACCAGTTGCAGGTCCTCTGCTTTCACTGTGTCTTGAGTTTCATCTAATGAAATTGTTTTCTCCCATTGTGAGTAATGAGAGTGTGCTTGACTCAGTACAAAGTGCCATGGCCCTATGGCGAATTTCAATAGATTCATCCTGTTGAGAGAATGTCTCTAGAAACAGTTCATTGGCCATTTCAAAGTCCATATCCTATTGAGAGGATACAGATGAGTTGACAGATGCCTCAGTATATGTTGAATTTCTTTAGAGGAGGCAGAGCTGTGTGATCACTCACTGTTTCAATCAAAATACTTCTTTATTTAACATTTGATTTCTGTTCAGGCTGAGAGGTCAAGTAATTAAGTTGTAGACTCATTGTTTGGCTCTAAGACCTGGGATAGAGATTGTGGATCTACAATCCCTTGGTCAGCCCTAACAACCACTTGGGTTCAGCAACAGTAGAAGAAGTGGATTGAGAGATAGAAAGTAATACCTGAATTGGATTTGACACTGAAGTTCCTGCTAAGCAAGAGCTAGATCAGAAATAATATATACAATATATTTACAAAAACAACTAAGACAAATAGAAAATAAATAATAATAAATAATAAAAATAAAATAATATATACAAAAAAAATAAAATAAAATAAAATGCAGAAAAAATATTTACAGGAAACTATTTACATGACTAGAAAAATTCACAGAAAATTCCATAAATCCTAGAAAAAAATATGCATAAAAATATAGAAGTGCATAAGAATAATATAAACTTGCAGAAATATTTAAACAACAATATTTACAATCTGAAAAACACCTAAATAATTCTAAATAAATATATTTTCAATAAAAATACATTTCTCTACTTAAAAAAAATATGAGAAAAATATTTTTAAAGAAAATAAAATATTCAGAAATATTTAACTTTACAAGCATGTAATATTAAATGAGAATTGGCAGTAATATCACTTAGAAACAATGAGAACAAAACTGACTTTAGACAAGAACAAACATGACAGAGATACTGTTAATCACTAAGACTGTTTAACATACCCAATTTACCAACTAACTTGATAAATGTGGATTCGTCAACAGATTTAGTGAATATATCTGCAGTCTGTTCTTCTGTGGGTACAAAATGTAACTCCACAGTACCATTCATGACATGCTCTCTGATAAAATGATACCTGATGTCAATGTGCTTCGTTCTCGAGTGCTGCACAGGATTGTTGGATATTGCTATGGCACTTGTATTATCACATAAAATAGGGATCTTGTTTAATACAAAGCCATAGTCCTTCAATTGATTCCTTATCCATAGGATCTGAGCACAACAGCTTCCAGCATCAATATATTCAGCTTCTACTGTTGAATTGGAAACTGTTTACTGCTTCTTGTTATACCAGGAAATCAACCTACCTCCTAGGAATTGACAACTCCCAGAGGTGCTCTTTCTATCAACAACACTACCTGCATAGTCAGAATCTGTATATCCAATAAGATTAAAATTAGAATCTTTAGGGTACCAGATACCTAGATTAGGTGTACCCTTAAGATATCTCAAGATTCTTTTCACAGCAACGAGATGTACATCTCTAGGGTCCGCTTGGAACCTTGCACACAAGCATGTAGCATCCATAATATCTGGTCTAATAGCAGTAAGATAGAGTAAGGAGCCAATCATACCTCTGTAGCTTGTAACATCTACCTTGATAGAATTGTCAGAAGCTCCAAGTTTGATTGCTGTTGAAGATGGAGTCCTTGCTGATGTTGAATCCTCCATGTGATATTTCTTGAGGAGTTCTTTGAGATACTTGGATTGACAAATAAATATACCATTTGACCTTTGACTTACTTGCAATCCAAGAAAGAACTTCAGCTCACCCATCATACTCATTTCAAACTTACCCTGCATTAGCTCAGCAAATCTCTTACAGAGATCATCATTAGTAGACCCAAATATGATTTCATCCACATAGACTTGGACTAATATCATATCACCTTTGTGTTTCTTTGAAAAAAGAGTTTTGTCTATGATACCTCTAACAAAACCATTTTCTAAAAGAAAACCAGAGAGAGTGTCGTACCTAGGGCTGAGCATTCGGTCGGTTTGGTCCAGAACCGAACCGAACCAAGGGAACCGAAAACCGAATTTTATAATTTTTTGGAACCGAACCGGACCGAAAATCTATCCTGGACCGAACCAGAACCGAACCAAAATAATTCGGTTCTTTCGGTTCGGTTCTGAGAACCGAAATTTATTTAAATAACATTTAACAGATGCAAGAAATATGGCAATATTTAATAGCATAATACAAATATGACAACACAGTGCATAACACAAATATGGCAACACAGGGCTAACAAGCTAAAAGAGCAGTCTATTGTGTAAAACACAATAATGAGAAAGACCCTACAGCAAACCAACATGTATGAAAACACTCTTGTTGGAGTCTCAAGATCTTCAGAAGTAGCTTGTTTACTAACCTAATTGATATTTTGGTTCCAAAATGTAACAAAGACACCATCTGATATTATCAATAATATATCTGCTGACATATTCAGCCAATTCCTGAACAGCTAATTCTCTGATAGTCTGATTCTTGGCCAGCGGCTAGGGTAGTGACGCAGTGTACAACAAACTGTGTGAATTGTGAATTGGTAAAGTGTAAACTGACTGTATAAGTTGTATAATGATTAATATATAAAAATAATAAAAATATATAATAAAAATAGTTCGGTTTTTTCGGTTCTAACCGAATTTATTTTAAAGGAACCGGACCGAACCGAATTGTATTTCGGTCTATTCGGTTCGAACCGAATAAACCGAAATTTCAGAAAAAAGGACCGAACCGAACCAAAATTGCACGGTTCGGTTCGGTTTTTTGGTTCTGGTTCGGTTCTGCTCAGCCCTAGTCGTACCATTTTCTTGGGGCCTGTTTGAGACCATAGATAGCCTTGAAGAGAAAGTACACAAAGTCCAGCAGCTCCTGATTTTCAAAGCCAGGGGGCTGTTCCACATAAACTTCTTCATCAAGCTCACCATTCAGGAATGCACTCTTAACATCCATTTGATAGACTTTAAAATTGGAATAAGCAACAAATGCTAAGAACATCCTGATGGCCTCAAGTCTAGCCACTGGTGCATAGGTTTCATCATAATCAATGCCTTCAGCTTGTGAATACCCTTGTGCAACCAGTCTTGCCTTGTTCCTTGTAACAATGCCATCCTCATCTAGCTTGTTCCTGTATACCCATCTTGTACCAACCACTTTCTTGTTCTTTGGCCTGGGTACCAGCTTCCAGACTTGCTGTTGTTCAAATTGATTGAGTTCATCTCGCATAGCAATCACCCAATCTGGATCAGTCAGTGCTTCCTCAGTTTTCTTTGGCTCCATTTCAGATAGAAATGCTGAATAATGACATTCATTCAGAGTTACACTTCTAGTTTTAACTCCAATATCTGGATCACCAATGATCAGCTCAAAAGGATGAGCTCTATTCCATACAGTCTGTCTTGGAAGATTTGATCTTGATGATTCGCCTTGAAATTCACTTTGATGTTGTGAGTGACTAGATGATCCTTCATTTGCTCCCCCTGAGTTGTTGCTTGATTGCCTTGATGATTCTTCTCCAGTGTTGGTGGCACTACTAGAAATATACCGATAGACATCGGCTAAAAACCGATGTCTTTCTAAAATTTGACCGATGTCTTCGTATGTGATGTTAAAAGTCGGCACTTTAGACATCGGTTTTTCCCCGATGTCTATTCCATATTTACACATCGGTTACCTTAAGTTTATCATTGTTGAATCCCATTTTCAACATCAGTTTACTAATAAGAAATGATGTAATACAATTTTAAAGACAATATTTTGTTAAACTAACTGATGTCTAACGTTACTTTAACATCAGTGTGTTTAGGCAAAGCAATGTTATAAGAGTTATTATACATCAGTTTCCAGGAAGAAGCGATGTAGTATATTTCTATAGAAATCAGTTTTGTAGTTAGATTTGTTGTCAAATCTACTTTTCCACATCGGTTTAAAATTACTATGTGATGTTATTCTTGCATGTTTACATCATTTTCCAGTTGTATGTGATATTAATTTTATTTGATTGTATTGTCTCTTTTGTGTATTCATATGAACTAGAACTCCTAGATATCACAAAAATTGACAAAAATTATATGACAAAACTCAACAACTTATATCATTATAAAATTCAGTTCAAGACTAACAAACAAAAAACTTGACTACAATTCAAACCACAACAACCAACGTAATAAAATGATTTGCATTCTGTTAAAACAACTATTCCAACCACAACAATCACCATATCACATTTTATCCTCGATGAACTTGAAAGGCTCCAAACTCACGCTCTTGCACTTCTCCTGCTTACACGGCTGTTAACCGAGTGTCCATGCATTAGTATATCTAGCACAATACCATCAGCAACCTGAGCCAAAAAATACAAAATGGATGGATGAATCAAAACTCTATTTATTGTTCTAGCAATAACGAAAATAAGGTAGATCTAAATTCACTTCCAAAACTAACTTTTTGAATAGCAGGGGAATGATTGATAACCAAAATATTTGTCTAAACTTGAGTTCTGAAACCTGAAAATTGATTCTTTATATGCATGTTAAATATTGTGATATTGGTGGTATATAGCACCTCTCCCATCCATATGCTAAAGGTCGCAACAATTAAGGGCATAAAGATGCAACAGCAGCATATCTTCTTCCCGCGATTGAATGGCCAAGATATCATGAATCCACCTATGGATAATTTGATAGTGACCAGAACATGTTAATACATTTAGTACACTGTCAGAAGAGTGTCCACTCTAGTTAAATGGAAATACAGATTTACAAATCTTAAGCAAAGTTTTAACATACATGAATAGGTAGTGGAGAATGAATGGAAAACTGTAACATATGCAACTAAACACGATAGGCCCTTTGTAAATCAAGTAAATTATAAGATTATGATGTGCAGGAACACGCAAGTTCATGGGCAAATTTCAGTTAAGAATGTAGCTTGAGCAATGTCCAAAGGAGAATAAAGTTGTCAACAACACACAACGATAAACTTCAGTTAACTCAATAAAATATTCCCATGTGAAGTTCAACAGAGTTACACCTCCTGTTGTGGATTGAAACAGAACTAAGCATTCACAACCCAGTTCAAAATGATTTACACATGTTAGCAAGCATACAAATACATGATAAGACTAAGGACTCAGTTACTGACATGAAGTAGTTAAAAAGAAAATCAGTGTTACTAGTACTACAATTATACCAATCCTTAAAAAATTACACAAATTTTGAGCATCCAAGTTAAAAGTAGAATTAGGAATATGTTATAGAAAACTGAGAATATTGAAATGTACCTTGGTCTGTAACAAATCAGTGTAAGCAATGGTTATCTCCTCACCTTGATATTCCTAATACCTATTCTCAGACCATATCTTTCCCATCCTACATTGCATAACACATGGAAAAAGAGTCATTACTCTTCACTAACAACAAAAATTTCACTGATTAACAAATATTCAAATTCTGTAATTAAAAAAAAAATCACCAACCACCATCACTTTCATATACGCTGCCACGAGAGCCTCCTCCCAAGCAGCAGCAATGAGCATTCCAGTTCCAAATTCATCATTAAATCCCGAAAACCGATAACAAGCATTAGGACAACAACTATGATTAATCCACGAAAATGCAGAATCATAAACAGAAATTCCAACCGCAACTCCATTATCATCCTTTAATTAGTAAGATAACCAAATAAAGTACCCACGTTTAACAATCAAAAGCAAAAAAACACAAAAAAACCAGCCATAAATTAAAAAAGAATCAGACAAAGAAATTAAAAAAAAGGATCACTTCAATACACAGCCCATAAATTCATAAAATACCCAAAAAGATTCCACATAAACTAACAATCCAACCCTTACAAAACTATACACACAAAGACACAAATATATACATACATATATATATAATAATAAAAATCAAGAAAAGAGGGACTCATACTAATTAAAGGTCATTTCCAAGCTCTATAAATCTCCAGGCCTGTGGAAAAAATCGATTAAAAATCAAAAAATAAATTTTGAAAATGAGTACGAAATTTCCTTACTTTTTTCACACAAATCGAACCAAAAGCGTTGCTGTGAAGGTTATTAAGCACAAATCCATCCAATTCATATTTGGGTTCATGCTTAATTACGGTTTGTAGTTTGAATCTGTGAGAGAAAATGTAAATTAGGGTTTGTTAAGGGTTGAGAAAGAGACGTGAGAGGAGATACAGAGATGGTGAGAGAGATAAGGATGGGGAGATTGGTGAGAGAGAGATAAGGGAGAGGAGATAAGAGATGGTGAGAGAGAGAGAGATAGGGTAAGAGAGATAGAGTCGAGAGAGAGTTGAGAGAGACATTGAGTGTGTGGAGGAAAGGGGGAAAAAGAGGGGAATAGAAATTTGGTTGGGGGGAAATAAAATTTTCGTTTAAGGGGGAAATTTTCGTGTACTGAAGGGGAAGTGACCTACACAGGTGTTTTTTATTTTATTTTTAAATGATAACATATAACGTTTATTTTGTGAAGTGATGTCTAAACTATTCTTTGACATCGCTAAAAAAATATTCGATGTTAAAAGAACTTCTAACATCGATGGCTTTTCTAACCGATATTAAAGCACCGATGTTGTATCTACTTTTTCTAGTAGTGTGGTATCTCCATTGTTACCAGTGTTTCCACCACCACCACCATGATCATTATCATCATTGTTATTATCATTACCAGCAATAACTTCAGGTGGGGCTCCATCGTCTGATTCTGAGTCTGGCAAGTTATCAAACTCCAGCTTCTCAGATGAATCTTCTTCTTGGATATTAGGGAGCTTAGTGTCATCAAAAGTAACATTGACACTTTCCTTTACTGTGTGACTGCCAACTAAGTATACCCTGTAAGATCTTCTGGAATAACCAACAAAAATAGCTTCTTGTGCCTTGGCATCAAACTTGCCACATTTAACATTATCATCTGTAAGCACAAAGCATTTTGCTCCAAATACATGAAAGTACTTGACAGTTGGTTTCTTGTTGTTCATGATCTCATACGGAGTCTTCATTAAGTCCTTGTTGATTAAAGTTCGATTCTGAGTATAACAAGCTGTATTTGATGCTTCAGCCCAAAAGTACGTTGGAAGTTTAGACTCACTTAACATAGTCCTAGCAGCTTCAATCAATGTACGATTCTTTCTTGCCACTACTCCATTTTGTTGAGGAGTTCTAGGGGCAGAATACTGTCTTGTTATTCCTTTATCAGTACAAAAGTCATTTAGGATTGCATTCTTGAATTCAGTACCATTATCTGACCTTATGGCTCTAACAGGGAATCTAGAATCCAGCTCAATCAACTTTATATGGTCAATCACCAGGTGTGGGGTCTCATCCTTGGAATGTAGGAATAAAACCCATGTATATTTTGAAAAGTCATCAACAATCACAAGTGCATATTGTTTCTTTGACATGGACATTACATTAACTGGACCAAACAAATCCATGTGCAGTAGCTGAAGTGGTTCAATTATTGATGATGTGTCAGTGCCCTTGTGAGAAGCTTTATTTGACTTTCCTTTTTGACATGCCTCACACAGTCCTTCCTGTGTAAATTCCATCTGAGGCAAACCTCTAACCAATTCCCTCTTGACTAAAGAGTTCATGGTTTTGAAGTTAAGGTGAGACATCTTCTTGTGCCATAGCCAACTTTCATCTGATGAAGCTTTAGCATAAAAACAATTAACTTCATCTTTGGATCCAGAGTGCAGATCAGCTATGAACAAGTCACCTTTCTTTACTCCTTGAAGAGCAGGCTTTCCATTCTTCTTGTGAAAGATCTAACACTTCTCTCTTTCAAAGGAAACAACATATCCTCTGTCACAGAAATGACTGATGCTGAGAAGATTGAACCTCAGACCTTCCACAAATGATACATCTTCAATGATAACATTTCCAAACTTCAAACAGCCATATCCTTTCGTAATACCCTTGCTGTTATCTCCAAAGGTAACTACTGGGCCAGCTTTCTCAACCAAATCTGATAGCAGGGCTCTATCTCCGGTCATATGCCTTGAACAACCACTCTCAAGAATCCACATAACACGGTTTACCTGTTTAACTCCCTGCAATATCAAATTGATTAGTCCTTCCTCGGAGCCCAAACTTGATTGGGTCCGGCATACTTAAAGAACTGGCCTTTGTCAGGCAAAACAACATTTTTAACTAAAACTACTTCAACCTCTTTCACAAAAGAGCGTTTCCATTTATAGCCAGCCTTAACACATTTCTGAGTAGGCTTAGGGATAAATGAATCCACTCTAGTCTTAGGAGGACTAGTAGTCTTAGCTCTAACATGCTTCTTATTATTAACATGTTGACGTGGAGCAGTCTTATCATTAGATACATTCTTACTATTAAAATAAGCATACATAACATTGAAAGCACAAGACATGCAATTAATCACACCACATGCTTTATGAGAAGAATTAACAACAGGCATGTTAGTTCTACAGTTGTTTTGATCCAACTTATGGATATCTGATTTAGTCTTTTTAGTTGAAGCAACTTTGACTGGAATATCAGATATACACTTGTTGGACTGTTCAACTTCCAAAGCAAGATCTTCTTCACGTATCTCCTCAGCAATGATGATAGAGTATTCATTTAGGGGATCTGCCTGGGACTCCCTAAAGAAGGGTGTTTCAATACCCTTAAGCACATATGGAATACCCCTTTCTTCAGCACTGACTCTATTGGGGGTATTAATTCCTAGCAATCCAACAGCCTCATTATAACCATAACCTATACTAACATGATTACCAATAGCTTGTTGGTTGAAAATCTCTTTAGCAGTCTTGCAGGAATTATAGTAAGCATTGGCTTTAGTATTAAGCTCACTATTCTTTTCTTTAAGAATGGTTTCCAGTTGAATATAACATTTAACCCTATTCTCAAGAAATGCAATTTTCTCAGTAAGTTCATTCTGATTAACATGCACAAGTTTCAATTCTTTTATCTCCTTTTCAAGAGCTGTGTTCAAAAGAATTATTCTATCATTTTCAGTGCGTGCACAAGAAATAGTACCACTAAGATGACGAATCATTTCAGTGTCAGTGAACTTTACCTCTGACATGTATGAAGATGAAGTGCTTGCCTCTTTAGCCACTAAAGCAAGGTTCCCAATCTCACCTGCTTCTTCATCACTGTTAGTGTCATCCCAACTCTTTCCCTCAGCAACATAAGCTTTCCCAATCTTGTTCTTCTTGCTAGAATCAAATGTGTTCCTTGTCACTTGCTTCGGCTTTCTGCATTCAGTAGCAAAGTAACCCAACTAATTACAATTGTAGCATCTGATTGTGCTCCTATCCACAGTTCCAGTTTTGTAGCCACCCCTTGTGCCACTTGAAGAGGGAGATCCACCTCTCTGAAATCTGGGCCTGAACTTAAGATTGGGATTCCTTTTGAATATGAACTTCCCAAACTTCCTGACTATCAAGGCCAAATCACCATCCTCCAGCTGATCAAGTTCCTCTAAAGAATAGAAGTCACCACCAGATTGATCAATGGATGTTAATCCATATTCAGCATCAATAACATTCATGTTAGAACTGGAAGGTTAAACATCCTTCACTTCCAGTTTCTGTGGGACTTCAGCAGCCAATGCAGTAGAAGTACTAACTATCTTCCCAGTTCCATATAACTCATCCTGTTGAATCTGCTCCAGCTCATAGGTCTTCAGAACACCATACAGTCTTTCCAAAACAATCTCTCCCAGATTTATTGCTTCTCTAATGGCAGATATTCTGTGCTCCAAATGACGTGGAAGAGTAAGTAGGAACTTCTTGTTCATTTCCTTGATAGTGTAGCGCTTCCCATTGAGATTCAGATCATTGATTAATTTGTTGTATCTCTCAAAAACCTCAGAGATACCTTCACCAGGGTTTGATCTGAAATGCTCATATTGAGAGGTGAGAATTTCCAGCTTATTCTCTCTAACTTCCTCTGTCCCCTCATTGATTATCTCTATAGTTTCCCAAATGTGTTTGGCAGTATCACAGTTTAGGACATGATTATGCATGACAGGATCAAGACAATCAACAAGGATCAACTGAAGACAGGTATCCAAGGTAACATCCTCTTTTTCATCAGGAGTGTAGTCCTTGGGATCCTTAGGGTACATCCTAGCAGCCCTAGTCACAATATCTGTAATAACCCCAAATTTTGGACTTAGTTAAAAATTTTTTTTTGATGAATAGTAAATTTGCTGATGGAAAATTTTTCAGACCACACTATGTACGGGCCAGGACAATGAACTTTCGAAGTCGTATTAGTGATCTACTATGAAAATGAAGGAATGCAAAAGCTGTCAGAATCAGAAGAAGAGCATTTTTTGTTTTCTCCGAAATTTCACATATTACTAATGGATTAATCATTATTTAAATATATTGGAGGATTTTATATTATCAATTCCATGGATATGGATTTAGAAAAGTTATTAAGATATCAAGAACGTTTACGGTAAACTACTTCGATAGGACACTTAAGAAATCCCTGCGAGCGTTCAATGAGATTAAAGCGGTAACAGAACAAGGCGACACAAATGAGAGTATATAAACCTCATTTATATTCCAAGATGCACGCTCGAACCATTTTAATTAAGTATTCGATTGTTAGGACGAATAGTGAATAGTTACTATTCACTACGACAATCGCGTAGAGTTTTATTCGCTCTTTTTAGGAAATATTTTCGAATCGTTTCAAGAGGGACAAAAACAAGGATGAATAGTAACATTGATGAATAGTACTCCAAGGTGAATAGTAAAATTTTATAGTCTCCGATTGATCCTATATTTCTGCGGAAGTTCAGGAATATTAAATGGTTACTAATCGCGTAGTCAGAAATCGCAAACGAAAACGAGAATCGAAAATCCGCTTGAAGGAGCAACCTTGGACGTATTATAACTTAGGAAATAAAGAAGAATATATGTATTAAAAGAAAAAGGGAAAGAAATGAATTGGTGGAAGAAGTGTGTTAAAGAAGCTTGTAAGCTCAACCAAACTTGAGGGGCTAACTTGCATTTTGTTATAACAAAATATCTACCATCCACAACACTTTATCCACACAAATTTCCATAAAGTAGCAGCCTCTCCCACCCATTTTCTTCAAGAAAAACCGTGGCCATGGAAGAAGAAGAAGAGGAAGCAAAACTCCATGGATTCTTGGTCGTTTCTCGAGTTCTTATGCTTAAAAGAAAGATAGAATCAAACCCGTTCTTTTAAAGATAACATCTCCAACACCCACCATCTCTAGCATGCTCATTTCTTAAGTTAAAGAAGATGATGAATAGTGTTTTTCACGAAAAAATGCTTATAATTGAAAGATGAAAGTGTTTATGCTTAGTATATGTTATGCTTAGTTGTTTTAATTATAAGGATGAATTGTTGGTTGAGTTTGGAGGATGGGTTATGAATTTGTTTTGAATATTCATGGAGGATTTGACTGAGATGAGGGAGTATAAGGTGGATGGTGAGTTTGGGATTGATTGGTATTGATTTGGTTGTGTTTTGAAAATGGAAAACGTTAAGTTTTAACTCTAAAACCTGCTAATGAGCCGAGACCCTAACTGCCTCCCTTGGGTCAGTTATGAACCTGAGTGTGTATATTTTGTTTCCTAGTTTGTTTTGGCGTGAGAATCATGTCAAAAGAATTTACGGTTTATGAGATATGACCATTTTAGTGAAAGTGGTTCAAGGAATGAGATTGCAGAAATGTACCAACTTTGTGGCTATGTTTGAGACCCTTAAGAGTTGTTTTAAAATATGAAATTTTGTACTGAAGTGCCAAGGTCAGTTATGAAAGTTTGTGCGAAGGTTTCGAGTCCAAAAGATTATTTTTCGATTTTATAAAAATGTGTTAGCCGAGGTTGCGCAAGTGAAAACCACTAAGAACATGACTTAGAAACCAATGTTGTAAATGGTTAAGTATAACTTGTATTCGAGGATCGATTTCGGACTAAACCTATGACTTAAGTAATTGTCGATTAACATGGACTTAGTATGAGCCTATAACGAGCTAGTAATGCCTTGGTTGTGTTTCGCTTACGTGTTTAAGCATTGAGTACAAGTGGATTATCCAGGGGATTAATCATGCGTTTTCTTTGACTTTGTCTAGATTGTACGACATCGTCGCGAACCCCTATCACTTCTCGTGCATCAGGCAAGTTTTCTCATTCCATGCTTTATTTTAAGTTATAATATTCTGATGATGCATGTGATATGTATTATGCATGCTTTCAAACCTCACATCGTATATAGATGTGATGATATAAAATTGTTGAGATGAACTATATGCATATGGTATTATGCATGCTTTCAAACCTCACGTCGTATATATATGTGATGACATTAAAATTGTGGAGATGAAATATATGCCTATAATAGATGCATGCAAGTTTTCGAAACCTATGTTTACTGTTGTTGTGATAATAAACTTTTTTCATATATGATATGCAAATGCGAAGTATACATGTTTTATTCCCAAGTACATTGCGATATATAAATTGCATGCTTGTCTTCGAACTGCTATATATAGTGATACTCGAGGTTATGATTTGATTATGGGCTTCTAAGCTAAATATGGGATATTAGTTAGAAGCCAGGTTTTTATAAGTGCCCTAGGTAAAGGGCGTATGATTTTATTCTTTAGACCGGAAGTAGTTATATTTTCTGTATATGTTACAGATTGTTTTTCCGATAAAGATATTGGGTAACTGTTATTCGATGATTATTTATCTAATGAATATTATTTTGAATATTCATTTAATCCTTATTTATTTAATGAATATTATTTTGAATATTCATTTAATCATTATTTATTTAATGAATATTATTTTTGAATATTCGTTTAAGGTTTATTTATTTAATAAATATTATTCGATTATTTATTAAATACTTTTAACATGTTTTAAAATGAGTTATATTATTTAAAGTTTATCCTCGACCTTCAATAACTATGAAGGATATTCTAAGCTATACTATTAATTACTTTAAATCAAGGGGAGGTTCCCAAACACTGTTTTTCCATTTAAATCTATCTTTTAAGAGGATTTAAATACTCGCTCAACTACCAAAAATATGGGAAACCTGATTTAAGTGACTGCTACTCATTTTAAACTCTCAACTCAAAACTGTCAGGGGACAGATATTTTCTCGGAGCAATTTAATTGCCGCAAGTCAAATGTTGTGTTACTACCTCAACGATCGAGGAGTAAATTGATGGAACAAGTCGATATCCATTAACAAGCAATAGCTTGGGAAATATTGGAAAATTTTCCTTTCCAACCTAGATATAACTACTTAGTGGAGTCGTATCAACAAGTATTACACTTGGGGAAAGGAGGACGATCTTTACGTTTCAGAGTCATGGATTTCATCCGAACTAGGAGCAGTGTAAGAAGTCGAGTCGCGCCGACCCATCATTTTTATTGCCCCAAATGGGCCGGGAGATCCAGAAAGGCGGTTGACAATGTCAGGCTGTCGTGTTCTTCCATCTACATGTAGAAAACATTTTTAGTTGTACGACCTGCTGTTAGGTCCTGATAAGTTTGTAGAAGGGGGGTTGAATACAAACTATACCGTTTTATCGAAATTTGTCCTTTGAATAATTTAACAATTAAGAACAAATTAATGCGGAATATAAATGAAACAAAATTCAAGTTAAATATAAACTATATTAAACTTGAAGGGTGTTGCAAATACAGTATGGATTACAAAGTATTTATCTCAAACTAATTAAAACAAATATAGAATAAATTCGACATGAATTTATCTATTTTTGTAATAAAAAGATCGAATACTAAAATGTAGTTCGAGATAAAATCTAGGGATTATGATCCGCTAGAAAGTCAAAGCAGTACAAGTGAATTGATTCTCAAGGATTTAATGTTACAAACAAACAAGAATTTAATTCACTGGCCGGAAGGAATTTGCTTTGCAGTTGAAGTTAATAAGACAGTTAAGAGAGTTTTGATGTTAAATGCTTCTGTGTCTTTTCTTCAGTGTTCTGTCTTTTTTCTTCTGCACACCTCGAGTCATATATATTATAATTTGCCTTGTATGACCTTTTAAATAAATCAAAATGATTTATTAAAACAATCAGAAACACTTGTATGACCCTTCAGTAGAACCATGCTTCATCAGTATGACCTCAGAAATATGTCCGGTATGACCTGAAGTTTTTCTACCAACTATTCGGTAGAACCTGAAAAGCAATTTGTATGACCTCTAAAAATGACTTTTTATGACCTCTAAAAATGACTTTGTATGACCTTTTAATTAATTCGGTAGAACCTAGCACTATACAGAGCAGGTCATACCGAGATAAATTAACAGGTCATACCGAGTTATTTAAACAGGTCATACAGTTATTAAGATAATTTCTATTATATAATTTAGTTAGATTAAATTGTAAATTAACTTAATTCTTTTCTAAGATTAAGTTAATAAATAATTTAACCAACCAAATTAATTAGTTAATTAGAGAATTAATTTATTAATTAAATTGATTAACAATATAAAAGAAGATATCTTAAAAACATAGTATCCCTCTTTCTTCTGAAGACCACTGAATATAGATGATTTAATTCCACTGATTGATGTCGTCATTCGATGCACTGTCTGGTTTCATGAATGACTGACTTCAATGATAATTCTTCATCTTTAAAACATTTAAAGCTGTGGCTTCTTTTCTTTAGCTTTGACTAAACTCTGTATCCTGTACTTCTTCTGTCACCAACTGGAAATCTCTGTCACTGTAGTAAATCCACTTTCTTGAATACTTCACTGAGGCTTGAACAATAAATTGAACTTCTTTCAATGTAGAATAACTTCAAGTCTGTAGATGACTTTAAACCTCCATTCTTGATATGGGCTAAAAATAACCCTAGATATGTAATTAATGATATATTAATTAGACCTAGTTCGGTCCAAGAATTAGGCCCGATAAAAGGCCCGAAACCCTAATCATTCATTAATTTCGTAATTAATGAATAGGGAAAATATACAGCTCATAAAAAGAGTCCAAATTATGGCAAATTGGTCAAAGAAGGATCCAGAATCCCAATTAAAGGCAATTAATGAGTCATAGCCTTTATCGACAAGGAAAAGACTTATCCTGCAAGCAATACAATGTTTATCCAATATCAAAAAGGAGACTTATTCGCTAAGACTCCTAAACATACCATAAATACTAGGCTCCAGACGCCTATATAAGGTCCCTGATCCTACAATCAGAACTACGTCTTTGGCTTGATTCTCAATTACGAATTGAGATACGTAGGCATCTTGTGAGGACCGATTTAGTCTCGAAACACAAGTGCAGCCATTAAAGCTCGAAGCTCATTAAACCTTAGCATTAATTACACAAGTACATTTTTTATTCCACAACATTTGGCGCCGTCTGTGGGAAGACAACATCAACCATGGCAAACACACGAAGAACAACCAGAGATTCTGATACTTCTGAAGGCCTCCCTATCACCTCCGGGGCTGATACTCATGGAAGCCAACCACCGCCAACTACTGGCACTCAAGGGGCGAATATCCCCACCAACACTCAAGGACAAGAAGTCCCAATTACTACTGAAGGGACGAATCCCCTACAAATGGTTATTCATGGATCTAATCCACAAGAGATCGTTCACCAGCAACCAATTACAACCTCTGCATTTCTTATAAACGCACCTCGCAGTCTTCAACTCCACACTACTGATCTCCCTCAATACGCAAATCAGACTTTGGGGATGCCCGGCTATGGCATGCCCCCTCGCCCCACAGCGGGTGGTAGTGGAACTAATCCAATCTACCATGAGGCGTATGTGCCCCCTTATGTACCAGGTTTGGAACCCCAAAACCGTGAAACCCAAACTCGTCAGATGTTTCGAGACGATTTTTCTGGGCCTTACACCGAGGATGAGGGTTATACAACTGGGGACGATGTCGCTCCTAGAAGGAAACGATCTTCGCAAACAAACCGAGATCAACCCCAAACAACTAAGGACAAGCTTGCGGCCCATGAGGCAGAAGTCGCAAGGCTTAAGAAAGTATTGGCAGAACAAGAGGCCGCAAGAGCAAAAAATCAAGCTGAAGGAATCCCGATTATCAATTTGGATCCACCACCAAGGAGAACCAGGAGGGCCGAAGCCCCAAGGGGTGATCCTAGTATTCTGTTGCCCCTAGGAGATCCCGATGATCCTACACCACCGTTTACTCAAGACATCATGAAAACGGCTATATCCAGAAAGTTCAAGATGCCTTCGATTAAAGCCTATGATGGAACGGGAGATCCCGCTAATCATGTGAGAACCTTCTCCAATGCACTGCTGTTGCAGCCCGCTAATGATGCAGTCAAGTGTAGGGCGTTTCCCCAAACTCTTGCAGGTATGGCTCAACGTTGGTACAGCCGTCTACCTCCCAACTCTATTGGATCCTTCAAAGAGCTGAGTAAAGCTTTTATCAATCAATTTATAAGTGGAAGGGTGCATGAGAAAAGCTCTGCATCACTCATGGCAATACGTCAAGGAAAAAATGAGGCCTTAAGGGACTACATCAATCGATTCACTCGGGAGGCTTTGAAAGTCCCGGACTTAGATGACAAAGTGGCTATGATAGCCCTGCAACAAGGAACCACTGATGACCACTTCAGGAGGTCGTTGGCTAAACATCCACCAGAAAGCATGTTGAAGCTCCAAGATAGAGCCGGGAAGTACATCAAGGCTGAGGAAAGCATGAGAAAGTATGAACCCACCGCTGACGACAGTGGGAACTCAAAGAAAAGAAAAGAAATTCAGGAGTATGACGTCAAGGAAAAGTTTCCCAGAACATCAAAGAATTCTGACTCTCCACCCAAGAGAAATAACTTTGGGCCAAAATTCACAGAGTATGCAAGATTGAATACTCCCAGGAGTCAAATTCTGATGGAGATAGCCAAGGAAGAAGATCTTAAGTGGCCAAAACCAATGAGGGCTGACTTGTCCAAGCGGAACCAAAATCAATTTTGTCGATTCCACAAAGAAGTTGGTCATGACACTGACGATTGTAGGCAACTGAAAGATGAGATCGAGTTTCTAATACGAAGAGGGAAACTCAGCAAGTTCACTAAGGATGGAAGCCAAGGGAGCCAAAGGGGGAACTATGAAAGAAAGGATTATGATAGAAGGGACAACGATCAAGATCGAAATCCCAAGCCCCGAGGGCCAGTGATCAACATGATATTTGGAGGACCAACTGCTGCTGGATCCTCCCGAAACTCAAGAAAAGCTTATGCCCGAGAGGTACTGACCGTTGTTGGAGAGGCACCGAAGCGTGCACGAACAGAAGTGTCAATAGGTTTTGATGATTCAGACTTGGAAGGGGTGAAGTTCCCCCACGATGATCCTCTTGTCATAGTACCTGTGATAGGCAATTCCGAAACAAAGAGAGTCTTAGTCGACAATGGAGCCTCAGTGGATATCTTGTTCCACGATGCTTTTATCAAGATGGGTTACACTGATTCTCAGTTGACGCCCTCAAATATGCCCATATATGGGTTTAATGGAGTGGAATCAAAGGTGGAAGGCACCATCCAACTCCCAATGACCATGGGGCAAGGAACGAATACATCCACTCAGATGCTAAACTTCATAGTTATAAAGGCAACCTCAACCTACAATGCGATCCTTGGAAGGACGGGTCTTCATGCGTTTAAGGCTGTTGCCTCATCTTACCATCTGAAACTCAAATTCCCCACGAGGAATGGGATTGGTGAAGAACGGGGAGATCAAAAGATGGCTAGAAGTTGTTATGTAGCCGCGTTGAGGCCTGATGGAGTTGGGGGGCAGGTTCTCCCCATTGAAGATATGGACACTAGTGATAATGAGGACCGAAGAGGGAAACCAGCCGAGGATTTAATCCCAGTTCCCTTAGTCCCGGATGAACCAGAGAAGGTGACTTATGTTGGGGCACTACTGCCCGAACCATTGAAAGGCAAACTCGCATCTTTTCTTCAAGAGAACAATGACGTTTTTGCTTGGACAGCGGCTGACATGCCAGGGATTGATCCCCAATTAATATCTCACAAATTGAATGTGGATCCGGAAAGGAAGGCTGTGAAACAAAAGAAAAGAAGTTTTGCTCCAGAGAGGCTTGAAGCCATTAAGCAAGAAGTGAATAAGCTTTTGGAAGCTGGGTTTATTGAGGAAATCCAATTCCCGGAATGGTTAGCTAACCCTGTGATGGTCAAAAAAGCTAACGGGAAGTGGAGAATGTGCGTCGACTTCACCGACTTGAATGATGCATGTCCTAAGGATTGTTTCCCCTTACCTAGGATTGATGCCTTGATAGATGCCACTGCTGGGCACGAGATGCTAAGTTTCATGGATGGCTTCAGCGGATATAATCAAATCAAGATGCACAAAGATGACATCGCCAAAGTGTCGTTCATCACTGACTTTGGTGTCTTCTGTTTCTTGGTCATGGCTTTTGGGCTTAAGAATGCTGGAGCAACCTATCAAAGGTTGGTGAACAAAATCTTTGAGCACCTGATTGGAAAAACCATGGAGGTCTACGTAGATGACATGTTAGTCAAGAGCCTTGATAAGGCCGATCACATTGAGCACCTCCGAGAGGCTTTTGAAGTACTAAGACACCACAAGATGATGCTGAATCCAGCCAAGTGTGCCTTTGGTGTAGGCTCGGGAAAGTTTTTAGGCCTGATGGTTTCCAAGAGAGGAATCGAGGCTAATCCCGACAAAATCAAAGCAATTCTAGACATGGAACCACCAAAGACTGTCAAGGATGTCCAGAAACTGACAGGAAGAGTGGCTGCTTTGGGAAGATTCATCTCCAAGTCTGGAGAGAAGTGTTTACCCTTCTTCAAAGCACTCAAAAAAGTGAAGAATTTTGAATGGACAACTGAAAGTCAAGAGGCCTTTGAGGCCCTGAAGAAATATATGGCTGAAGCACCACTGTTGGCAAAACCCAAGCCAGGAGAAATTCTCTATTTATACTTGGCGGTTTCTAACACGGCCCTTGGAGCTGTTTTGGTAAAGGAAGAAGTGAAGGTTCAGAGACCCATCTACTATGTGAGCAAGATTCTACATGGGGCAGAAATAAACTACTCAATGGTTGAGAAGTTTGCCTTAGCCTTGATAATGGCCTCAAGAAAGCTACGCCCCTACTTCCAGGCTCACAAGATAGAGGTCTTGACTGATCAACGTCTAAGAAACATCTTGCATAGCCCTCAAGTTAGCGGAAGATTGATCAAATGGGCCATTGAATTGGGAGAATTTGATATCAAGTATAAGCCTCGGACGGCCATAAAAGCTCAAGCACTTGCTGACTTCATGGTCGAATGCACCATTGACAACCAAGAAGTCGGGGGGCAGGAAGTGACTATGGAAGATAAGAAAGATGAGGAAATGACCTTCAAAGAATGTTGGGTGCTCTATTTTGATGGAGCATCAAAAACAAAATCGAGTGGAGCTGGTTTGGTGCTACAAAGTCCTGATGGATTCCTAATAGAGTATGCACTAAAGCTTGACTTCCCGACGACAAACAATGAGGCTGAGTATGAAGCTCTGATAGCTGGCTTAGGGCTGGCTGGAGCCCTGAGGGTCAAAACTCTGAAAGTATGTGGAGACTCGAGGCTAGTGGTTTCCCAAGTAAATGGGGAGTTTGAGGCCAGAGATGAAGTCATGGCCAAGTACTTAAAGCTTGTCAAGGCCATTATGACTCAGTTTGATGAATACTATGTGGAGCACATTTCAAGGGAGGAAAATGTGAAGGCTGATGCCTTGTCTAAGTTTGCCTCTTCAGAAATTGAAAACTATGCTGGGAGTGTATACTTCCAAGTCTTGAAGACCCCAAGCATCAATGGAAAGTTGGTAGCCCCCATTGGTATCACCAGTTGTTGGATTGATCCCATAAAAGCTCATCTGGAAACTGGGTGGCTGCCCAATGACACTTCAGAAGCACGAAAGCTATACGTCAGAGCACTAAGGTATGCCCTAATTGAGGGAATCCTATACAAGAAATCTTTTGTTATTCCATACTTAAAGTGCTTGAGACCTCAAGAGGCAGAATTGGCCCTAAAGGAAGTGCATGAAGGGATTTGTGGGCAACACTTGGGGGGCAGAGCCCTGGCTCATAAAGTCACTCGTCTAGGTTTCTATTGGCCAAGCATACTTGCTGATGCTAAAAGCTACGTCAAGAAATGTGAACGGTGCCAGAAACATGCACCAGTGGTTAGACAACCACCAGAGATGATGACATCCATTAACTCACCCATCCCCTTTGCTATGTGGGGAATGGATATACTCGGGCCATTTCCTATGGCAAGCGCTCAAAGAAAGTTCTTGATAGTAGCAATTGACTATTTCACCAAGTGGATTGAGGCTAAGCCATTAGCCAAGATAACCACCAAGCAAGTGATGCAATTCTTCTGGGAAAATGTGATATGCAGATATGGAATTCCACGAGTCCTGGTCACGGACAATGGAACTCAGTTTAACAACGATGAGTTCAAGAAGTATTGTGATGAAAACGATATCAAGTTGCGCTTCACTTCTGTCGCCCATCCTCAAGCAAATGGGCAAGCTGAGGTTGCAAATCGAATCATCCTTGATGGATTAAAGAAAAGAGTTGAACGTTCCAGAAACACTTGGGTAGACGAATTACTCCCTATACTGTGGGCATATCGTACTACTTGCAAAGTCACCACCGGGGCAACTCCATTTCTATTGGCTTATGGAGCAGAGGCAGTGGTCCCGGTGGAGATTACTCACACCTCCCCAAGAGTTGATGCTTATGAACCAGAAGAAAATGAAGAAGGCTTGAGGCTGGCTTTAGATCTAATTGACGAAGTTAGAGATGAGGCAAACGCCAAGATAGTCGAACATCAAAAGAAAGCATCCTTCTACTACAACCTAAGGGTTAAAGAAAGGTTCTTTCGTCAAGGAGACTTGGTTCTCAGAAAGATTGAAGCATCCGGAGTTGGACAAAAAGGGAAGTTAGCCCCAAATTGGGAAGGACCATATCGCGTCAAGAACGTATTTGGTTGAGGCTCGTACAAACTAGAAACCCTTGAAGGGCAGGAGGTGCCAAGGACTTGGCATGCCTCCAATTTGAAAGTTTATTATGTTTAAGGTGTCTCCCAAGTGGACTCACTACTATAAATAAGGTTTGATAAAACCAACCCAAAGTTTTAAACCTGGGTACTATGTAAGGGCTGAGCCCATTTCTTCAAAGTTATGAATTATATATTCTTATCCATTGTGTTTTGAATGCATTACATACTGATAGATATGTGCAAAATGCTAAATAGACGTGCAAGATCAAAAGGCAAGTTGGCCCCAAATTGGGAAGGACCATATCACGTTAAGAACGTGTTTTGACGAGGCTCGTAAAAGCTAGAAACCCTCGAAGGGCATGAGGTGCCAAAAACTTGGCATGCCTCAAACTTGAAAGTTAATTATGAGCTTCCCAGAAAGCAGATGAAGGATTAAGCCCATTTTGATTGGTAGAAACATCCTCAAAAGCTTTGCCAAGACAAACTACAAATTATTGCAAAGGAAAACATACAAAATATGCATCCTCAAAGCTTTTCATGATCCAATCATGAATAATAAATAAACAAAGCATATGTCACAAGCACAAATTAAAACAAAACCCTAACCCGCGGAAAATTTTGCAAAATCATGTATCAGAATACAAGCAAAATCATGTATCAGTATACACACGACCCAAATTCCAGGTCGAATTTACACTGCATCCTGGTCGAACAAACCTGTTCGAAAACGAACTAAAAAATGAGTTCGACATGTTCGATCTGAAGACAGTTTGAGGTCGAAAAACTGAATAAAGTTTCTGGTCGAAATTACACGAGGTTGAGGTCGAAACTTTGAGCTCGAAAATACACTGTAATTCCTGATCGACATGTTCGACCTTGTCCCCCTTTCTGGTCGAAAATAGCCTGGAGAATCCTGGTCGAAAATGACCTAGGATTCCTGGTCGAAAAATCCAGGTCGAAAATGACCTAGGATTCCTGGTCGAAAAATCCAGGTCGAAATAGCCTGGATTCCTGGTCGAAAATTCCTGGTCGAATTTATACTAAAATTCCTGGTCGAACCATTCGACCTCACCCCAGTCCTGGTCGAAAAATCCTGGTCGAAAATGACCTAGGATTCTTGGTCGAAAAATCCAGATCGAAATAATACTAATTTCTGGTCGAAAATTCCTGCTCGAAAATGCAAAGAGATGAGGTCGAAAATTTGAGGTCGAAAAAGACCTAAATTTCCTGGTCGAACTGATCGACCTCATTCCAGTTCAGGTCGAAATTGACTTGACTTCCTGGTCGAAATTGACTTGACTTCCTGGTCGAAATTGGCTTAATTTCTGATCGAAAATACCTGTGGGTACATGAAAATTCCTAAAATATTAGGACTAATTATTAAAAATACCTGTGGGTACATGGAAATTCCTAAAATATTAGGACTAATTATTAAAAATACCTGTGGGTACATGGAAATTCCTAAAAATATTAGGAATAATTATTAAAAATACCTGTGGGTACATGAAAATTCCTAAAATATTAGGAATAATTATTAAAAATACCTGTGGGTACATGGAAATTTCTTAAATATTAGGAATATTTCATATAAATGTCAAATTAGCCTCGAATAAGGCAACAATCGTCGTAAATGTGTAGGTCGCTCCACACTTTGCAATAAGGCGATATTTGTGAAACACTGGTGTAAATAAAGTCCTAGGTAAAGGATAAAAAGACCCCGAATCTCGAAAAAGGTCAATATAATTTCTACGAAAACTTGAAAAGTTTTCCTAGAAATTGGGGGGCAAATGATATGGGCTAAAAATAACCCTAGATATGTAATTAATGATATATTAATTAGACCTAGTTCGGTCCAAGAATTAGGCCCGATAAAAGGCCCGAAACCCTAATCATTCATTAATTTCGTAATTAATGAATAGGGAAAATATACAGCTCATAAAAAGAGTCCAAATTATGGCAAATTGGTCAAAGAAGGATCCAGAATCCCAATTAAAGGCAATTAATGAGTCATAGCCTTTATCGACAAGGAAAAGACTTATCCTGCAAGCAATACAATGTTTATCCAATATCAAAAAGGAGACTTATTCGCTAAGACTCCTAAACATACCATAAATACTAGGCTCCAGACGCCTATATAAGGTCCCTGATCCTACAATCAGAACTACGTCTTTGGCTTGATTCTCAATTACGAATTGAGATACGTAGGCATCTTGTGAGGACCGATTTAGTCTCGAAACACAAGTGCAGCCATTAAAGCTCGAAGCTCATTAAACCTTAGCATTAATTACACAAGTACGTTTTTTATTCCACAACAATTCTCTTGACAGATAAAACTCTCTGAGATTCCTGTGACCTTTATCCTAATATTTACTTATTACATTCTTGTTTAAGTTGAGTAGAATCCTCGAATTACAAATAGGCCATAGCATATGCCTTTCACCTGCTACTGATCATAGTGAGGTTGGGACAACTGGCGCGGAGATTACTCCAGTATTGGTTCATCATCCAATTTGGATAATTCTGCAACATGTATTGAAAGGGACTAAGGATAACACCCTTGGTTCAGGTTTACCAATCATGTTGGCAGGGGGTTGAAAAGTGTTCAAAAATGAAGTTACAATAAATCCTTGCAACATCATCTTTTATTTTAGGAGTTATGACTCTGATAAAACCTTACTGAGATTATATATGCATAAGTTGATTTTGGGTTACGGAATCATTATATTAATTTTCCTCGTAACTTCATCTTTTATGTTAGTATTTTATCCGTTTAATGCGTAGCATGTGGTTATAAAGATATTTTCGAACTGTATATATGTGGAGAAGGTATTTAAGATATACCGTATATTGAACTGTATAGTATTTTGAATCAATGGATAGGCTTTAAGCCTTGATTCCAATATTAATATCTATTTTAAAAAGATATGTTTGAGACTTGGTTTATCATATTGATACCCAGGATTCCTAAAGGATTTACGAAGAGTATATGAGTATGATTATAAGTCATACGGTATTTTAAACGGTATACTATTTTGGGGTTAGACCCTAGTAGTGATAAAAGCTTTGATCCCATATGGATTATCTCCCTAAAAGGTTTAAAGATTTAAACTGGCATAGATTTCTTGCTGAGCACTATTAGCTCATTCTTGCTTTATTAAATCTTTCAGCATGAGGAAAACATTGCCGAATCCACCTCGTGTCGCGAGAGCAAGGGAATGGAGAGACCACCCTGGAGTTAGTTGATGCAGGATGGATACTGTCGGTGTGAGAAGAATAGTTGGAGCTTGAATTAGTGAGAATTATTTTGAGTGGGTTTGTATTACTAAACCTTGTATAGAATTGTGAGGTCTATTATTGTAACTTCAGGTAGAGATTATAAATAATAGATGAGATCCTGGATAGTACATTTGGGTTGTAATAACAAATGTTGATTATTGTTGCTCATTTCCAAGGCTATAACTTGTGTGTGTGTGCGTAAGTGATTGGGGTCTTTGGAGTTGTATTATGAGAATGTTGTAAGTAATGCAGGTATTGTATCATTTATGGAGCGTGACAACCCAGATTCCTGACCCCGGATCTGGGGGTGTTACAGAAATGGTATCAGAGCGTTAAGTTATAAACTTGGATATGAGAGTGTTAAGAGTTATACCGAAGTAAGATGTAACAGCCCCAAATCCGGGGTCGGGGATCTAGGGTTGTCACAATCCATGTACTCCTTGCCTTACCTGTATTACTCACACCATTCATAATTTACCTGTTCATGACCCCACAACATATATCTCACACACACACACACACAGGTTAGAGTCTCAGAAACGACACAATACAATAACTGCGGAAACTAACTTTTATTACAATACCCAAATGTCTTGTGAATCTGTTACTGATACAATTTCTAAGTATTGTTACATTACCCACTTAGCCTTCTGATGCTCACAATCCTCTAATACCATTCATGTCTATACATAAGTTGAATGCCAAAAGTCGTAGCCTGATTCAATTGGTTCGTACTACTCCCGGGATCACTGCTAGGAACTATTTCTGGAAACGCCTTGCGAGGTATGTGCCGTCCCATTGGCATCCTGCTTCGCTGCTATATAATATATATAAAATAATAGCAAGAGTGAGCTATAACTCAGCAAGGTAATGAAAGTATGGCATAATTCTGCCTTTAATTCAACCCAGAAATAAAGCGGGTATAAGACAATAACTTGTCAGAAGATCTTGATACTGAAATCATTTTCTTATCGGAATGTATTCCAAAAATAGTACCATTGTGGTATTTCAAATATCATTTCATAATATTCTGCAAACTTTCGATATTCATACTAAGAACAAAGTTCTAGTATAAAATAAAGGATGAAGTAGAAAGATAACTCAGTATATCCTTTTCGCAAAATATCTGCTATATAGAATATAAGCAGACTATCAACATATAACTTAAAAGATGAAGTTATAAGGAAAATATAAGGTTTCCGTAACCCAAAATCCACTTGTGCATATATATCCTTAATCAGGTTTTATCAGAGTCATAACTCATAAAATAAAAGATGAAGTTGTAGGAATTTCCAAATATCATCTTTCATAGGAAACATTTACTTCATATATAATCTGGAAATAAAACAATGTCAATTTATTTCCAACTCATTTTCTAACTCATCTGATCACGTATATCCTGTAGATAAAATCATATACTTTTTGTAAATTCATGCTCTTTCTTATAAACTCATATACTGGAACATACTGGATTACTCTTGAGTAACCTTTCTGAAAACTTTCATGAAACTGAATAACTGGAATAAACTATCTTTCTTTGAAAACTTTCATGAAACTGAATAACTGGAATAAACTATCTTTCTTTGAAAACTTTCATGAAACTGAATAACTGGAACAAACTTTCTTTTTCTGAAATCTTGCATGAAACATGCTCTTTCATGGATGCTGAACTATAACTGGAGATTCTGGGCGCCAAGGATACCCCTACGATGATCAGTCGCAAGCTGTATCCCCCTGATCTTTTTCTACGTAGAAGGGAAGAATAGGCAGTATCTGACTGACCTACCTCCCCGCCAATCGGTTGTAGGCAGGAAGTACAGACCCGTTTCACCAGTCCGTCGGCCTGGTACTCTCCTATGAGGAAGAACATACCCGTTTCACCAGTCCGTCGGCCTGTTGCTCTCCTCTTCCTACGGTCGGGCAATTTCTGATAAACTAAGGGAAGAACAGACCCGTTCACCAGTCCGTCGGCCATATTGTAATTCCCTTAGGGGACCGGCGCTACTCAGTCCCTCACACATTCTCCAAGTTCGAGTAAATCCATAACACTGAAACATGAAGTTCCTTTCCCTTTTTCCCCAAGAATACAACTCCACAAAGTAGTCATATCTGGTTGGAAAGGAAAATTCACCCATATTTCCCAAGCTGACGCTTGTTAATGGATGCAACTAATTCCACTGATCTTACTCCTCGAGTCTTGAGGAAGTAATCAAAATTATTTTGATGGTAGTAAACCAGACTGATAAATTCATTGATTTAAAAAGCTTAGGACCGGGCAGTCCACTTGAAACAACCATAAAATCTTGAGAAAGGTCCCATGCATTTGTAGTTTGAGCGAACATTTAAGTCTTTCTGAATATAGACTTAAACGGGAAATAGATTTTGGGAACCTTATCTATTTATAATAAAAATTGACTGAAATATACTTTATTAGCTATCTAGGGTTTAAAATAGTTTTCACAAAATACTTCCTTAAGAAGTAGGGCTTTAAATAATTAATGCAAACTATATTTAATAAAGAATATTTATTTAGAAATAATTTCTAAATACTTTCTTAACAGAAGGGTAGATAATACTATTCATCATATATTTAAAATATACCCTTAATAGATTAAACTCCAAATGATCTTTAATTTGTAAACCACTTATCGAGATTAATTGTAATAACACAATAAAATAACCCTAGATAGCAACTGATACCATTCCCGGTCCAAAGTATAAATGCAGAGTATATTCCCCCTACTGAGGGTTTTACTTAGCACATCAGCTCCAAAATATTACTATATCCATAGCTTATAAATTCAACTTCATATCAATAACTTTTACTTAGCACCACAAGTATCACTTCGAAATCAGAAACACATAACATATATATCTCACTATCTTTTATTACCGTTACATCTATATACGATGTAAGGTTTGAAAGCATGCATCTATCATATGCATATACTATAATCTCAATAGTTTTAATACTATCACATCTATATACGATGTGAGGTTTGAAAACTTGCATCTATCATATCATATGAATCATCAGTATAATGTAATCTGAAATACAGCATGGGATTAGAAAGCTTGCATCTAATATATGTATACTTCAAAGTATGGTTTTAGAAACTTGCACGATACTTGGAACAAAGAATATATATATAGATATATTTTTGAATCAACAAGTGTTAAACATTCGAAAATATGCCCACTCTAATAATAGAGTAAGGTTTAGTAAACTTGCCTGATGCTCGAGAGGTGATAGGGCTCCTGACCATGTCGAACAATCTAGACAAAGTCAAACGAAAGCACACGGTTAATCCCCTCGATAAACCACTTATAACTCAATGCTTAAACACGTAAGCGAAACACAACCAAGGAATTACTAACTCGTTATAGGCTCATACTAAGTCCATGTTATCCGTTAAATACTTATATCATAAGTTTGGTTCGAAATCCATCCTCAAATCCAAGTTATACTTAACCATTTGGAACCTTGGTTTTTAAGTCTCGCTCTTAGTGGTTTTCACTTGCGCGCCCTCGACTAAAACATTTTTATAAAATCGAAAAATAATCTTTTTAATCCGAATCTTTTTCGTGAGCCTTCCTAACTGTCTCTAGCATTATTCCTCAAAGTTTCACATTTTAATATGGCTTCTAAGTGGTCCAAACATAGCCTCAAAGGTGCTGACCAGAGATGGGTCGTTCTTCCGAACGGCGTTTACTAAAACTCACTTTTCTCTTAAACCGTAAATCATAACGGCATGATTCTTGCGCTCACATAAACTAGAAACAAACCTCTACACACTCATGTTCCTCACTGAACCAAAAGAGGCAGTTAAGTTTCCGGACTCTAGGCAGTTTTTAGAGTTAACGGGAATCGGGCATTACGACGGCTATAATCGTAACGTTTTCCATTTTCAAAACACACTCAAATCAATACCAAACAATCCCAAACTCACCATCCACCTTATACACCCTCCACTCAGTCAAATCCTCCATGAATAATCAAAACAAATTCATAACCCATCCTCCAAACTCAACCAACAATTCATATAATCACTTAATCATGCTCTTAACTTTATATAAACATCAAAACCATATTAAAACTCATATAACTCAAAGGGGCAGAGGTTTATACCTTCCTCCAAGCTTGCTTGCTGCTATAATCCTTATGTAACCTCAAATCCTTGCTTAATACAACCTTTGGAAGCTACAAACTCATTATCAAAACAAAACAAAACAAGATACAAGTTACTATTCATCATCTTCTCCAACTGTTAATCACTGAATCGAAGGGGTAAATCATGGAGTTGAGGTGATTGCTTACCATGGTTACGTCGGGCTTCTCGAGAGCTTCGATTTGAGTGGTAGAACGCCAAAAACGGACCACGGAATCTCGAGTTACGATCGTTTCTTTCTCCCCCATTTTCTTCTCATTTTTCTCTTCGGGAATTTCCAAAAAAGATGAAGATTTGCTTTCTTTTTTATCCTTATCTTGGCTGATATTTGTGGTTAAAAAAAAGGGTGAGTCATCACCTTTTGGTGAGTCACCAGGACACGTGTCGCGCATGCACGCGTTTGGTTAAAGTAGCTTTACTAGTTCGTTTCTTTTCACATGGATGATCCAAATGTTGCATCCCTCGAATTAATCTTGTTACATGTTACTTCCATGTCTATATTTAATCCCGTAAATGTTACCTTATTCCTCTTGAAACGATTCGAAATATTTTCTAAAGGGCGAATAAAATTTTACGCGATGCTCGCAGTGAATAGTAACTATTCACTATTCACTTCAACAATCGAATCCTTAAATCGACTTTAATAATATACTAAAATTCCAAAATGTTAAATCCTCAATTCCTCAATTTTAATATCTCATTTCTTGAATATAATAATATATAATTCGCTGCCCGGTCAAATACTATTCCAAAATAAAATTTTGAATTTCTGAATTCCGATCGTCTTTGCATTCACTTATTTACTCCGTAGATCACTAATATGATTTCGGAATATCCACCCTACGTCTCATACATATGTGGCAAGAAATTTTTTGTTAATCCTTAAAATCACTATTCATCCACAATCTTGTAGATCAATATCAATTCCAACGTTTCTTGTACTTAGAAAATGTTCTAGTGCTTTCTCAGGCATACTCTATCTTGTTTACGGAGTTGTCGGATGCATAACAGATATCGATTTGGATGACATAAAAATACTTTTCTTTCTTGGAATATTATATTCCCATTTTCCAGATAGATTGTTCTTATTTAGATGGTCAGTCCATTCCTTCTATTCACAAAGTACTTGTAACTGAAATCCATATTCATTTTATAATCTTGAATCTCAAAATCATTAATACATTGTGGTTACAACTACTAATCATTCATATATTCACTGATGCACTTTATCATAATTTTTTTTTTTTAATTCTACCGAAAATTTCGGGTTCTTACATAAGAGAATGACGAGAGGACTCATATAGAGTTCGTTAAGTGGACTACCGGAAGTAGTGCCACTGAGGATGTTAAGATTAAAGAGTTTAGTTGAGGACTTATCGGAGGACCGATAGGACCGTTGAAGATCATCATAATGATGATAAGGACATTTATAATTGTACACGGATTATCAAAAACATTAAGATAAGACGCGAAGCAGAGTCTCGGTTGCAGTTGGGGTAAGGTCGGAATGGCCAATACCAATGGATAACTTGACTTAGTAAGAACCTAAGTGTTTAAAGTTCATCGTAGTTTGCCACGAGAAGGCAGCACATGTGAAGATTGAGACGTTTACAGTCCTTTACGCGATCCAAATTACTAAATTGCGTGGACTAGTTAGGGCATTATCTTGTGTATAAGGTCCAAACCTTGAGAACAACGATTCCACCAGAGTTGGTGTCTTTTCCGTCGATGGGTATTGTGTTACCTAAGAAGAAGACTGTTGCGTACATGTAGTACCAGAACGTTATCATGAGACGAACGTGCCCAATCGCATCGCGAGTATATTTCGTACGATAGGCCATGATGGCTCGACTCAGAAATCAAAAATATGAAGAATGGATAGCGTGATTCTGATAAAGACACGTATGGTTGCAACGAGCAATGCGACAATCTCAGGACCTACGAGGAACGAGACCTATGGTGGCCTGGGGTTGGATTCATTCGATACGACTAGTGTTAAGAAATTACATATACGTTAATGGACCTCTATCTTTTGAGGATGTGTTGATACGGCCGTAGGAGGCCCAATCTCTGAACAATTATCGGGGAATGGCGAATATGTTTCGAACTCCCGACCTATTTAAGGACTTGTACAATTTTGAGGTACCGTTGGTTAGTACCATAAGCCATAAAGGCAGAAAGATAAGATCATCCTCGTACGGGTGATGTTAGAAATTATGATGACCATTGACTTTTTGGTATCTACTGGCTGGTACACTCCTCAATCTAAAACTGTTCCTGCCTATGTTACCTTGAACAGTTCATGTCAGGTAACCCCTTTAATTTCCTACTTCAACTTGGGATGCAACCAACAACTGTTATATTCAGTTTATTCATTTTCTTTCCTCCACTCATTACCTTAAGGGTTAAATACGCAGAATTAAGTTACCATTACTCACCGGAGCATTTTGTTCATGTTCCAGGACGACCTGAAGAGGGAACCATTATTCATCTATCCTTCCAGGTCTATAATTTATTTCGTATTCTTTCAATTATCTAAGGAATGTTCAATTAATAATTCCTTTATTATTTGATGAGTATTCTTTAACGATTATCTTGAAAAGCGATTTCTCCTTTCATACTTGGACTCCTCGAGTTCATAAATATCAAACTGTTTATTTAAAACATGGATGATATATATTTCAGAGATTACTCGGGAATTCTTTTCTCCTATTAAGGAGAGATTTGCACATCAGACGTTGAAATCATAGAAAGGATATCAATTTGATATTGATATTCTGAATTCAATTCTATTGGAAAATTTGATAAAGTTTATGTACGGAGACACCTTTGGGTGGACCGTTTCACTGATGAGAAATGTTTGGTGGGAGGTTATCGATTGTTCCAATACCAAGAATTTCCTATTCAGATCATATATTTTATTCAAGGGTTATAATTACCTTGTTCATCCTAAACTTATTTACTCTTCTTTTCAATTCATTATCCGAGTAGTCAAAATGTTGTTTTCTTTCTTTCTTTGGCTATAATGTCGCGATTTTGTACTAGTAGATTGAAACTGGCTAATTATATGTGCGATGATGAGTGACTAGTTAATTGTTCTAACTAGTTGAAATTTTAATGATATGATGAAAATCTAGCTAATCATCCTAGCTAGATGCTGCGTTCCAAACCAATCAAACTAGCAAATTTTGTTCAGCTAGTTGTTAATGTTTCTTGAAGTGGACTAGTTATTGTATCACTAAGTTCAACTTTCAGTCAAATTTATATAAGTGAATTCACGATGCATTTGTATGCAGTGAAGTATGGTGAGAAGATTTTCAAACGATAAATTGAATGAGACCCAACCAGGTCGCCCCCTCAGCGAGAATTTTGCAAAGTTTATATATATATAAAGCATTCTGTTGCTTGAAGTATTCTTGGTACCATGCAAGTATTTTCCTTAGTATTTGGAAAAATAGAGCGTTGAAGCTTAGAGCTAAAACAAATGAGCCCGGTAAATTATGAATCGAAGTTTACGGAAATTGCCAAGGTTTGTTTCGCATGATGCGAATTCAGAATAACAAAGTATTCGAAATGACTGATTATGTTACCTTGGTTAATGAAACGACTATGATAGAAATGGAAGCAAAGTGGACGAGAAAGAAATGGGAATAAAGAAAATAGAGTATGAAACGCGAATAGATTGAGAAAGAAAGAAGGTAAGAATTCAGATTGTCGGAAGAGGGAACGATTGACCTCGAAGGATGTGAACTTGTTTAGCGACTGTGATGGATACGAAACGGGAAGTACCTAGTGTACAGAATATCCCCGTGGTTAACGAATTCGAGGATGTATTTCCAGAAGATCTTCCGGGGTTACCACCCGATAGAGAAATAAAGTTTGCTATAGAATTAGCTCCAAAAACGGCGCCAGTTTCGAAGGCCCCGTACCGACTAGCTCCAGTCGAGATGAAGAAATTAGTCGTTCAACTGTAGGAATTGTTAGGGAAAGGAATGATAAGACCAATTATGTCACCGTGGGATGCACCGTGTTATTGGTGAAGAAAAAGGACGGAAGCATGAGGCTGTGCATAAACTATCAAAAGCTAAATAGGCTAACTGTTAAGAATGAATACCCCTGCTAAGGATCGGTGATTTTATCGATCGGCTGCATGATGCAGTTAAATTCTCGAATATTGATTGAGAACTGGATACCACCAGTTGAATATTAAACCTGAGGACGTACCCAAGACAGCGCTTCGCTCCAGGTATGCACACTACGAGTTTTAGTAATGTCGTTTGGACTGACGAATGCCCTTGCAACTTTCATGGACGTGCTGAATAGACTTTTCAAGAAGTATTTGGATAAGTGTGTCATAGTGACATCGACAATATTTAGGTTTACCTCAAAGACCGAGGAAGAACATGCAGAACATTTGAGGATCGTGTTAGAAGCACTGAGGAGAGAAAAGTTATATGCCAAGTTCTCAAAGTGCGAGTTTTGGCTAAAGGAAGTACAATTTTAGGACATGTGGTCAATAGTAAAGGAGTACTGGTTGACCCTGCAAAGATAGAAGACGTTTCCAACTAGGAAAGATCAACCACACCAACCGAGGTGAGTAATTTTGTGGATTTAGCCGGATATTACCGAAGATGTGTACAAGATTTTGCTAAAATGGCAGCCGCACTGACCCGATTTACTCGAAAGACTGAAGAGTTGAATAGACTGAGAAATGTGAGAAAAGTTTCCAAGAATTAAAGACTGAGAAGATGATAAAGGAATCATGAGGTATTTTTACTAAGCTTGGGTTCCTAATGTTCAAGAGATAAAGGATGCTAATTTTCAGAAGGACTAATAAGAGAAACTGAAAGAATGAAGTTTGAAGTTAAGAGTACAACAAGGATTATTTAAAAGTCCTGATTGAGCCAGAACGAATTAAGGAATAAAGATCTGTCATAAAGAGACAGCTACACCGAGAGTACCAAAAGGTAAAGAAAGTTAAGGAAATGTTATAAGTGGTCGGATAAATAAAAGGATTTATCGATTGGTAAACAAATATTGGATATGTCAGAAAATGAAGGCAGAACAAAGACCTAGTTGACTATCACGGTTAATAGAGATTCCTGATTAGGAATGTAATTTTACTATAATGGATTCTGTTATAGGATCAACGAGAATCAAGTCGGACTATGACGTCAATTGAGCTATAATTGATAGATCAAATGAGTCTACTCATATTTTGTTATCAGCAAGAGATCGTTAACCGAAGAGTTACGAAAGAGATAGTTGGGTGACGTGGAGTTCCAGTCACCATCGTGTCAGATAAGAACCAATGATTGAACTCCCGATTCGGGAGGAGTTTTCCAAACATGTTTGGCAAAGAGATTGAGTGCGAGTACTACGTAGGATCCGCAGACCGACGGACCGACCGAAAGAAACATTTCAGACAACCGAAGTTATGGTAAGTGTTGTACCGCCGATTGCAAGAATAATCGAATGTTGATAGAAAATTGGTGAATATGAACACAGCCAGAATTGGCTTATACAAAGCGTCCGGTAGATATCACAGACCGGAATGAGTAAGAGTTGTAATGAGACCAGAGGGTTGAAGAGTCAACCTGGAAACTGGAGATTTCTATATTGAAAGAGTAACCTCAGCTATTTTCTTAGATTCCGGGACAGAATCCTTTTAAGGAGGGGAGACTGTAATAACCCCAAATTTTGGACTTAGTTAAAATTTTTTTTATGATGAATAGTAAATTTGCTGATGGAAAATTTTTCAGACCACACTATGTACGGGCCAGGACAATGAACTTTCGAAGTCGTATTAGTGATTTACTATGAAAATGAAGGAATACAAAAGATGTCAGAATCAGAAGAAGAGCATTTTCTGTTTTCTCCGAAATTTCACCTATTACTAATGGATTAATCATTATTTAAATACATTGGAGGATTTTATATTATCAATTCCATGGATATGGATTTAGCAAAGTTATTAAGATATCAAGAACGTTTACGGTAAACTACTTCGATAGGACACTTAAGAAATCCCTATGAGCGTTCAATGAGATTAAAGCGGTAACAGAACAAGGCGACACAAATGAGAGTATATGAACCTCATTTATATTCCAAGATGCACGCTCGAACCATTTTAATTAAGTATTCGATTGTTAGGACGAATAGTGAATAGTTACTATTCACTGCGAGAATCGCGTAGAGTTTTATTCGCTCTTTTTAGGAAATATTTTCGAATCGTTTCAAGAGGGACAAAAACAAGGATGAATAGTAACATTGATGAATAGTACTCCAAGGTGAATAGTAAAATTTTATAGTCTCCGATTGATCCTATATTTCTGCGGAAGTTCAGGAATATTAAACGGTTACTAATCGCGTAGTCAGAAATCTCAAACGAAAACGAGAATCAAAAATCCGCTTGAAGGAGCAACTTTGGACGTATTATAACTTAGGAAATAAAGAAGAATATATGTATTAAAAGAAAAAGGGAAAGAAATGAATTGGTGGAAGAAGTGTGTTAAAGAAGCTTGTAAGCTCAACCAAACTTGAGGGGCTAACTTGCATTTTGTTATAACAAAATATCTACCATCCACAACACCTTATCCACACAAATTTCCATAAAGTAGCAGCCTCTCCCACCCATTTTCTTCAAGAAAAACCATGCCCAAGGAAGAAGAAGAAGAGGAAGCAAAACTCCATGGATTCTTGGTCGTTTCTCGAGTTCTTATGCTTAAAAGAAAGATAGAATCAAACCCGTTCTTTTAAAGGTAACATCTCCAACACCCACCATCTCTAGCATGCTCATTTCTTAAGTTAAAGAAGATGATGAATAGTGTTTTTCAAGAAAAATTGCTTATAATTGAAAGATGAAAGTGTTTATGCTTAGTATATGTTATGCTTAGTTGTTTTAATTATAAGGATGAATTGTTGGTTGAGTTTGGAGGATGGGTTATGAATTTGTTTTGAATATTCATGGAGGATTTGACTGAGATGAGGGAGTATAAGGTGGATGGTGAGTCTGGGATTGATTGGTATTGATTTGGTTGTGTTTTGAAAATGGAAAACGTTAAGTTTTAAGCCGTCGTAATGCCCGATTCTCGTTACCTCTAAAACCTGCTAATGAGCCGAGACCCTAACTGCCTCCCTTGGGTCAGTTATGAACCTGAGTGTGTAGATTTTGGTTCCTAGTTTGTTTTGGCGTGAGAATCATGTCAAAAGAATTTACGGTTTATGAGATATGACCATTTTAGTGAAAGTGGTTCAAGGAATGAGATTGCAGAAATGTACCAACTTTGTGGCTACGTTTGAGACCCTTAGAGTTGTTTTAAAATATGAAATTTTGTACTGAAGTGCCAAGGTCAGTTATGAAAGTTTGTGCGAAGGTTTCGAGTCCAAAAGATTATTTTTCAATTTTATAAAAATGTGTTAGCCGAGGTTGCGCAAGTGAAAACCACTAATAACATGACTTAGAAACCAATGTTTTAAATGGTTAAGTATAACTTGTATTCGAGGATCGATTTCGGACTAAACCTACGACTTAAGTAATTATCGATTAACATGGACTTAGTATGAGCCTATAACGAGCTAGTAATGCCTTGGTTGTGTTTCGCTTACGTGTTTAAGCATTGAGTACAAGTGGATTATCCAGGGGATTAATCGTGCGTTTTCTTTGACTTTGTCTAGATTATCCGACATCGTCGCGAACCCCTATCACTTCTCGAGCATCAGGCAAGTTTTCTCATTCCATGCTTTATTTTAAGTTATAATATTCTGATGATGCATGTGATATGTATTATGCATGCTTTCAAACCTCACATCGTATATAGATGTGATGATATAAAATTGTTGAGATGAACTATATGCATATGGTATTATGCATGCTTTCAAACCTCACGTCGTATATAGATGTGATGGCATTAAAATTGTGGAGATGAAATATATGCCTATGATAGATGCATGCAAGTTTTCGAAACCTATGCTTACTGTTGTTGTGATAATAAACTGCTTTAATATATGATATGGAAATGCGAAGTATACATGTTTTATTCCCAAGTACATTGTGATATATAAATTGCATGCTTGTCTTCGAACTGCTATATATAGTGATACTCGAGGTTATGATTTGATTATGGGCTTCTAAGCTAAATATGGGATATTAGTTAGAAGACAGGTTTTTATAAATGCCCTAGGTAAAGGGCGTATGATTTTATTCTTCAGACCGGAAGTAGTTATATTTTCTGTATATGTTACAGATTGTTTTTCCGATAAAGATACTGTTATTCGATGATTATTTATCTAATGAATATTATTTTGAATATTCATTTAATCCTTATTTATTTAATGAATATTATTTTGAATATTCATTTAATCATTATTTATTTAATGAATATTATTTTTGAATATTCGTTTAAGGTTTATTTATTTAATAAATATTATTCGATTATTTATTAAATACTTTTAACATGTTTTAAAATGAGTTATATTATTTAAAGTTTACCCTCGACCTTCAATAACTATGAAGGATATTCTAAGCTGTACTATTAATTATTTTAAATCAAGAGGATGTTCCCAAACACTGTTTTTCCATTTAAATCTATCTTTTAAGAGGATTTAAATACTCGCTCAACTACCAAAAATATGGGAAACCTGATTTAAGTGACTGCTACTCATTTTAAACTCTCAACTCAAAACTGTCAGGGGACAGATATTTTCTCGGAGCAATTTAATTGCCGCAAGTCAAATGTTGTGTTACTACCTCAACGATCGAGGAGTAAATTGATGGAACAAGTCGATATCCATTAACAAGCAATAGCTTGGGAAATATTGGAAAATCTTCCTTTCCAAGCTAGATATAACTACTTAGTGGAGTCATATCAACAAGTATTACACTTGGGAAAAGGAGGACGATCTTTACGTTTCAGAGTCATGGATTTCATCCGAACTAGGAGCAGTGTAAGAGGTCGAGTCGCGCCGACCCATCATTTTTATTGCCCCAAATGGGTCGGGAGATCCAGAAAGGCGGTAGACAATGTCAGGCTGTCGTGTTCTTCCATCTACATGTAGAAAACATTTTTAGTTGTACGACCTGCTACTGATCATAGTAAGGTTGGGACAACTGGCGCGGAGATTACTCCAGTATTGGTTCATCATCCAATTTGGATAATTCTGCAACATGTATTGAAAGGGACTAAGGATAACACCCTTGGTTCAGGTTTACCGATCATGTTGGCAGGGGGTTGAAAAGTGTTCAAAAATGAAGTTACAATAAATCCTTGCAACTTCATCTTTTACTTTAGGAGTTATGACTCTGATAAAACCTTACTCAGATTATATATGCATAAGTGGATTTTGGGTTACGGAATCATTATATTAATTTTCCTCGTAATTTCATCTTTTATGTTATACTAGTATTTTATCCGTTTAATGCATAGCATGTGGTTATAAAGATATTTTCGAACTGTATATATGTGGAGAAGGTATTTAAGATATACCGTATATTGAACTGTATAGTATTTTGAATCAATGGATAGGCTTTAAGCCTTGATACCAATATTAATATCTATTTTAAAAAGATATGTTTGAGACTTGGTTTATCATATTGATACCCAGGATTCCTAAAGGATTTACGAAGAGTATATGAGTATGATTATAAGTCATACAGTATTTTAAACGGTATACTATTTTAGGGTTAGACCCTAGTAGTGATAAAAGCTTTGATCCCATATGGATTATCTCCCTAAAAGGTTTAAGGATTTAAACTGGAATAGATTTCTTGCTGAGCACTATTAGCTCATTCTTGCTTTATTAAATCTTTCAGCATGAGGAAAAAATTGTCGAATACACCTCGTGTCGCGAGAGCAAGGGAATGGAGAGACCACCCTGGAGTTAGTTGATGCAGGATGGATACTGTCGGTGTGAGCAGAATAGTTGCAGCTTGAATTAATGAGAATTATTTTGAGTGGGTTTGTATTACTAAACCTTGTATAGAATTGTGAGGTCTATTATTGTAACTTCAGGTAGAGGTTGTAAATAATAGATGAGATCCTGGATAGTACATTTGGGTTGTAATAACAAATGTTGATTATTGTTGCTCATTTCCAAGGCTATAACTTGTGTGTGTGTGCGTAAGTGATTGGGGTCTTTGGAGTTGTATTATGAGAATGTTGTTAGTAATGCAGGTATTGTATCATTTATGGAGCTTGACAACCCAGATTCCTGACCCCGGATCTGGGGGTGTTACAATATCATTCTCCGTTAGTTCTCCCTCAATAATCATATGGACTTTGGGACCATTCTTCAGCACATCAAAGTATTTAGGATTAGCAACTTTAAGAATTAGGAGCATTTTCTTCTTCCACATATGATAATGCTCCTTGCTGAACATTGGGATTTTGACTGTACCCACTTTCTGTGTAGTAGACATCTTTTGAGATTTTTAGGAATAATAAAAATTTCAGAGTTTAAGAAAAAATCTCAAAACAATTGGATCTTTGATTTTTATATCAATCAAAAGGCTCTGATGCCAATTGTTAGGTCCTGATAAGTTTGTAGAAGGGGGGTTGAATACAAACGATACCGTTTAATCGAATTTGTCCTTTTAAAGATTTAACAATTTAGAACAAATTAGTGCGGAATAAAACTGAAACAATATTCAAGTTAAATAAAAATCTATTAAACTTGAAGGGTGTTACAATTCTGATCACTGATTACAAAGAACTTGATAAAACAAATCTAGAATAAATTCGACATGAATTTATCTATTTTTGTAATAAAAAGGATCGAATACTAAAAAGTAGTTCGATATAAAATCTAGGGATTATGATCCGCTAGAAAGCTAAAGCAGTACAAGAGAATCAGTTCTTATGAATTAAATGTTATGAACTAATCAAGATTTAATTTTCCTGAAGAAATTGAATGCTTTGCTGATGTAGAAGTAATGAAGACAGAGGAATGGAATGTTGAGTTGTTGTGTCTTTTTCTTACTTCTGTATTGCTGTGATGTGTAATCAATAAAGTCTTCTATTGCCTTGTATTTATCATTGCTTTTCTTTTAGTAAACCCACGTGCAATTCAATTAGTAGAATAGGAATTGCACTAGGAAGACTAGCAGAAAAACAATCACTTTTGCCTTAGAAGACTCTCGGGAAGACAAGAAATGAATAGGGAAGAGAACCGGGAAGACAATGCTTGGCCTAGGAAGACAATCGGGAAGACTCACTTGTGAGTCTTCCTAGTTCATTTTTCTAAGTCTTCCTAGTTCAAACCTAAGTCTTCCTAGTTCATTTTTATTCTAATTTAAATAATTAACTAAATAAATTATGTATTAAATTAATTCTTTACAGAATTAATTTAATAAATAATTTACTTAATAGTATTAATTATTTATAAGAGAATAAATAGAATTAGTTGACTTCTCAATTAATTTCTTTTTATTCTAATTTAAATAATTAACTAAATAAATTATGTATTAAATTAATTCTTTACAGAATTAATTTAATAAATAATTTACTCAATAGTATTAATTATTTATAAGAGAATAAATAGAATTAAATGACTTCTCAATTAATTCCAGAATCACTTAAAACTTAGATAAATAACAAACATAATAGTACGTTGACACTCAATGCACTGTCTGGTTCATGAGTGACTAACGACAATGTTTGTTCTTTATCTATTTGACTTTAAGCAATGATTCATTTCCTTCTCATTCAAGAACTCCGTAATCAGTATCTTTTGCTGTCACCACTTGAAATCTCCGTCACTTTAATAAATCCACTGAGCTTGAATACTTCATTGAGGCTTGATCAATAAATTGAGCTTCTTTCAATGTAGAATAACTTCAAGTCTGTAGATGACTTTAATCTTCATTCTTTGACAGATATAATCTTCTGAGATTCCTGTGACATCTGATCTAATATTTACTTATTACATTCTTGTTTAAGTTGAATGGAATCCTCGAATTACAAATAGGCTATTTCATATGCCTTTCAAAGCTAAATGTGGGATATTAGTTAGAAGCCAGGTTTTTATAAATGCCCTAAGTAAAGGGCGTATGATTTTATTCTTTAGACCGGAAGTAGTTATATTTTCTGTATATGTTAAAAATTATTTTTCCGATAAAGATACCGGGTAACTGTTATTCGATGATTATTTATTTAATGAATATTATTTTGAATATTCATTTAATCCTTATTTATTTAATGAATATTATTTTGAATATTCATTTAATCCTTAATTATTTAATGAATATTATTTTGAATATTCATTCAATCATTATTTATTTAATGAATATTATTTTTGAATATTCGTTTAAGGTTTATTTATTTAATAAATATTATTCGATTATTTATTAAATACTTTTAACCCGTTTTAAAATGAGTTATATTATTTAAAGTTTATCCTTGACCTTCAACAATTATGAAGGATATTCTAAGCAGTATTATTAAATATTTTAAAAATAGGGGAGGTTCCCCAACACTGTTTTTCCATTTAAATCTATCTTTTAAGAGGATTTAAATACTCGCTCAACTACCAAAAATATGGGAAACCTGATTTAAGTGATTGCTGCTCATTTTAAACTCTCAACTCAAAACTGTCAGGAGACAGATATTTTCTCGGAGCAATTTAATTGCTGCAAGTCAAATGTTGTGTTACTACCTCAACGATCGAGGAGTAAATTGATGGAACAAGTCGATATCCATTAACAAGCAATAGTTTGGGAAATATTGGAGAATCTTCCTTTCCAACCTAGATATAACTACTTAGTGGAGTCGTATTAACAAGTATTACACTTGGGGAAAGGAGGACGATCTTTACGTTTCAGAGTCATGGATTTCATCCGAACTAGGAGCGGTATAAGAGGTCGAGTCGCGCCGACCCATCATTTTTTTATTGCCCCAAATGGGCCGGGAGATCCAGAAAGGCGGTAGACAATGTCAAGCTGTCGTGTTCTTCCATCTACATGTAGAAAACATTTTTAGTTGTACGACCTGCTACTGATCATAGTGAGGTTGGGACAACTGGCGCGGTGATTACTCCAGTATTGCTTCATCATCCAATTTTGGATATTCCTGCAACATCTATTTGGGAAACGAACCGATCATGTTGGCAGGGGGTTGAAAAGTGTTCAAAAATAAAGTTACAATAAATCCTTGCAACTTCATCTTTTACTTTATGAGTTATGACTCTGATGAAACCTTACTCAGATTATATATGCATAAGTGGATTTTGGGTTACGGAATCATTATATTAATTTTCCTCGTAACTTCATCTTTTATGTTATACTTTAAAGGTTTTGGTTGTTAAACCAACAAAGGTTATTGGATTTCAGACTTTATAGTTGTGAAACTATTTATTTTATTATGGGATACTTACTGAGCATTCTTTCGCTCATTCTTGCTTTACTTTATATTAAACTTTCAGTGAAGAGAGAACCTAGTCAGTTATTCCATACTATAAGAGAAGGAAAGTGGAAGATTCAACCTTGAGGTAGTCCAATTAAGAATGGTTAATGCAGAAGTAAGTTGCATGGGTTCAGATGCTATTAGTGAGATCCTGGATAGTACATTTGGTTGTAGTAACTAATGTTATTTGTGTGACTCGTTTCTGAAGCTAGAACTGGTGTGTGTAAGAGATTGGGGTCTTTTGGTGTTGTATTATTGGATTATTGAGCTAGTACATGTATTATTGTTGGAATTGAGGACGTGACAACCCGGATCTCCGACCCCGGATCTGGGGGTGTTACAGAAATGGTATCAGAGCTTTAGGTTATAGTACTCAGAGACGAGAGTGTTAAGAGTGATGACTAAATAAGAGATTAACGTAAGGACTTATATGTAGTTCGTTATTGGAGTACCGAATGTAGTACCATTGAGAAACTTAAGATTGGAATGTTTACTTGAGGTCTTATAGTAGGACTGATAGAATCTTTAGAGGTCATCAGGATGATGAAAAGAGTGTTTAGAATTGTATATGATTTATCAAGGATATTGATATAAGACGCCGAGTAGAGTCTCAAGAGCAGTTTTGATAGAGGTGGTATAGCCCATACTATTGGTTGACTTGACTAGAGCAAAACTTGTACTCGTAGTCCTTCATAGTTGCCCTTAAGGAGGCGACACATGTGAGAACCAAGATGTTTAAACTTTTTACGCGATTAAGGTTACTTAGTTACCTAGATTAATTAAAGGCATTTATTGTTTATGAGGTTTTAAATTCTCCGTGAACGATGACTCTACCAGAGATAGTGTCTACTACACCATTGAGAATGTTGTGGCCCTCGAGGAAGATTGTGTATATATCACGAGAACGTTATCATAAGACGAGTGCGCTAGACGACGTCATGAGTATGCTTCGTACGATAGGCCGTGATGGTTCAACTTAGCGATCAAGAACGTTGGGAATCGATGGTATGACTTTAATGAAGTGCATAAGGTTGCAACGAGAACTACGGTGATCTCAGAACCTACCGAGAGGAAGGCCCTTGAGTCTGGAATTGGATTCTTTCGATACAACTCTTATTAGAGACTACGTATATATTAAATGAGTAGACCTCCATCTTCGGTGGACATATCGATTCGACCGTGGAAGACACCAATATTGGGTAACTATAGGGGAATGACAGATATGTTTACGGACCCCCAAGTTATTAAATACCTTTGATATGATTTTGAGAGACCATTTAGTTAGTATCCTATATTATGAAGGTGAGGAGAGGTGATCATCCTCGTACTGGTGATGTTAGAACTTATAATGACCATTGACTTTTTTTGGTATCTACTTGCTGGTGCACTACTCAATCTGAAACTGTTTATGCCCGTGTTACCTTGAATAGTTCATGTCAGGTAGCCCTTCCAGTTTCCTACTTCAAACTTGGGATGCAACCAACAACTGCTATATTCATTTTATTTCTTTTCTTTTCTCCTCTCATTACCTTTGAGGTTTAAATACGCAGAGTTAAGTTACCATTACTCACCGGAGCACTTTGTTCGTGCCCTAGGACGACCGGAAGAGGGAACCATTATTCATCTATCCTTCTAGGTCTATATATATATTTTTTTTTTCTTTCAATTATTTAAGGAATGTTCAATTAATGTTTCCTTAATTATTTGACGAATATTCTTTAACGATTATCTTGATATTCGATTTCTTCTTTCATACTTGGACTCCTCAGTCGAGTTCATAAATATCTAACTATTTGTTTAAACATAGAGGATCTATTATTTAGAGATTCCTCGTAGATTCTTTTATTCTATTTTAAGATGAGATTTGTAAATCAGGCGTTGAAATCGTAGAAAGGATATCAATTTGATATTGGTAGTCCGAATTCAATTCTATTGAAGAATTTGATAAAGTATATGTACGGAGACCCCTTTGGGTGGACCGTTTCACTGATGAGAAATATTTGATGGGAGGTTATCGATTGTTCCGATACCAAGAACTTTCTATTCAAAGCTTATATTCTATTCAAAGTTTATAATTACCTTATTCGTCCCAAACTTATTTACTCTTCTTTTCAATTCATTATCCGAGTAGTCAAAATTTTGTTTTCTTTCTTTCTTTGGCTACGATGTTGAGATTTTGTACTAGTAGATTGAAACTGGCTAATTGTATATGCCATTATGAATGACTAGTTAATTGTTCTATCTAGTTGAAATTTTAACGATATGATGAAAATCTAGCTAATCATCCTAGCTAGATGTTGCGTCCCAAACTAATCGAACTAGCAACTTTTGTTCAGCTAGTTGTTAATGTTGCTTGAAATGGACTAGTTATTGTTTCAACAAGTTCAACTTTCGGTCGAATTTATTTAAGTGAGTTCACAATGCATTTTATATGCAGTGAATTATGATGATGAAATTTCCAAAGGATAATTGATTGAGACCTAACAAGGTCGCCCACTCGACGAGAATTCTTACAAAGTTTTTGTAAAATATTATGTTGCTTGAAATATTCTTGGTACCTTGCAAGTATTTTCCTTAGTATTTGGAAAGAGACGTAGTGTTGAAGTTTTAGAACTAGAATAAAAGTAGATGAGTACGACAAAGTATGAATCGAGACTACGAAAATTTTCAAGGTCTGTTCGGTATGTTGGAAGTTCAGAATGACGGAGTATTCGAAATGACTGATGACGATATGAGTTTGAGGAATATGAGTGAGAAAGAAAGATCTATAGAGGAATATGAGTTTGAGGACTAATGAGGGAGCCGCATATATGGAAATCCTAGGGAACCCTAGAAATAGAAATATAAATAGAAATAGAATTAGAATTAGAATTAGAAATAGAATTAGTAAACTATGAAATTATCTTGGTGAACCTTGTTTGCCAATAATATGAAATTGAGGTTTTAAGGCAACAATATACGTTGATTTTTTTTCCTACAAAAAGGGAGGATCCGATGAAATTTTGGGAATAAATTGATTGATCAAGTACGATGTGTAAATTGATTGAGGAGATAAGAAGGTAAAGTGTGGATTGCCCAGTAAAGGGGAGCTGTCCTTTAAGGACGGAGGTGAACTACAAAGTTTATTATGTTAGTACAAATAAAGAGATTGTCGCGGCAAAATGTGAAACTTATTGAGTACATGCAAATCGATACAAATAGGGAGATACCAAATATAATGGGCACCCCAATTTAAATGAATTCATGGACGTATTTTTACGATCTCCAGGAACTACCACCTGACCAAGGCATGGAACTTGCCATTGATTTATTGCCAGGGATTGCGTCAGTATTTAAGACCCATATCCATTGCCACCGTTGAGATGAAGGAATTAGCTACTCGAGTACAGGAAATAAGACTCATTGTGTCACATTGGAGTACACTAGTTTTGTTTGCTAAGAGAAGAATGGAAGTATAAGACTGTACCTTGGTTACCAAGAGCTGAATGGACTAACCAGAAGGAATAAGATATTTCTTGCCAACGATAGATGATTCGTTTGAGCAATTAAAGGATGTAATTTATTTTCAAAGACAGATCTGAGCATAGTGTATCACCAAATTAAGAATAACCATGATGATGTGCCAAAGATGGCATTTTGCACCTATGTACATTATGAGTTTTTAACAATGTAGTTTGGGTTGGCATGCGCCAGCAACCTTTATGGATTTAGAGAATAAAGTTCTGGACAAATTGATTATTGTATTCATAGACGATATTTTGATGTATCCATGGATTGAATGAATAGAGTTTAAAGGATTGAAGTAGAAGTTAGTAACGGCCCCGTTGTGAGAAATACCTGAGGATAGAGGGGACTTTGATGAATTATAGTTCTGCGTCTAAGCAACTTAAGCAGCATGAGATAAGATATCCTACACCTGACTTGGAGTTAGCCGCGATTATGTTCGCACTGAAAATTTGGAGACTTCAACTTATGGAGAAATGTGGTTTTTTTTTCCACAATAGCCTTTAGTATATCTTCACATAGAAACGAGTGAAGCAAGGTAGAGATTATAGTTGGAACTGACCAAAGACTTTGAGTGTGAAATTCACTATCACTAAGGAAAGGCCAATATGGTGGCCGACACTTTAAATAGGCAAAAGAGATTGAGATTCAAATTCTTCGGGACAACTACTAAGAAAAATTGAAAGGATAAAGTTTGAAGTTAAGATTACGTAGAGATTTAAGAGAATATTATTGGTGGCCGGATAAAAAGAAGAATATGATCGATTATTAAGTAAATGCTAGACATGTCCGAGAATGAAAGTAGAGACTTAGTGGACTATCACAGCCGTAGAGATTCCAGGATGGAATGTAAGTTATTGTAATGGATTTTGTGGTAGGATTACCAAGGACCAAATAGAACCATGGCGTTGGTTGGGTTATAATTGATTGATTGAATAAGTCTACTCCGATTGTCCTCATCAACGAGAGATCTTCAATGGAAAGGTTTATAAATATTGATATAGAAAAGATAGTGGTGCGACATGGAGTTTCAGTAGCAATGGCGTCAGATAGGGACCCAAGGTTTAATTCCAGATATTGAGAAGATTTTTTAATAATGTTTGACAACGAGATTGAACATGAGCACTTCTTAGGATCCGCAGACCGACCGAAAGAACTACCAGACAATTGAAATTACGTTAAGCGCTGGTGCCCTGGATTTCAAAGGGTAGTTAGAGTGATCACTTATCGCAGATAGAAATTTCTTGTATCTATAATTATTGTACGAGCGTGGGGATGCCCTGTATGAAGCTAGTTATGAATAGAAGTATCCATCTCCCCTACGGTAGGAAGAAGCCAACAAACGAAAGTTATCGGGACCCGAGCTGGTTCAACGAACGAAGGAGACTATGTATCATTCGAAAGCAATTGGTAGCGGCTGAAGACAGGCAACACACATATATGCCGATCAAGCTGGGAGAGATAAAGAGTACGAGGCGGAAGACTTCACGTTGCTAGAAGTATCTCCATGACTAGTACTAATGAAGTTCGCAAGTCCACGACGTATTTCGCGTGTCGATGATACGAGAGTTCAGCACAGATGACCACGAATGTGATAGAATATGAACGCATAGGAATACAACCAGGATTATGTTATATAAAGCACCCGATAGTGATTATAGACCGGAGTAAGTGAGTGTCGAGGAATAAAGTTATAAAGCTAGTAAAAGTGTTATGATGGAACTAGAGGGTTGGAGAGTCAACCTGGGAACTGGAGAACGTTGTATTGGGGAAGTACCCTCAGCTATTTTCTTAAGATTCCGGGACGGAATCCTTTTAAGGAGGGGAGACTGTAATATCCCCAAATTTTGTACTTATTAAAAAAAAAAAACCACTGGTGAATAGTATTTTTTTTTTCGTTTAGAAAATTTTCAGACCACCCTATGTACGGGCCAGGACAATGAACTTTCGAAGTCGTATTAGTGATCTACAATGAAAATGAGTGAATGCAGAAGTTGTCAGAATCAGAAGAATAGCATTTTTTGTTTTCTCCGAAATTTCACCTATTACTGATGGATTTTAATCATTATTTAAATATATTGGAGGATTTTATATTATCAATTCCATGGATATGGATTTAGTAAAGGTGTTAAGATATCAAGAACGTTTACGGTAAACTACTTCGATAGAACACTTAAGAAATCCCTGCGAGCGTTCATCAAGATTAAAGCGGTAACAGAACAAGGCGACACAAATGAGAGTATATAAATCCCATTTATATTCCAATATTCACGCTCGAACCATTTTTATTAAGTATTCGATTGTTAGGACGAATAGTGAATAGATACTATTCACTGCGAGAATCGCGCAGAGTTTTATTCGCTCTTTTTAGGAAATATTTTCGAATCGTTTCAAGAGGAACAAAAACAAGGATGAATAGTAACATTGATGAATAGTACTCCAAGGTGAATAGTAAAATTTTATAGTCTCCGATTGATTATATATTTCAGCGGAAGTTCAGGAATAATAAACGGTTACTAATCGCGTAGTCAGAAATCGCAAACGAAAACGAGAATCGAAAATCCGCTTGAAGGAGCAAACTTGGACGTATTATAACTTAGGAAATAAAGAAGAAGATATGTATTAAAAGAAAAAGGGAAAGAAATGAATTGGTGGAAGAAGTGTGTTAAAGAAGCTTGTAAGCTTAACCAAACTTGAGGGGCTAACTTGCATTTTGTTAAAACAAAATATCTATCATCACCACACCTCCACCACACATTACACACACAAATGGGATCAGCCCCCCACCCCAATTTCTTGATGAAAAAAAAACGAATGGAAGAAGAAGAAGAAGATGGAATGCTTGCTTGCTTGTTTCTCGTGTTCTACCACTCGAATCGAAGCCCTTTCCAAGCTCTTCGCATCTAGGGTAACATCTCTCTCACCCACGAACTCTAGATATCTCTTTTATTAAGTTAAAGAAGATGATGAATAGTGTTTTGTTGAGTTTTATGTTTATAATTGAAAGATGGAAGCATGAATGTATTGTTAAGGTCATGAGTAAGTGGATTATGTAGTTTGTTTAGTTGTTGGATGAGTTGTGGATGGATTTTAAATGTGATACCAACTGGTTTGGCTCGGTTTAAAATTGATAATGGATGTTAAGTGTTGTAATTGATGTGTATGATGATTGGTGGTGAATTGGAATGAGAGTTGAATCTCGGAAAGGTTAAGTTTTAAGCCGATGTAATGCCCGATTTTCGGTAACGCTAAACAACTGCCTAGAATCAGAAAACCTAACTGACTCTTTTGGTTCAATAATGAACATGGGTGTGTAGACATTTATTTCTAGTTTACGTGAGCGCAAGAATCATGTCATTACGATTTACGGTTTAGGAGAAACATGCGTTTTAGTGTAAGGCGTTCGTAAAACCAAACCGCACCACTTAGTCAACTTTGGGGCTATGATAGAACCACTTAGAGGTCATAATAAAATGTGAAACTTTGTGATAACATTCTAGGTACGTTTAGGAAGACCCTCGAAAACATTTCATGTTAAAAGGATTAAATCTCAATTTTATAAAAATGCGTGAGCGAGCATGCTCGAGTAGAGGATCTTAAAGAGTTAACTTGAAAATGGACTTTGTACTTGAGTTAGTATATACTTAGTATGGTGAAAGCGTTTACGTTATTAATCTTGAACCTTGTGTTGATTCTAGATTACTGGACCAACCTGAGACTTACTGCTACTTCGGGATTTCCAGGCAAGTTTACTAACCATTACTCTATTGTTCAGAGTAGGTATATTTTCAAACGTATAATACTTGGTTGTGCAAATAATTATGTATACTCTTTGTTACAAGTATCGTGCAAGTTTCTCAAAACCCGAAGCTCTAGCATTCGGCTATATTTTTAAACTGTTGTTGTTGTGATATGACTGCTACAAATGCACGAACTGTTTTACTTATCGTATAAGCTTTCAAATGCAGAACGGTTGTTCATATGCTATTTATCGATATATATATATAAACTGGAGTACATGAGGCTCTACGATCTAGAGCGTACTATATTCTACTTATCAAAATATTTAATTCCTGTTGATGCAAGTTTTCGAAACCTATGCTTACTGTTGTTGTGATAATAAACTGCTTTCACATATGATATGCAAATGAGAAGTATACATGTTTTATTCCCAAGTACATTGCGATATATAAATTGCATGCTTGTCTTCAAACTGCTATATATAGTGATACTCGAGGTTATGATTTGATTATGGGCTTCTAAGCTAAATGTGGGATATTAGTTAGAAGCCAGGTTTTTATAAATGCCCTAGGTAAAGGGCGTATGATTTTATTCTTTAGACCGGAAGTAGTTATATTTTCTGTATATGTTAAAGATTATTTTTCCGATAAAGATATCGGGTAACTGTTATTCGATGATTATTTATTTAATGAATATTATGTTGAATATTCATTTAATCCTTATTTATTTAATGAATATTATTTTGAATATTCATTTAATCCTTAATTATTTAATGAATATTATCTTGAATATTCATTTAATCCTTATTTATTTAATGAATATTATTTTGAATATTCATTTAATCCTTATTTATTTAATGAATATTATTTTGAATATTCATTCAATCATTATTTATTTAATGAATATTATTTTTGAATATTCGTTTAAGGTTTATTTATTTAATAAATATTATTCGATTATTTATTAAATACTTTTAACCCGTTTTAAAATGAGTTATATTATTTAAAGTTTATCATTGACCTTCAACAATTATGAAGGATATTCTAAGCGGTATTATTAATTATTTTAAAAATAGGGGAGGTTCCCAAACACTGTTTTTCCATTTAAATCTATCTTTTAAGAGGATTTAAATACTCGCTCAACTACCAAAAATATGAGAAACCTGATTTAAGTGATTGCTGCTCATTTTAAACTCTCAACTCAAAACTGTTAGGGGACAGATATTTTCTCGGAGCAATTTAATTGCTGCAAGTCAAATGTTGTGTTACTACCTCAACGATCGAGGAGTAAATTGATGGAACAAGTCGATATCCATTAACAAGCAATAGCTTGGGAAATATTGGAGAATCTTCCTTTCCAACATAGATATAACTACTTAGTGGAGTCGTATCAACAAGTATTACACTTGGGGAAAGGAGGACGATCTTTACGTTTCAGAGTCATGGATTTCATCCGAACTAGGAGCGGTATAAGAGGTCGAGTCGCGCCGACCCTTCATTTTTTTATTGCCCCAAATGGGCCGGGAGATCCAGAAAGGCGGTAGACAATGTCAGGCTGTCGTGTTCTTCCATCTACATGTAGAAAACATTTTTAGTTGTACGACCTGCTACTGATCATAGTGAGGTTGGGACAACTGGCGCGGTGATTACTCCAGTATTGGTTCATCATCCAATTTTGGATATTCCTGCAACATGTATTGGGGAGACGAACCGATCATGTTGGCAGGGGGTTGAAAAGTGTTCAAAAATAAAGTTACAGTAAATCCTTGCAACTTCATCTTTTACTTTATGAGTTATGACTCTGATGAAACCTTACTCAGATTATATATGCATAAGTGGATTTTGGGTTACGAAATCATTATATTAATTTTTCTCGTAACTTCATCTTTTATGTTATACTTTAAAGGTTTTGGTTGTTAAACCGACAAAGGTTATTGGATTTCAGACTTTATAGTCGTGAAACTATTTATTTTATTATGGGATACTTGCTGAGCATTCTTTCGCTCATTCTTGCTTTACTTTATATTAAACTTTCAGTGAAGAGAGAACCTAGTCAGTTATTCCATACTACAAGAGAAGGGAAGTGGAAGATTCAACCTTGAGGTAGTCCAATTCAGAATGGTTAATGCAGAAGTAAGTTGCATGGGTTCAGCTGCTATTAGTGAGATCCTGGATAGTACATTTGGTTGTAGTAACTAATGTTATTTGTGTGACTCGTTTCTGAAGCTATAACTGGTGTGTGTAAGAGATTGGGGTCTTTTGGTGTTGTATTATTGGATTATTGAGCTAGTACAGGTATTATTGTTGGAATTGAGGACGTGACAACCCGGATCTCCGACCCCGGATCTGGGGGTGTTACAGAAATGGTATCAGAGCTTTAGGTTATAGTACTCAGAGACGAGGGTGTTAAGAGTGATGACTAAATAAGAGATTAACGTAAGGACTTATATGGAGTTCGTTATTGGAGTACCGAATGTAGTACCATTGAGAAACTGCAAATACACAACTCTAGCTTCAGCAACTTACAAGGATACTATTTTGTGCTCTCTAAATTGCTAAAACCTGATTTCTTGGTTTCTAGAGTTATGCTACTACTTGGTTATATAACCTATGTTTACAAAGATATTTGAACAACTAATAATACAAAAAGTACATGTGTTCAGAATCCTTGTTTCTCCATCCCGAGTAGTGGTCCGTGTTTGTAGCTTGCCCTTCTTGGCTGATTGTCTTTTATGGAAATGCTACCTTTGACCATGCAAACAGAATGCTGCTTTCTTCTTGTCACCTTTCCAGAAATACTGGCTTCCATGCTCTGTGTAGTCTGTCAACCCATGTGCTCTGACATCATTGTCCTTTTCACAAGTACAGTGAGTATCCGGAGAAGCTATCTAAGTTGTATTCGTTGATAGTTTCTTGATTAATCAGTACTGTTATCCGTAGACAGTACAGTGTCCATATCCGTAGAAGGCTAATCAAGCTATCCGTAGACAGTCAATTTCATGTATGCAGAATTACAAGGCATCGACTATTTACAATTAGCCTCCCTATTCTACATATCTATTGATAGTCAACATGACTCATTTAACCTATCAAGACTACTTCAACTTCAACATTAGAAATACACAAGCATGCTACATATAGTCTTATCCGTAGATAAGCTACCCATCTACGGATACTGCAATAGCAAATTATCCGTTGATGGCTACATTTACTTGTACAATTTTTACTAAGTTAATTCGGTTATCATCAAGAAACAACATAGTTTCTAACAATCTCCCCCAATTTATGCCTGGTTGAGAACCAGTCATAAATTAAGAGTCTTGATGATAACAAAACCACTTCCAACATTTAGTAAATAGCAGTAAAAATTGTGTCAAGCTACATGAATTGAAAATCAGAAGAGTAGAGATAGTTACATAGAGAGTGCTCCTCTAGACTAAGCAGAATCAAATTCTTTTCTTCTCTCTTGGAGGTTGAACCTTCTGTCTCCCTTCCTTAGCATAATTTGCCAGGATTTGATCTTGAAGCTTTCTGTAGAATGCATCTTCTTCAGAAATTTTTGGATCCAGCTTGCCTTGCAACCATCTAAGATACCTATTGCTGGCCTTAGACAGTTGATCTTCAATCCTGAAGAATCTTCTACAGCCCTTTTCATCCTTGAATTCCATCATCCAGTAAGGTTGAAGATGGATTCTTTGTCCATTAAAAGGGATCATCAACTTCCTCGGCAAACAATCAGGAGAACTCCAGATGCTCCTGATTTCCTCAATTTTCTTTAACACAACACCCCTGGCAACCTCAGAAAATCCCCTTATGTTTTTGAAGCCTGAAAAGACTTTCACCAAGGTAGAGTATCCTTCATTCAGCACTTGTTGTAGGGGCCATGCTCTCACCTTCCCTCCTTTGTAGATAAAAGTTAGTCTTTCAGGCAAATCTCTGAACTTGTCTATGCCTCTGATTTCACTAACTTCCTCAAAGAATAGATCCATGGTTGAGTACTCCTGTATCTCTGCAATGTACAAAAAGCCTGCCTTGTTCTCAACTGGTTTGGCAGCTTTTGGTGCAACATTAAGCTTGATTGGTCCCTGTTGAGCTTTCTTGACTAGTACCCTTTTCTTTGATATCTTTTCTTTCTCAATTAAGAACTTAGGGAATACTAGGTTTTCAAACTCAATGTGTTCTTCTTTAAACTCTACATGAGTCCCATGGTAGGTGAATTGAGATTGAGTTAAAACTGGGACAGGATCTTCAAAGACAATCCTCCTCTGTGTATCTCTCTTCTCTTCTCCCTTCTCAGGAGAGACATACCTATTTGATCTTTTCTTCCATCTAGGGGGCTTAGATTTAGGCACTGTCTTCCTTTTCTTCATTTTCTTCTTAGTAGGGGCCTCTTCCTCTACAGCCTCACTACTTTCTTCCTCCAATTCCTTTTCTAGATCTTGGGCTAATCTAGCCTATCTCTCAGGTGTAGATTCATAACCCTGGGGATTGGCTTCTCTCCTTATCCTGGAAATCTCTTCTGCCTTAGCTTCATTGAACCTGGGGTGGCTGCTTGTGATGTGAAGTTCTTTTTCATTTATGTAGATAACAACCAGCCTTTGTCTCAGCATTACATCATTGGTATTTTTGAGATTCGTGATAAGAGTTGCTAACACCTTATTCTCATCAGGCTTAGGAAGTGGGAAGTCCACCTCTAGCTTGTTCTTGCCATGATGTTTAGGTGGTGATCCAGTCCTGCCACTGAAGATAGGTTCAAACTCCTTGACACTAGAGTGTTCAACATCATAATTGCTTTGCAGAACAATGGTGTCAGGAGTGAGGACCTTCAGAATTGTTGTGTGGACAGGATGGCTGCTTGTAGATGAAGTCACAGCCTAGAAGACGGATTCCTTGATCAACTTTTCAGAATTGAGAAATACTTGGACATCCTTAGCTCGAGGAGAAACCACCTTTGTGAGTTGAAACTCACTTGGATTAGCTATGATTTGAGGTGACTCCCCCTGACTTGATGGCACACCTTGAGTTGTAGATACCACTTGTGCACTCTGCACCTTACTTGAATTCTCCCCCTTTTTGTTAACATCAAGGGTTTGAGTGACACCAGTTGACTGTAGTAACTGTTGCAGAAGCTGCGTCTATAGATTCTGGTTAGCCAAGAAGGTGTCCATTTGCTTCTCCATCTTATCCATCCTCCCAGTAAGAGCATCCACATCATTCACCAACTTATCTTGCTTACATCTTTGAGATGTGGAAGGAGCAACATCATCAATTCTTCTTGCCAAAGCATCCTTCACCCCATCCAGATGGTTCTTGATATCATTAGTGTTGGCTCCTTGTTGCAGGATGTAGGCCTGATGAAGCTGAAGTGATGCCACAAAGTTATGAACTGAGGTGACATGGTGTGGATTTGATGTTTGAGCTTCATCACGTGCCCTTTGATAATTCCTGAGAATGACTGACTTGGTGTCACTGTGATTATAGGAGTTGGAGAACAACCAAGTAGGCATCTCTTGGAGAGTGGAAGGGTCTTCATCTCCTCCTTCACCACTCTTAGAATCATCACTGTCTTCATCATAACTGAAATCTTCACCAGCTCCTGGAGGGATTCTGAATAGCTTCCTTTGCCCTAGACATTGATTCAGTTGTGTGTACTAAATTCAACATCCTTTATGCCTCCACATTGCCCTGTCTAGCCAAGACTTGATAGGCTGGATCAGGATGAGTAAATGTCTCAGCATTCAGGCTGACTTGATCCAACGCATTTTGGTATTCAAGTTGGTACAGTCTTTCCATGTCTGCATCACTAACATCCATTGACTCACTGGCAATGGCTGAGTCTTCCATCCTTATCTCTCATGTACCTACTTTTCTCTCATTTTCTCTCTTTTCTTGCATCAGAGGTTCGCCCTGGCTCACACCTCTCACACCCTCAGCGTCACCTACTAAGGTGGAACTCTCATTGCTCACTTTTACCAGACTGGAAGAAATAGTCTGTCTCTCTTGCTCTTCCTCTCCTTTTGCCTGGTTGCAAACCAGCCTCTCACTCTCAGTGGCTTCACTCCTTTCCCTCAATCCTAGAAGTGTTTGAAATACTGCTAACTAATCCACACTTGAAGTAGAAATACTTGAAGTTTGAAGTGCAAGTGTGGAAGGTATTTTTGTAGAGGCAGTAGAAGTGGATGTCAATGGATAACTGATTTGGGGAATATCCGTAGATAGACAAACACTTGTCAACGGATGAGAGATATCTGTAGATGAAGGAAAAGAAGTAGCTCTTGAAATGGAGACTGAGGCTGAATCTGTGGAGAATGACTTGAGATTTAAAGCCACAGATTGAACCAGAGTCTGAGAAATGATAGATTGGTGATCCAACAAATCATCAATAAGATGATGATCACCAATTTCAGAGCGGGGCTTCTCCAAGAGGGCTGTGACTCCACATTTACTGGAGCCACATCAAACTGAATTTGAGATGGTGTCATTGACACTGTGTGTGATCCCTGTGTAACCCCAGATTGTTTAGACCTTTTTCTCCTTGTATAGGCCATGGTTGTATCTGTGGGGCTGCCGGTGTCCCTATCCCTCTTGTACTGTGTCCCTGGTTGGGGACTCTTTTCAATAGTAACATCCTTTTGGGAGGATGCCACTAGGGATGTGATATTTTCCTTTTCAACCACTGTATCTTTTTGAGAAGACACGGGGTGGCTAGGCTGGGACACACTTATCTCACCCTCCTTGTTCTTGGGGTTTCTTTGATGTTCACCCTTTCCCTCACCTCTCACTACCTCCTTCACACCCCCCTCAAGGGTTTTGGCAGTTTTTGCAACAGATGCCTTTTGAGAAGCACCTGAGGTTTGCTTTTTGGATTTTGATTTTGGAATATTGGAGGTGACCACTTGGGTAGGAGACTGTTGGACGGTTCCAGTCTCCATTGTGGCACTAGAAATCAAAGAAACAACAACAGAGGTAGGAACAGTTGAGGAGATTACCTGACTCACATGTGCCTCTTGAGCTGCATGAATGATTGGTGGATACACCAATTGAATCTCCCTGTTGTGGTTCAGCATGTTCAAGTCCTCAAGGACCCTTTTAATCTGAACCCAACACTCCTTGGAGTTTGCAAGGAATTGGATCACCAAGTTGTTGTCTACATGGTTAGCTAGCAATATAAAGAATCTAGCATAATAGATATTCTTACTTCTAGATGCTTTATTTCCTAACTTAGCACCTAATTCATAAAGAATCAGAGATCCTAGGTTGAAAAAGCTATCATTAAGAAGCATGAAAGCAATATCTAGCATGGAAGAAATAACAGCATCATAGTTGCTAATCTTACTAGAAAACACCTTTAGAATGGCATCAAAGAAAAAGCTCCATTCTTTGACCATTCCTTTTCTTTGAATTTTGCTCAGATTATCAGTTGGTAAAGCATAGTTAATCATATTCAGCATGTTAACTATATCAGTATCACTATGCTTTTCCAACCTATTGTTATCAGGTAAATTCAAGCAAGCAGAAATGATGTCACCATTAATCACATGTTCCTTACCTTGAAGAACAAAAGTAATTGTAGCATTTACAGAATAAAAAACTGCCGATTCCCAGATGGCTTTAATTACCTCAAAATAAAGAGTGGGGGCTTCGAGCATAGCCTTGGAGAGCTTGCAGTTCTGGATGAACCTCATCATAGTGTGATATGATGCGATCTTCTCCTCAAAGTCCACCAGAGCTGTGAAGTTGTTCTTCTCGTATGTGAACCCAGTGAGTGACATTATTTTGCTTACAGGTGCCATCGGTAACAGCTTAGAGCAGAGAGAAATTAGTCTTGAGAGAAAAGAGGGTTTCTTGCCTTAGTGAATTTTTGGAGAAAGATAGAAGAGAATGAGCTGAGAGTAAAATTTAATTTATACTCCCCCAAAATAATTCACTAATTAAATCAGAATAATTGAAAGAAATTATCTGATTGGGCAAGAAAGTAACCGTTTAAAGATAATGGAGTGAAAAGTAAAATCACGAATTTACTGTAATTACACACACGTATTGTACGCAGGTACCTACGGATAAGATTGTGACTTTAACGGTTACGATTAAACTTAAATATCTACGGATAGAATTGTTGTTGGTCCTTGACTATTGCAGAAGGGGGGGGGGGTTGACTGCAATACTGATAAAGCTCAATCTACGTTTCAACAACAAAAGCTAATATTAATGTTTATCAGTTTATGAATTGCAAACACAAGTAGACACACGAGTAATTCCCACAAAATAAATGTTTTATTTATTTTGCAATGGGTTGCTACAACCTCAAGAAAATGTTTGTTTTCTTGAGCTTCAGTTTCTCGAGTGATTCAATTACAAAGAATGGATTGATAGATGGTCTTAGTAAACTAATCCTATCACTATCAACACAGGTCTAGTGAAGCTGCTGTCATTTTCAAGTGGCAGCTTCTTACAAATTGCCTACCCTGAATCTTTCCTAAATTGCTATACAAACAGCTTATCAGTACATAACAAAGCAATCTAGAAACTTTCCATATTAAGCTAACACAATTCAGTAGATGTAGATTTGTCATACTCTGGAATTGGTGAGCTTTGTCATGTGATCTCTCAAGTTTCGGTCGTAGTCTTGCAGACTTGTTGCAGTGTTGGGATACTGCAACACGCCTGTTTCTTGAACATCCAAACTGTCACAAGTTTGACTGGGTAGATCCCCAATACAAATGATATCCCTTCATGACAGTATCCTGATGGCTAAGCTTGTTGTCACGGAATTGCGCTTTTGGTGACAATACAGAATCCCCGCATAAGGTGCTGTCAGGATTTCCAAGCTTGTTGTCAGGCTATGGTAAAGTTGCTATCAGAGGGCTTCCGCCAATGTTGCTGTCAGAGTGAATGTACTGTCGTGACTTGCAACATGTTATCTTCAAATAACCTTACTGTCAATGCTGTGACACTAACATTTATTCTTGTTGTCCATCTTGAGCACTTCTTGAGGCTTGAACAAACAAATGAACTTCTACCAAGATGTACTAGACTCTTATTAGCAGCAAACAAAAATGGTTACATAGACATACTCTGGCTGTGACAGTATGTTCATACTTAATAAAATTAAGTACATAAAGTATCTAGTTAAGTTGTCTCATATCTATCATCCATAAATCCTAACAATCTCCCCCAATTTGTTTTTATGGAAAATAATAACAAATTTACAATTAGTACATGCTGACAACTTAACTAACCAAGATCAGAATTGACAGAGAATTTTTACTTAGCTTCAGATTTCTTCTTCTGTCTTGCTTCATCCTCTCTGTTGAGAGCTTTTTTCAGAATCTCCTTGAGTCCTTCCACCATTGCTTTCTCATCAGGAAGAATGGCATCATCTTCAATTTCATCAATGTACTTCTGGACTACTTTGGAGAGACATACTCTTGCATCCTGAAGGTCTATCCATAATTCTTGACCATATGCATAAGTTCTGAACTGTAATGCACCATTTCCAAGTTTAAATCTTCTTCCAGGATATGCATTGAGGGTTTTCCTTCTTGATTTATCTAGCTTTGAATATTCACCCTTTCTTTTACTCAGAATTTCCTCAATCTCAAAAGCACACACCTGTTCTAGTGGATGAGTTGATCCAATCACCAAGAAGAGTAGATCCTTTAAGGCACTTGTCTTTAGCTTATAAAAGCTTTCAATAAGGATCTCTTCATTTATGAATTTGATCCTTAGTGGACTTTCAAGTACCCAAGGTTGGTAATTGGGATCTTCACTTTCAACTCTATTGGCTTCTTTGCATTTATTCAAGAATGGAGCTTCCATATCTTCAGTGGCTTCACTTTCTGTAGGATTTGAAGGTCCTTCTTGACCTGGATGGGTTTGTATTTCTTCTTCAGGAAGATCATCTTCATACTCAGCTATTTCTTCATCAGAATATTCAAGTAGGTGAGCAATGTCAGCATCATCATACATTGACCATTCCCCAAACTTCTGATAGAATTCTTCATCCCTCTCAGCTTTGTATGCTAAAATGTGGTTCGTAACTTTCTCAGGGACATTATCATAGCCTTGCATTAGATTAACCATCCTTACCAGGTAGAAGTAATCAATCCTCCTTGCTTTTGTTCTCCTTCTGAATGAAAGAGTTGCCGATACATCATGTGAGGTTACCTTCATGGTAAAATCCTTTTCAACTATCACAGACTGTGATGCACCAAGCCAAAGAGTATATTTAGATGCTTCTTTGTTGTTATCCAACTTCACTTCAACATTCTTGATTTCCATAGATTCTTTTTACAAAAGATCCAAAGAGCTGTAAAGTTTTGACTGGATGGGCTTCCTCAGTTTTCTGCCAAGTCCAGTGGCTTTCTCGTTTCCTGAGTACTTGTGTTTCCCTTTCTTTGCTTCTGTACTCTCCTCAGGTTCAGGTTCCTGTCTAGAAAACCAAGCCCCTGCTAAGGATTTTGTCCTTTTAGGTTTGACAGTAGACTTGATTCAATCCTTGACAACATCTTTGTTGACAGTGTCCTCTATGACAGTATCTTCTTTGACAGTGTCTTCTGTGACAACTTCTTTCATGACAGCTTCCTTGAGGACAGTGTCTTCTGTGACAGCTTCTTTGGTGACAGTATCTTTTTCAGCATTTATATTGTCTATGGCACATCTTAAAATACTTGCCTCCAAAGCTTCAACTATTACAGACTCCTCTTCTTCTGTAACTCCAGCATCTTTCTTTTCTTGCACAAGAGCTTCTTCTTTATTTTCCTCCTGGGATTTAGATCCAACATTCCCAGAGGTGCTTTCACTAGCATTTCCTGCTCCTCCAGTTCCTCCACTACCATCCAACTCATCATCATCATCAAAAGGAACATCATAGGAGCAGCTTTCTCCTTGTTCGGCTCTGTTGGAGTTTGCTTTGGAGATCATCTTCTTCATAGTAGAACTTAGTTCCTTGTCCCTTTTCACCAGCAAGTCATAGATTGCTTTGACAGCAAGAACTCTTTCCTTGTTGGCTTTAGAGTTGAGAATCATATTTAACACCTTCAAGATTGACCTTGACTCCATTGTTGAAGTGCCTCCTAGACTCATGTATGCACATCTCCTGCTACCACTTTTAGTGGTACTTTCATAGTAGACACATAATGGATTGGTGTAGACTTCTGGGAGTTTCTCAGCAATTAAGTTCATCATTTGCAGATGTAAAATCTCATTGAAGACTGTTTGGTTTGCTGTGATTTTGTTCTTCATTACTGTTAGCACCTTTGCTGGAAGACTCTGCAACAGCTATATAGTAATGAACATGGATATCGTGTTTAAGTACACATCAATAGCCCACCTCCTTTCTTCATTGATCTTTATACATACACTGGTGATTTTCTCTTTAAGCAAGGTTGAGCAGTTACTCAACTTTCTGCTTGGTTCCTTCATAGCTCCCTCAACTATCCTGTAGAAATCCTCATCATGATTCTTCAAAGTGCTTTCCCTATAGTCAACCATTAGGGCATTGGCATGTTCTTGGCTGAACTCTGTTCTTTCACTCCAAGTGTTTCCTGACAAGATGTATTCAGGCATCTTGTCTTTCCCTTTTCCCAACCTGTTCTGCTCCTCCTTTTTTCTCCATTGCTTTTCAAGAGCACTCACCTTTGGAGTTGGATTTGGCTCTCTTATTGTCACAGGAGGTAGTATTGGGTTCTTGGAAGGAACATCCCTTTTCATAGCTTCCAGGGCTTCTTTGGACATTAGAACTGTTTCTCCAGCCATCTCATATTCAAAGAGATTTTCAGTGTCTTTCATTTGCTCCCCCTTACTTCCTGAATCTCCTTTAGTTCCCCTTTTCTTCTTTGCAGGCACTGATCTCCCCTAGTTGCAGGCTCCCCCTCACTCCTTGAAACCTTTTTTCCATGCTCCCCCTGAACAACATCCTTCCTGGTGACACCTACTGATTCTACCTTTTGTAAATCTGATCTTGCCCTTTTCTCCCCTTAGGTAAGTTGGCAGCATCAATACTGGCAGACAGAACTTGTATGGCCTCCTGAATGCTAGAGAAGCTAGTGGCCACCATTGTAGACAGGCTGTCAAGCTTGGATTCCATGGAGAGGCACCTGTTCTCTAGAGCAGTAAACCTGAGTGCAGAAGAGGAGCCACCTGTCCTTGTCCTTCTTGGGGGTGAAGGAAAAGACTGGGGCTTGGAGGCTATGGGGGTTCTCACACTCTCAGTGTTTTTCTGAGTGATCTCATCACTCCTCACAAAAGAACTCTCATGGCCTAATGCCTGGAAATGCGGGGCTCCCTCAAAGTCACTCTGGACATGCTCAAGTCCCTCACCTTTTTCCAGCTCATTTGGCTGCCTCTCATTTTTATGTTCACCTCTCTTTTCTTTTATCTCTCTTTTCTTTTGCACACCCTCACTCATCCTCGATGCATGGGTAGGAGCAGTACTTACATGAAATGAAATAGATGGTTTAGAATGTACCTTTAAGAACTGAGATAGTGGCACATCATCATCAGAGACATCTTCAATAAGGACAGCATCAACATCAGGTTGTGTGGAGGTGACAGGAGCTTTGACAGGAATGTTACTGTTAGTTGGAAGAGTGACAGTAGGTTCCACTGCATCTTGGACAGCAGGTTGGGCTGTGACAGCAACTTCTTCTGAGTCCTTGACAGCAGGGTCACCCATGACAGCAACATGCACAGTGTCTTTGACAGCAACTGAGGCTATGATAGCATCTTCCCTAAGGTAAGATGCTCCTTGGAGATTGAACAAAGTACTGGCTGTTTCATTTTCTAGCAAAGTTGTACTTTGCTCTTTCTCAGTGTTTGAAGGAGTGGTGTCCATCTCACTTTGAGAAATGGGTTCTTGTGGACCACTTTATGGGGGCTCATCCATGATTGGAGATGGATGATCAAAACCTGAAGGGTTGGGACTGTCCCCCTCTCTAGGTTGTGGAGAAGAAACAAATGAATGTGTAGGGAAGGAAGAAGGTGAAAGTGGAGAAGAGAATAATGGCTGCTTCTCAGATGGAACTTGAGAAGCATCAATAGGGGAAGTGAAGTCCTCACTGTGTCCTGACTCCATGTGTGTTTCTGCAAGTGGAGACTCCTCATGAGTTGGAACATGAGGGTGTGTAGACTCTTTACAGGGTGCCTTGGGAGATAGGCCAATTTCAATAGATGTCCCTTGTTGAGAAGGCACATCTAGAGAGGAGTTTATTTCCCTATTTTCCTCTACAGTCTTTTGGGAGACTGCAGGGTGGCTGACAGTGGTTTTGGTCCTCTTAGCTCTCTTCTTCTTAGGCTCAGGAGGAACCATTGTTGGTTCTATTTGACTACCTTCCTTATTTGCTGCACTAGGTGCAGGAACTCCCTCTTGACTCTCAGCACTACCACCAACACCAGTTTCTAGGGGTCTTTTTCCGGTTTTTTGTAAGGCTTGTCTCTGTACTTTGGGAAGTCTAGAGAACCTAGGCTGAGTGTATGGGGTAGAATGAAGGTTAGCTGAACTTGGGTCTAGTCCAGCTTCATTCTCAATAGTGAAGGTATCAAAACCAGAAGGCAATGGAAAATCAAGGTTAGTCACTTAATCAACCATGTGTATGGTGAAACATAGTGGAATATATGCATTCAAATTTTGTGAGGTGAGAGTTGTGTAAGTGTTTCTTTTCAGTACAGGGCACACCTCTAAGCGAGGGGCATTCTCATCAAAGTCACAGAAAGAATTAATGCACAACATTAAAAAGCGAGGATAGATGTTTACCTTCTTACCTATGGCAGCCTTGAAGTGTGCCATGAGCAGCTTTCCAACATCCACTTTGTACCCATGAACAAGAGAATGAGTGAGATTCTTGATGTAGGTGGGAATTCCATTACAGCTTGTCGTCTTGGTAGAGAACACTTTCACCATAGCATCAAACACCATGCTCCACTCCTTGCGGAGATATTTCCTGTCCATTTCACCAGAAGGGTACCACTTTGTTGTTCCCTCTTCAAGAATTGGTCCAGAATACCCAATTTTCAAGAAGAGCTTCTTCAGGGTCTCATCACTGGCAAGCTCAGAATAAGACTTTCCTGGTTCCAGCACAATTCCTAGAGCTGCATTGATGCCCTGAGCATTGAGAGAGTAGCTGTGCTCCTTGATTTTGAACTGAATGGAGGAGATGTCACCATCTTCGTGAGCAACTGCTGTCTCCCAGAAACTTTCAATCCTGTATAGGTCAAGAACATGAGTAGAGGTAATTGCATACCCGAGGTAGTACTTATTTAGGAAATAAACAAGCCCTTTGAAACCCTCACTAGCATTACTTGGAGAGTAGATGCTAGCAAAGTTGGTTTGTGAAATTGATTGTTTGGGGGCCATTTTTGCTTGTTGAGAGAAGAGAGAGAGCAGAAGATGAATTGCTTGGAGAGAAGAGAAAGGAGAGTGTTGTGTTTGCTTTTTGAGAACAGTTGTATGTTTGATGAATTTAGAGGGAAGTTCAAGCGTTTAACTGACAAAGTGGAAAAGTGAAATCGTGTCTTAACCCAATTAACAGTCACGTGGGTTTATTGGCTGATTTCTCTCTCCTCGTGGAGGAAGTGTGTCCAATTTTAACGGTCCACTACTTTGACAGTAACCTGTGCGCTCAGAACAACCGTGTCAGTAACTTTGGTGTGATGACATCATGTTTCGCGTGACAGAAACATTTCGCACAAAACTTACTGTCATTGTTAAGTTCTCACATGACAGTATCTTTTACAAGTCATGACAGAAAGTTGTTTACTGCTGTCGAGAAGCTAACTGTCATATAACCGTGACAGCTACTTTTTGTGATGACAGCAACCTTTGTAGGAAAACAACAACTGTCGAGACTTTGTATTGAAATTGTTATGATTAAAAACTTAACTGAAGAGACACCAGTTAAACATATGAAATATTTATTACTGATCCATCATTCATCCAAAACAATATACAACCAGTTAAGCAATTAATCAACACACACAGGAAGCAAATAGAAATTACAGAAGGAGAAATTTTATTAATTTTATTAAATGAAGAAGGGTAAAATACTACAATTGGTGAGATTAACTATTCTCTACAGTCTTTCTTAACCAATTCTAGAACTTCTTCCCTAACTTCCTCTTCTGAGGTTCCTTCGTCCTTGAGGAGTGCTTGAAACTCCTTTTCCTCTTCCTGCACCTTAGCTGTAACACCCCCAGATCCGTGGTCAGGAATCTGGGTTGTCACGCTTCATCAATTATACAATACCTGCATTACTTACAATATTCTAATAATACAACTCCAAAGACCCCAATCACTTACGCACACACACACAAGTTACAACCTTGGAAATGAGAAACAAAAGTAACATTTGTTATTACAAATCAAATGTACTAACCAGGATCTCATCTATTATTTACAACCTCTACCTGAAGTTACAATAATAGACATCACCATTCTATACAAGGTTTAATAATACAAACCTACTCGAAAACAATTCTTACTAATTCAGTCTGCAACTATTCTGCTCACACCGGCAGTATCCATCCTGCTGAACTAACTCAAGGGTGGTCTCTCCATCCCCTAGCTCTCGTAACACGAGGTGAATCAGCAACGTTTTCTTCCTGCTGAAAGTTTTAATAAAGCAAGAATGAGCTAATAGCGCTCAGCAAGAAATCTATCCCAGTTTAAATCTTTAAACCTTGAGGGTAAATAATCCATATAGAATCCATGTTTAAAAACTACTAGGGTTTGACCCCAAAATAGTATACCGTTCAAAATACCGTATGACTTATAATCATACTCAAATACTCTTCGCGAATCATTTAGAAGTCCTTGGTATCAATATAATAACCAAACCTTAAAACATATCTTTTTAAAATAGATATTAACCATTGGAATCAAGGCTTAAAGCCTATCCATTGATTCAAAATACTATACAGTTCAACATACTGTATATCTTAAATACCTTCTCGACATATATACACACATATCTATTTAGATATCTCATTCTGTTCAAAATACTGTAAAATATCAGTAATGAACACCTTTTCGACTCTGTTGTGTTGTGGTATATAAAAGAAGCAAGAATGAGCACTATAGCTCGACAATAAGATATAGCATCATAATCATATATGTAAGCTGATATCATAATTGAAAACCTTTGAAACTCCGTTCATATACAAAACGATATGTTTAAATATTCTTTTCGTCAAAACAGGCCATACAGTACCACTACTGTATGAGGAACGTCATTACTCATCACTGCCACATTATCAGTAACTCAGCACTTTGGCTTTTGTTACAGTGTGCAGCACAACTCCAATTGGAGGGAAGGGACCTTTTTCCGGAGCACGCCACAATACATGATGATCAGTCGTTGTATCGTACTCACACTTTTCTACTAGTAGATGGACGACATCTTAACACGATTATCACCCTAGCCGCATACGGGCTTTGTATCTGCTGGACTATCCCACAACCTCCTACGCGAGATAAGTGCTGGACTGCCCAGCAGCCTCTTACGCTATAATCAGAGATACTATCCAACAGCCTCCTTCACGTTTCCTCCTGGTCCCGGATAAAATCAATGAAACGTGAATTGGAATTTAATCCTATTTCCCCCAAGTACAAATACTTGTCAAAACTTTGCAACAGTTCAGATTCCTTACTCCTGAATATTTGAAGGGAGTAAGTCATAGTGTGGGTTGACATCAGTCAACGAAACTACGAATGATTACCACGTATTTTGAAATCATGACCTGGGAGTTTATCGACATTTTCAGAGTTTAAGAAGTTTGAAATTCTTTGATTGAATAGGGGAGTCACCCCCAACTATAGGTACTCTAGAGGAATAGAGGAAGAAAAACTATTTCCTCGACTCCTGGAACTGGATTCCCAAGTTTTGATGAGTTAGAAAATATTTAATCGCATTTAAATATTTTTAATAAACTTAAGATAATATTTGGGAATCTCTGTTTTAATCATCCTTCTGAAATCCAGAAATATTTGCTTATATGCTAGAACCATAAATAATAATATAATAAGGTTCTATGATTTTTAAATCATATTTGGAATATTTAATAAATATCCAAATAATAAATATTGAATTATTTTTCAATAATATTCCACTTAAGTGAATACTCAAATAATATTCACTTACTTAAATAAATATTCAAAATAATATTTTTAATAATATTATTTAATACCTTACTTTAAATATCCAATAATATTAATATATATATATATATATATATTGGAATATTTAATCAACATATATAAAATATAGCTGTCCCTGGACCCTCCAGTTTCTGACAGTATAATCAAGTCAAAATAGTAATTTAACTCCCGGTCTAATATTTTAAAATCATCGTACGAGTGCTCTATCCTTAGAGCCTTTAAAACCTCGGTTTATATCTAGTATTTACATAGCATATAAACCTTATATCTTATAAAGCTTTTTATCAAAAGCATAATCAGTTATAAATCTTTTCACAACATTAAAGCAGGATATATATCACGTACACAACAGTAAATCACAACAACATCACTTATATTATGTAGGGTTTGAAAACTTGCATGCATATATCATATGCATATACTACATCTCAACATTTTTAATACCATCACATCTATATACGATGTAAGGTTTGAAAGCATGCATGATATCATATCATATGCATACACTACATCTCAACATTTTTAATACCATTACATCTATATACGATGTAAGGTTTGAAAGCATGCATGATATCATATCATATGCATCATCAGTATAAGTAATGGAAAACATAGCATGGAATGAGAAAACTTGCCTCGGGTCCTTGGTTGTTAGGGGTTCGAGAATTTTCCGGGAAATCTATAAACAAAGAAATATTCGATCAGTCCCCTGGCTTAATCATTTAAAGTGCATTTAACTTAAGCACTAACGTTCTATTAACGAACATCAAATGTCTCGCTCTTGGTCACTTATAACCTCATGACATTCCTTAAACTCTTAAGTCAAAAGTTTGGTTGATAATCCATTCACAAAACCCAAGTACTTTACCATTACTAAACTTATGGTTTTACTATCCCCTTAAGGGCATTCCACTTGCGCAACTTTGATTCTCGCATTTTTATAAAATTGAAAAATCATCTTTTTAACACGAAACCTTCTAGGTTACTTTCCTAACTGTCCATACTAGTATCCACCTTAATTTCATGACCTATGTCCATTTTTAAAGGGCTTGATCATATGCTCAAAGTTAATATAGTGAACTACTTAGTTACCCGAAAACACTTTTACTAAAACGGGGTTTTCTCCTAAACCGTAAATCGAAACGATACGATTCTTGCGCTTACGTAAACTAGAAACAATCCTCTACACACTTATGTTCATAACTGAGCCAGAATATACAGTTACATTTTCGGATTCTAGGCAGTTTTTAGAGTTAACGAAAATCGGACATTATGACGGCTAGAACGGAGATGTTTCCGAGATTTAAATCTCATTCAATTCAACTCCAAGACTCATCATCAACCTCAAACAATCCATAAATATTATTTTAAACATCATACCAGTTCAATCTAGTGAAACCCACATCACAAAACCTTTCTTAACTCATGTCAAAGTACTTATAAACTAAGCATAATACAAGAACTAAGCATACAAGCATTCATCTTCACCAACTAAGCTAAACTCCATTAAAACTACATCTCACCTAACTGTAAAACATGAAAAACGAACATGATAATCAAGGAGGTGAGGAGAGTGATTACCCTAGATAAGTAGATCTTCTCGAGGGCTTCGATTTGAGTGGTAGAACGTGAAAATACGCCGAACGAAACCCAAGTTATCGCCATTTCTTCTTCCTCCATTTTTGCTTCCTCTTACCTTCGAATTTTTTTTGAAGAAATGGGGGAGATAGAGTTTAGATCAGATGGTAGGTTTGTGTGGTGTATTTTGGTGTATTTTGGTGGAAATAATTGTGGTGATGTGTTTAAAATTTGTGGTAGAAAAATTGTGTGGCTCACAACAAGCCAACAATGCTCTCACATGGCTCGTTAAGCACCACATCTTCCGTGCACTCATTTTTATTCTACTTTCTCGAGTCCTTGATCTCGTTTTCAAATTCCGATGCACAATTAGTCATCATTTAATTCCACAAAGCTCCCTCTGAAATTTTAAATCGTTTGGAGTCCGGAAATTTTTACTATTCATTTGGGATCGTTTTTTATCGCTTAAATCATCTTAATTCCAGAATTACTTATTCTCAAATTCCAACGAGTCCCACATATGATCTTATATGATACTTCTCCTTTGGTTAGGGTTTAATCCATAATTCATTACGCTTCTGTTTCGCGATAGATTCAAGTGATTGTAAAAACGTTTCTCTGTACCAAGGCTAGGGGATATCCTCTTGATCTTTTATTGTCTTGGCTTAATATATGATCATAGATTTCTCACCTTGGCTTAAGATATGATCATGGATTTCTCATTCTACATACTTTCTCAAAATGATCAAATCAATACATCCTTGATTGTCCGATGAATAGTGATCAAAATTTAAAGTTGGAATCTCCCGATTCTGATCGCGTTTACATTCATTTATTTTCCTTATACATCACTAATATAACTACGAAACATTCATTCCATGTCTTCCACATAGCGTGGTCTAAAAATATCATCAACATTTACTATTCATCAAAATATTTTTTAACTAAGTCCAAAATTTGGGGTTATTATAGTCTCCCCTTCTTAAAAGGATTCCGTCCCGGAATCTAAGAAAATAGCTGAGGTTACTCTTTCAATATAGAAAATCCCAGTTTCCAGGTTGGCTCTTCAACCCTCTGGTTTCATTACAATACTTACTCATTCCTGTCTGTGATATCTACCGGGCGCTTTATATAAGCCAATTCTGGTTGTACTCTTATACACCCATTTTCTATTAACATCCGACTACTATTGCAGTCGACGGTACAACGCTTACCGTACCTTCGGTTGTCTGAAATGTTTCTTTCGGTCGGTCCGTCGGTCTGAGGATCCTACGTAGTGCTCGCGCTTAATCTCATTGCCAAACACGTTTGGAAAAATCCTCCCGAATCGGGAGTTCAATCATTGGTCCTTATCTAACACGATGGTGACTGGAACTCCACGTCACCCAACTATCTCTTTCGTAACTCTTTGATTAAAGATCTCTTGCTGATAATAAATATGAGTAGACTTATTTAATCCATCAATTATAACTCAATTGACGTCATAGTTCGACTTGATTCTTGTTGATCCTATCACAAAATCCATTACAGTACAATTACATTCCTAATCAGGAATCTCTACTAACTGTGATAGTCAACTAGGTCTTTGTTCTGCCTTCATTTTCTGACATGTCCAATATTTATTTAGCAATCAATAACATCCTTTTTATCTATCCGACCACCTATAACATTTCCTTAACATTCTTTACCCTTTTTTTTACTCTCCGTGTAGTTGTCTCTTTATGACAGATCTTTATTCCTTAATTCGTTCTGGCTCAATCAGGACTTTTAAATAATCATTTATCTCTTTGAACATTAGGAACCCAAACTCGGTAAAACAAATACCTCATGATTCCTTTATCATCTTTCTCATTCTTTAATTCTTTCTTCAACATTGACTTTATACCTTCACTCTTCATTCGTTCTTGACATAACTTGATTTTCTGTAGCAATTCCGGTTACATTGCAATCTCAAATAGTCTCTCAGTACCATTTCTGGTTATCTTAACCTCAATTTCCATTTTCTCAATCCTTGGATCAACTTTATCCGACGATGTTATCATCTTAAGTCTCTCTTTCCTACTAAGGGCATTGGCCACCACATTGGCCTTCCCTAGGAGGTAAAGAATCCCACAGTCAAAATCCTTGATTCGCTTTAGCTATCTTTTCTGTTCTCATGTTAAGTTCTTTCTGGGAAAGTGTATCTAATGCTCTTATGATTTGTATAAATCTCGCATTTCTTTCCATACAATTAGTGCCTCCAAATCTTTAAAGCGAAAACTATCGCTGCCAATTCTAAGTCATGTGTAGGGTATCTAGATTCATATTCCTTTAATTGTCTGGATGCATACGCAATTACCTTTTCGTGCTGCATAAGCACACACCCTACTTCTTTATGAGATGCGTCACTATAGATCACAAAACCTCCCTTCCCGTCTGGAAGTACCAGCACAAGGCGGTGACTAGTCTCTTCTTTAATTCCCAGAAACTTTTCTCACATTTCTCGGTCCATTCAACTTTTCAGTCTTTCGAGTAAGTCTGGTCAGTGGGGCTGCTATTTTAGCAAAATCTTGTACACATCTTCGGTAATATCCGGCTAAATCCACAAAATTTCTCACCTCGATTGGTGTGGTTGGTCTTTCCCAGTTCGAAACAGCTTTTATATTAGCGAGGTCAACCAACACCTCTTCACTGTTGACCACATGTCCTAAAAACCGTACTTCCCTTAGCCAAAAATCGCACTTTGAGAACTTGGCATATAACTTTTCTCTCCTCAGTGCTTCTAACACTATCCTCAAACGTTCTGCATGTTCTTCCTCGGTCTTTGAGGTAAACCAAAATATTGTCGATGTCACTATGACACACTTATCCAAATACTTCTCGAAAACTCGCTTCATCAAGTCCATGAAAGTTGCAAGGGCATTCGTTAGCTCAACGACATCACTAAAAACTCGTAGTGTCCATACCTGGTGTGAAACACAGTCTTGGGTACGTCCTCAGGTTTAATATTCAACTGGTGGTATCCAGTTCTCACATCAATCTTTGAGGATTTAACTACACCATGCAGCTGATCGAACAAATCACCGATCCTTGGCAGGGGTATTCATTCTTAACAGTTAGCCTATTCAGCTTTCGATAGTTTATGCACAGCCTCATGCTGCCGTCCTTTTTCTTCATCAATTAACACGGGTGCATCCCACGGTGACACACTTGGTCTTATCATTCCTTTCCCTAACAATTCCTACAATTGAGCGACTAATTTCTTCATCTCGACTGGAGCTAGTCGGTACGGGGCCTTCGAAACTGGCGCCGTTCTTGGAGCTAATTCTATGGCAAAATTTATTTCTCTATCGGGTGGTAACCCTGGGAGATCTTCTAGAAATACATCCTCGAATTCGTTGACAACAGGGATATTCTGTACACTAGGTACTTCCCGTTTCGTATCCATCACAGAGGCTAAACAAGTTTCACCTCCTTGGAGGTCAAACGTTCCCTCGTCCGACAATCTAAATTCTTACTTTCTTTCTTTCTCAATTTATTCGCGTTTCATACTCTATTTTCTTTATGCCCATTTCTTTCTCGTCCACTTTGCTTCCATTTCTATCACAGTCGTTTTATCAACCAAAGTAACCTAATCAGTCGTTTCGAACACTCCGTTATTCTGAATTCGCATCATGCAAAACAAACCTTGGCAATTTCCGTATTCTTCAATTCATAATTTATCAGGCTCATTTGTTTTAGCTCTAAGCTTCAACACTCTCTTTTTCCAAATACTAAGGAAAATACTTGCATGGTACCAAGAATACTTCAAGCAACAAAATATTTTATAAAATATTTTTAAGAATTCTCGTCGAATGGGTGACCTTATTAGGTCTCAATCAATTATCATTTGGAAATTTCATCATCACAATTCACTGCATATAAAATGCATTGTTGTAACACCCCCAGATCCGGGGTCAGGAATCTGGGTTGTCACGCTCCATCAATTATACAATACCTGCATTACTTACAACATTCTAATAATACAACTCCAAAGACCCCAATCACTTACGCACACACACACAAGTTATAGCCTTGGAAATGAACAACAATAAGTAACATTTGTTATTACAAATCAAATGTACTATCCAGGATCTCATCTATCATTTACAACCTCTACCTGAAGTTAAAATAATAGACCTCACAATTCTATACAAGGTTCAATAATGCAAACCTACTCGAAAACAATTCTCACTAATTCAGTCTGCAACTGTTCTGCTAACTCCGACAGTATCCATCTTGTTGAACTAACTCAAGGGTGGTCTCTCCATTCCCTTGCTCTCGTAATACGGGGTGAATCGGCAATGTTTTCTTCATGCTGAAAGTTTTAATAAAGCAAGAATGAGCTAATAGCGCTCAGCAAGAAATCTATCCCAGTTTAAATCTTTAAACCTTTAAGGTAGATAATCCATATAGGATCACAGTTTTTATACTACTAGGGTTTATCCCCAAAATAGTATCCCGTTCAAAATACTATATGACTTATAATCATACTCAACTACTCTTCATAAATCATTTAGAAATCCTTGGTATCGATATAATGAACCAAGTCTCAAAACATATCTTTTTAAAATAGATAGTAAACATTGGAATCAAGGCTTAAAGCCTATCCATTGATTCAAAATACTATACAGTTCAACATACTGTATATCTTAAATACCTTCTCAACATATATACACGCATATCTATTTAGATATCTCATACTGTTCAAAATACTGTAAAATATCAGTAATGAACACCTTTTTGAAGTTGTTGTGTTGTGATGTATAAAAAGAAGCAAGAATGAGCATTATAGCTCGACAATAATATATAGCAACATAATCATATATGTGAGGTGATATCATAGCTGAAAGCTTTTAAAACCTCATTCGTATATAGAATGATATATTGAATACTCTTTTCGTCAGAACATGCCATGCAGTTCAAATACTATACACGGAACATCATTGTTCAATTTCTGTCACATTACCGGTAACTCAACACCTAGGCTTTCGTTACAATGTGCAGCACAATTCCAAGTGGAAGAAGGGGATATACTGGAACACACGATACACGGTGATCAGCCGTTGTATCGTAACGTAACTTTTCTACTAGTAGAAGGACGACTTCCTATTTGGTTATCACCCTGGCCGCATTCGGGCCCATTATGCTACCTGACACCTATTTCATTGCCGAGCATAGGGTCATACTACCTGGCACCTATTTCATTGCCGAGTATGACTTCGTACTACCTGGCACCTATTTCATTGTCGAGCACGATTTCGTACTACCTGGCACCTATTTCATTGCCAAGCACGGATTATTTCCAGTCCCTTGATGAATCCTATCCTTATATCTGGAACCGAATTTAATCGTTGTTCCCCGAGCGTAGACTAGCTCGTTGATAGGTATGAACTTATTACCATACTTACTTCCGGAAATGTTGAGGAAGTAATAATACTATGTGGGTTGACTATTGTAAACTGACCTCGATCCTCGAATAAAACATTTCGAAATCACGACCTGGGAGTTTTTGTAAAATATCATTAGTTCTGATGATTCAGAACTCGAAAATATACTCACTTTTAATGAAAGAGGCAAGTGAAATCATATATTCACTTCCTGGAATGGATTCCCAATTTTTGATAAGCCCAAAACCTTAATCATCATTTGAGATAAATAATTAAAAGTAGTTGGCAACCCCTACTATAATCGCATATATCTTTTTGAGATCAGAAAATATTTTAAATAACTATTGGAACCTTACGTAATATTTAGATAAGGTTCTATGATTTTTAAATCATTTTTGAAATATTTTTAATAAATATTCAATTAATAAATATTGAATTATGATTCAATATAATTCCACTTAAGTGAATATTAAATATTCACTTAATTAAATAAATATCCAAATAATAAATATTGAATTATCATTCAATAAGATTCCACTTAAGTGAATATTTAAAATAATATTCACTTAATTTAATAAATATTCAAAATATTATTTTTAATAATATTATTTAAATATCTCACATTATATATCCAATAATATATATATTGGAATATTTAATCAACATTTTAAAATATAACTCTCCCTGGAACCCTCCAGCTTCTGACAGTATAATCAAGACCAAAATACTAATTTGACTCCCGGTCTAAGTTTTAAAATCATCGTACTAGTGCTCTATCCTTAGAGCCTTTAAAACCTCGGTTTATATCTACTATTTACATAGCATATAAACCTTATATCTTATACATCTTTTTATCAAAAGCGTAAACAGTTTATAAATCTTTCACAACATTAAAGCAGAATATATATCACAAACACAACATATATCACAACAACATCACTTATATGATGTAGGTTTTAAAAGCATGCATCTATCATATGCATATATTACATCTCATCATTTTTAATACCATCACATCTATATACGATGTAAGGTTTGAAAGCATGCATCTATCATATGCATATATTACATCTCAACATTTTTAATACCATTACATCTATTTACGATGTTAGGTTTGAAAGCATGCATGATATCATATCCTATGCATCATTAGTATAAGTAACGGAAAACATAGCATGGAATGAGAAAACTTGCCTCGGGTCCTTGGTTGTTATGGGTTCGAGAACTTGCCGGAAAATCTATAAACAAGGAAATACTCGATCAGTCCCCTGGCTTAATCAATTAAAGTGCATTTAACTTAAGCACTAATGTTCTATTAACGAACATCAAATGTCTTGCTCTTGGTCACTTATAACCTCATGACATTCCGTAAACTCTTAAGTCAAAAGTTTGGGTGGAAATCTATTCTCAAAACCCAAGTACTTTACCATTACTAACTCATTGTTTTTAACCATCCCCTTAAGGGTATTTCACTCGCGCATGCAACTTTTGTTCCCGCATTTTTATAAAATCGAAAAATCATTATTTTAACACGAAACCTCCTCGGTTCCCTTCCTAACTGTCCATACTAGTATTCACATTAATATGTCGACCCAATTACATTTTTTAAAGGGTTTGATCACAATCTCAAAGTTCATGCAGTGAACTACTTAGTTATCCGAAACCGCTTTCACTAAAACGGATGTTTCTCCCAAACCGTAAATCGAAACGATACGATTCTTTCGCCAAAACAAACTAAAAACCAGATTCTACATGATCATGGCTAGAAAGCCTTATGGTTATTCCTTTAAGGTATCCGTGATCTCTGTCCAAACTTCCTAAGTGAAATCCGACATGGTAACGATGCTTAAACGTGATTCCCGTGTTTAAAACACTCCAACAATCCACTAATCAACAACCAATCAACCATACCTCTAATTACTCATATCAACCAACTTATAATATGCCCTAACAACTTCATACCAATACTCACAAGTTCAACCATCAAAATAATCACCATAACCAAGGATTCAATCTCTTATTCTTACTAACATAAACCATCATCAAACTAACCATAATAATCAAAGTATAACTAAGGGTTTGAGATGTTTATACCTTCCTTGATTCTTGGTATACACTAAATATAGCTTAACTATCCTTTCTTGAGCTTTAAACATCCTTAACTAGCTTAATCTTCAAGAACAAAATCAAGAACACAAGTTAGTATTCCCGGATTTACTATTCACCCTCAATTTTGATCCAATATTCGACCATGCTACACTTCTTGGATGGCCATGAAATTTTGAACGTACCTTGGGTATATATTGAGGGAGCTATGGTCCAAATTGGTGATTTTAGGATGAGTAGATTTTGAGTTATGAATGTTTCTTTGCTCCTTGCTCATGCTGGGCAGAAATTTGAAGAAGTGGGGAGAATACTTGCTTTGCTTTTCTTTTGATTTTCTTTTCTTTCTTTTCTTTGTCAAATAAACACTAAATAAAAGCTAGTTAATTGTGTGGTCTCTAATTGGCCTTGTCATCCAAAGACACATGTCACATAGCTTGTGGTTTTGTGGTGAAAGTGGTGACAAGGTGGTGATTCATCACCTTGTCATCACTTTGTCACACCTATGACATCCTCATGCGTCATGCTTATGTCATAATTTGTGTCGTCAATCCTCTTATATGTTGCACTTGATGATCTTATATGATACTTCCCCTTCGGTTAGGGTTTAATCCATAATTCGTTACGCTTCTGTTTCGCGATAGGTTCAAGTGATTTTGAAAACGTTTCTCTGTACCAATGTTAGGAGATACTTCCTTGATCTTTCCATTACCTTGGCTTAACGTATGATCATAGATTTCTCACCTTGGTTTAAGATATGATCATGGATTTCTCATTCTATGTACTTTCTCAAACCGATCAAATCAATACATCCTTGATTGTCCGATGAATAGTGATCAAAATTTAAAGTTGGAATCTCCCGATTCTGATCGCATTTGCATTCAATTATTCTCCTTATACATCACTAATATAACTTCGAAACATTCATTCCATGTCTTCCATATAGTGTGGTCTGAAATATTTTTCATCAGCAAATTCACTATTCATCAACATTTACTATTCATCAATATTTTTTAACCAAGTCCAAAATTTGGGGTCATTACAGTCTCCCCTACTTAAAAGGATTCCGTCCCGGAATCTAAGAAAATAGCTGAGGTTACTTCTCCAATATAGTAATCTCCAGTTCCCAGGTTGACTCTTCAACCCTCTGGTTTCATTACAACACTTACTCATTTTGGTCTGTGATATCTACCGGGCGTTTTATGTAAGCCAATTCTGGTTGTACTCTTATACACCCATTTTCTATCAACATCCGACTATTCTTGCTATAGGAGGTACGACGCTTACCGTAACTTCGGTTCTCTGAAATGTTTCTTCCGGTCGGTCCGTCGGTCTGCGGATCCTACGTAGTGCTCGCACTCAAACTCGTTGCCAAACATGTTTGGAAAACTCCTCCCGAATCGGGAGTTCAATCATTGGTTCTTATCTGACATGATGGTGACTGGAACTTCATGTCACCCAACTATCTCTTTCGTAACTCTTCGGTTAAAGATCTCTTGCTGATAATAAAATATGAGTAGACTCATTTAATCCATCAATTATAACTCAATTGACGTCATAGTTCGACTTGGTTCTTGTTGATCCTATCACAAAATCCATTACAGTACATGTTAGTTCAGAATTCAATGATCGTCAGGAGCTAGACTCAACTGATCAGGATTGCTGACGTCATCAGGATTACATGGTCGTCAGAATCAAGATACATATCAGGACTGGGATCAGGATTGATCATCAGGACTGGAAGCTGATCAGGATTCCTACTTCGAGTTATATTTGGAGTCTAGTTAAACATGGAAGTTTATTCTGTCGGTTCCTGGTTTGTAGTATGTAGCTATCAATTATGGATAGGTTTCAATCTTTGTAATTGATTAGGACTTATCATTGATAGAGAAGCTGTGTAGTATATAAACACAGTTTTGGTTTCGATTTATGTGGGTGAACATAATCGAATAGAAGCTCTTAAGAACATAGAATTTCTTGAGAGAGTTTTTGTAAGCTAGCAGCTCTCAAGAACATCAGAATTTCTTGAGAGAGTTTGTAACAGTTTTATATCAGATTTAATAAAGCTGTTATCTTTCTTTCATATTTGTGATATATACATTAAGAAGTCGATTATCTTATACTATTGTATTCAACCCCCCTTCTACAATAGATTATTACTGGGCAACAATTGGTATCAGAGCAAACTGATTTAAGTCTGAATCAGATACGATCTAAAGATGTCGACAACCAAGTATGAAAGCATGAAGATTCCCATCTTGAAGAAATCAGAATATCCAACATGGAGGGTAAAGATGTTGATGTACCTGGAGGCTATGGATCCTGACTATTTGGACAGTATTCGTGATGGACCATATATTCCTACAAGGATTGTAGAACGAACAGAAACAGTACCTGAACATTATGTGGTCAAGGCTAAAAGTGAATGGACTCCAGAAAAAAAAGCTCATGTACTCAGGGAACCAAAGATAAAGAATATCTTACACAGTAGTCTTGATGCTGTCATGTCAAACAGAGTGATTGCATGCAAGTCTTCAAAAGAAATCTGGGATACTTTGGAAACTCAGTGCCAGGGATCTACATCTGTCAAGAAAAACAGAAGGGCTCTTTTGATTCAAGAATATGAACAATTTGATGCAAGATCCGATGAGAGCCTAACTGATCTATATGATAGATTTCTGACACTATTGAACAGTTTATCTTTAGTTGACAAGGAATATGAAAATGAAGATTCAAACACCAAGTTTCTAAGAGCTTTACCTGAAGAATGGGACACTCAGACCTCGATCATTAGACATCAGTATGATCTTAACACTGTGTCTCTTGATGAAGTCTATGGGATGTTAAGAACTCATGATCTTGAAGTTCAACAGAGAAAGAACAAGAAGAGCAGCAAGGCAAAATCAATTGCTTTGAAAGCAGAGGCTAAATCAAAAGGAAAAGCTATGGAGGTCTCTAGAAGTAAAACAAGAATAGTTGAGTCAGATCCTGATGACTCTTCATCAGATACTGATGGCAATGCTGATGCCAATACTGATGATGATTCTTCTGACTCAGACATGGAAGAGATGGTTGCTATGATTGTCAGAAACTTCAGAAGGATGAAGTTCAGGAAGAATAGAAGACAAGGCAACTTTCAGAAAAAGGCTTTCAATCCAAACAAAGATAAGTATATCAAAAAGGACAGCAAGGGTAGCAAATTTGACAAGTCAAAGGTTAGATGCTACAAGTGAAATGGTATGGGTCACTTTGCTTCTGAGTGCAAGAAGACAAAGGCACTTATCACATCAAGCAAGGATTGGATGGACTCTTCCTCAGAATCTGATACTGAGGTGGTCAACTATGCTCTAATGGCCAATGCTGATGTAACTGCTGCTCCTGATGATAAGGTACTAAATACTATCTTTGATTTTGATACTGATAATGCTTCTGAGTTGAGACGTTTTCTAAAGTCATTACATATTAGCTTTAGAAGTCAAACTGCTGAAAATACTAGGATCTTATCTGAGATGTCTGAACTTAGAAAAAGGAATGATATATTAGAAGCTGAATTTTCTCGTATGCAAGAAGTACAAAAAGAATGTGATAATGTGAATCACATGTATTTAGAGATGAAATCCAAATGTACTGCTCTTGAAAAGGAACTTGAAAATGCTAATGAGAAAATCAGAACCTGGACAGACTCTGGTAGGAAATTTCATGAGATTAATACCTCTAAGAATTAGAAAGAGTGTCTAGGATATAAGTCAGATGAGGATAAGAAAATGAAAGAGAAAATTGTCATTGATGAGACAGTCAGTCCAAAGACCTATAGACATGTTATAGATGCAACCAAATCTAAGATTACTCCTGTTAATTTTGTTTTTGGTAAGGATTCCAATTGTACTTTTGAAAAGGGATCTACTTCTACTCAAGGAATTAAAATCATAAAGTCTAAACCTGTCTTGGATAAAGTCATTAAGAATGTAGGTCTATTGTCTCAGAAACAGCTTAAGGATAAAATCTGTGAGGTGACAGATAAGAAAAAGGAATCTACTGTTAAGAGAAATAGGAATGGTAAAGTTGGGATCAACAAAGAGAATGGTTACAAATATATCCCAAATGCACCTAGAAAGTGTTGTTTTAACTGTGGTAACTCTAATCATCTTGCTATTGATTGTAAGAAGAGTAAGAAGAAGATTACTGATATTCCTAAGTCTGATGTTAGGAATAGATCAGTATATTATAAACCACAGAAGTCCTGTTTTCATTGCGGTAGTATATGGCATTCTATTTATACTTGTAAAGATTATCATGAGTTGTACTATAACTTTTATGATCCATTGCCTAAAGTTGATAAAAATAGTGCAAACTCTGGTAGCATTAAGAATGTCAAGTTGGAACATGCTTTTGTTAATACTGATACTGACAAAGCAAATCCTGATGAAGTAAATCATGTCAAGACTGCTATGGTCAGAAAGTCTTCTGCTGTGAAAGTTAATAAATTGCATGGAAAAGGAACCCAACAAGTATGGGTTCCTAAATGTTCTAACTAGTGTGTTTCTATTCTGATTGCAGGGTAAAAAGAAAAATGTGTTAGTCATGGATAGTGGATGTTCTGTGCACATGACTGGAAACAAAGCCCTGTTATCAGAATATGAGGAAAAAGCTGGCCCAACTGTGTCTTATGGAGATGGCAACACTGGACAAACCTTGGGATATGGCAATATAATCATTGGAAATGTCATCATTGAAAAAGTAGCTCTAGTGAAGGGACTAAAACACAACCTGTTGAGTATTAGTCAAATCACTGACAGAGGTTATCATGTCAACTTCTATTCCACTCATTGTGAAGTAGTCAGTAAGGCAACAAGCAAGATAGCACTGACTGGCTACAGGCATGGTAACATATATGAAGCCAACATTCAATCAAACACTGATGACTCCCCTACCTGTCTGATCAGTAAAGCTTCAGTAGATGAAAGTTGGAATTGGCACAAGAAGCTTTCTCATCTCAACTTCAGCAATATCAATGAGTTGGTTAAGAAAGATTTAGTGAGAGGATTACCAAAAGTGTTATATACTCCTGATGGACTCTGTGATGCATGTCAGAAAGCAAAACAAAGAAGGACATCATTCCAGAGTAAATCAGAATCCTCTATTGGAGAACCATATCACATGCTACATCTTAATCTATTTGTTCCAGTCAACATCATGACCATCAGTAAGAAAAGGTACACTCTTGTAATTGTTGATGAATATTCTAGATTCAACTGGGTGTATTTTCTGCACAGAAAAGATGAGACTCCTGAAGTTCTGTTGGATCATGTAAGAATGATTGAGACAACCACAAAGTACAAAGTCAAGATACTGAGAAGTGATAATGGTATTGAATTTAAGAATTCAAAGATGGAAGAGTTCTGCAAATACAAAAGAATCATTCAACAATTCTCTGCTCCTGGCACACCTCAGCAAAATGGAGTAGTTGAAAGGAAAAATAGAACTCTTATTGAAGCTGGCAGAACTATGTTGGAAGAAGCAAAATTACCTACATATTTCTGGGCAGAAGCAGTCAACACAGCATGCTACACTCAAAATCTCACATTAATAAACAGACATGGTGTTACTCCTTATCAGTCACTCAAGGAAAACCTAGAGAACCCCATCTGATTGCAGTCAAAAGAATTTTCAGATATCTCAAAGGCACTTCTTCACTTGGCCTTTGGTATGCAAGGGAATCAGATTTTGGGTTGTGTGGTTATTCAGATGCTGATTTTGCAGGATGCAAAATAGACAGGAAAAGTACTTCAGGAAGCTGTCAGTTTTTGGGTGGAAGACTAGTTTCATGGTTCAGTAAAAAGCAAAAATCCATTTCCACTTCAACTACAGAAGCTGAGTACATTACTGCAGGAAGTTGTTGTGCTCAGATAATGTGGATGAGAAATCAGTTGTTAGATTATGGCCTGTCATACTCAAAAATCCCTATTTATTGTGATAACCAAAGTGCTATTGCAATGACAGGAAATCCAGTTCAACATTCTCTTACTAAACACATCAGTATTCGATATCACTTCATAAGAGAACAAGTTCTGGAAGGAACAATTGAACTTCACTTTGTTCCTACTGATCAACAACTAGCTGATATATTCACCAAGCCACTACCTGAAGCTACTTTCAATAAATTGGTGAATGAACTTGGAATGATGAACTTTGAGAATTTTTGAGGAAAGCTACAGAGAGGAAATCCTGATAACTGTCAAATCCTGATGGTTATTCAGAAAGGTCTGTTTTCTTTGATCAAATCCTGATAGGATGCAATCCTGACAGGAAGTCAACTGGTCAAATCCTGATGCTCAGATATTGAAGCTGGTATGAAAACCAGAGGTTCTATGCTAATTTGTCATCAACACTTCTGGTAAACTCTGGAAAATAAGATTTTTACTTAGTCTTTGATTAAGTTTTCAGTCTTAATTCTCAATTTCAATTATATTTTTATCAGAGTTTTCTATTCGTCATTTTATATGTCAAATATCAGTGTTACTAACAAATTGTGCAGGAAAAGTAAGAAGGACAAGAACAATTGAGCAAATTGATAGTTTTCATTAAATCTTGAAGATTCTTTACAAATGAAAATGGAAATACATATTCTTTTCCTAGTCTACTTTTCTACTCAGGAACATGTGCCCTGCAAATAAGCATGAACACTCCTGATGGATCATAACCAGGCTTTGATCCATCTAGGGCTTCTCTTGTTCCATCCTTAAGAGACAAGAAGAGGAGCTGATGTACTTGAAGGCGGATCGTCACCGTGACCACCGGGACGTTTCCGTGCCTCCAACTTGCATGACATACAAGCATCACATATTCTCTTCTTTCTTTTCTCAAGCTCTCGGACGAGCTCTTCATCATCTTCATCCTCATCCTCTTCATCATCCTCATCCTCTTCATAGATGAGGTTATCAAACGGACTCCAGTCAGGATTGGCCTGCTGTAAATTGTGCCAAAGCACATCGGCCATTGCGTTAACAAAGGATTCGTGTTCCTGAGGGTCAGGAACTGGTTGAGGCTCTTCATCTTCTGCAATTTCTGCAAGCACCTGATCCAACTCCTGCCAGATTATTTCTAATTCATCGAGTTCTTGATCAGGTAAGTTGTTTTGTTATTGGTTGGCAGCCATTGAAAAAAAAAGAAGGTGAAAGGTTTTCGTAAGTTTTTCTCTGGAGAGGGTTTGTGTTTTAATAGATATATGATGTTTATGCTTAACAGTTCTATTTTATAGAGAATGTGTGTTAAGGATGCAGGTCATTTTTGTTTATCGAGGCGACTGTTCAGTTTCTCATAATTACTTTGCCTTGGTAATTGGTAAGAATGATTACATGGGTATTATGCTATTTGTTCTGTAATCATTTTTTTTTTAAAAACAGCATTTATCAGGATTGTCAAAATAAATTTTGTTTTCATAAATAAAATTTTATTTTACTTCCTATTAAAATTTTTGCGTTTTTCAATCCTGATAAGGCAAATGGTTTCATAGGAAATGCTTTTATTCCTGATGAGGTTAGGTTTTTCTTGCATAGGAAAATGCCTACTCGTTATGGTTTAATTTCTAATGCTATGGGGCAAGGCCAATCACACCTTGTTCCTAACCCAAGCATTCATCCTAAACAGTCTAAACAGTCAACTGCCACCTCTAATGTCTCTCAAAAGACTTTAGTTGTAAAAGCAAAGAAGTCAGCTAGAACTGATGTGTCAGGAAGGCAATCAGGTTCAAAGGACTTTACCTCTACACCTATCACTAAAAAGAAGTTACAAGGGGGTGTACAAGGGGTCCTGGTGAAGAAAGCTGCAAAGGGAGGTGAGGCTGTTTCTGTTAAAAGAAAGTTAGTGCTCAGGGATGAGACTAACTCAGAGGATGATTTACCTATATCCTCTGTGATGAATGTGAATAAGGAAGTTGTTGATACTGCTACTGCAGCTGTGGTTCCATTGTCTACACCACAGAAGAAAAGGAAGTTATCAAAAAGCAGGTATCATATTCCTTTAGAAAAGAAGCAGGATACTGATGTACAGGACACTTCTATTCTGAATGAGCAATCAGTTTCTACTGCTCAAGCAAATCCTGATGTTAGTATTCCTAATGCTGCACCAAGTCAAGTGGTTAATATTTCAGACTCTCCAGCACAGGACTCTCCAACAAAAAGACATGTTGATATTTCATGGGAGAAGTATGGTGCTGCTGCTTCCAATCTTGGGATAAAACATCCAATGGAAAAGCTAAGGAAGGTAGAAGAGTTAGTCTATCAGAGACAGAAGAAACTGAAAGGATCAAGCCCACAAGAACCTGAACCTCAAAGTGGTTCAGCAGCTCTTTCTGATGATCCAGCCACACAAGAACCACTCAATCAAAGTTTGAGTGAAGGCTTAGCTAGTGGAATGGTCCCACAAGAACCATTTTCTCAAAGGGAGAATGAAGACATCTACATTCCAGCTACACAAGAACCATCTTCTCAAAGTGAAGATGCAGGCCAAGCTACAGTTTCTGAGAAATTTCCTGACAATGCTCAAGGGATTTCTGGTGCAGATGAAGTTCAAAGATTGGTCGAGGACACTGTTAATGAGGGAAGCACACAAGAACCTTTGACTCAAAGTGTTGAAGAAGCTTCTGAACCTCAAGCTCCACAAGAACCATTGGTAGCAAATACTGATGCAAGCATATCAAATCCTGACGGTGTTCATCCTGACGCTAGTGGTGCTCCTGATGTTGAACCTATCCTGATACAGCCACTTCGTTCAAGACCAATGGATCATCCTATCACAGATTCACAGGATAAAATGAAAGGTATAGATATTCCTGATCCTGATGATACTCTGAAAGGCATATGTCCAGGCCTATTTGTAAACACCGAGGATTCTACTCAACTTTAATTAAGATGTAATAAGTAAATAATAAAAATCAAATGTCACAGGAATCTCAGAAGGTTATATCTGTCAAAGAATGAAGATTAAAGTCATCTACAGACTTGAAGTGATTCTACATTGAAAGAAGCTCAATTTATTGATCAAGCCTCAATGAAGTATTCAAGCTCAGTGGATTTATTAAAGTGACGGAGATTTCAAGTGGTGACAGAAAAAGATACTGGTTACGGAGTTCCTGAATGAGAAGGAAGTGAATCACTGTTTAAAGTCAAACAGATAAAGAACAAACATTGTCGTTAGTCACTCATGAACCAGACAGTGCATCGAGTGTCAACGTACTATTGTGTTTGTTAATTATCTAATTTTTAAGTGATTCTGGAATTGTTTAAGAAGTCAACTAATTCTATTTATTCTCTTATAAATAATTAATTTTATTAAGTATATTATTTACTAATTTAATTCTGTAAAGAATTAATTTAATACATAATTTATTTAATTAATTATTTAACTTAGAATGAATTTGAACTAGGAAGACTTAGGTTTGAACTAGGAAGACTTAGTTTATTAAACTAGGAAGACTCACAAGTGAGTCTTCCCGATTGTCTTCCTAAGCCAAATCTAAGTTTTCCCGAATGTCTTCCTAGTGCATTCCTTGTCTTCCCGAAAGTCTTCCAAGGGTAAAAGCATAGTTTTTCTGCTAGTCTTCCAAGGCATTTCTACAATCTGTCAAGTGGCTTGCAAGTGGATTAAAAGAAAAGTAATGCAGTGGTATATAAACCATTCGAAGACTTTCAACAAAGGCAATTATTCATTACAACTCAAACAGAAGAAAAAGACACAGCAACATAACATTCTTCATTGTCTTAAATTCTCTCAACTGTCAAGCATAAATTCTGCAGGATAAATTTACTTCTTGATTGTTCTTAATCATTTAATTCATAAGAAGTGATTCTCTTGTACTGCTTTGACTTTCTAGCGGATCATAATCCCTAGATTTTATATCGAACTACTTTTTAGTATTCGATCCTTTTTATTACAAAAATAGATAAATTCATGTCGAATTTATTCTAGATTTGTTTTATTAAGTTCTTTGTAATCAGTGATCAAAGTTGTAACACTCCTCAAGTTTAATAGAGTTTCTATTTAACTTGAATATTGTTTCAGTTTTTATTCCGCATTAATTTGTTCTAAATTGTTTAATCTTAAACGAACAAATTTCGATAAAACGGTATAGTTTGTATTCAACCCCCCTTCTACAAACTTATCAGGACCTAACAATTGGCATCAGAGCCTTTTGATTGATATACAAATCAAAGATCCAATTGTTTTGAGATTTTTCTTTTAAACTCTGATTTTTTATCTTATTCCTAAAAATCTCAAAAGATGTCTACTACACAGAAAGTTGGTACTGTCAAAATCCCTATGTTCAGCAAGGAGCATTATCCAATGTGGAAGAAGAAAATGCTTCTATTTCTTAAGGTTGCAAATCCTAAATACATTGATGTGCTGAAGAACGGTCCCAAAGTCCCTATGATTATTGAGGGAGAGCTCATTGAGAATGATGTTGTGACTAGGGCTGCCAGAATGTACCCTAAAGATGCCAAGGATTACACTCCTGATGAGAAAGAGGATGTTACCTTGGATTCCTGTCTTCAGTTGATCCTTATTGATTGTCTTGATCCAATCATGCATAATCATGTTCTCAACTGTGATACTGCTAAACACATTTGGGCAACTATAGAGATAATCAATGAGGGGACAGAGGAAGTTAGGGAGAATATGCTGGAGATTCTCACCTCACAATATGAGCATTTCAGATCAAACCCTGGTGAAGGTATCTCTCAGGTTTTTGAGAGATATAACAAATTAATCAATGATCTGAATCTCAATGGGAAGCACTACACCAACAAGGAGATTAACAAGAAGTTCCTTCTTACACTTCCACCTCATTTGGAGCACAAAATTTCTGCCATTAGAGAAGCAAGAGATATGAATGAAATTGCTTTGGAGAGATTGTATGGTGTTCTGAAGACCTATGAGCTGGAGCAGATTCAACAAAGGGAGCTGTATGGAACTGGGAAGATTGTTAGTACTTCTACTGCACTGGCTGCTGAAGTCCCACAGAAACTGGAAGTGAAGGCTGTTCAACCTTCCAGTTCTAACATGAATGTTATTGATGCTGAATATGGATTAACATCCATTGATCAATCTGGTGATGACTTCTATTCTTTAGAAGAACTTGATCAGCTGGAGGATGGTGATTTGGCTTTGATAGTCAGGAAGTTTGGGAAGTTCAGATTCAAGAGGAATCCCAATCTTAAGTTCAGACCCAGGTTTCAGAGAGGTGGTTCTTCATCTTCAAGTGGCACAAGGGGTGGCTACAAAACTGGAACTGTGGAAAGGAGCACAATCAGATGCTACAATTGCAATGAGTTGGGTCACTTTGCTACTGAGTGCAGAAAGCCAAAGCAAGTGACTAGAAACACATTTGATTCTAGCAAGAAGAACAAGATTGGGAAAGCTTATATTGCTGAAGGAAAGAGTTGGGATGACACTGACAGTGATGAAGAAGCAGGTGAGATTGGGAACCTTGCTTTAGTGGCTAAAGAGGCAAGCACTTCATCTGCACACATGTCAGAGGTAATGTTTACTGTACTGAAATGATTCGTCATCTTGGTGGCACCTTAGAATGTGCTCGCACTGAAAATGATAGAATAATTCTTTTGAACACAAATCTTGAAAATGAGATAAAAGAATTAAAACTAGTGCATATTAATCAAGATGAACTCACTAATAATGTAGCAGTTCTTGAGAATAGGGTTAAATTGTATCAACAACTGGAAACCATTCTCAAAGACCAGATTAGTGAGCTTAATACCAAAGCTAATGCCTATTACAACTCTTGTAAGACGGCTAAAGAGATTCTGAATAAACAAGCTATGGGTAATCATGTCAGTATAGGTTATGGTTATAATGAGGCCATTGGATTGCTTGGAATTAACTCCCCTTGTAGATTCAAATCTGAAGGAAAGGTTGTTCCATATGTGCTTAAGGGTATTGAAACACCCTTCTGTAAGGAGTCTGAAGCAGAACCTCTGAATGAAGACTCTATCATCATTGCAGAGGAGATTCGTGAAGAAGATATTGCTTTGGAAGTTGAACAATCCAAAAAGTGTATATCTGATATTCCAGTCAAAGTTGCTACAACTAAAAAGACTAAATCAGATATCCATAAGTTGGATCAAAACAACTGTAGAACTAACATGCCTGCTGTTAATTCTTCTCATAAAGCATGTGGTGTGAGTAATTGCATGTCTTGTGCTTTTAATGTTATGTATGCTTTCTTTAATAAAAAGCATGTATCTAGTGATAAGACTGCTCCACGTCAACATGTTAATAATAAGAAGCATGTTAAAGCAAAGACTACTAGTCCTCCTCAGACTAGAGTGGATTCATTTATCCCTAAGCCTACTCAGAAATGTGTTAAGGCTGGCTATAAATGGAAACGCTCTTATGTGAAAGAGGTTGAAGTAGTTGTAGTTAAAAATGTTGTTTTGCCTGACAAAGGCCAATTCTTTAAGTATGCCGGACCCAATCAAGTGTGGGTTCCGAGGAAGGACTAATCAATCTGGTATTGCAGGGAGTTAAACAGGTAAGCCGTGTTATATGGGTTCTTGACAGTGGCTGTTCAAGGCATATGACCGGAGATAGAGCCCTGCTATCAGATTTGGTTGAGAAAGCTGGCCCAGTAGTAACCTTTGGAGATAACAGCAAGGGTATTACGAAAGGATATGGCTGTTTGAAGTACGGAAATGTTATCATTGAAGATGTTTCATTTGTGGAAGGTCTGACGTTCAATCTTCTTAGCATCAGTCAGTTCTGTGACAGAGGATATTCTGTTTCCTTTGAAAGCGAGAAGTGCCAGATCCTACACAAGAAGAATGGGAAGCCTTCTCTTCAGGGAGTGAGGAAAGGTGACTTGTTCATTGATGATCTGAACTCGGGATTCAAAGATGAAGTTAATTGTTTTTATGCTAAAGCTTCATCAGATGATAGTTGGCTATGGCACAAGAAGATGTCTCACCTTAACTTCAAAACTATGAACTCTTTAGTCAAGAGGGAATTAGTTAGAGGTTTGCCTCAGATGGAATTTACACAGGAAGGACTGTGTGAGGCATGCCAGAAAGGAAAGTCAAAGAAAGCTTCTCACAAGGGCACTGATACATCATCAATAACTGAACCTCTTCAGCTACTGCACATGGATTTGTTTGGTCCAGTTAATGTGATGTCCATGTCAAAGAAACAATATGCACTTGTGATTGTTGATGACTATTCAAAATATACATGGGTTTTATTCCTACATTCCAAGGATGAGACCCCATTCCTGGTGATTGGCCACATAAAGTTGATTGAGCTGGATTCTAGATTCCCTGTTAGAGCCATAAGGTCAGATAATGGTACTGAATTCAAGAATGCCATTCTAAATGACTTTTGTGCTGATAAAGGAATAACAAGACAGTATTCTGCCCCTAGAACTCCTCAACAAAATGGAGTAGTGGAAAGAAAGAATCGTACATTGATTGAAGCAGCTAGGACCATGCTAAGTGAGTCCAAACTTCCAACGTACTTTTGGGCTGAAGCAGCGAATACAACTTGTTATACTCAGAATCGAACTTTAATCAACAAGGACTTAATGAAGACTCCGTATGAGATCATGAACAACAAGAAACCAATTGTCAAGTACTTTCATGTATTTGGAGCAAAATGCTTTGTGCTTATAGATGACAATGTTAAACGTGGCAAGTTTGATGCAAAGGCACAAGAAGCTATTTTTGTTGGATATTCCAGAAGATCTTACAGGGTCTACGTGGTTGGCAGTCACACAGTAAAGGAAAGTGTCAATGTTACTTTTGATGACACTAAGTTCCCCAGTATCCAAAAAGAAGACTCATCTGAAAAGCTGAAGTTTGATAACTTGCCAGACTCAGAATCAGATGATGAAGCCCCACCTGAAGTTATTGCTGGTGATGATAATAATAATGATGAGAATGATCATGGTGATGGTGGTGGAAACACTGGTAACAATGGAGATACCACCAACACTGGAGAAGAATCATCAAGGCAATCAAGCAACAACTCAGGGGGAGCAAATGAAGGATCAGCTAGTCACTCACAACATCAAAGTGAATTTCAAGGTGAATCATCAAGATCAAATCTTCCAAGACAGACTGTTTGGAATAGAGCTCATCCTTTTGAGCTGATCATTGGTGATCCAGATGTTGGAGTTAAAACTAGAAGAGCTTCTCAGAATGAATGTCTTTTCTCAGCATTTCTATCTAAAATGGAGCCAAAGAAAACTGAGGAAGCACTGACTGATCCAGATTGGGTGATTGCTATGCAAGATGAACTCAATCAGTTTGAACAACAGCAAGTCTGGAAGCTGGTACCCAGGCCAAAGAACAAGAAAGTAGTCGGTACAAGATGGGTATACAGAAACAAGCTAGATGAGGAAGGCATTGTTACAAGGAACAAGGCAAGACTGGTTGCACAAGGGTATTCTCAAGCTGAAGGCATTGACTATGATGAAACCTATGCACCAGTGGCTAGACTTGAGGCCATCAGGATGTTCTTAGCATTTGCTGCTTATTCCAATTTTAAAGTCTATCAAATGGATGTTAAGAGTGCATTCCTGAATGGTGAACTTGATGAAGAAGTGTATGTGGAACAGCCCCCTGGCTTTGAAAATCAGGAGTTGTTGGACTTTGTGTACTTTCTCTTCAAGGCTATCTATGGTCTCAAACAAGCCCCAAGAAAATGGTATGACACTCTCTCTGGTTTTCTTTTAGAAAATGGTTTTATTAGAGGTATCATAGACAAAACTCTTTTTTCAAAGAAACACAAAAATGATATGATATTAGTCCAAGTCTATGTGGATGACATCATATTTGGGTCTACTAATGATAATCTCTGTAAGAGATTTGCTGAGCTTATGCAGAGTAAGTTTGAAATGAGTATGATGGGTGAGCTGAAGTTCTTTCTTGGATTACAAGTAAGTCAAAGGTCAAATGGTATATTTATTTGTCAATCCAAGTATCTCAAAGAACTCCTCAAGAAGTATCATATGGAGGATTCAGCATCAGCAAGGACTCCATCTTCAACAGCCATCAAACTTGGAGCTTCTGACAAATCTATCAAGGTAGATGTTACAAGCTACAGAGGTATGATTGGCTCCTTACTCTATCTTACTGCTAGTAGACCAGATATTATGTATGTTACATGCTTGTGTGCAAGGTTCCAAGCGGACCCTAGAGATGTTCATCTCGTTGCTGTAAAAAGAATCTTGAGATATCTTAAGGGTACACCTAATCTAGGTATCTGGTACCCTAAAGATTCTGGTTTTAATCTTGTTGGATATACAGATTCTGATTATGCAGGTAGTGTTGTGGATAGAAAGAGCACCTCTGGGAGTTGTCAATTCCTAGGAGGTAGGTTGATTTCCTGGTATAGCAAGAAACAGCAAACAGTTTCCAATTCAACAGCAGAAGCTGAATATATTGCTGCTGGAAGCTGTTGTGCTCAGATCTTATGGATACGGAATCAATTAAAGGACTATGGCTTTGCATTAGACAAAATTCCCATATTTTGTGATAATACAAGTGCCATAGCAATCTCCAACAACCCTGTGCAGCACTCGAGAACGAAGCACATTGATATCAGGTATCATTTTATCAGAGAGCATGTCATGAATGGAACTGTGGAGTTACACTTTGTACCCACAGAAGAACAGACTGCAGATATATTCACTAAATCTGTTGACGAATCCACATTTATCAAGTTGGTTGGTAAATTGGGTATGTTAAACAGTCTTAGTGATTAACAATATCTCTGTCATGTTTGTTCTTTAAAAATTCATTTTCTCTTGTCATTTAAATGATATTCACTGTCAATTCTCATTTAATAGTACATGCTTGTGTATTTAAATAGCTCTGGATATTTTATTTTCTTTAAAAATATTTTTCTCATATTTGTTAAGTGGAGAAATGTATTTTTATTGAAAATATATTTATTTAGAATTATTTAGATATTTTTCAGATTGTAAATATTGTTGTTTGAATTTTTCTGCAAGTTTATATTAATTTTATGCATTTCTATAATATTCTGCATATTTTTCTAGGATTTATGGAATTTTCTGTGAATTTTTCTAGAATTTTATATATTTTTCATGCATTTTTATAAGTTTTTCAGCATTTTCTGTAAAAATTCGAATTAAATTCTGAATTTTTCCTAAGTCTTCCCAGCTTTACACTAGGAAGACTACCGGGAAAACAAGGGATATTTTCTTTTTGTTTTTTGTTTTTTCCTTTTTATTTTAAGTCTTTTTCGAAGTCTTCCCAGTTTTTTTTTAACTAGGAAGACTCTCGGGAAGACTATGAATTAATTAGTTTTATTTTCTGATTTTTCTTTTATTATTTTTCCGAAGACTTCCTAATTTGAACTAGGAAGACTACCGGGAAGACTATCCTAAGTCTTCCCGATTGTCTTCCCAGTTCAAATTAAAAAAAAAAAAAAACCGTTCATATTTCTTTTCTTTTCAGTTATTATTTTATTTATATATATAGATACACACCAGTACATACGCATCTTCTTATTTTTGCCTTATCAGTTTTTCTTGGTTTTTCAAATTCCCCCTCTTCGAATTCATTCATTCCTGCAGAACCTATCTCTGATCTGTGTTCGTATTGCTCAAGTTTTAACTTAGCAAATCTGTTCTATTCTTTAAAATCAAACCTTTAAGTCGAAGTGCTGTTCAAATTCTCATTGTTTTTTCTTGAAATCATTCGACTTGTTTTTCTGATTTGCTAAGTGATTGCTTGTTTTAATTAGTGATTGGTATTTGTGGTTCTGTGATAGTAGAACTGTGTGTGTTCTTAAAGATAATTGCCCAATACAGTTTTTGCATTTCAAAGTTAAGTTCGAATTTTTTGGATTTTAATTAAAATTTAGTTAATTTTGATAAAAGTTGAATTTTCTGGATTTTAAGTAATTTTTATTAATTCTAAAAATCCCTAAAATTTTAATTTTATTTTAAGATTAATTAAATTTTGTGTTTTGTTTTAAAATGGATCCTAATAATTTTGAACTTGTGTTAAATAATTATGTTGGGTATTTTGATCCGGCTAGGTGTAAAGTGGAACGTTTTAGACCGTGGATTCAATTTTTAAATAGCAATACATGTGTTAGTTATGCTATTTTGCCAATGCACTTCTGAAAATTGATCCATTAAGGATGTTGTGTTCAAGTGCTGTTATTGCTGAAGATTCAAAATCTTTTACTTTCAATATTTTAAACCAGCAATATACAGTTACTTTTGATTTATTTTGTGATGTGTTGCATTTTCCAAAGGACAGGTTTGATCCCTTACCCACTGATGATGAGTTATCACAGTTCTTTGTGAATATTCATTATCAGGGTCCCTTTCAAATGGTAAAATTGTCCAAAACCTTTGTTGTAAGGGAATGGGATCTGTTCTTTGATACTATAGCTAGGGTATTTGGTAACTGCACAAAAACAAACTTTCATTGCATTACCAGTCTTAATCAATATATTGCCTATGCTATAGTATTTGGTCGTAGATTGAACTTCGCTGAGATTCTGTGGAACCTTTTGCTCAACAGGCTTGCTCACTCTAGGAGAGATTCTGATAATGGTGTGAAAGTAAGGTGTTGGTACCCTCGCTTTCTAACTCTTATCATTAATCATCTTCTCACTGCTGAGCAGGTAGAACTGTTTCGAGAAGCTAGATTTGAAACCTCTCCAACCACAGACACCAAATTCTACACCAGACTTGATGTCTCATCCAAATTCCTCAATATACCTGTTCTTGTTTCACCATTGATGAGTCAATTAATTAATCTTCATATCTTTGGTGAACAAGTTCCCGAACCACATCCAGTTCCACTGCAGGTAGTTATTCCTAACTTTGGTTCTTCTTCTGGTACTTCAATTGAAACCCAAGTGGTTGTTAGGGCTGACCCAAAGATTGTAGAACCACAGTCTCTAACCCAGGTCATAGAGCCAAACAGAGAGTCAAACACTCCTGAAACACAACCTGAGCCTAATGTACAAACCAGTTCAAGAAATGTTAGTGATATACCTGAAATGAGTGTTCCCACAGCTCTGTCTCCACCCTTAAAGAAAAGAAGAACCTATAGGGAGACAACTGTAAGCCCATCTGTGTCTCAAAACATATCTTTTTAAAATAGATATTAAACATTGGAATCAAGGCTTAAAGCCTATCCATTGATTCAAAATACTATACAGTTCAACATACTGTATATCTTAAATACCTTCTCAACATATATACACGCATATCTGTTTAGATATCTCATACTGTTCAAAATATTGTAAAATATCAGTAATGAACACCTTTTTGAAGCTGTTGTGTTGTGATATATAAAAGAAGCAAGAATGAGCACTATAGCTCGACAATAATATATAGCAACATAATCATATATGTGAGGTGATATCATAGCTGAAAGCTTTTAAAACCTCATTCGTATATAGAATGATATATTGAATACTCTTTTCGTCAGAACAAGCCATGCAGTTCAAATACTATACACGGAACATCATTGTTCAATTTCTGTCACATTATCGGTAACTCAGCACCTAGGCTTTCGTTACAATGTGCAGCACAATTCCAAGTGGAAGAAGGGGATATACTGGAACATACGATACACGGTGATCAGCTGTTGTATTGTAACGTAACTTTTCTACTAGTAGAAGGACGACTTCCTATTCGGTTATCACCCTGGCCGCATTCGGGCCCATTATGCTACCTGGCACCTATTTCATTGTCGAGCATAGGGTCATACTACCTAGCACCTATTTCATTTCCGAGTATGACTTCGTACTACCTGGCACCTATTTCATTGCCGAGCACGATTTCGTACTACCTGGCACCTATTTCATTGTTGAGCACGGATTATTTCCAGTCCCCTGATGAATCCTATCCTTATATCTGGAACCGAATTTAATCGTTGTTCCCCGAGCGTAGACTAGCTCGTTGATAGGTATGAACTTATTACCATACTTACTTCCGGAAATGTTAAGGAAGTAATAATACTATGTGGGTTGACTATTATCAACTGACCTCGATCCTCGAGTAAAACATTTCGAAATCACGATCTGGGAGTTTTTGTAAAATATCATTAATTCTGATGATTCAGAACTCGAAAATATACTCACCTTTAATGAAAGAGGCAAGTGAAATCATATATTCACTTCCTGGAATGGATTCCCAATTTTTGATAAGCCCAAAACCTTAATCATCATTTGAGATAAATAATTAAAAGTAGTTGGGAACCCCTACTATAACCACATATATCTTTTTGAGATCAGAAAATATTTTAAATAACTATTGGAACCTTACGTAATATTTAGATAAGGTTCTATGATTTTTAAATCATTTTTGGAATATTTAATAAATATTGAATTATGATTCAATATAATTCCACTTAAGTGAATATTTAAGTTAATATTCACTTAATTAAATAAATATCCAAATAATAAATATTGAATTATCATTCAATAAGATTCCACTTAAGTGAATATTTAAAATAATATTCACTTAATTTAATAAATATTCAAAATAATATTTTTAATAATATTATTTAAATATCTCACATTAAATATCCAATAATATATATATATATATATATTGGAATATTTAATCAACATTTCAAAATATAACTGTCCCTAGAACCCTCCAGTTTCTGACAGTATAATCAAGACCAAAATACTAATTTGACTCCCGGTCTAAGTTTTAAAATCATCGTACTAGTGCTCTATCCTTAGAGCCTTTAAAACCTCGGTTTATATCTACTATTTACATCGCATATAAACCTTATATCTTATACATCTTTTTATCAAAAGCGTAAACAGTTTATAAATCTTTCACAACATTAAAGCAGAATATATATCACAAACACAACATATATCACAATAACATCACTTATATGATGTAGGGTTTAAAAGCATGCATCTATCATATGCATATATTACATCTCATCATTTTTAATACCATCACATCTATATATGATGTAAGGTTTGAAAGCATGCATCTATCATATGCATATATTACATCTCAACATTTTTAATACCATTACATCTATATACGATGTAAGGTTTGAAAGAATGCATGATATCATATCCTATGCATCATTAGTATAAGTAACGGAAAACATAGCATAGAATGGGAAAACTTGCCTCGGGTCCTTGGTTGTTATGGGTTCGAGAACTTGCCGGAAAATCTATAAACAAGGAAATACTCGATCAGTCCCCTGGCTTAATCAATTAAACTGCATTTAACTTAAGCACTAACGTTCTATTAACGAACATCGAATGTCTTGCTCTTGGTCACTTATAACCTCATGACATTCCGTAAACTCTTAAGTCAAAAGTTTGGGTGGAATTCTATTCTCAAATCCCAAGTACTTTACCATTGCTAACTCATTGTTTTTAACCATCCCCTTAAGGGTATTTCACTCGCGCAACTTTTGTTCCCGCATTTTTATAAAATCGAAAAATCATTATTTTAACACGAACCTCCTCAGTTCCCTTCCTAACTTTCCATACTAGTATTCACATTAATATCTCGACCCAATTCCATTTTTAAAGGGTTTGATCACAATCTCAAAGTTCATGCAGTGAACTACTTAGTTATCTGAAACCGCTTTCACTAAAACGGATATTTCTCCTAAACCGTAAATCGAAACGATACGGTTCTTTCGCCAAAACAAACTACAAAACAGATTCTACATGATCATTGTCAGAAATCCTTATGGTTATGCCTTTACGGTATCCTTGATCTCTGTCCAAACTTCCTAAATGAAATCTGACATGGTAACGACGCTTAAACGTGATTCCCGTGTTTAAAACACTCCAACAATCCACCAATCAACAACCAATCAACCATACCTCTAATTCCTCATATCAACCAACTTATAATATGCCCTAAAAACTTCATACCAATACTCACAAGTTCAACCATCAAAATAATCACTGAACAATCACTATAACCAAGGATTCAATCTCTTATTCTTACTAACATAAACCATCATCATACTAACCATAATAATCAAAGTATAACTAAGAGTTTGAGATGTTTATACCTTTCTTGATGCTTGGTATACACTAAATATAGCTTAACTATCCTTGCTTGAGCTTTAAACATCCTTAACTAGCTTAATCTTCAAGAACAAAATCAAGACCACAAGTTAGTATTCCCGGATTTACTATTCACCCTCAATTTTGATCCAATATTTGACCATGCTACACTTCTTGGATGGCCATGAAATTTGGAAAGTACCTTGGGTATATATTGAGGGAGCTATGGTCCATATTTGGCGATTTTAGGATGAGTAGATTTTGAGTTATGAATTTTTCTTTTCTCCTTGCTCATGCTGGGCAGAAATTTGAAGAAATGGGGAGAATACTTGCTTTGCTTTTCTTTTGATTTTCTTTTCTTTCTTTTCTTTGTCAAATAAACACTAAATAAAATCTAGTTAATTGTGTGGTCTCTAATTGGCCTTGTCATCCAAAGACACATGTCACATAGATTTCTCACCTTGGTTTAAGATATGTTCATGGATTTCTCATTCTATGTACTTTCTCAAAACGATCAAATCAATACATCATTGATTGTCCGATGAATAGTGATCAAAATTTAAAGTTGGAATCTCCCGATTCTGATCGCGTTTGCATTCACTTATTCTCCTTATACATCACTAATATAACTTCGAAACATTCATTCCATGTCTTCCATATAGTGTGGTCTAAAATATTTTTCATCAGCAAATTCACTATTCATCAACATTTACTATTCATCAAATTTTTTTTTTTAACTAAGTCCAAAATTTGGGGTTATTACAATTGTGAACTCACTTAAGTAAATTCGACCGAAAGTAGAACTTAGTGAAACAATAACTAGTTCACTTCAAGAAAATTTTGACAACTAGCTGAACAAAATTTTCTAGTTCGATTAGGTTGGGACGCAATATCTAGCTAGGATGATTAGCTAGATTTTTATCATATCATTAAAATTTCAACTAGTTAGAACAATTAACTAGTCACTCATCATGGCACATATAATTAGCCAGTTTCAATCTACTAGTGCAAAATCTCGACATCGTAGCCAAAGAAAGAAAGAAAACAAAATTTTGACTACTCGGATAATGAATTGAAAAGAAGAATAATAAGTTTGGGACGAACAAGGTAATTATAACCCTTCAATAGAATATAAGATCTGAATAGAAAGTTCTTGGTATCGGAACAATCCATAATCTCCCACCAAACATTTCTCATCAGTGAAACGGTCCACCCAAAGGTGTCTCCGTACATAAACTTTGTCAAATCCTCCGGTAGAATTGAATTCGGACTACCAATATCAAACTGATATCCTTTCCACGACAACATCTGATGTGCAAACCTCTCCTTAATAGAAGAAAAGAATTCACGAGTAATCTCTGAAATATATATCATCTATGTTTCAAACAAATAGCTAGATATTTATGAACTCGACTGAGGAGTCCAAGTATGAAGAAAGAAAATAAATAAAATGAATATTTTACAGTTGTTGGTTGCATCCCAAGTTGAAGTGGGAAACTAGAAGGGTTACCTGACATGAACTATTCAAGGTAACACGGGCATGAACAGTTTTAGATTGAGAAGTGCACCAGCAAGTAGATACCAAAAGTCAATGGTCATCATAGTTTCTAACATCACCCGTACGAGGATGATCTTATCTTTCTGCCTTTATGGCTTAGGGTACTAACCAACGGTACCTCAAAATCGTACAAGTCCTTAAATAGGTCGGGAGTTCAAAACATATTCGTCATTCCCCGATAGTCGTTCAGAGATTGGGCCTCATATGGCCACATCAACACATTCTCAAAAGATGAAGGTCGATTAACGTATATGTAATTTCTTAACACTAGTCATATCGAATGAATCCAACCCCAGGCCACCGTAGGTCTCGTTCCTTATAGGTCCTGAGATTGTCGCATTGCTCGTTGCAACCATACGTGTCTTTATTAGAATCACGCTATTCATTCTTCATATCTTTGATTTCTGAGTTGAGCCATCATGGCCTATCGTACGAAATATACTCGCGATGCGATTTAGCACGTTCGTCTCACGATAACGTTCTGGTGCTATATGTACGCAAAATTCTTCTTCTTAGGTAACAAAATACCCATCGACGGAAAAGACACCAACTATGGGGGAATCGTTGTTCTCAAGGCTTGGACCTCATACACAAGATAATGCCTTGACTAGTCCACGCAATTTAGTAATTCGGATCGCGTAAAGGACTGTAAACGTCTCAATCTTCACATGTGCTGCCTTCTCGTGGCAAACTACGATGAACTACAAACACTTATGTTCTTACTAAGTCAAGTTATCCATTGGTATTGGCCATTCCGACCTTACCCCAACTGCAACCGAGACTCTGCTCCGCGTCTTATCTTAATGTCTTTGATAATTCGTGTACAATTCTAAACGTCCTTCTCATCATTATGATGGTCTTCAACGGTCCTATCGGTCCTCCGATAAGTCCCCAACTAAATTCTTTAATCTTAACATCCTCAATGGCACTACTTCCGGTAGTCCACTTAACAAGCTCTATATGAGTCCTCTCGTCATTCTCTTACTTAGATATAACTTTTAACACTCTCATATCCAAGTTTATAACTTAACGCTCTGATACCATTTCTGTAACACCCCCAGATCCGGGGTCAGGAATCTGGGTTGTCACGCTCCATCAATTACACAATACCTGCATTACTTACAACATTCTAATAATACAACTCCAAAGACCCCAATCACTTATGCGCACACACACAAGTTATAGCCTTGGAAATGAGAAACAAAAGTAACATTTGTTATTACAAATCAAATGTACTAACCAGGATCTCATCTATTATTTACAACCTCTACCTGAAGTTACAATAATAGACCTCACCATTCTATACAAGGTTTAATAATACAAACCTACTCGAAAACAATTCTTACTAATTCAGTCTGCAACTATTCTGCTCACACCGGAAGTATCCATCCTGCTGAACTAACTCAAGGGTGGTCTCTCCATCCCCTTGCTCTCGTAACACGAGGTGAATCGGCAACGTTTTCTTCCTGCTGAAAGTTTTAATACAGCAAGAATGAGCTAATAGCGCTCAGCAAGAAATCTATCCCAGTTTAAATCTTTAAACCTTGAGGGTAAATAATCCATATAGAATCCATGTTTAAAAACTACTAGGGTTTGACCCCAAAATAGTATACCGTTCAAAATACCGTATGACTTATAATCATACTCAAATACTCTTCGCGAATCATTTAGAAGTCCTTGGTATCAATATAATAACCAAGCCTTAAACATATCTTTTTAAAATAGATATTAACCATTGGAATCAAGGCTAAAAGCCTATCCATTGATTCAAAATACTATACAGTTCAACATACTGTATATCTTAAATACCTTCTCGACATATATACACACATATCTATTTAGATATCTCATACTGTTCAAAATACTGTAAAATATCAGTAATGAACACCTTTTCGACTCTGTTGTGTTGTGGTATATAAAAGAAGCAAGAATGAGCACTATAGCTCGACAATAAGATATAGCATCATAATCATATATGTAAGCTGATATCATAATTGAAAACCTTTGAAACTCCGTTCATATACAGAACGATATGTTTAAATATTCTTTTCGTCAAAACAGGCCATACAGTACCACTACTGTATGAGGAACGTCATTACTCATCACTGCCACATTATCAGTAACTCAGCACCTAGGCTTTTGTTACAATGTGCAGCACAACTCCAATTGGAGGGAAGGGACCTTTTTCCGGAGCACGCCACAATACACGATGATCAGTCGTTGTATTGTACTCACACTTTTCTACTAGTAGATGGATGACATCTTAACACGATTATCACCCTAGCCGCCTACGGGCTTTGTATCTGCTGGACTGTCCCACAGCCTCCTACGCGAGATAAGTGTTGGACTTCCCAGCAGCCTCTTACGCTATAATCAGAGGTACTGTCCAACAGCCTCCTTCACGTTTCCTCCTGGTCCCGGATAAAATCAATGAAACGGGAATTGGAATTTAATCCTATTTCCCCCAAGTACAAATACTTGTCAAAACTTTGCAACAGTTCAGATTCCTTACTCCTGAATATTTGAAGGGAGTAAGTCATAGTGTGGGTTGACATCAGTCAACGAAACTACGAATGATTACCACGTATTCTGAAATCATGACCTGGGAGTTTATCGACATTTTCAGAGTTTAACAAGTTTGAAATTCTTTGATTGAATAGGGGAGTCACCCCCAGCTATAGGTACTCTAGAGAAATAGAGGAAGTAAAACTATTTCCTCGACTCCTTGAACTGGATTCCCAAATTTTAATGAGTTAGAAAATATTTAATCGCATTTAAATATTTTTAATAAACTTAAGATAATATTTGGGAATCTCTTTTTTAATCATCCTTCTGAAATCCAGAAATATTTGCTATAATGCTAGAACCTTAAATAATAATATAATAAGGTTCTATGATTTTTAAATCATATTTGGAATATTTAATAAATATCCAAATAATAAATATTGAATTATTTTTCAATAATATTCCACTTAAGTGAATACTCAAATAATATTCACTTATTTAAATAAATATTCAAAATAATATTTTTAATAATATTATTTAATACCTTACATTAAATATCCAATAATATATATATATATATATATATATATTGGAATATTTAATCAACATATATAAAATATAGCTGTCCCTGGACCCTCCAGTTTCTGACAGTATAATCAAGTCAAAATAGTAATTTAACTCCTGGTCTAATATTTTAAAATCATCGTACCAGTGCTCTATCCTTAGAGCCTTTAAAACCTCAGTTTATATCTAGTATTTACATAGCATATAAACCTTATATCTTATAAAGCTTTTTATCAAAAGCATAATCAATTATAAATCTTTTCACAGCATTAAAGCAGGATATATATCACGTACACAACAGTAAATCACAACAGCATCACTTATATGATGTAGGGTTTGAAAACTTGCATGCATCTATCATATGCATATACTACATCTCAACATTTTTAATACCATCACATCTATATACAATGTAAGGTTTGAAAGCATGCATGATATCATATCATATGCATATACTACATCTCAACATTTTTAATACCATTACATCTATATACGATGTAAGGTTTGAAAGCATGCATGATATCATATCATATGCATCATCAGTATAAGTAATGGAAAACATAGCATGGAATGAGAAAACTTGCCTCGGGTCCTTGGTTGTTAGGGGTTCGAGAATTTGCCGGGAAATCTATAAACAAAGAAATACTCGATCAGTCCCCTGGCTTAATCATTTAAAGTGCATTTAACTTAAGCACTAACGTTCTATTAACGAACATCAAATGTCTCGCTCTTGGTCACTTATAACCTCATGACATTCCTTAAACTCTTAAGTCAAAAGTTTGGTTGATAATCCATTCACAAAACCCAAGTACTTTACCATTACTAAACTTATGGTTTTACTATCCCCTTAAGGGCATTCCACTTGCGCAACTTTGATTCTCGCATTTTTATAAAATCGAAAAATCATCTTTTTAACACGAAACCTTCTCGATTACTTTCCTAACTGTCCATACTAGTATCCACCTTAATTTCATGACCTATGTCCATATTTAAAGGGCTTGATCATATGCTCAAAGTTCATATAGTGAACTACTTAGTTACCCGAAACCACTTTTACTAAAATGGGTGTTTCTCCTAAACCGTAAATCGAAACGATACGATTCTTGCGCTTACGTAAACTAGAAACAATCTTCTACACACTTATGTTCATAACTGAGCCAGAATATGCAGTTAAGTTTTCATATTCTAGGCAGTTTTTAGAATTAACGAAAATCGGACATTACGACGGCTAGAACTGAGATGTTTCCGAGATTTAAATCTCATTCAATTCAAGTCCAAGACTCATCATCAACCTCAAGAAATCCATAAATATTATTTTCAACATCATACCCGTTCAATATAGTGAAACCCACATCACAAAACCTTTCTTAACTCATGTCAAAGTACTTATAAACTAAGCATAATACAAGAACTAAGCATACAAGCATTCATCTTCACCAACTAAGCTAAACTCCATTAAAACCACATCTCACCTAACTGTAAAGCATGAAAAACGAACATGGTAATAAAGGAGGTGAGGAGAGTGATTACCCTAGATACGTAGAGCTTCTCGAGGGCTTCGATTTGAGTGGTAGAATGCGAAAATACGCTGAATGAAACCCGAGTTTAGATCAGATGGTAGGTTTGTGTGGTGTATTTTGGTGGAAATAATTGTGGTGATGTGTTTAAAATTTGTGGTAGAAAAATTGTGTGGCTCACAACAAGCCAAAAATGCTCTCACGTGGCTCGTTAAGCACCACATCTTCCGTGCACTCATTTTTATTCTACTTTCTCGAGTCCTTGATCTCGTTTTCAAATTCCGATTGCACAATTAGTCATCATTTAATTCCACAAAGCTCCCTCTGAAATTTCAAATCGTTTGGAGTCCGGAAATTTTTACTATTCATTTGGGATCGTTTTTGATCGCTTAAATCATCTTAATTCCAGAATTACTTATTCTAAAATTCCAACGAGTCCCACATACGATCTTATATGATACTTCTCCTTTGGTTAGGGTTTAATCCATAATTCGTTACGCTTCTGTTTCGTGATAGGTTCAAGTGATTTTAAAAACGTTTCTCTGTACCAAGGCTAGGGGATATCCTCTTGATCTTTTATTGTCTTGGCTTAATATATGATCATAGATTTCTCACCTTGGCTTAAGATATGATCATGGATTTCTCATTCTACATACTTTCTCAAAACGATCAAATCAATACATCCTTGATTGTCCGATGAATGGTGATCAAAATTTAAAGTTGGAATCTCCTGATTCTGATCGCGTTTACATTCACTTATTTTCCTTATATATCACTAATATAACTACAAAACATTCATTCCATGTCTTCCACATAGTGTGGTCCGAAAATATTTTTCATCAGCAAATTCACTATTCATCAACATTTACTATTCATCAAAATATTTTTTAACTAAGTCCAAAATTTGGGGTTATTACATTAGCCTCCTCAGCGGCCTTGGCTGCAAGTTCTTTTTCTTCTTCCTCATCAAGGGCATCCCATAACTCATCAAACAAGGCTTCTACGTCTTCATTGTAGGGCTCACTTCCACACGGCTTAGGCTTGTATTCGATTCCTACTTTGTTTTCCATTTTACCCTTTTTCTAAATGATTCACTAATATGGCCTAAGATTCATTTTATAGGCATACTAGGTTAAGAGGGATGTAAACGGTCAACAGTTTGGAATACCCATACAACTACCACATATTGCAATTAAGTGATGTCTACCACTAATCCAACAATCAAAGCAAAACTGACCAATCAAGGAAATTCCTTGACCAAATTCAACATTAAAAACCATGCAAGTTAATGTCATACAGAAACTAACTCTCAAGTAACAGATTAGCACAAAATTCAATTTAACAAAGTCAAAGTAAACGTGTTGTCGAAAACAGATAGAGACTTAGGTAGACAGTAACTTTCTTATGACAGCAACTTGTTAGGGTTACTGTCACAAGTTTCAAAGAAATTTAGAATAGAAAAACTAGTAAGTTAACATACCAGATTTAGCATTCCCAATTCACTTACCAACCTGTTAAAGGTTGCTTCATCCAGTGGTTTAGTGAAGATGTCTACAAGTTGCTTTTTCTGTAGGCACATAGATCAACTTCACAGTTCCTCTTTCAACATGCTCTCTTATGAAATGATGTCTAATATCAATGTGCTTTGTTCTAGAGTGTTGAACATGATTGTCTAAGATGGCTATGGCACTAGTGTTGTCACATTAGATAGGGATATTATTTAACACTAGACCATAATCCAACAGTTGATTCTTCATCCATAGAATTTGTGCACAGCAACTTCCAGCAGCAATGTATTCAGCTTCTGCTGTAGATGTAGAAACTGAATGTTGCTTCTTACTAAACCATGACACCAATCTTCCACCAAGAAATTGACAGCTTCCTGTAGTGCTCTTTCTGTCAATCCTACAACCAGCATAATCTGAATCAGAATACCCCACTAGCTCAAATCCAGTGTTTTTAGGATACCAAAGGCCTAGATTGGGAGTGCCCTTAAGATATCTAAAAATCCTCTTGATAGCAATCAAGTGTGACTTCTTTGGATCAGCTTGAAACCTTGCACAGAGACATGTAGCAAACATTATGTCAGGTCTGCTAGCAGTTAGATAAAGAAGTGATCCACCCATGCCTCTGTAAGCACTAGAGTCCACTTTCTTCCCTTTGGAATCTAGATCCAGACTAGTTGAAGTAGAGATGGGAGTCTTGGCAGGTGATGAATATTCTAGGTTGAACTTCTTGAGAAGTTCCTTGACATACTTTGCTTGACAAATGAAAATTCCATCATCTTTTTGAAGAGCTTGTAAACCAAGGAAGAATGACAATTCTCCTATCATGCTCATCTCATACTTGTTTCTCATTAGAGATGAAAACTTCTCACACGGCTTCTCATTTGATGAACCAAAGATGATATCATCAACATAAATTTGAACCAGAATGATGTCTTTGCCATGATGCTTGTAGAATAGAGTCTTATCTACTACACCTCTTGTAAACTGGTTTTCCAACAGAAAGGCAGAGAGGGTATCATACCATGCTCTTGGAGCTTGTTTTAATCCATAAAGTGCCTTGAACAGCTTGTACACAAAATCATACATTTCAGCATCTTCAAAACCAGGTGGTTATTCAACATACACTTCTTCCTCCAACTCTCCATTTAGAAAAGCACTTTTTACATCCATTTGGAACACTTTGAAATTACAGTGTGCAGCAAAAACTAGAAAAATCCTGATAGCTTCAAGTCTGGCAATAGGTGCAAATGTCTCATCATAATCTATCCCTTCCTATTGACAGTAACCTTTAGCTACTAGCCTTGTCTTGTTTCTAGTCACATTTCCATTTTCATCCATTTTGTTTCGGAAAACCCACGTTGTCTCAATAACTGACTTTCCCTTTGGTCTTGGAACCAACTTCCATACATTGTTTCTTTCAAACTGGTTGAGTTCCTCTTGCATAGCAATCACCCAATCAGAATCCAACAATGCTTCATTAATTGCTTTAGGATCCACTTGAGACAGGAAACAGGAAAACATACTGTCAGCAGAAACATTGTTCCTGGTTCGCACCCCAGAAGAAGGATCTCCAATAATTAGGTCATTTGTGTGATCCTTGTTCCACCTTGTAGTTCTGGGCAAGCTTCTTGTTTGTTCTGAAACAGTAGCCTCAGTTAGAGGAACTGAGTCTTCACCAGGACAATTGTCTCCACCATTTTCTTCAACATCTCCAGAGTCACCATCATTTTGAGTATTTCCTGAAATAGTCTGTGACTGAGCTGGAGTTTCATTTGTATCACTTTCAATGACAGCATCTTTTTCAGTTTCTACAGTTTGAGTAAAGGTAGGTTCTTCATCAACAATTTCTTCTTCTTCCAAGTATCCTTGATTCTCAAATCTAAGAATCTGCATTTGACCTTCTTCATGCAGTCCAGGAAACTTGGTTTCATCAAATGTGACATTCACACTTTCATCTATGACTCTGTGTTCCAAGAGATAGACTCTGTAGGCAGTCCTTTCTAAAGAATATCCCATGAAAATACCTTCATAAGCTTTGGTGTCAAACTTCCCTTTCTTTTCATGGTTATCCTTCATCATGAAACATTTGCTTCCAAACACATGAAAATACTTGACAGTAGGTTTCTTTCCATTGAGCAGATAGTAAGGAGTGTTCCCATGAGTCTTGTTGATCAAGGTTCTGTTCTGTGTATAGCAGGCTGTGTTGATAGCTTCTACCCAGAAGTATGTAGGTAACTTTGCATCATGGAGCATAGTTCTGGCAGCTTCAATGAGAGTCATGTTCTTCCTTTCTACAACTCCATTCTGCTGTGGTGTCCTTGCAGCAGAAAACTGTTGTATAATTCTTTCATCTTTGCAGAAATTTCCAAGAGTGGCATTTCTGAACTCAGTACCATTGTCACTTCTTAGTATTTGAACTTTGGCATTTGGAGTTCTGTCAAGAACTCTTAAGTGATCAATGATAACTTGTGTTGCTTCATCTTTTGATTCTAGATACTTTACCCAAGTATACCTAGAGTAATCATCCACCATAACTAGTGCATATCTCTTTTTGGCTAAAGATGGGACATTAACTAGTCCAAAGAGATCCATATGAATTAGTTTGAGTGGTTCTGTGTTGGTGTTAATTTGCTTTGACTTGTGCACAGCTCTCTTCAATTTTCCCATTTGACAATCCTCACACAGTCCTTTTTGACAGAATTCCTGTTGAGGTAGTCCTCTCACCAATTCCTTCTTCATCAGTATGTTCATTGTCTTGAAGTTAAGGTGAGAGAGTTTCCTGTGCCAAAGCATACTGTCACCAACAGTAGCTTTACTGTAGAAACAGTAAATCTTATCCTTCTTTGTTGAGCTTAGGTCAGCAACAAACATGCTTCCTTTTCTTACCCCTTTGAGAGAGAGGCTTCCATCTTTCTTGTGATAGATATTGCATACCATCATGTCAAAATCAACCTTGAATCCCCTGTCACTGAATTGGCTGACACTGAGCAGGTTGTGCTTCAAGCCATCAACAATTGCAATATCATTAATGACAACATTTCCAATTTCCAAACAGCCATATCCCACTGTGTAACCCTTGCTGTTGTCTCCAAAGGTTATGATTGGGCCAGCTTTCTCTACAAATTGTGATAGCAGGGCTTTATCACCAGTCATGTGTCTAGAGCAGCCATTGTCAATGATCCAAATGACTTGCTCCTTATTCTTGCCCTGCAAAACAAATTGTGTTTAAGAGGCATATGGTACCCAATCCTTGTTCGGTCCTGTTACTTCAGTATCACAGACATAATCAACATTTTCAACTTTAACCATCACATCAGGAATCTTCTGTTGGACTCCTTTCTTCACCCACTTTTCCCTAGAATTAGACTTGGTCTTATTCTTAGTGGATGTAGCCCTCTTACTGTTTCCAGTAGGCTTAGAAGTCTCAACAGTTTGAAAATAGGTACACTGTTCAGTAGATGAAATAGGCAGATTTAAACAAGTACTCATGGCAGTTATCTTGCATGGCATACAATCAATGTTATTACACACTACCATAGACCTATGCATAATGGGGGTCCTATGTAAGTTACCATCTTTCAGGGTCACATTATCCTTGACCTCTTTTGGTTTCTTACAAACATGAGTTAAGTGATGTGAAGAGCCACAATTATTGCATAGTTTTCTAGGAGCATTACCAGCATTAGCATTGCCATTTCCTAACTTACCATTCCTGTTCCTAGACTTGTAGGTAACTGTGTCATCAGGATGTTTTGAAGTTGTTGTCGAGCTTTTCTTGACAGTGCCTTTCACACCTTTTGTCTTGACAATAGGTTTGGAAGTTACTGTCTTTGAAGCTCTCTTGACACTATCTTTGGAAGCTACTGTCTTACCATTATTGACAGCATCTTTAGAACATTCTGTCAGATTGTTTGGCAAAGTTACTGTCTTGGGGATTTTGACAACATCTTTTCCGCCAACTGTTGTACTGTCAATACCTTCATCCTCATCATCAAGTTGTTGCTTCATGAGCATGGCTTCCTCATCAAACTCAAGTTCAGAGAGTTTAAAAATTGGTTTGTTGAGTTTCTTGAGGACATGAGGTTTGACAGTAGCTTCAGTTGAACAATCCTGACTAACAATTTCCTTACCAGGTCTCTTACCATATTCAAAACCTATCACTACTTTTTGATCCTTTGTGTGTTTCTCATGATAATCCTGAAGTTGTTTGGATGAGTTTCTATAGGCTTTAATCTTGAATTCATTTTCACTAATTTCTTTCCTTAGAAACTCCTCAATTTCTTTAGCACAGACTAACTCATTTTTCAGTTTAGCATTCTCCTGTATTAAAGATTCCAATCGACTGGTCTTCAATAAAAGCAAATCATTTTCAGAAGTGAGTTCTTCATTCAATTTAGTTAACCTAGCAATTTCTTCATTAGCTGCAGTTAAACTAGTATGAACATGGAACATCTATGCACTCAATTCCTCAACAGTTTGCTTGTATTCATCTTTAGACATATCAAGTAAGACAAGTGAGGGTACCTGACTTGGAGAGCTGGAGGAGGCCTCTTCAGATTTAGCCATGAGTGCTAGATTCACATATTCCTCTTCCTCTTCATCATTAGTATCATCCCAGCACTTTCCTTCAGCCACATAGGCATTTCCCTGTCCTTTCTTGAAGTGTCCACTTGACCCTTTATCCATCCTTTGATTTTGCTTTGGCCTTCTGCATTCAGTAGCAAAATGGCCAAGCTCATTGCAGTTGTAACACCTAAACTTGGATCTGTCCACCATCCCTGTTTTATAACCACCTCTAGTGGCACCACCTTCAACCTTGGAGGAATTCCCTCTGCTGAACCTTGATGTTTGACCTTGAGGCTTAAACGGCTTGTTTCTCTTGAATCTTATGTTTTTAAATTTCTTAGTCATGTAAGCCATAGTTGGATTATCCATCTTTTCCATTTCTTCTAAAGAGTAGAAGTCTTCATCTTCAACATCAGTTATCTGCAGTACAACTTTCTCCTCATCATCCACAACCTCTTCAATCTTAAGAGTAGGTACTGGAGCAGGTTGTGTGACTTTAGTTTCTTCACTAGGTTGAGTGATTCTTGGCACATGAGCCACGAGAGCACCTGACATATTAGCCATTTTTCCTCTGGATCCAGCTAGAATAGCTCTTTTCTAGAAAAACTCAAGCTCATATGATTTAAGCACACCATATAAAGTTTCAAGAGAAATATTGTTCAGATTTCTTCCTTCTCTTATGGCAGTGACTTTGTGCTCAAGATGCTCAGGAAGTGTGAGCAAGAACTTGACATTTAACTCCTTCCTATCATAGTACTTGCCATGAATCTGTAGCTCAGTCATCAGTTTACTAAACCTCTCAAACATTGTTGTTAGGTCTTCTCCTGACTTTGCCATGAAAGCTTCGTACTGAGAGATGAGAATATGTCTTTGATTGTCCTTCACTTCTTCACTTCCTTCACATAACAGTTCGATCTTATTCCACATGTCCTTGGCTGATGAGCACCCAATGACATTCCCACACATGGCTTTGTCCAAAGTGAGAGCATCCAGTAAGATGAGTTGCTAGTAATCATCCAAGGCTACCTTCTCTTTTTCTGGCTCCAGAAACTCTGAAGGTAATTTGTTGACCCAGTAGGCTGGAACAAGAACACCATCCACAGTTGAGGCTTCAATTTCTTTACGTGGTACGAAGGGACCATTCTGGAGGATACCCAAGTATAATGGATTCACAGCTTTGATGAACAACATGATTTTTCTTTTCCATACATTATAGTTCTCCTTGTCAAAAGCTGGAATCTTTATGCTACTTGATTTCTGCATACTTGTCATGATCTCAGATTTGTAGAACAATCTGTCTGCTCTGATACCAGTTGTTGGTCCTTGACTATTGCAGAAGGGGGGGGGGGGGGGTTGAATGCAATACTGATAAAGCTCAATCTACGTTTCAACACAAAAGCTAAGATTAATATTTATCAGTTTATGAATTGCAAACACAAGTAGACACACGAGTAATTCTCACAAAATAAATGTTTTATTTATTTTGCAATGGGTTGCTACAACCTCAAGAAAATGTTTGTTTTCTTGAGCTTCAGTTTCTCGAGTGATTCAATTACAAAGAATGGATCGATAGATGGTCTTAGTAAACTAATCCTATCACTATCAACACGGGTTTAGTGAAGCTGCTGTCATTTTCAAGTGGCAGCTTCTTACAAATTGCCTACCCGTGAATCTTTCCTAAATTTCTATACAAACAGCTTATCAGTACATAACAAAGCAATCTAGAAACTTTCCATATTAAGCTAACACAATTCAGTAGATGTAGATTTGTCATACTCTGGAATTGGTGAGCTTTGTCATGTGATCTCTCAAGCTTCGGTCATAGTCTTGCAGACTTGTGGCAGTGTTGGGATACTGCAACACGTCTGTTTCTTGAACATCCAAACTGTCACAAGTTTGACTGGGTAGATCCCCAATACAAATGATATCCCTTCATGACAGTATCCTGATGGCTAAGCTTGCTGTCACAGAATTGCGCTTTTGGTGACAGTACAGAATCCCCGCATAAGGTGCTGTCAAGATTTCCAAGCTTGTTGTCAGGCTATGGTAAAGTTGCTGTCAGAGGGCTTCCGCCAATGTTGCTGTCAGAGTGAATCAACTGTCGTGACTTGTAACATGTTATCTTCAAATAACCTTACTTTCAATGCTGTGACAGTAACATTTATTCTCGCTGTCCATCTTGAGCACTTCTTGAGGCTTGAACAAACAAATGAACTTCTACCAAGATGCACTAGACTCTTATTAGCAGCAAACAAAAATGGTTACATAGACATACTCTGGCTGTGACAGTATGTTCATACTTAATAAAATTAAGTACATAAAGTATCTAGTTAAGTTGTCTCATAGCTATCATCCATAAATCCTAACAATTGTACCTTGGGATTTGATATCCGTAGAGGTGTAAAATGATATCCGTAGAAAAAGAAAAAATCCAGTGTCAGAAATGACCATCAACGGACGAAGGTATCCGTAGAGGGAGAAATTTTGACTTAGGCAAAATTCTTCTTTTTCAGAGAGTTTTGATTCTCATGAAAATCATGTCGACACTGGCTGCATTTCAAATCATCAGACATTTAAATAGATTAAGAGTATTTAAGCATACCTAGCTCACTTACCAACCTAGAGAATGTTGATTCATCAAGTGGCTTGGTAAAAATGTCTGCAATCTGCTGCTCACTTGGAACAAAATGAAGTTCCACAGTACCATTCATCACATGTTCCCTGATTGTAACACCCCCAGATCCGGGGTTAGGAATCTAGGTTGTCACGCCATCATCCAATCATATAAAACCTGCATTACCTCAATGATCCAACAAAACAACACCAAAGACCCCAATCTCTTACACACACAAGTTATACCTTAGAAACGTTACATAGTAACATTAGTTATTACAAACCAAATGTACTAACCAGGATCTCACACTATTAATCACAACTTCTACATGAAGTTACATTAATAGCTAACATAGCTGAACCTATCCAACCTACTTCTGTAGTATCCATCTTAAATCGAACTATCTCAAGGGTGAATCTTCCACTTCCTTTCCCTCATGATACGGGCAAAATGACCATGTTCTCCTTGCACTGAAATATAATTTTTTAAAAGCAAGAATGAGGGAAAGAATGCTCAGCAAGTTAAGTAGTTACTAATATAAAGTTTTTCCAACAATATAATAGTAGTGCAAAGATCTTTCCAATATAAAGTATTCATACTTAATATAAAGTTTAGAATGCCACCATATGAACGACTTTAGTTCATAATTTTGAAAGACACTATCCGTGACTTAGCACGGTATTTAGGAATCAACAAGTACGCAGTTCGAGATACTGCCAGATGAACAACACCAGTTCACAAGTTTTAAAATATCATTTGTCTTTCGTCAGACATTTCGTACAGTTCAAGATACTGTATCAGAGAATAAACTTTTCAACCACTGCCAACATTATCGGTAACTCAGCACCTAGGATTTCGTTACAATGTTGCAGTACAATTCCAATTGGAAGAAGGGGACATTCTGGAGCACACCACGATACACGATGATCAGTCGCTGTATCGCAAAACATTTCTTTCTACTAGTAGTGGACGATATCGTCATACGATTATCACCCAAGCCAACTGTGGGCTGTCATTAGCGTCCCGGTACCCGAAGTACCTCAGCTAAAGTTGCGTCCCGACATTCGTAGTACCTCTGCTAAGTTTGCATGTGCGTCTCGGTACTCGTAATGCCTCAGCTTATATATAACACCTCCAGTCCCTTGATGAATCCTATCATTACAATTGGAACCGAACTTAATCGTCGTTCCCCGAGCGTCATGATGGCTCGTTGATAGGTTTAACTCATTACCATACCTTACTTCCGGAAATGTTGAGGAAGTAATAACAATGTGTGGGTTGACTATTGTCAACTGACAGAGGGCATCGCACGAAATTTTAAAATCATGACCTGGGAGTAAATCGGAATTTTTCTGAAATTATCGCGATTGAAATACTTTGAATGAATAGGGTAGACACCCCAAGAAATGAGTATTTTCGAGGAATAGAGGGAGTAAAACCATTTGCTCGACTCTTTGAACTAGATTCCCAATTTTTGATGAGTTAGAAAATATTTATTCACATTTAAACATTTTAATAACTTGTAAATAATATTTGGGAACCCTTACTATTTTTAAATAATTATTCTGAAGTCCAGAGAATATTTTAAATAATTAACAAGGCCTTCAATAATTTTTAAATAAGGTTTCATGATTTTTAAATCATTTTAGAATATTAAATAAATATTAAAATATTTTTTATTAAATAAATAACCAATTTGGAATATTTAATAAATATTTAAATAATATTTATTAAATAATATTCAATTAAATAAATCATTTTTAAAATGAATATTCAAATTAATATTCATTTAATTAAATAAATATTCAGATAATATTTATTAATCAATTAAATCATTTTACATTTAAAATATCCAATTTATATTTATTGGAATATTTTAAATCTTTATTTGAAAATAAACTGTAACCGGCAATCTCCGGATTTTTATGACAGCGTTTATGAAAATTATCTCCGAGTCCCAGTCTACGTTGAATATCAAAATACACTCTACCTCGTAGAGTACCATATACTCCGATATATATCCATATCCATATATCGCATACCAAAACAATCATTCGATATTTGAAAACTCGTACGTTCATCAAAACAAGCATTTATTTAAAGTAGTTATATCACAACGACAACAGTTACAAAATATCCGAACACTTAAGCTTCGGGTTTGAAAACTTTTCATGACACTTGGAGCAAAACATATACATATATTTGAATAACTTAACGTTTGAAAATACACATACTCTGAACAATAGAGTAAGGGTTAGTAAACTTGCCTGATGTCCGAGCTCTAACTGGGTGTGGGTGTTTCTCTTCTAGTCCTGGAACCTTTACCAAGACAATATATAATCTTAATTAGTCACTTGATTTACAGTTCACTTATTCTAAGTAAATCTACTTTACCCGACTTTCACTCTCTCGGTACACTAAACTTACGATCTTCTTTATAGTTTAATAATCCTTTCTAGTCTCGTTCTTTACACCAATATGTTCTCTTGATAATACTTAACAACTTTCGAGTTTTAGCCGACTCGATATTATCCTTTTTACTTAGCCAAAATGAATGGTCAAGGTAGTACCTCTAGAGTTGACTTTCCATAAAATCACTACTTCACAACTCGCACTCTAGCACTTTTAATAAATCGGAAAATTGATAATTAATTACAAAACCACCTCAAGGAGCTTCTTGAGTATTTTTAGTATTTATCAAAAATATGTTCATTTGGAAAACGCGAGTTTAAATAAGTGAAATGCATTTTAAAAGTCGAGTCAACTACGGACTTTTACTATTCGCACTAGTTCCACTAAAATGCTCATAACTCATCAACCGTTAACTCTATTGACACACCGTTTTTGCGTGCACGATCTAGAGAAGGTCTAGAATGTAATCCACCCAAATTTTGGTTCTGTACAGGGGACCAATTTTCCCGAATTAACAGAACATGGCAGTAGCTATGCAGTGCATAGCGTTATCGCGCAACTCTGGTTCAAACATTTTTGTAAAATCGAAATATTAACCTTTTTGCATAATTATTTTTGGTTTATCTTCATTACTGTCCGAACTACTTATCCTCATATTTTTATAATTTTGTCTAACTGTTAAGGGGTCCGAATTCAGTTCACAATTTGATGTCTTGTAACAGTTTTGTGTTTTGAACCACTTTCACTGGAACAAGCATAACTTTCAAACCACAAATCTCCTCAACATGTACTTTATATGGTTACAAATTAAAAAACAAGATATTGACATATATGACCATTGGTTCTTGAGAACACAAATCTCTTTGGTCCAAAATTAGGTTTCAAAACAGTCCTAGCCTCAATGGCCACTAAAATGTTCATTAATGTCTCAACTTTCAATTTTATGTTAAGTCCATTTAAAAATTACTAAAACACCAAGACTCTCATCCTTACTAAATCTCAGTTCTTAAACTTCATTAACATACCACCAACATCAATCCACAACAATCAACCATCAAGATTTAAGTATTTATACTCCAAACTCCTCAAACTACATGTTCTTGAACATATCTTGAAACTTAGCTCATAACTTAACATAAATCAAAAGATGGATGAGGATTATACCTTTCCTGGGCTCAAGAAAACTTGGATATAGCTTAAAGAACCTTGGTCTTGCTTGAACTAAGCTTATCATCCTCAAACTCACCAAAAGAAATCAAGAACAAAAGTTAGTATTTTCGGAGTTACTTTTATGCCTCAACTTTGATCCAATATTTGGCTATGTTATACTACTTGGATTGTCATGAAAATTTTAAAGTACCTTTTGTATGGATTGAGGAAGCTATGGTCAAAATTTGGCGATTTTATCATTAGTAGATATTTAGTTATGAATTTTTATTTCTCCCCTGGTCCTGCTAAGCCGAATTCTGAAGAAATGAGATGGGAGAGTTTTTCTCTTGCTTTCTTACTTTTTAAAAGTGTTGGCTGAATAATAATGCTGGTATAAGTTGTATATAATATATATGGCTGATCTTGTGTGATACAAATAATGTATCAAGGTACTAGCCCATGCCCCTAGTTGCTAGCTTAGTACCAAGTGTGCATGCTTTATCCCTAAAACATGGAACTTGGTTCCTAACTATATTTGCAATGGTTTGGTTGGTTTAGTTTGATGCTAGTACTTGTAGCTTGCATGGCTTTTGCTTAATTACTTGTTATCCAACGCTTGTCACTTAATCTTTTATGCAAGTTCGAAAATTTTTCTATAAACACGTTTCGTCGCGTAGAAATTTCTATCGTCATTCTCAAGCACTTGATTTTGATATTCCCTTTAAATTCCATAATTTCCTTGCAGTGGAATTTAATTTAACCTAGGGCTTCCATAATCCTCAACTGTAGGGTATGAGTGAAAATCTTTGCGTTCTGACGGCTTTTGCATTCTTTTATTTAATCCCTGCAACAATACTACCTCCTCAGATTGCTCAAATTCCTTCTTTTACATAATGTGGGCTCAAAAGTTTTCCATGATCCCGCAAAATCACTCTTCATAATAATTTTTAAAATATTACCAAAAATCAGGGTTCTTACACTGATGAAGTGATACTTAATGTCAATGTGCTTGGTCCTTGAGTGTTGCACTAGATTCTCAGTTATGGCAATTGTACTAGTGCTGTCACAGAATATTGGAATCTTATTAACTATTAGACCATAGTCTATTAGTTGATTTTTCATCGACAGTATCTGTGCACAACAACTTCCAGCAGCAATGTATTATGCCTCAGCTGTAGAGGTAGAGACATAATTTTGCTTCTTACTGAACCATGAGACAAGCTTGTTTCCTAGAAATTGACAGGTGCATGTAGTACTTTTTCTGTCAATCTTGCAACCTGCATAGTCTGCATTTGAATAACCAATTAGATGATCAAAACCAGATTCTCTAGGGTACCAAATGCCAAGGTTTGGTGTTCCCTTGAGATATCTGAAAATCCTCTTGATAGCAATTAAGTGAGACTCTCTAGGATCAGCCTGAAATATAGCACAAAGAGATGTAACAAACATAATATCAGGTCTACTAGCTGTTAAATATAGAAGTGAGCCTACCATGCCTCTATAACTTGAAATGTCCACAGATTTTTCCTTAGTATTCAATTCAAGTTTAGTGGCAGTTGGCATGGGTGTTTTAGCCGGAGAGCAATCCATTAGATCAAACTTCTTCAATAAATCAAAGATGTATTTAGTTTGACTAATAAAGATTCCTTCTTTCATTTGCTTAACTTGTAAGCCAAGGAACTAGGTAAGTTCACCCATCATGCTCATTTCATATTTACTTTGCATAAGCTTGGCAAACCTTTTGCAAAGCTTCTCATCTGTAGACCCAAAAATTATGTCATCTACATAAATTTGAACAAGTATGCTAGAGCCATTAAGATTTCTAAAGAAAAGTTTTTTGTCAACAGTACCTCTAGTGAAGTGGTTTTCTAAAAGAAACTGTGACAGAGTGTCATACCAGGCTCTAGGTGCTTGATTCAGTCCATAGAGTGCCTTGAGTAGGAAGTAGAAAAATTCTGGATAATCTGGATCTTCAAAACCAGGAGGTTGACTAACATACACCTCCTCCTCCAGTTCCCCATTCAAGAAGGCACTCTTGACATCCATTTGATAGACTTTGAAATTGGCATGGGCTGCATAGGCTAGGAATATCCTTATTGCTTCTAGTCTAGCAACAGGGGCAAATGTTTCATCATAATCTATTCCTTCTTCTTGAGAATAGCCCTTAGCAACCAATCTAGCTTTGTTCCTTGTTACTATGCCATTTTCATCCATCTTGTTTCTGAATATCCACTTTGTACCTATAACAGATATGTCCTTAGGTTTGGGTACCAGCTTCCATACTTTGTTTCTTTCAAATTGGTTTAGCTCTTCTTGCATGGCTAAAACCCAATCTGGATCTAAAACAACATCCTCAACTTTCTTTGGTTCTTCTTGAGAAAGAAATCTGCTGTATAGGCATTCATCCTGAGTAGCTCTTCTAGTTTGGACATTTGCAGAAGCATCGCCAATGATCAGTTCAAATGGGTGATCCCTTGTCCATTTTCTTCTTGCAGTTAGTTTAGGTCTTGAAGATGCAGCATCATTCTCATTAGCATGATCATGTGAGGTTGATCCTTGACTTAGAGAAACTCCCCCTGAGTTTAATGGGGTGGTAACTCTGTGTTGCTATCCACCTTCGGATGCTCCAATTTGGCTTCCTACGGATGCTCCCATTTGGCTTCCTACGGATGCTCCCCTTGTCCCTTCTATGGATGGCTCATTAGAACTTGAGTTTTCCATATTAGAGACGATCGGTCTTGGAGGAACTGATTCATCCACATGATCATCATCTTCATCACCAAAGTCGAGACCTTCCACCTCATTGTTAAACCTGAGAGTTTCATGAAAACCCTCATCAGTAAGACCCTATATTCTGGCATCATCAAAAACAACATGTATAGATTCCATAACAATGTTAATTCTGTGATTAAAGACCCCTGTAGGCTTTTCCAGCTGCATATCCCACAAAAGTGGCTTCATCTGCCTTAGATTCAAATTTTCCAAGATTTTCACCTTGATTTCTCAGTACAAAGCATTTGCATCCAAAAACATGTATAAAATTCAAGGATGGTTTCCTTCCTTTGAGCAGCTGATATGGAGTCATTCCTTTTGATTGATCAAAGAAATATTATGAGTGAAACATGCAGTGTTAACTGCTTCAGCCCAGAAATAAGTAGGTAACTTTGATTCTCCTAGAATTGTTCTGCAGCTTCAATAAGAGTTCTGTTTTTCCTTTCTACCACTCCATTTTGTTGTGGTGTCCTTGCTGTAGAGAACTCATGAATGATTCCATTTTCCTCACAAAACAGCCTCATTGTGGAATTCTTGAACTCAGTGCCATTGTCACTCCTGATTCTTCTTACTTTAAGATCGGGATGATTGTTGACAACCTTGATGTGATTGATTATGATTTCACTTGCCCCATCTTTGGAGTGCAGAAAGTAAGTACATGTGAATTTAGAGAAATCATCCACAATCACAAGGCAGTATCTTTTCTTTGGGATTGACATGACATTTACTGGTCCAAACAAGTCCATGTGCAACAGCTGTAGAGGTTGATCAATTGATGAATCCAGCTTGCTTCTGAAAGAAATCTTTTCTGCTTCCCTTTCTGGCAAGCATCACAAAGTCCATCCTTAGAGAATTCCAACTGAGGAAGTCCTCTTACTAGGTCTCTTCTTACCATATCATTCATAGACTTGAAGTTCAAATGTGACAGTCTTTTGTGCCATAGCCAACTTTCATCCTTGCTTACTTTACTCAGAAGACAAGTGATAGAGTTAGAACTTGTTGAGTTGAAGTCAGCTATGTACACATTACCTTTCCGGTATCCTGTCAACACCACATTGTTGTTTTCCTTGCTGGATACAACACAGGCTCCTTGGTTGAATGAAACTGAGAAACCTTTATCACACAGTTGACTGATACTCAACAGGTTGTGCTTAAGTACGTCAACCAGTGCTACCTGATCAATGATGACATTGTCCTTTGAAATCAAGCCATATCCCTTAGTAAAGCCTTTGCTGTCATCTCCAAAGGTAATGCTAGGGCCAGCTTTCTCCACAAACTCTGTGAGTAGGGTAGAATCTCCAGTCATGTGCCTAGAACATCCACTGTCCAAGTACCATAGATTCTTCATGTATCCCTGCACACAGTCAAAACCAAATCAAGTTGATTTTGGTACCCAAGTTTCCTTGGGTCCTTTCCTGTTAGTTTTGCCTCTCTTGTCAATTTGCACCTTAATTTCAGATTGAGTTAAATCAACCTTGACTTTGGGTGTTGACCTCTGGGAGACAAAATGTTGAGGATGATTATATGCAAACATGTTTGATGCAGGCATTTGAGAATTTTGTGCATACATATATAGCATTCATGTTTGGCATGCTCCATGTCATTTGTGGCATTGTGAATGCATTCATATGAGGATTTGAAACAAATGGCATGTTAGCATACAAGTTAGATGCTTGATCAGTATGTGCACACATGTTATGCATAGCAGGCAAAAGGCATATTGAGTACAGGCATAGACATTTGAACAGATGATGTTTTAGCAGATTTGTAATTTGTAGACACATGATTAACACTACTACACTTAGCACAAGTTTTCCTAGGAGCATACTTGTCAGGAGTATAGTTGTTCTGCTTGTTAATCCCTACTTTACCATTTCTGTTCTTTTTCTTTTTAACTTCGGCCTTAACCTCTATATCCTCAACCCTGTCCTTCAATTGCTTGTTGGACAGGTGACCTATGTTGACATTCTCAGCTTTGGTTTTGCTACTTGATCCCTGAACAAAATTTTTGCTGGTTGGACCATACTTTTTGTTTAGCTTCTCTAGTCTTTCATGACTAACACTAGATGTACACTTCTTTGGACAAGTCACTTCCGTAGAGGTGTTGTCCATCAATGGATGTCTACTATTCGTAGAGGCATTGCCTTCCAACGGATGCTCACTATCCGTAGAAGTGTCATCCCCTAGACTCTCAATGTCTAGCTTCTTTAATTTTATCTTTTCTTGTTGATTCCTTGTAGAATGTATCCACACCTTGAGCCTTTATAATGTTTGTGGCAACATTCTTGGAATCAGTCCATCTCGTTATTGTTTCCTGTTCTTTGGCTAGTTGTGCTTTGATAGATTCTTCTCTTTTAAGCACAATCAGCAAGTCATCATTAGCAACTTGACACTCTACTCTCATTTTCTCAAACTCAGCAAATTGAGTTTCTAGAAGAGCATTCATATCACTTAACAACTGATTAGATGTTTTAATCCTCGTGTTCTCATTGGTAAGTGATCTAAGAGAAATACGCATATGATACAACTCAGTAGACATATCATTAATAGCATTATTGCATTCCTCAGTAGAAAGCTCAGAGAGATTGGTGGTAATTACCTGATTGGATGATGAACTGGCCTCCTGCTCGCTTGAATCAGCCATCAGTGCAAGGTTCACAAATTCAGTGTCCTCCTCAAGATCATTCCCGTCTTCAGCCCAGTCATAATCCTGTGTAATGAATTCTCTACCCTTTTGCTTGAGAAGATCAAAGTATTTCTTCTTGTAGTCAACAGGTTCAAACTTCCTGTCACTCTTCTCAGACTTTGGTTTTCTGCACTCATTTGCAAAGTGACCTCCCATTCCACAGTTGAAGCATTTAAATTTGGACCTCTCAACAAAGTCCTTCTTGAATGGTCTGGGCACATCAGGGTTTCTCTTAAACTTGAGCTTTGAGAACTTTCTTGACAGAAAAGCTAAGTGTTCATCTAGCTCATCCATCTCCTCTTGATTGATGAGCTCACTTTCTTCAATCATCTTCCCTTTGCACTTTCTTGATTCAGCTCTACCTTCACAAGCACTTTGGCTTGGTGTAGCTTCAGCAACTTCTTCTTTCATGTCCTCGGCCTCTTCAACACTTGCCACTAGAGCAACAGACCCAGTTTTCTTTTGGACCTTCTCAATTTCTTCATCCTGCTCTATTTCTAGCTCATATATGTTTAGGGTTCCATACAGCCTCTCAAGAGTGTAGTCCTTATACTTTTGAGTGTTCCTTAAAGAGACAGTCGTGGGCTTCCACTCTTTTGGAAAGGTTCTGAGAAATTTGAGATTTGAGTCCTTGACTTGATACACTCTTCCATACAACTTCAGTCCATTTAGCAACTTTTGAAATCTACTGAAAGTATCATTCAAAGATTCTCCACTCTTGAAGTGAAAGTGTTCATACTGTTGTATGAGGAGTTGCATCTTGTTTTCTCTCACCTGCTCAGTCCCTTCACATATGGTTTGGACAGTGTTCCAAATCTCCTTAGCTGTAGAGCAGTTGATGACATTGTCGAACATATCAGAATCAAGACCATTGAACAAAATATTCATGGCCTTCTTTTCTTTATGAACGGCGACGATGTCCTCATGAGTCCATTCTGAACGCAGCTTTGGGATTGTTTCTGGAGCTCCTGCTGGTTCCTGAGCTATTGATGTGTTTGGCTTCATCGGTACATGAGGGACATGTTCTATGCACTCTACATAAACTTCATCCATGGACATAAGATGTAGGCGCATTTTTACTTTCCAGTGAAAGTAATTTTCTCTGTCGAGAACTGGTATCTTGACTCCATGATCCTTCAGACTCGTGATTCCGTTGTCTTTGATCTTTAAACTTCTTGTATGTTAGAAGCTTGCTCTGATACCAATTGTTATTCCCAGACAATGAACCAAGATTGTAGAAAGGGGTTGAATACAATCTTTGAAAACTTTTCAGTTCTTGACAGTGAAAATATGAAAAACAAAAACAAGAATTAAAAATTCAGGTGGATTGTTTTTGTCCACCTGAGAGATTTTTATTGAAGAAATCTCTGTGATGTTTATGAATAAACACACAGCTGCAAATACACAACTCTAGCTTCAGCAACTTACAAGGATACTGCTTTGTGCTCTCTAAATTGCTAAAACCTGATTTCTTGGTTTCTAGAGTTATGCTACTACTTGGTTATATAACCCAAGTTTACAAAGATATTTGAACAGCTAATAATACAAAAAGTACATGTGTTCAGAATCCTTGTTTCTCCATCCCGAGCAGTGGTCCATGTTTGTAGCTTGCCCTTCTTGGTTGATTGTCTTTTATGGAAATGCTACCTTTGACCATGCAAACAGAATGCTGCTTTCTTCTTGTCACCTTTCCAGAAATACTGGCTTCCATGCTCTGTGTAGTCTGTCAACCCATGTGCTCTGACATCGCTATCCTTTTCACAAGTACAGAGAGTATCCGTAGAAGCTATATGAGTTGTATCCGTTGACAGTTTCTTGATCAACCAGTACTGCTATCCGTAGACATTACAGTGTCCATATTCGTAGAAGGCTAATCAAGTTATCCGCAGACAGTCAATTTCATGTATGCAGAATTACAAGGCATCGACTATTTACAATTAGCCTCCCTATTCTACATATCTATTGATAGTCAACATGACTCATTTAACCTATCAAGACTACTTCAACTTCAACATCAGAAATACACAAGCATGCTACATATAGTCTTATCCGTAGATAAGCTACCCATCTACGTATATTGCAATAGCAAATTATCCGTTGATGGCTACATTTACTGGTACAATTTTTACTAAGTTAATTCGATTATCATCAAGAAACAATATAGTTCCTAACCTATATAAAGATATATATATATATATATATATATATATATATATATATATATATATATATATATATATATATATTGATGATGATTGATTTTTTTTCATCTCCAATCTTTTCCGTTATTTAATTTTAGATAATCTATTTTTGCTGATTATAAGTCCACATTGGCAAATTTTATAGAAGTAAATATGTCATCATTTTTTGATATTTTACAAGTTCAACAAAGTTCATACAATGATGTTCATAATTAAGGTCTTTTGAGTTTGATGAAATATAATAAAATAGTAAACATTAATTAAATGGATATTTATTAAAAATATCAATTTTTTAAGTTTTTTTACGATTTTATCATTTTCTCAAAATATTTACAAAAATATGTTTTTAAAATAAATATTTTGCAAAAATACCATATTTTGAATTTTTTTTGCAAAAATACGTTCTGCAACCAAATGTAACATGTTGATAGAATTTAGTTGATTTTGGTGAATTGTGATAATTTTAAAATTGAATTTGTATATGTGGTTTGCATGTAGTTGCATATTTGGTTCCAAACATGTTGCATTTGATTGATTTGTTGCAGAAAGTAATTTTGCAAAATATTTTCACAAGATGGTATTTTCGCAAAAAAAATAATATTGAAAAGGTATTTTTGCAAAAAGATTTTCTAGATTGGGTATTTATGAAAAAAAATCTTAAATGGATGTTTTATGTTTGTATTATAAAAATAAAACAATAACAAAATATATGTAGCAAATTAGTTATTCTAAACAAAGTGTTTTCAATCAATATTTCACCATTAATCTATACTATATTATTAAAGCCGAAATATTGAAAATTTTAGTTTTCGGTTTTCGGTCATTTATTCTATTAATAAATAATAAAATAATATAAAAATAGTAACTAGCTGATTGACTTTTATAATTAAAACAGTTTTTTCTAACAAAATCTACTCCTTTTCCAAAAATATCACGGACAATTACCTTTAAATTAAAACATATTATCTTTTATATTTGTTCTCACTAAAATCTCTTTTTTCCAAAAATATCAGGTGCAACCATTACTTACTTATTTTATTAAAACCCATTTTAATAATTTTAATTATTTAAAAAGTTTACCTATTTTAACATGCCAATGTATTTTTTTAACAAACACAATTGATTTAATTAAAACACTTCTAAAAATATCATGGGCAATTATCTTTTCTTTTAATTAAAACATGTTAGTTTTTCTATTTGTCATTATTATCAATATTATTTTAATAAATAATAAAATAATATTAATAATTCTCCATATGTATTATTTTTTTATTTTTTTATGTACCAATTAATATTTAAGTTTTTCATTTTATAATTTACCATATTGATTTTTATTCTTTATTTAATATTATTTGTTCTCATTAATATTTTTAATTTGTCATTTTCTAATCTCTTTTGATGGCCTAGGCTAGTATATTAAGCAATAAGAATTGAATTTCTTGACCAGACAAACTTCCCTTAAATAATTAATATTGGAGTGTACTATTAAAGAATTTTTAACAAACGTATTAACTTGGGCAAATACTCTTTTAACATTTTTTATTTTTTGATAGGAATACTCTTTTTAAGATTTAACTAAAAGCAATATGCAAATAATAAGTATTTTACTAAAAATTATAAGCTAATAAACAATTACAGCAAGAATGTTGGTTAGGGTGGTAACAACTTTCGATTAGACATCTTGGAGTGTGTAAATGTGTAATAAAGTTATAGGGTCATCTTAACCATAACAAACTTTCCTTAATTATATTATACATCCTCAAGTGTAAAGGTTTGGACTTGGCCAAATTCATCTTCAAGAGATATTTTAACTAGAAACAATAGAAGCTAATAAGAGATTTTACTTATAAAAACTATTAGCTAAATAAGTATACAGTAGTAACAAACTTTCCATAATCTCTTGTACATCTTGGAGTGTACTACTAAACAATATTAATCGGCATTGGTAAAGTTTGAACGTCTCACTTGCCCAATACAATTGCTTACTTTTACCTATAAATTTGCATTTGTGTTGCATGCATGCAGCAAATTCACTTAGTTCTCTGTTTAGGCTTGGCTTTAACAATATTAGTCATGAAAACCCTCGTATATGTTTTGTTCTTAGCCGCCCTAGTATCTAACATTGTTTATACTGCCCAAAGTATTGGCGAGTATAAGGATGTTACCCATTACCAATATGCTATAACATGGGCTCCTACATACTGCAAGTATTTAATCCATGATCACTGTGTACCAAATTTACCCGACCGGTTCTTTATGCACGGCATCTGGGCCGGAGATGCAAGTGGGAGGACCGTGGATAATTGCAAAGTTGAACCCCCAATCCCCATTGACTTGGTAATGAATCTCCCTCTCCCTCTCTCTCTCTCTCTCTCTCCCTCTCTCTCTCCCTCTCCCCCTCCCTCCCTCTTATGCTCCACATATATTGTATTAATAAAAAAAAACTCCATGCATTCAGTTGAAGAAATTTGAAGCACGACTAAGTAAATCTTGGCCGCCGATAATTCAAGGAATGACAGCTTTTAGACTCTGGGGTCACGAGTACAGGAAGCACGGGGTGTGCTTAAAAGATTGGACCGCTACAAATTATCTGAACTTTGCAGACAGAGTGAGTCTGAACAACAACATTACAAAGTTGTTGGAGACTAATGGAATCAAAATATCCAGTACAGTCAAATATTCCAGAGGTGCTATTGAAAAAGCGATACAAACTAAAATTGGAGCGGGATTCAGTATGTATCTTGGGTGTCAACAAGTTGGAACACTTTACTACTTGAAAAGTGCTGCAATCTGTATTAAAAAAATAGACGGCACAAAATTCCTGAATGTGTATGAATTCGTATCTTGTCCGCAAAGAATTGATCCAAACTATAACAACTGTGGAGGTGGTAAAACAGAAGAAGAAAATATATTTCTTCTTTAATTTCCAGTGTCTAGCAATGAGTATGATGTTCTATAAGCTTTTTATATAATAATAATAATGACTTATTTTCTGGATCCATGCATCATGAGTACCGAAGCAATTTCCATACAGATTGTATATAATTTTGTTTGCACACAAATCTACTTTACTTGATATATTTTAATTTGGTTAAGCATTTGCATTGTCTGGCATAAGTAATTAATTAATCCTCAACGAATCTAATATGTTAATTAGGAGGCAAATTAAATATTATTCAATAATTTTCAATAGCGTTTTGAGCTTTGGGTTTGAGCCCAAGTTTTTTTATGAGTGGTAGTAGACTATACGATATAAAACGATTTGTTGGAAGTTGGAACCAGCAAAATGGATGCCGGAGGCGGAGGTGGCAGGGTTTAAACATTTCATCTTAAAATACATAGACTATGTGATGCATTAGTCAGGTAAAAGCAACAAAATAATTACAACGGAGTTATCAACTGATTTACATCACCTGTTCAAGAGCAAGGGATCTAGCAACATGTCATAGATAGATTTTGTGACAATGACTCGAGGCCTTTCCTGGCAAGAAACGTGTCATAGATAGATTTTGTGGCAATGACTCAAGGCCTTTCGTGACAAGAAACTTCCAGTAACAGCTCGCTGTCGCCTTTATCATCGACTTCTTACGTGGTTTTTAAGGTGGATTTGGCAAGTCCAGTGTATATGTGGTACCAAGTCCTGCTGAATTTTAATGCATGCTGCATCAGCAGCTCTATGCATGCTCTGTTTCTTTACTTGTTCATCGTTTTAAGTTTTTTTATTATTAGTAAAACATAGTGTACTGCTGATGCCTTAAGTTGACCGGGTTTCCCTACAAATTTTGTTTTCATCTTAGTCTTATTAGTAAATAATTTTTGTAAATTTTTTAATTCATGTGGCTATTTGCAGGGGCAGTATAAGTCAAAGTTAGTTTGTTCTGCCTCTAAATAAGATGTCGGTGACATTCGACCCCTTTATGTACATTTCCCTGCCTCTCCAATTCACCTCCATGCGGAATATGACAGTGACACTTTTCACTTGTGATGGAAGTGCACCACCAGGCTTTCACTATGAATGTTCCAAAGCAAGGACGTTGCAGGGATTTACTCCAGGCACTCAGCAATGCTTGTTCCTTAAAAGACCACGCAAGATTTTACTCGTAGTATTTCACTTCACGAAATACAGTTTTCAATCGATTTAGAATCAAAATGTGAAACTGATCGAAGCAGATATCAACGATCATTAATGTCTACACAGGCATTATGGTTATGGTTTCAAAATTAACCTTTCAAATGCCCTGCGGATAGATAGCAATAACAAAAACTAATACAGGCAAATTTATAGCATCTGTCTTGCAATAAAGCAGACTCTTCTTCTGTTCCCAAGTGGCTTTGTTAAAAATAACTACTTCATTCTCCAGGAATGACAATTGATACAAATGACATAATATAAGTCTTGCACACCACAAAATATTCTATCTTTAAGAAACAAAAAACTTCTGCACCTCCCTCCAAAGTTGTTGTCTCGGTGAAGGAAAATTGTGGCTGTAAATAAGACGAACCGAGCCGAAATCATAATCTCTCTCTCACTCGTGAGCATATTGGTTCGTCTCATTTACAGCCACAATTTTCCCTAATAATGCACAACTAATATGTTCGACATGCTCAAGAGTTTAAGAGTTTACGGGATAGTGGTAAATTAGATTGGGTTTTGTTACACATTAATGACTAGTTGGAACTTTTTATTTTGAATTTATATGTTAAATTAGGTGAGATTAAACATCTGCGTTGGTGTGTACTTTGAAATAGTTTTAGATAAATGAAGATGGATGTTTTAAATTGAATTACAGCTTTCTTATTTTACTTTTTTGCTAATTGAATTTGAAATTCAACATTTAAATTCTATGAGTTCCCAAACAGGATTCAAGAATTTGAAATGCAAAACTTGAAATTCTCACGTTCCCAAACAGTAGATTAGGATTTCAAAATCGAGATTTCAAATTCTGGATTTAAAATGAAATCCATGTTTCCAAACGGCACCTTATACCGATAAGTGCTCAACAATATGAATTTTGTCTTCTTTATTGAATTATTTCTGACCTCAGATTATTACAGAGAAGCAAACACATACAATTCTTGTTGAGACAATTGGCTGGAAATGTAAAGTTAGAAAAAAGAATGATCTTCCATCATGTGATGCCCCCGTTTTGATCATGTATTCATTGGCGAATATCTGTATCATCCTGCTAAAGATAGTTCCTTTCTATTTTTACATATTAGCACACTGTAATTGGATAAAGATAATTTGATGTTGATTACAGAAGCCTTCATATAAAATTCATCTAGTTTGTAGTAACACTTCCCTGATATGTAATAAATGTTTCCGATATCTAATTGTAATATACGGGATTTTATAATAATATTAATAATAATAAATGAGAAAAAAAGTGGAATTAGAATTATAATTTAAGAGTCCTAGGAGTAGCAGGTGAATGAGTAGTTTATATAAACTTATTAAACTCGGCATAAACCTAAAATCTATAAACAAAAAAACGCCACAGAGAGAGATAGAAAGAAGAAAAGAGACGAAAGGTGGATCCCTGCAAGACTTGTGTTCACAGTTTAATAATTAAGAAGGTATCATCATTCACTTGTTATGTCACGTCAGTAATCTATACATGATTTTGTGGATATATTTTCCATTGGTTACTTTTATTTTCATCGTATTGATCTTGTGTATAAGTCAATAAATTACTGTTTCACTTGCTAATATATATTAATATAATGTTAGATCTGTATGCATGCGGTGTACAGTAATTATATTTTCTGGTTTTGAATCAAGGAGTAATCATGTACATCATTTTCTATCATCTATTGCTCCGTGCATGTATTTAAATCAAAATCATAAACTTATGTACTGTATTACTTTAATAGCATGTTAATTATTTATTGAATGTCTCTATTTAATTTTACATCGTAATTTGTATTGTTTAATCATATTATATATTATGAGCCCTTACTAGATTTACAATTTCATACCTTAAGTTTGATAAATTAAATTTTCTGGACAATTCAAATTACTTTAATATTACAATTTTGTGTGTTACTTGGACAAGTTATGTTCCATAATATTATTAGTTGATTTTATGAGTATTAAATTTCATAAAACCTTGAATCTAAATGTATGTGTACTTATTTTATTTGTATTGATTTTGCAATTAATTATTTATACGATTAATGGTTTAAGTGATAAGCCATGCTAATTCTTTTGTTGTTGGTTAGAAGTCAGGCTAGATGTTGTTTACTAAATTAGTGACCTTAGTACAATGCATGTGCTAATTGACTTGTTTGAGTGTTGTAACTAAAATATAAGAATGATGATCGTGGTCCGTGGAGTTAAACTCACTCAGGCATGTACGCATGAGCAATGCAACTTCGTATTTATGTAAATTTTATTTTCCGTTAACTGTTAGTTAATTTAGGTAAAAATGTATATTAATTAAAAATTATAATCTTGTAATTAGATCGGGGTTCGGGAGTTTAGCGGAGTATTTACGGATTTGATTAGTGTTTGAGATTGCTACTTATCGAGGTACGGATTCTCTCCTATTTTATTCAGCGCTACTCCTCTTGGAAATATTAATGTTAAATTCGTTTTGACCTCAAATCTGTTCATTTGATTTTGATCATTTTGATTCTGAAAATTTGTTCTGACTCTGAAAATATTTTTTATATCTGTTTCGAAATATTTAAATATCTGTTTCTGCAATTTTCTGATATTGCGTATATTTTATATCTGTTGAAAATATTGAAGATATTTGTTTCTGTGATTTTAAAGGTTTTGCGAAATTTGTTATTTGAACCCTTAGTGATATAGGGTATACCGAGTTAACCAGCTGTAGCGGTACTACAGTCATGTCATTGCGGCACCAGTGACATGACACTTCCATGGCAGTGTGATTGGTCATGGCGTATCCTTCTGTTCTGATAGCTCAGGAGGCGAGCTTTTGCGCATTTGATATTTATTTTAGGATACGTGGGTGCACCCAGAGTTTGTGATTTGTGATTTGATTTGACGGTGACGTTGTATATGTCGTACACGTTATCTGGTTTGTTGCACACTTTAGGTACCCTATGATGTGTGTATTTGTATCTGTTCTGTTCTGATCTCGGTATGAAATATCCTAACCCCTCGTTGCTTCAGCCATACTTATTTTTAAATAAATGTTTTATTATAAACTGTCAAATATGAATATTTGTTTTCTGTTTTATAAACTGTATTCCAAATCCGTACTGGGCGATTGGCTCATGCCTTATTCTTTTTCTGGCAGGTGCTTAGGGGGATCTGGGATTGTGTGATGGAGAGCCGCCCCTTTATATCATTGATTAGGCTTTGCAGACTTCTATCGTTATTGAGACTTGAATATCATTTTAGAGATTTTGGTTTTTCATATTTATTGCTTTAAACCGTTTTGGAGGTTTAATATTATCTTGGAGATTATTAGACTGTTTATTTATTATTTAGAGATTATTTTAGTGTTCTGTTTACAGGTTTAAGGTTTAATAAGTAGCCCCTCATTTAGATATAGATGGGGGTGTTACAAAGATGGCATCAGAGCTTAGGTTCTTTCTTGTAGAAAACCTATTTAGGTTGACCTGTGAGATTGGGTAGACGTTATGATGGGTGCTCTATTTCAAGCTCATTTCATTTTACTCTATTCTTTTGACTTCTGTTTTTAAATCGCTTCTGCTTATCTATTCTTGTTATCTTCATTCGTTCGTTATCTTATATTGTAGATGCCTCCTAGACGTAATCGAACTACTAATCAAACTAACTTAGGTGTTAGCCAAGCTGAGTTAGCTGCGATGATAGGTCAAGCGGTGGCTCAGGGTATACAACAAGCTATGGCAAATCAGAATAATCAGAATAATCAGAATAATCAGAATAATCAGAATAATCAGAATGGTCAAGGGAATCAAGATGGTCAGAATAATCAGAATGATCAAGGTCATCAGCAAAATCCGGAGGGTCAGGGTAATCCAGTGGAGCCATTTGTATAGTTAGAGAGATTTGTTAAGCAGAAACCAGAATCTTTTCACGCACCACAGACTCCTATTGATGCTGAGAACTGGATTGTTCATCTTGAGAAGATTTTTGATGCTTTGGGTTGCGATGAGATCCAGAAGGTCAGATTGGCTGTGTATAATTTAGAGGGGGATGCTCAGCGATGGTGGAGAGGTGTGAAGGCTACTAGGGGTGATGAGTTTACAGAGACATTGATTTGGCAGGGATTTAAGGAAGTTTTCTATGAGCAGTACTTTTCTAATGCAGACAGGGAGGCATATTTGAGGGAGTTTCATTCTATCTCGCAGAACTTCGATGAGAGCCTTACTGACTATATGGCGAGGTTTATCAGGTTAGCTGGATTTGCTGGGACAGTTGCAGGGACTGCTACACAGCAAGCTGAAAATTTTAAATGGGGACTGAGGCCTAATCTGAGGGGTTCTATCATTTCACTAAAGTTTCCTAATGTGGCGGAGGTGGCAGATGCAGCTAAGGATATTGAGAAGGAGCGTACTGAGTATAGAACTTCCAGGTTTCAGAATGATCGTAAGAGGCCTAGAGATGATCAGAGTTCTATACAGGGTAAACAGTGGAATGGAGGTCAAGGTAATCAGCAGGGACAGTGGCGTGGAAGATACCAGAATATGAGGACTCAGTCGACTTACGGTCAGAATCAGTATGGTGGTCAGAAGCAGAATCAAAATCAGAATCAGCAGTTTCAGCGACAGCAACCACATCAACAGCCTAGACAGTGGCCGAATCGTCAACAGGGGCATAATCGTTTTCCAGTTTATGGCGGAAACCCTAATATGATTCCGGTTGCTCCTTGTGCTACTTGTGGAGGACATCATCCGGGTAGAGCTTGTTATAAACAGACTGGGGCATGTTTCTTGTGTGGTTCGATGCAGCATAGGGCGAAGGACTGTCCGACATCGCGGAACACTGGTGGTGGAGGTAGTGGTAGTGGTGGTCAGCAGAATCAGCAGAATCCTTCAGGAAGAGTATTTGCATTGACTGTTAATCAGGCAGCAGCTCATTCAGGTACCGTTACAGGAACACTTCTTGTTGGTAGACGTGATGCTTATGTGTTATTTGATACTGGTTCGACTCATTCTGTTGTGTCTTTATCGTTTGTTCGTCATCTTGGTGTTCTTCCATCATTATTATATCCTCGTACAGTAAAACCTCTATAAATTAATACTCGATAAATTAATAATCTCGATAAAATTAATAATTTGTCCAGTCCCAACTTGGGACCAGTATAAAATTGGACCCCAATCGATAAAATAATAAGATAATAACTTTTTTGAAATCCCAAAGTATATATATTGGTCCCAACGAAACTATAAATTAATAATCATTAAAAGATTCCATACATATTCTAAGATTGTCTAGTAAAAAATGAATCTATAGTCACTTGTTTTTTGTTGAACTTCAAATCTATATTGACTTCATCTTTAAATCTCCTCACTGCACTTAAGAGTTGGGGCATTGTCTTCTCGTATTGCAAAAAAAAGTTGTGAAGAGTTGTTGCCGCTTGCAATGCTTCTTTCCGAGTGACCGGTTCCAAAGCTATTGTAATTTATTTTTCATCTCTAACTAATATATATTGTAACTAGTACATTAGACTTGGAAATTTAAAGGTCTTATGTAAATCCTCTTTAAATTAATAAATTATTAATTTATCGATATAATAATATCTCTCTAAATTAATAAAATATCCCGGTCCCAACATTATTAATTTATAGAGGTTTTATTGTATGTCAATTGCTACCCCGATGGGGAATTCCGTTATTATTTCTGATGTGTACCGAGAGTGTCCGATAGCTGTTGGGGATAGAAATGGTAAGGTTAACTTGCTTCCGATGGAGATGCATGACTTTGACATTATTTTGGGTATGGATTGGTTGAGTGAACATCGAGCTACAATTGACTGTCAGGGAAAGAGGGTGATCTTTGGGGATGCAGATAAACCAGAATTTGTATATCAGGGTTCTCAGCCGAAAGGAGAGGTTAAAATGATTTCGGCTCTAAAGGCGAGTAAACTTTTGTCTAAGGGTTGTGATGGCTATCTTGTTTTCGTGAAGGATATGTCTAAGGTTGAACCTCGCATAGAGAATTATCCAGTTGTGAATGAATTTGCAGACGTGTTTCCCGATGAGCTACCAGGTTTGCCACCACAAAGAGAGGTTGAGTTTACTATTGAACTTGTCCCAGGTGCAGAGCCTATTTCTAAGGCTCCGTACCGAATGGCACCACTAGAGTTGCAGGAATTGAAGGAGCAATTGCAAGAGTTGTTGGATAGAGGATTTATTAGGCCAAGTGTATCTCCGTGGGGTGCTCCCGTGTTGTTTGTGAAGAAGAAGGATGGTTCTATGAGATTGTGCATTGACTACAGGGAGTTGAATAAGGTGACTATCCGAAACAGGTATCCTTTGCCACGCATTGACGACTTGTTCGATCAGCTGCAAGGGGCAAAGTACTTTTCGAAGATAGATTTGAGATCGGGCTACCACCAGTTGCGAGTAAGGGATGAAGATATTCCGAAGACAGCATTTCGTACTCGTTATGGGCATTATGAGTTTCTCGTGATGTCTTTTGGATTGACGAATGCTCCAGCGGTATTTATGGATTTGATGAATCGTGTCTTTCATGATTATCTGGATAAATTTGTTGTGGTCTTCATTGATGATATCTTGATATACTCTAGGAGTAAGGAGGAACATGAGGAGCATCTACGTACCGTACTTGAGATCTTGAGGGAGAAGAAATTGTTTGCAAAATTTTCAAAGTGTGACTTCTAGTTAGAGCAGGTGGCATTTTTAGGGCATGTTGTGTCTACTAGAGGGATTGAGTTGGATCCTGCGAAAGTCGAGGCTATCACTAATTGGCCGAGACCTAGCAATGTGACAGATGTGAGGAGTTTCTTGGGTTTGGCAGGTTATTATAGGCGCTTTGTGGAGGGTTTTTCGTCCATAGCTTTGCCGATGACTCAACTGATGAGAAAGGGTGTTAAGTTCGAGTGGAATGATGATCGTGAGAAGAGTTTCCAAGAGTTGAAGAAGAGATTGGTGACGGCTCCTATACTTGTGTTGCTATCAGGGAGTGGAGGATATCAGGTTTATAGTGATGCTTCTAAGAGAGGATTGGGTTGTGTTCTTATGTAGCATGAGAAGGTGATTTCTTACGCTTCTAGGCAGCTTAAACCCTATGAGGTAAACTATCCTACGCATGACTTGGAGTTAGCAGCATTGGTCTTTTCTTTGAAGATTTGGAGGCATTATTTGCATGGAGAGACTTGTGATATCTTCACTGATCACAAGAGTCTTAAGTACATTTTTACTCAAAAGGAGCTTAACATGAGACAACGGAGGTGGCTTGAACTTCTTAAGGATTATGATGCTAATATTCAGTACCATCCAGGGAAGGCAAATGTTGTGGCAGACGCTCTTAGTAGGAAGAACTTGGGGAGTGTTGCATCTCTAATTACTCAGCCGCATCTTATTTCAGACATGGAGCACTTTGGTATTGAGTTGTATGTTAGAGGATCAGGTGGTAGCATTGCTAGTTTGAGAGTGGAACCAAATCTGGTTTCAAGGGTCAAGGAAGCTCAAAAGAAAGATACAGGTTTGGATGTTATTAGATCGGAGGTGGCAGCTGGTAAGCAAAAACATTTTCGTGTTGATGATGAGGGTGTGTTATGGTTGGGTAGTAAATTGTGTGTGCCTGCAGACTTGGCGATTCGCGAAGAAATTTTGACTGAGGCTCATAGTTCTTCATTCTCTATTCATCCAGGTTCCACTAAGATGTATAGAGATTTGAAGGAGCACTTCTGGTGGAGTAGAATGAAAACAGACATAGCAGAATTTGTGAGGAAATGTCTTATATGTCAACAGGTGAAGATAGATCATCAGAGGCCTAGTGGATTGTTGCAGCAGTTAGATATTCCAGTTTGGAAGTGGGAAAACATTACTATGGATTTTGTGACACATTTGCCGAGAACCTTCAGAAAGAATGATGTTATATGGGTGTTGGTTGATAGACTTAATAAATCAGCTCATTTCTTGCCTATTAGAGAGACTACTCCTGTTCATGAGTTGGCAGAGATTTTTCAGCGGGATATTGTTAAACTTTATGGGGTGCCTGTGTCGATAGTTTCTGACAGGGATACGAGATTTACATCACGTTTTTGGAAGGGATTTCAGCATGCTTGGGGTACGAGGCTTAACTTTAGTACAGCTTTTCATCCGCAGACTGATGGACAGTAAGAGAGGACGATTCAGACATTGGAGGATATGTTGAGGGCTTGTGTTTTGGAGTGGACAGGTGATTGGGATAAGTATTTGTATCTTGTTGAGTTTGCGTACAATAATAGTTGGCATGCGAGTATTGGTATGCCACCATTTGAGGCTTTGTATGGTAGGAGGTGTAGAGCACCGTCTTGTTGGGATGAGGTTGGTGAGATAGTCATTGCAGGCCCAAAGTTAGTTAGAGTCACTAATGAGAAGGTGGAGCAGGCTAAGGCAAGTTTGAAGGAGGCTCGATCACGTCAAAAGAGTTATGCGGATCAACATAGGAAGTTTGGTGGATTTGAACCTGGTGATCATGTGTTCTTGAAGGTGTCGCCTTGGAAGGGTGTTAAACGTTTTGGCATGAAAGGGAAGCTTAGTCCGAGATATGTTGGTCCTTTTGATGTTATAGAGAAAGTTGGTGAAGTGTCTTATAGGGTTGCGTTACCACCACAGTTATCGCATGTCCATAATGTATTTCATGTGTCTGTTCTGAGGGGCTACAAGTATCATCTGCTTCATGTAGTTCAGTATCCACTACATACGATTAGAGAGGATCTTACTTGTGAGGAGGAAGCGGAAGCTATCTTAGCTCGAGAGGAGCGAGTTATGAGGAGGAACACCATTCCGTTTGTGAAAGTCTTGTGGAAAAATCATTCTGAGAGAGAGGCTACTTGGGAGTTAGAAGAATCCAATCGTGAGAGATATCCGTACTTATTCGATTCAGGTACGAGTTTTAGTTTTGTTAGATTCCGGGGACGGAATCCTTTTTGAGGGGTATAAATGTAATATACGGGATTTTATAATAATATTAATAATAACAAATGAGAAAAGAAGTGGAATTAGAATTATAATTTAAGAGTCCTAGGAGTAGTAGGTGAATGAGTAGTTTATATAAACTTATTAAACTCGGCATAAACCTAAAATCTATAAACAAAAAAAACGCGCAGAGAGAGATAGAAAGAAGAAAAGAGACGAAAGGTGGATCCTGCAAGACTTGTGTTCACAGTTTAATAATTAAGAAGGTATCATCATTCACTTGTTATGTCACGTCAGTAATCTATACATGATTTTGTGGATATATTTTCCATTGGTTACTTTTATTTTCATCCTATTGATCTTGTGTATAAGTCAATAAATTACTGTTTCACTTGCTAATATATATTAATATAATGTTAGATCTGTATGCGGTGTACAGTAATTATATTTTCTGGTTTTGAATCAAGGAGTAATCATGTACATCATTTTCTATCATCTATTGCTCCGTGCATGTATTTAAATCAAAACCATAAACTTATGTACTATATTACTTTAATAGCATGCTAATTATTTATTGAATGTCTCTATTTAATTTTACATCGTAATTTGTATTGTTTAATCCTATTATATATTATGAGCCCTTACTAGATTTACAATTTCATACCTTAAGTTTGATAAATTAAATTTTCTGGACAATTCAAATTACTTTAATATTACAATTTTGTGAGTTACTTGGACAAGTTACGTTCCATAATATTATTAGTTGATTTTATGAGTATTAAATTTCATAAAACCTTGAATCTAAATGTATGTGTACTTATTTTATTTGTATTGATTTTGCAATTAATTATTTATACGATTAATGGTTTAAGTGATAAGCCATGCTAATTCTTTTGTTGTTGGTTAGAAGTCAGGCTAGATGTTGTTTACTAAATTAGTGAGCTTAGTACAATGCATGTGCTAATTGACTTGTCTGAGTGTTGTAACTAAAATATAAGAATGATGATCGTGGTCCGTGGAGTTAAACTCACTCAGGCATGTACGCATGAGCAATGCAACTTCGTATTTATGTAAATTTTATTTTTCGTTAACTGTTAGTTAATTTAGGTAAAAATGTATATTCATTAAAAATTATAATCTTGTAATTAGATCGGGGTTCGGGAGTTTAGCGGAGTATTTACGGATTTGATTAGTGTTTGAGATTGCTACTTATCGAGGTACGGATTCTCTCCTATTTTATTCAGCGCTACTCCTCTTGGAAATATTAATGTTAAATTCGTTTTGACCTCAAATCTGTTCATTTGATTTTGATCATTTTGATTCTGAAAATTTGTTCTGACTCTGAAAATATTTTTTATATCTGTTTCGAAATATTTAAATATTTGTTTCTGCAATTTTCTGATATTGCGTATATTTTATATATGTTGAAAATATTGAAGATATCTGTTTCTGTGATTTTAAAGGTTTTGCGAAATTTGTTATTTGAACCCTTAGTGATATAGGGTATACCGAGTTAACCAGCTGTAGGGGTACTACAGCCATGTCATTGCGGCACCAGTGACATGACACTTCCATGGCAGTGTGATTGGTCATGGCGTATCCTTCTGTTCTGATAGCTCAAGAGGCGAGCTTTTGCGCATTTGATATTTGTTTTAGGATACATGGGTGCACCCAGAGTTTGTGATTTGTGATTTGATTTGACGGTGACGTTGTATATGCCGTACACGTTATCCGGTTTGTTGCACACATTAGGTACCCTATGATGTGTGTATTTGTATCTGTTCTGTTCTGATCTCGGTATGAAATATCCTAACCCCTCGTTGCTTCAGCCATACTTATTTTTATATAAATGTTTTATTATAAACTTTCAAATATGAATATCTGTTTTCTGTTTTATAAACTGTATTCCAAATCCGTACTGGGCGATTGGCTCATGCCGTATTCTTTTTCTGGCAGGTGCTTAGGGGGATCTGGGATTGTGTGATGGAGCCACCCCTTTCTATCATTGATTAGGCTTTGCAGACTTCTATCGTTATTGAGACTTGAATATCATTTTAGAGATTTTGGTTTTTCATATTTATTGCTTTAAACCGTTTTGGAGGTTTAATATTATCTTGAAGATTATTAGACTGTTTATTTATTATTTAGAGATTATTTTAGTGTTCTGTTTGCAGGTTTAAGGTTTAATAAGTAGCCCCTCATTTAGATATAGATGGGCGTGTTACAAAGATGAGCCAATCGCCCAGTACGGATTTGGAATACAGTTTATAAAAGAGAAAACAGATATTCATATTTATTGCTTTAAACCGTTTTGGAGGTTTAATATTATCTTGGAGATTATTAGACTGTTTATTTATTATTTAGAGATTATTTTAGTGTTCTATTTGCAGGTTTAAGGTTTAATAAGTAGCCCCTCATTTAGATATAGATGGGGGTGTTACACTAATGCTCAATATTATTTAACCATATAAATTCTGATATATATCCTGATGTAGGACAAAAATTAAGAAGAAATGAAACAATAGTACAATAGCAAGGGTAGACAATAGCTGTATAATAGATATTACAGTGAGAGTTTGCATAACTAGTTATTCGTTCAGTCCTACTAAACTGATATTTGCTTTGAAAGATTGATTGCAAATGCATATGTTGTTTTCTTGAAGATGTTATGTGGTTACAATTCACTTCTGATCAAGCAGTTACGTTGGTGTCGTTTAAGAGGACTAAAACTGTAATTGAGCAAGTAAGTAATTGTTTTTAAATCAGACATCCTTAATGGCTAAAGTATGTAAGGCGAGGTACTACAAGGATCGAAACTTTCTTTAAGCTGAACTTGGATCAAATCCAAGTTTTATTTGGCATAGTATTATGGACGCTCAACAGTTGATTCAAGCTGGAGCTCGGTGAGGAGTGTAACAGGAGAGCAGATTCTTATATCTGAAGATCCTTGGCTTTCACTGTTATAAATCCAAAAGTTACTACTCCAAGAATAGAATCAGAAAGCAGTAAGTTCAGTAGCCTAATTAAGGATGGGGAGAGAGCGCAGGATGAAGATTTTATAAAATATATTCAACAAAAGAGATGCAGGCTTTATTGTTGGAATTCCGCTAAGCAACCAAGCATTGGATGATTATTGGTACTGGTCTAAAGAAAACAGGATGTTACTTCAAGAAATGAAAGTGTTAGAAAATGGAGTTTTGGAGCATAACTATTTATATGTTCTTGATATTAATTCTGGATTTTAACCATTGGAAATTGTTCCTTGTTATGGGGACTCAAATTTTCATATATGGATCTAAGTAATTTTCTTAGTGAAATCCATAGAGAAATAGAGTTGAAGTTAGTAGCTTGAAAGAGCTTAAAATGAGAATGTGTATTTGTCCCACATTGAAATAAATAAAGTGGGTTTTTGGCTTTATATAGTATCACACATATGGGTAGTATACAACTACTAAGGTGTGTGATGGTGCATGGTGTTAGTGTGTGCTTCACGCGCGCGCCGCCGCCGCCAGCCCCGCCCCGCCCCGGGTCGGGTCAATGTCTCGGCGTCTTGCGTACGCGAGGCGACCTGGGCGAGGGTTTTTATTTAGTTGTTTTAATATTTTAATTAGAATTAATTTATCAAAATTGGTCAGTTGGGCTGAGCTGGGTCGGATATTAATATGATGGTGGAACAGTAACTGAAATGAACCTGGACATGATTTGATAGATATATTAAAAAAAAAATATTAAAACTGATATGATTAATTGGAGGTATTGTTGTTACAATTCTAATATTAAATAGGGTGGTATCAGTTACACTTAGCCTCTACTATAAATAGAGAGCTAAGTTGCTGATTATAAGACACCACACCTTACATTCTGTATACTTTTGTGCTCTCCCCTCTATAATTTTCTTGAAGCTTGTCTGCTTGTGTTTTCTTCGGCGACTGAGGTGCTAGTCGAAGTTGAACATTGGAGTTGCTGTGGAACCGTTGCTCAGAGCTGTTTTATCCTGGAGGAGGTGTTGCAAGCATCCCAACACAGTAAGTGGGGGCAATTATCTCTTCAAGAGCAGTCAGGACTTCTTGCAAGGACTAGCGACTCAGCTGATTTCTTAAATTCCTTTTGTACACTGTTATGGCTATGGCTACTGGTACACCTCTCTTATTTTCTTTGTTTATATAGTCACTGAGATGCATGTTATTTACCTTCATGATTTGTTTCGTTAATTGTTGTCTTGTCCTGGACTTGTTAAATAATTTATATAACTACCTCTATGTTGTTGTAATAGCTAATATTTCCAACATTCTTGAAGAGATAATTTGTTATATATTATTTAGCATAATGGTTAACGAGAGTGAAGTTCCTGCTAGTGGTAGTTCTGGTGCATCTGCTGGGGTCATTGATTGGACCACTTACAATTTTCCAAAACCCGTTGAATTAACTGGCTTGCCAGAGAAATTCAATGGAGGCATCGGCTTTTCTCGTTGGCAGAAAAGGATGAAGTTGTGGTTGACTGTAAAGGGTTTGTGGCCTGTTGTGGAGTATGAGAAGCCGGTTGTGGATCAAGAAAAGGCTGACGCAGTTAAGGCTTTTGCAAAGTGGGGTGAGAAGGATGGGGTGGCTAGGGCGGCTATTTTGGCTGCTCTAACGAACACCTTGTTTGATGTCTACTCATCGGATGACTACTCTGCAAAACTCTTATGGGAAAAGCTGGACCAGGCACATAATAATGACTCACAGGGTCTGGAAAAGTATTCTGTGGCTAGGTTCCTTGAATTCAAGCTGGTGGACAATAAGTCCATGACTGAGCAAGTGCATGAATTCGAGATGATAGTGCATGCTTTGAAGGAGTCCGGAATGGACCTCCCTGAAAAGTTCATGTTAGATCAGAATTCAATGATCGTCAGGAGCTAGACTCAATTGATCAGGATTGCTGACGTCATCAGGATTACATGGTCGTCAGGATCAAGATACATATCAGGACTGAGATCAGGATTGATCATCAGGACTGGAAGCTGATCAGGATTCCTACTTCGAGTTATATTTGGAGTCTAGTTAAACATGGAAGTTTATTCTATCGGTTCCTGGTTTGTAGAATTTAGCTATCAATTATAGATAGGTTTCAATCTTTGTAATTGATTAGGACTTATCATTGATAGAGAAGCTGTTAGATATAATTGCTGACGTTTGTTCATCAGTGTTTAAGTCCCAGGTACATATCAGAGTTTATATAGAAGCCAGTCAGAGTTTGATAAAGTCGGACTGGGTGAAGAGTTTACTTGGAAGCCGGTCAGAGTTTGTTAAAGTCTGACAGGGTGATAGTTGACTTAGCTGTCGGTGCAAAGATAAAGATTCTAGAAGAAATATATTCTGAAGATGGAAAGAAGCAGAATATATTGATATAGCTAAGGAGACTGGACAGAAGACTGAAGCAATCCTTAATTGATATGAATTGTATAGCTAATTTATAGGAGTATCAATTAGATAAGGATTGTATGTAGCTGTGTACTATATAAACACAGATAGGTTATCCCTATAAGGGACACGCAAACATTGAATATATTATTCTTGTAACCTAGTAGCTCTTTGTGATTCATTAACATCACTAAGAGAGAATTATTTAATATAATTCAGTTTGTTGATTTACAAACCTGTGTTCTTGATTGTTATTCTCATACATACTTGATTATATATTGTGTATTCGGCCTAACAATTGGTATCAGAGCCAAGGCTGTTTAATATATACAGTTTTACGATTCAAACACAGTAATAATCATGCTTGAAGAAAATCAAACTGCTCCCAAGGCTGAACAGGTTAAGCCTAATTCTGTGAGTCGATATGAAACAATCAGGGTTCCAATTCTCAGGCCAGTAGAGTATCCGATTTGGAAGGTGAAGATGACCATGTTTCTGGAGGCTACAGATCCAGAATACCTTGACAGAATCTATGATGGTCCTCATATGCCGACTAAATTGTCCCCTGTTGTTGATGGTCAAGAACAAAAGACTGTTCCAAAGGAAAAGAAAGATATGACTCCTGAGGACATCTCATCAATTGCAAAAGATGCAAAGGTTAGACATCTTCTCCACAGTGCTTTAGATAATGTTATGTCTAACAGAGTAATTGGCTGCAAGACTGCCAAAGAGATATGGGATGCTTTAGAAGTCAGATGCCAGGGAACAGGTGCTATTAAGAAGAACAGAAAGACAATACTCACACAGGAGTATGAGCACTTTGATTCAAGACCTAATGAAACCTTGACTGAGACTTATGACAGATTTTGCAAACTATTGAATGATCTGTCTCTGGTTGATAAAGAATATGAGCTTGAAGAGTCTAATCTCAAGTTTCTGTTATCTCTACCTGAAAAGTGGGATTTAAAGACAACCACAATAAGAGATAATTATGAGCTTGCTGATACAGATCTTGATGAAATCTATGGGTTGTTGAAAACTCATGAACTGGAGATAGAACAAAGGAATAGAAGATTGAGTAAAAAGACAAAATCTGTTGCTCTCAAAGTTGAGGAGAAGCCCATCAAGAAGGAATCATCAAGAAAGAAAGCCAAGGGAAAGGCTTTAGTCATTAAATCTGAAAGCGAGTCATCAAACTCTGATGATGACTCAAACTCTGATGAAGCTTCTGACTCTGAGGATGATGAAGAACAGATGATGCAAATGGCTGCATTGATGGTGAAGACCTTCAAGAAGATGGGATTCAAGAACTTCAAGAAAGGAAAGAGATTCTCAAGGAAAGATTCAAACTCTGAAAGGAAAGGTTTTAGAAAGTCTGATGGAAGGGAGACCAAGTCTGGCAAGAAGGATAAATCTGAAATCCAGTGCTACAAGTGTAAGGAGATGGGTCACTATGCTCCAGAGTGCAAGAAAGGCAAAACTGAGAAAGCACTCATCTCTAAAGGCAAAGACTGGGCAGATACTTCAGACTCTGATGATGGAGAAAATTATGCTCTTATGGCAACTGTCAGAGATGAGACTGAATCATCTGAAAATAAGGTACCCCTAACTACTTATGCTTATGATACTGATAATATATCTGAGTTAAGAGTATATCTGAAAAGCGTACATGTTAGTTATAGGGATCAGACTTTAGAGAATGAGAGAATTAAATCTGAGAATCTTAGCCTTAAAGATAGAAACAAGTTTCTTGAAGGAGAACTTGAAAATATGAAGCAGATTCAAAAAGAAAGAGATGATGCTGTTTATGTAGAACAGGAGTTGCTGAAAAGATATAAGCAATTAGAATCTGATCTAGAAAAAGAAAGAAAAATAATCAAGACTTGGACAGATTCTGGAAGAGACACTCATCAAGTGTTTCAGACAGATTCTGTAGGTTTAGGCTATTGTGAAAATGATGAACTTAGGTTTAAAGACAAAGTTAAGGTAAAACCACAACTTAAACCTGTGAAATTTGTTCCAGAAGCCAATAAGTTAAAATCTGTTGTAATAAGAGAAGCTGATATGGAATCAGATGAAGCCTGTGAAAAACAGGAAAATATTATAACAGAAAAACTTATGGAAAGAGAAGCTGTTAGAAAGCCAGTAAAAACTTGTGAAAAATAGGTTAATGTTGGTTTGATGACAGGAAAACAGTTCAATCTTAAGCTGAAAGAGGTAAAATCTGCCATGAAACCAAAAGGGTCCAAGAAGAATAGGAATGGAAAGATAGGCATAAATAAAAGAAATATTCATTTGCCTACTGGTGCTGCTCCAAGGAAAACATGTTATAATTGTGGTAGTTCTAATCATCTTGCTAATTACTGCACAAAGAATAAAAATATCAATTCTTTACCTTCTACATCAGGAGTAAAGAATGATTATGTTAGGGTTAGACCACAGACTTTATGCACACACTGTGGGAGCACTTGGCATTCCATTTATACTTGCAAGAGTTATCATGCTATTTATCACAATTACTATGAGCTAAAACCCAATCTGAAGTGGGTTAGAGCAAACTCTGCAAGTGTAAAGTCTGACAATGTTATTTTAAACTCTGTTGATGGTAATTCCGCTGCAAAAACTAACACTGTTAAGAAAGACAAAGGATCCAAGCAAGTCTGGGTCCTTAAAACTAACACTTAGTGTTTGTTTGTGATTGCAGGGTATAAAAGAGAGCACACTTATCTTGGACAGTGGATGCTCAGGACATATGACTGGAAATAAAGCCCTGCTATCAGACTTTAAGGAGAAGGCTGGCCCAAAGGTTTCCTATGGAGATGGCAACATAGGACACACTCTGGGATATGGCAATATTAATCTTGGAAGTGTCATCATCACAAATGTAGCTCTAGTCTCAGGACTCAAGCATAATCTGCTATCTGTGAGTCAAATCTGTGATAGAGGAAACCATGTAGATTTTCACACTGAATACTGTGAAGTTATCAGTAAATCTACTGGAAAAGTTGTTCTAGTTGGACACAGGCGCAACAACATTTATGAAGCAAGTTTGGTAACAAACTCTGATGGAAAAACAGTGTGTCTGACTGCAAGAATGTCAAACGAAGAGAGTTGGAATTGGCATAAAAAGCTCTCTCATCTCAATTTGAACAACATCAATGAGCTAATAAGAAAGGATCTTGTAAGGGGACTCCCAAAATCAATACTCAGTCTAGATGGCCTATGTGATTCTTGTCAAAAGGCTAAGCAAAGGAAGTCATCTTTCAAGAGCAAATCTGAATCTTCAGTAGTGGAACCTTATCATCTTCTACATGTTGATCTCTTTGGACCAGTGAATGTGATGTCTATGGGCAGAAAGAAATATGCTCTAGTAATTGTTGATGAATATACTAGATATACATGGGTGTATTTCTTATCAAAGAAGGATGAAACTGCTCAAACTCTGATGGATCATGTAAATCTACTGGACAAAGGATCACAGCACAAAGTCAAAATTATAAGGAGTGATAATGGAACTGAATTCAGAAACTCAATCATGGAAGCTTTCTGCAAGGAAAGAGGAGTGAAACAAGAATTTTCTGCACCTGGAACTCCACAGCAAAATGGTGTAGTTGAAAGAAAGAACAGAACTTTAATTGAAGCAGCCAGAACTATGCTTGAAGAAGCAAAATTACCAACTTATTTCTGGGTAGAAGCTGTTCAAACTGCTTGTTTTACTCAAAATGCAACATTGATCAACAAGCATGGGAAAACACCATATGAGATGGTGAAAAATAAGAAGCCAAATTTGAAATATTTTCATATATTTGGATGCAAATGCTTTGTGTTGAAAACTCATCCTGAACAGTTGACCAAGTTTGAGTTGAAAGCTGATGAAGGAATCTTTGTTGGCTATCCATTGTCAACAAAAGCATTCAGAGTCTACAATCTGAGAACTAAAGTGATCATGGAATCCATACATGTGTCATTTGATGACAAGAAAATAACTGGACTTGATGACTTAGATGGATATGATCAACTGCGTTTTGAAAATGAAGATTTATTCTCTGATGATGTAAACTCTGATGAAGCAGTACCGACAAACTCTGATGAAGCGGTTCTGACAAACTCTGACGAAACATACTCTGAACCTCTACTGGTAAATACTGGAGAAACTGAATATTCTCAAATTGAACAAAATGGAGAACCAGTTGAGGGGGAGCGTGAAGAAGCTCAACAAGACACAGCAAGTGAGTCAGTTGAGGAAACTGATTCAAACTCTGACAGTTCAAACTCTGATCCATCCAATTCAGGGGGAGCCTCAGATACTGCAGAAAGTCAACATATGAATCAGGAGAGCATGGATCAAGGGGGAGGATCCAATAATGATGCAAGAAACCACTTACCAATAGCAAGAAAGTGGACACAGGCACACACACCTGATCTCATAATTGGAGATCATGGTGCTAGTGTGAGAACTAGAAGTGCAACAAATAATGAGTGTCTGTATCATGCTTTCTTGTCTCAAACAGAACCAAAGAAAGTGGAGGAAGCTCTTCAAGATGCTAATTGGATTACAGCAATGCAAGAAGAGTTAAATGAATTTGAAAGAAATGAAGTCTGGACACTTGTACCTAGACCAAAGAATAGATCAATTGTAGGTACAAAGTGGGTTTTCAGAAACAAGACTGACAGTGAAGGTATGATTACAAGAAACAAGGCTAGACTTGTGGCTAAAGGTTATTCACAACAGGAAGGAATTGACTATGATGAAACCTTTGCTCCAGTTGCAAGATTGGAGGCCATAAGAATTTTTCTGGCCTATGCTGCACACAAGAAGTTTAAAGTCTTTCAGATGGATGTAAAAAGTGCTTTTCTCAATGGGAAGCTTGAAGAAGAAGTGTTTGTTGAACAACCACCAGGATTTGTAGATCCCAAGCATCCAGATTATGTCTACAGGCTTGACAAGGCATTATATGGACTAAAGCAAGCACCAAGAGCATGGTATGAAACTCTTGCTCAATTTCTTTTAGAAAGTGGGTTCACAAGAGGTACAATTGATAAAACCTTGTTTTATTTCAATTCTGGTGATGATTTGCTTTTAGTTCAAATTTATGTAGATGATATAATCTTTGGATCTACTAATGACAAACTTTGTAAGAAGTTTGCAAAGCTTATGCAATCCAGGTATCAAATGAGCATGATGGGAGAGCTTAGTTACTTTCTAGGCTTACAGGTCAAGCAAATAGATGATGGTATTTTTATCAATCAAGCAAAATATACCAGAAATCTTCTCAAGAAATTTGGTATGCTTGATAGTTCATCTGCTCCAACTCCCATGGCTACAGCAACAAAGCTAGACAAAGACACAGGAGCCTCAGTAGATATGACAAACTACAGAGGAATGATAGGGTCTTTACTGTATCTTACTGAAAGTAGACCTGATATCATGTATGCAACATGTCTTTGTGCAAGATTTCAAGAAGATCCCAGAGAGCCTCATCTAACAGTTGTAAAAAGGATTTTCAAATATCTCAAAGGAACCATAACCTTGGGTTTGTGGTATCCTAGAGAATCAGAGTTTAAGCTAATTGGTTACTCTGATGCATATTTTGCAGGCTGTAAGATAGACAGAAAAAGTACAACTGGAAGCTGTCAATTCTTAGGTGACAGATTGGTTTCTTGGTATAGCAAGAAACAAAAGTCTATTTCCACATCCACTGCAGAAGCAGAGTATATAGCTGCTGGTAGCTGTTGTGCACAGATTTTGTGGATGAAGAATCAGTTGCTGGATTATGGCTTAAGGTACTCTAAAATACCTATTTTCTGTGATAACCAAAGTGTTATTGCTATGACAGGTAATCCAGTACAGCACTCCATGACCAAGCACATCAGCATAAGGTATCATTTTATTAGAGAACATGTGGAAGAAGGAAACATTGAGCTTCATTTTGTGTCTACAGACCAACAACTTGCAGATATCTTCACCAAACCTTTGAGTGAAGCTACTTTTACAAGATTGGTAAATGAACTTGGAATGATCTCTGGTTTCGACTAGAGATACGGGTTAGACTCAAAAACTATACATGTTTGATTTTTTTTATGCTCATGATTCCTTGCATGTATTAACTGTTATGAGTACCAGTATCATAAACTCTGAAAGTAAACTCTGATGCTAAACTCTGTTAGTCATAAAGTGTTGATCATACTCTGTCGGTTAACGTCTGATGATATACTCTGATTGTACTTTTGTTTGAAACATAAGGACCAATGAAGAAATTTGTATAAGGCATAATTCTCAGTAAGTAATTATGAATCCTTAAGAGTTATATAGATTCTGATCTCAAATATGTGCAGTAAGTTACCACAACATGATACTGTCTCTATATTTATAGCATCTCTTAGTTTATTGATCCTATACACTGAGTCTGTATTAGCTGTTTGCATTTTCTCTCATAAATTAATTATATTAACTGATGAAAAGTCTAAACTCTGATTATTAATTGCAAATAATTCACCCTCAAATCAAAAGATGCCAAACAGAGCACAAATTCCTTTGAGATCATGTTGTGCCTAGGAAGATCCAGGAACTTATTGTATGAAATAAGGGCTAAAATCTTTGATTTTTGGTGACTAGTGCCAACCACTGATTACTGGAAAAAAAAAAATAATAAAAAATATATATATATATATATATATATATATATATATATATATATATATATATATATATATAAATATCTATACAGGGGGTGAAAAATAAAAGATATATCCAAATGAAAGGATATCAGTATTACAGAGTTTAGATATAAAATCAGATTTTATTTTATACATGAGAGTTTAGGCAACCAGTTTTTACTACTTAAGTTTGTGAATTATATGCACTTTGAGATGGTCTAAATATTTGATTTCGGTAAACTCTGCTACTACACACACAATTATGCACACCTGTACAGTTTGCGAAAAGAGTTTATTGACAAAGAAGGATAAATGTTAAACACTGATGTATTGTGTGAAATACGCCGAGGTAACTTTGTTTTAATCTCTGATGGTTAAAATAATTTCTTTGTTTCAGACATTTTATAATTTTGAGGAAAAACATTTGTTTTGGTATTTCAAAAGAGTATGTTTGGGCATTGGTCTAGAAAAGTGTTAAAGAGAGGAGAGAGATTGCATACATAGGAAAGTGTAATCGGCGGTAATTATTGCTGTTTTTTTTTACTGCGCATGCGCATTGGAAATTGCCAATTACTGCTGTCAGCCATTGTATGTGTGACACGTGTCTCATTTACACAGAATACGGGGTAAGACAGTTGTGTTTTAATGTTTAAAAACTGTTCAGTTTTTAATTTTTAATTTTATATTTATACATTATACACACAACCGTTACAGTTTTTCACGACTTACTCCAATTGTATTCTAGTTTCACTCACACATATTCACAAACACTTTCTTTTCTTAAACTCTCTCGTGTTTTTGAAGCTATTTTCTGCTTATTTCTTGACATTACTAATGGCTTCAACTGCTTTCACTGCCTCTGGACTTGAGTTTGTCCCTAATAACTATTCAGCCCCATTAAACACTGTCATTGCACCAGAGGCGTTTCATATCATCCAAAACTTTCTTGCTCAGTCAGAAATTGGGCGTGCTTTAGTGGAGCCTGCAAAGCTTTATGGATCTCAGATCAAAGCTTTCTGGGAGACTGGTGTCTATGATGATGGTGGTGATTCTGGTACCCCATCCATAGTTTTTGAGTTCCAGGAGACAGAGTTTGTCATAACTCCAGGAACTGTTCGTGAAGCAATGGGCTTTGCAAATTCTGACGCGTACACCATTGCTGTTGGTGATACTGATCTTCAGAGAATGATGCAAGCTATTGGATATACTGGGTCTTTGGCAAAGATTGGCCAATTGAAGCGACCGCTCTTACGAAAAGAATGGAGTTTCTTTTTCGATTGCATAACTAGAGCGTTCGGGAAGAAATGCACAAATTGGGACGCCATTCCAATAGACAGTCTGCAAATCGGGTATTCACTTCTATTTAACAGTAATTATGATTTTGCTAGACTTGTCTTAATGAACATAGGAGAGAAATTAACAGAGAATAGGCATGTAGTCTATTTTTCTAGATTTTGTCAAATGTTATTCTCTGCATGTGTTAATAATGTTGAGATTAATGAGGAGGACGTAATTCCCTCATTCAAATTGCACAAAAGGGTATTCTCTGATCTTACGAATAAGGATTTAAAGAAGGTAAATGTTGGTGAGTTGTTGTTACCTGAGAGAGTTCTTCAGTTTTTAAATCCTGAACCTTAACAACAACGAGAACAAGTAAATCCTGAGGTCTCTCCATCTTCAACTCAACCTCCATTTGTAAACTCTGAACCTATTCAATCTGCATCTCAACAACCACGGACTGGTGGTAGGACTAAGCATGTTGGTACTAAACCTCCAAGGATTGCTAAGCAAGCTGCTGAAGCTGGGGCATCACATACTGCTGATCTGCCTCAGAAGAAACGAATAAAGAAAAGAAGGGCCAACAGGGCAAAGTCTGATGCTGCAGATGAAGAGTGTGAAACTGATGAAGAAACTCTTCATCAGAGAAAACGTAGATTGGTGGCTGCACATCTTTTTGGTGCATCAAATGTACATACTGAAGCTGTCAATTTGGACAGAGTTTTTGAGGAAAATGCAAATGCTGATGATGAAGCTCCTACATCAAACGCTGATGATGTAGTTGAGGAAGCTGCAACTGAAGCTGCAGATGAAGCTCCTGAAATTCTTGTTCAGGAGGCTACAGAACATGTTGAGGCTGAACAGGGATTTGATATGGATGTTGAAGCACACACCTCTGTAAATTCTGACCATCTTGAAGATTTTGATGAAACAGAGGGTGTGGAAGCTGATCATGCCACGGTTGTTCTTGAAGAATCTATGGCTACTCATACAGAGATCCTCTCTGTTACTCACCAGGTAATTGAAAAGGGTGAGGAAGTTGATCAGACCTTACATACTGATGCTCCTGAGAATATTGTTCCTACTAAAGAAGCAGAGTTCCTGCATACTGCAAACTCTGAGATTCCAGAACCTGATGCTGAGAATATTCCTGCAGAGAATACAGCACAGAATGATACTGATAATGATAATGATCGTTCTGCTCATTCTCAAGAGGGGTTATTTGAGAGTCAAGCAAACTCTGATGAGTTAAGAGAGGTCAATCGAGCAACAGCTGAGCATTTTCAAGATATGTACTACAATAGATGGGCTGCTGCAGATTGTATCTTTTCAGCACAGAGGGCTGCTGATTTTCTTGGAGATTCTGTGAAGACAATTTCAAGTCCTGATATTCTTACAAGTCTGAAGGCTACTGTGATTCAAATTAAATCTCTTCACAACAGATTTGATGAGTCTCATAAGGAAGTCACTGCTTTGAGGAATGAAGTTGGTCTGAGAGATCTCACTCTGAAGAATGATAGGACTTACTACAATTCCATGTTTAAGAAGCAAGCTAAGGACTCTGATGACATTCAGAAGAGGCTTGGGAAAGTTGAGGACAACCAGACTGCTATGTCTGCCCAACTAACATCAATTTCTACTGCTATTGAGTTGTTGACATCAGTACTACTTTCTGATGATGTCAAAAAGGGGGAGAGTGTACCAAGTGACAAATGCAAAGACACTCAAACTCTGAGACGGAGGGATGATGGTAATGATGGTGGAAACAAGGGAGGAGATGGAAAGAGCTTAAGATCAAATGATGATAGAAGACTACTTTCAAGAAGATCAAACTCTGATAAAAGATCAAACTCTGGAAAGGGACATGTAAACTCTGCCAGTGGTTCAAGATACAAAAGTTTGATAATCTCTGATAAGCCATCTACTGATGAGGAAATTGCTGCTAAGATGTTTATGGCAGAACATGGAAAAGGTATTTCAATTGAAGATATTCAAGCTGAAGAGCGAATGCTTGCTGAAGAACACAAGAAGAATATTGAAGCTGGAATCTACAAAAAGAAGGAAATCAAGGCTCCTAGAAAGAAAGAAAAAGGAATTGTTATCAAAGAGAATGTAAACTCTGATCAGAGTTTACAGTACTCAAGGAGGCCTGTGATTAAAAATGCTGACAAAGGAAAAGGTAAACTGGTAGAAGAAGAACAGTTACCTAAGAAGATTTATTCAACCTCTGACATTGCTCAAGTTGAAACAAGATTAGCTAAATCAACCTCTGACGCTGCTCAAGTTGATGTTTCTACTAAAGTTATGACAACCTCTGACGTTGCTCAAGTTGTACAGAAATCTACACTACTTTCAGGATTCACCAAACCTAAAATTCTTGAAGACTTAAAGCTTGAAGCTGTGAAATTCTCAGAAACCAGAACTGTATTGGGAAAAGAAGCTTTTGATAAATCTGGACTGGGATCACACAGAGAGAGAAGAATAAATAACAGATCTCAAGATAACATTTCACTGGCAGAATCTGGTATTGGGGTTACACAAGAAAACCTTGATAAGTTAGAATCTGTTCAGTTGATTTTTCACAGAATATTGAAGAAGCAGTTTTTGTTATACTTCATGAGTGATGGAAGAGTTTATAAAGTTGGAGAATCTGATGTTAATCTCAAATCATGGGAAGAACTGGAGTATGTACTTTATCTTTTAAAAGTCAAAAACAGATATACTCATGATGTTGCTCAAGTTTTGAGAGAAAAGATGCTGAGATCTAAAGCTATGCTTGGAGGAGGAGTATCAAGTGTCTACATTCTAAAGTATAGAGATCATACTGGAAAGTTAGTGGAGATGAAGAGAAACAGTGCTAGATTTAAAACAGCACTTGGAACAAAAGTTTTAGAATTCAACCTAGAGTCAGACAAAGCTCATTACATTCGGCTAGGAAATGATATGAGAAGAAACAACATATATTCTCTAAGAGCTGCTATCTACCAAACGGGGGAGAGTGATTCCGAACTTAAAGAGCTAAAAGAGATTATGGTGAATGAGCTAGAGAAGGCTGAAAGAAGACTGCTGATTGATTATCTCAGGACAGTACCTGATATTGAAGAAGTCAAGTAAAGTCTGACTGTAAGTTTTTATGTTTTCTGTTCTAAGTTAAATTTAAACTTTGTTTTAAAATTAAACTCTGTTATATTTTAAACACTGCATTTGTTATATGTTTTGACATCATCAATTATCTTTTTAACTTGTACATTTTAATATGAACAAGTTGGGGGAGATTGTTAGATATAATTGCTGACGTTTGTTCATCAGTGTTTAAGTCCCAGGTACATATTAGAGTTTATATAGAAGCCAGTCAGAGTTTGATAAAGTCTGACTGGGTGAAGAGTTTACTTGGAAGCCGGTCAGAGTTTGTTAAAGTCTGACAGGGTGATAGTTGACTTAGCTGTCGGTGCAAAGATAAAGATTCTAGAAGCAATATATTCTGAAGATGGAAAGAAGCAGAATATATTGATACAGCTAAGGAGACTGGACAGAAGACTGAAGCAATCCTTAATTGATATGAATTGTATAGCTAATTTATAGGAGTATCAATTAGATAAGGATTGTATGTAGCTGTGTACTATATAAACACAGATAGGTTATCCCTAGAAGGGACACGCAAACATTGAATATATTATTCTTTTAACCTAGTAGCTCTTTGTGATTCATTAACATCACTAAGAGAGAATTATTTAATATAATTTAGTTTGTTGATTTACAAACCTGTGTTCTTGATTGTTATTCTCATACATACTTGATTATATATTGTGTATTCGGCCTAACAGAAGCTGTGTAGTATATAAACAAAGTTTTGGTTTTGGTTCGATACGAATCAAGATAGAAGCTCTTAAGAACATAGAATTTCTTGAGAGAGTTTTTGTAAGCTAGAAGCTCTCAAGAACATCAGAATTTCTTGAGAGAGTTTGTAACAGTTTTATATCAGATTTAATAAAGTTGTTATCTTTCGTTCATATTTGTGATATATACATTAAGAAGTCGATTATCTTATACTATTGTATTCAACCCCCCTTCTACAATAGATTATTACTGGGCAACAATTGGTATCAGAGCAAACTGATTTAATTCGGAATCAGATACGATCTAAAGATGTCGACAACCAAGTATGAAAGCATGAAGATTCCCATCTTGAAGAAATCAGAATATCCAACATGGAGGGTAAAGATGCTGATGTACCTGGAGGCTATGGATCCTGACTATTTGGACAGGATTCGTGATGGACCATATATTCCTACACGAATTGTAGAACGAACAGATACAGTACCTGAACATTATGTGGTCAAGGCTAAAAGTGAATGGACTCCAGAAGAAAAAGCTCATGTACTCAGGGAACCAAAGATAAAGAATATCTTACACAGTAGTCTTGATGCTGTCATGTCAAACAGAGTGATTGCATGCAAGTCTTCAAAAGAAATCTGGGATACTTTGGAAACTCAGTGCCAGGGATCTGCATCTGTCAAGAAAAACAGAAGGGCTCTTTTGATTCAAGAATATGAACAATTTGATGCAAGACCCGATGAGAGCCTAACTGATCTATATGATAGATTTCTGACACTATTGAACAGTTTATCTTTAGTTGACAAGGAATATGAAACTGAAGATTTAAACACCAAGTTTCTAAGAGCTTTACCTGAAGAATGGGACACTCAGACATCGATCATTAGACATCAGTATGATCTTAACACTGTGTCTCTTGATGAAGTCTATGGGATGCTAAGAACTCATGATCTTGAAGTTCAACAGAGAAAGAACAAGAAAAGCAGCAAGGCAAAATCAATTGCTTTGAAAGCAGAGGCTAAATCAAAAGGAAAATCTATGGAGGTCTCTAGAAGTAAAACAAGAATAGTTGAGTCAGATCCTGATGACTCTTCATCAGATACTGATGGCAATGCTGATGCCAATACTGATGATGATTCTTCTGACTCAGACATGGAAGAGATGGTTGCTATGATTGTCAGAAACTTCAGAAGGATGAAGTTCAGGAAGAATAGAAGACAAGGCAACTTTCAGAAAAAGGCTTTCAATCCAAACAAAGATAAGTATATCAAAAAGGACAGCAAGGGTAGCAAATTTGACAAGTCAAAGGTTAGATGCTACAAGTGCAATGGTATGGGTCACTTTGCTTCTGAGTGCAAGAAGACGAAGGCACTTATCACATCAAGCAAGGATTGGATGGACTCTTCCTCAGAATCTGATACTGAGGTGGTCAACTATGCTCTAATGGCCAATGCTGATGTAACTGCTGCCCCTGATGATAAGGTACTAAATACTATCTTTTATTTTGATACTGATAATGCTTCTGAGTTAAGACGTTTTCTAAAGTCATTACATATTAGCTTTAGAAGTCAAACTGCTGAAAATACTAGGATCTTATCTGAGATGTCTGAACTTAGAAAAAGGAATGATATATTAGAAGCTGAATTTTCTCGTATGCAAGAAGTACAAAAAGAATGTGATAATGTGAATCACATGTATTTAGAGATGAAATCCAAATGTACTGCTCTTGAAAAGGAACTTGAAAATGCTAATGAGAAAATCAGAACCTGGACAGACTCTGGTAGGAAATTTCATGAGATTAATACCTCTAAGAATTGGAAAGAGTGTCTAGGATATAAGTCAGATGAGGATAAGAAATTGAAAGAGAAAATTGTCATTGATGAGACAGTCAGTCCAAGGACCTATAGACATGTTATAGATGCAACCAAATCTAAGATTACTCCTATTAATTTTGTTTTTGGTAAGGATTCCAATTCTACTTTTGAAAAGGGATCTACTTCTACACAAGGAATTAAAATCATAAAGTCTAAACCTGTCTTGAATAAAGTCATTAAGAATGTAGGTTTATTGTCTCAGAAACAGCTGAAGGATAAAATATGTGAGGTGACAGATAAGAAAAAGGAAGCTACTGTTAAGAGAAACAGGAATGGTAAAGTTGGGATCAACAAAGAGAATGGTTACAAATATATCCCAAATGCACCTAGAAAGTGTTGTTTTAACTGTGGTAACTCTAATCATCTTGCTATTGATTTTAAGAAGAGTAAGAAGAAGATTACTGATATTCCTAAGTCTGATGTTAGGAATAGATCAGTATTTTATAAACCACAGAAGTCCTGTTTTCATTGTGGTAGTATATGGCATTCTATTTATACTTGTAAAGATTATCATGAGTGGTACTATAACTTTTATGATCCGTTGCCTAAAGTTGATAAAAATAGTGCAAACTCTAGTAGCTTTAAGAATGTCAAGTTGGAACATGCTTTTGTTAATACTGATACTGACAAAGCAAATCCTGATGGAGTAAATCATGTCAGGACTGCTAAAGTCAGAAAGTCTTCTGCTATGAAATTTAATAAATTGCATGGAAAAGGAACCCAACAAGTATGGGTTCCTAAATGTTCTAACTAGTGTGTTTCTATTCTGATTGCAGGGTAAAAAGAAAAATGTGTTAGTCATGGATAGTGGATGTTCTGTGCACATGACTGGAAACAAAGCCCTGTTATCAGAATATGAGGAAAAAGCTGGCCCAACTGTGTCTTATGGAGATGGCAACATTGGACAAACCTTGGGATATGGCAATATAATCATTGGAAATGTCATCATTGAAAAAGTAGCTCTAGTGAAGGGACTAAAACACAATCTGTTGAGTATTAGTCAAATCACTGACAGAGGTTATCATGTCAACTTCTATTCCACTCATTGTGAAGTAGTCAGTAAGGCAACAAGCAAGATAGCACTGACTGGCTACAGGCATGGTAACATATATGAAGCCAACATTCAATCAAATACTGATGACTCCCCTACATGTCTGATCAGTAAAGCTTCAGTAGATGAAAGTTGGAATTGGCACAAAAAGCTTTCTCATCTCAACTTCAGCAATATCAATGAGTTGGTTAAGAAAGATTTAGTGAGAGGATTACCAAAAGTGTTATATACTCCTGATGGACTCTGTGATGCATGTCAGAAAGCAAAACAAAGAAGGACATCATTCCAGAGTAAATCAGAATCCTCTATTGGAGAACCATATCACATGCTACATCTTGATCTATTTGGTCCAGTCAACATCATGACCATCAATAAGAAAAGATACACTCTTGTAATTGTTGATGAATATTCTAGATTCACCTGGGTGTATTTTCTGCACAGAAAAGATGAGACTCCTGAAGTTCTGTTGGATCATGTGAGAATGATTGAGACAACCACAAAGTACAAAGTCAAGATACTGAGAAGTGATAATGGTACTGAATTTAAGAATTCAAAGATGGAAGAGTTCTTTAAATACAAAGGAATCATTCAACAATTCTCTGCTCCTGGCACACCTCAGCAAAATGGAGTAGTTGAAAGGAAAAATAGAACTCTTATTGAAGCTGCCAGAACTATGTTGGAAGAAGCAAAATTACCTACATATTTCTGGGAAGAAGCAGTCAACACAGCATGCTACACTCAAAATTTCACATTAATAAACAGGCATGGTGTTACTCCTTATCAGTCACTCAAGGAGAAGAAACCAAGTCTGAAGCATCTGCATGTGTTTGGTTGTAAATGTTTTGTTCTCAGAACTCATCCTGAACAACAAGGGAAATTTGAAACAAAGGCTGATGAAGGAATTTTCATAGGTTATCCTGCATCAAGAGCCTTCAGAGTTTTTAATTTGAGGACAAGGACTGTCATGGAGTCAATACATGTATCTTTTGATGACAAGAAGATAGCTGGAATCAATGAAGACTCTCATGATAGATTGATTTTTGAAAATGAAGCTACCAAGGAACCTGAAGAAAGTGAATCAGATCATGTCCATACATCAGATCCTGATGGGTCACCAAATCCTGATGACACACCAGATGCTGATGGTGCAAATACTGATGATGCAATCAATAGTAATACTTCTAGTAGTGCTAATGTTGAGGGGGAGCAACATCATTCTACTACAAGTTCAGAGTCAACACAATCATCAGGACAGAATTCTTCAGATACTGATTCAAGTGATGATCCTGATAACTTATCAGGAGGAAATAGCAATAATTCAGGGGGAGCTTCAAGACAAGCAAGTTCTTCAAATCAAGATAACACCAATCCAGGGAGAGCATCTACTTCAAGAAACAATTTAACACCAGCAAGGAAATGGACTGCAAGTCATACTCCTGATTTGATCATTGGGGATCCTGATACAGGTGTTCAAACAAGAAGTGCAACTCAAAATGAATGTCTATACAATAACTTTCTATCCAAGGAGGAGCCAAAGAAAGTTGAAGATGCACTTAAAGATACTGATTGGGTTACTGCAATGCAAGAGGAACTGAATGAATTTGAAAGAAATGAAGTCTGGAAACTGGTACCAAGACCAAAGAATAGATCAATTGTTGGTACAAAGTGGATTTTCAAGAACAAGACTGATTCTGATGGAGTAATAATCAGAAACAAAGATAGACTAGTTGCAAAGGGGTATTCTCAATAAGAGGGAATTGATTATAATGAAACTTTTGCTCCTGTTGCAAGACTAGAAGCCATCAGGATATTTCTTGCTTATGCAGCACATAAGAAATTCAAGGTTTTCCAGATGGATGTTAAAAGTGCTTTCTTAAATGGAGAACTGGAGGAAGAAGTCTATGTTGAGCAACCTCCTGGTTTCATTGATCCTAACTATCCAGATCATGTCTACAGATTGGATAAGGCACTTTATGGACTAAAGCAAGCTCCAAGAGCATGGTATGAAACTTTAGCTCTATTCTTACTAGAAAGTGGATTCAAAAGAGGTGCTATTGATAAAACTCTATTTTATTTGAATCATGGTAAGGACTTGTTGTTAGTTCAGATTTATGTTGATGATATCATTTTTGGGTCAACAAACAATAAGCTTTGTGAAAAGTTTTCCAAGCTTATGCAGTCAAGATATCAAATGAGCATGATGGGAGAAATGAGTTACTTTCTTGGTCTTCAAGTTAAACAGACTGATGAAGGGATTTTTATCAATCAGTCTAAATATACAAGGAATTTATTGACAAGGTTTAACATGCAAGATAGTTCTCCTGCTACAACTCCCATAGCTACAGCTACCAAACTTGATCCTGATCAAGGTGCTGAGGTAGATGTAACTCACTAAAGAGGAATGATTGGCTCTTTATTGTATCTCACTGCAAGTAGACTAGATATCATGTTTCCAACCTGTCTGTGTGCAAGATTTCAAGCAAAACCTAGAGAACCCCATATGATTGCAGTCAAAAGAATTTTCAGATATCTCAAAGGCACTTCTTCACTTGGCCTTTGGTATGCAAGGGAATCAGATTTTGGGTTGTGTCGTTATTCAGATGCGGATTTTGCAGGATGCAAAATAGACAGGAAAAGTACTTCAGGAAGCTGTCAGTTTTTGGGTGGAAGACTAGTTTCATGGTTCAGTAAAAAGCAAAAATCCATTTCCACTTCAACTGCAGAAGCTGAGTACATTGCTGCAGGAAGTTGTTGTGCTCAGATAATGTGGATGAGAAATTAGTTGTTAGATTATGTCCTGTCATACTCAAAGATCCCTATTTATTGTGATAACCAAAGTGCTATTGCAATGACAGGAAATCCAGTTCAACATTCTCTTACTAAACACATCAGTATTCGATATCACTTCATAAGAGAACAAGTTCTGGAAGGAACAATTGAACTTCACTTTGTTCCTACTGATCAACAACTAGCTGATATATTCACCAAGCCACTACCGGAAGCTACTTTCAATAAATTGGTGAATGAACTTGGAATGATGAACTTTGAGAATTTCTAAGGAAAGCTACAGAGAGGAAATCCTGATAACTGTCAAATCCTGATGGTTATTCAGAAAGGTATGTTTTCGTTGATCAAACCTGATAGGATGCAATCCTGACAGGAAGTCAACTGGTCAATCCTGATGTTCAGGTCAGTATTTCATTGCTTAATTTGTGCCTAATTTTTCGTCAGTATCTGCTGATGGACGGTTGAGTTTTAGTAGGACAACTGTATGCGCGTGTGTGTTGCATTGTTATAGATATACATATACATACACATAAAAAGCGGTGCAGTTTCATTTAAATTACACATGTAATATGTCCACTAATTATTTGTGCACAAATCATATCTTGCCACCTGTTATTGAGAGTAAAGTTTTGTTCTAACAAAATACTTTTACTTATGCTAAATCATTAATTACTCTCTCATCATCAGTTTTTCGATTTTCTATCTCTCTGTGCTCACGAACCCTAACTATTTTCAAAACATCAATTCTCAAGATTTTTAAGAATTACAATGGCGTCTTCATCATTCATGAACAAACAAACAGTGATTAGTGGTGTTACTTTTGCCACTAACAATTTTGTGGCTATTCTAAATCATCAAGATTTACCCAATGAGTTTCATATAATTCAAGATTTTCTAGCTTCAAGCCCATTGAAATTTGCTTTAACAGAACCTGCAAGTGTTTCTTTTAAGTCTGTAATGCAGGTGTGGAACTCAGTTACTTTTGACAAAGGGTATTCTGACACTATCTTGATGAGTTTTGAACATAATGAAATTACTCACTATGTGACTCCTGCAATTGTGGAGGAAGCCCTGCATTTACCTGTTCTTGGTGATGCTATTCCTGCTAATGTTTCGGACTCAACTCTTTTTGAGTTTGTTACAAAGTTGGGCTACAATGGTGAATTAAAGAGATATGGCAATCTCTATAGGACAAAGCTTAAGAAGGAATGGAATTTCTTCTTTGATACGATCAGCCGCTGTTTCCTGAACAAGACATCAAATTTTGATGTTGTTCCATCAGGATCTCTTAAAATTGGGTACTCTCTTATCCACTCTACAGTGTTTGATTATGGGTCGTTTATCTTAAAAGCTTTAAGTGATAGGAAATTAGATAAGTTAGGTTCTGTCTGTTTTCTTAGATTTTTACAGTTGATATTTAATCACTTGTGTCCTAATGTTGTTTTTGAGAATGATGTAGTTCTACCTATCTGTAGAATTACTGAGAATAATATTAAGTCCTTAGTCAACAGTGATAAGGCAAATGGTTTCATAGGAAATGCTTTTATTCCTGATGAGGTTAGGTTTTTCTTACATAGGAAAATGCCTACTCGTTATGGTTTAATTTCTAATGCTATGAGGCAAGGCCAATCACACCTTGTTCCTAACCCAAGCATTCATCCTAAACAGTCTAAACAGTCATCTGCCACCTCTAATGTGTCTCAAAAGACTTTAGTTGTAAAAGCAAAGAAGTCAGCTAGAACTGATGTGTCAGGAAGGCAATCAGGTTCAAAGGACTTTACCTCTACACCTATCACTAAAAAGAAGTTACAAGGGGGTGTACAAGGGGTCCTGGTGAAGAAAGCTGCAAAGAGAGGTGAGGCTGTTTCTGTTAAAAGAAAGTTAGTGCTCAAGGATGAGACTGACTCAGAGGATGATTTACCTATATCCTCTGTGATGAATATGAATAAGGAAGTTGCTGATACTGCTACTGCAGCTGTGGTTCCATTGTCTACACCACAGAAGAAAAGGAAGTTATCAAAAAGCAGGTATCATATTCCTTTAGAAAAGAAGCATGATACTGATGTACAGGACACTTCTATTCTGAATGAGCAATCAGTTTCAACTGCTCAAGCAAATCCTGATGTTAGTATTCCTGATGCTGCACCAAGTCAAGTGGTTAATATTTCAGACTCTCCAGCACAGGACTCTCCAACAAAAAGACATATTGATATTTCATGGGAGAAGTATGGTGCTGCTGCTTCCAATCTTGGGATAACACATCCAATGGAAAAGCTAAGGAAGGCAGAAGAGTTAGTCTATCAGAGACAGAAGAAACTGAAAGGATCAAGCCCACAAGAACCTGAACCTCAAAGTGGTTCAGCAGCTCTTTCTGATGATCCAGCCACACAAGAACCACTCAATCAAAGTTTGAGTGAAGGCTTAGCTCGTGGAATGGTCCCACAAGAACCATTTTCTCAAAGGGAGAATGCAGACATCTACATTCCAGCTACACAAGAACCATCTTCTCAAAGTGAAGATGCAGGCCAAGCTACAGTTTCTGAGAAATTTCCTGACAATGCTCAAGGGATTTCTGGTGCAGATGAAGTTCAAAGATTGGTCGAGGACACTGTCAATGAGGGAAGCACACAAGAACCTTTGACTCAAAGTGTTGAAGAAGCTTCTGAACCTCAAGCTCCACAAGAACCATTGGTAGCAAATACTGATGCAAGCATATCAAATCCTGACGGTGTTCATCCTGACGCTAGTGGTGCTCCTGATGTTGAACCTATCCTGATACAGCCACTTCGTTCAAGACCAATGGATCATCCTATCACAGATTCACAGGATAAAATGAAAGGTATCGCTATTCCTGATCCTGATGATACTCATAGTACTGATGATGATGATTCTGATGATAGTGATGATGATGAGAATCGAAAAGAGAAGGAACAGCTTGCTACAACACTCAAAATTAGTCTTGGAACTACTTTTGGTTCATCAAGTACATATATGGCTGGCAAAGCTTCCACTGGGAAAGATCAGAGACAAGATTTTTCTATTCCTTCTTTAATCATGCTGAGGCACTTAGACAGAATGAATGGAAAAAATCATGGCACAGATCTGCTGAATCTGTAAGTTATTCTTCTGCTTTAGAACATGCCTATGATGCAGTGAAATCTATAGAGAATCAAGACTTGAAGAATCATCTGAAGGCTACAACTTTGTTATCCAAAAGTCTAAAAAGTGAGATTGATTCTATCAAGAACTCAACTGAGTTGGTGAGGAATGATATTTCTCAAAATTTTACAAAGGTGCCTACTGCTTTTCAGCTAAGGGTAGTAGAATCCCAAGTGAAATCTGTTATTTCTGAACAAACCTGTTAGAAATGAATACTACTAGAAACTAGACAGAGGGGGGGTGAATGGATAGTTTGATATATTTTTCGATTCTTGAAAACTAAGTAACAGACTGTATATGATTATGATATGTAATATGCAGAAAGTAAATAACACACACAATCACTTTAATCTACTTTGTATAAGCAAATTAAATACTACAGCTTTCCAAGAAATTCACAATAGAATTTCTGGCTTCTAAACAAGAACAGTTTGAACTTGCTTGCTTACAGAGAAAAGAACTTAAGATCAAAACTATGTGTATCTCTCCTACAGCTTACAATAGGATGTGCATGATATATATAAGTCCTTTACAACCTAGTGCACACTCCTATTTTTACACAGTTACCCCTTGCTGAAAGTCCAACTTGTCCTGCCATAAGACGTTAACTATGTCAGGAAGGACCACCTGCTTTTCGGAGTCTTTCCCGTTTCTGTAGCTGCTTGTCTCTTATCTTTCTCTCCAAGTTTAGCTGTAGATTTGCCATCTGTTCTTTGGACCACCTTGCCAGAACAAATGCTTCAGTATTTGTCTCTTTTGATTCTTGATTCTGTACCTTGATTTGTCTTGTTGTAAACGGCTAAGTGTTGATATCGTGAACTCCACTTTATTCCTGACTTCGCGATCTCCCTTGTGAGGACTACGCAATATAGCCTTTGAAGACTTTGCGACATAGGTCATTTGAAGACTATGCGACATAGGTCATTTGAAGACTATGTGACATAGGTCATTTGAAGACTATGCGACATAGGGATTCTGAGGACTTCACGATCTAGGCTTCTTTGACTTTGCTGACTTCAACACTTCACGACATGTGTCTTGAGGACTTCTCGACATAGGACAAAATGGACTATGCGATATAGTACTTCACGACATGGATATTGGTGACTTCACGACATAGCTTTCTTCTGACTTTGCTATATAATGCCTTAGACAAATTTCTGCAACTTATTTCTTCATAGCCTTATTTATCTCTATCCTGCTGCATGAACACTTCTGAACTTCTACCAGGATAATTATTCAATGGCCTATTTACAATCTAGATGCAAGAAACTTTACTAAGCTCATTATAACTTTGAGCATACATGGTCAAGCTAATGTTCATGAGAACAAGACAAGTACATTTAGAGACCTATACTACATCCCAGTGATAGAACTCACTAGGTCATGTAATGTGACATAGTCACAAAGTGTAGGCTTGTTAATAGTGGTGTTCAGACATGTCTTGAGCCTAACAATCTCCCCCAAATTGTGAGTAAGACCCTTAGGCACAATTTCATGTCTGATAACAAGCCTAACTAACATAAAAAGAACAAGTATAAAGAAGGTAAAGTTAAGAACAGAATATGATAACAACTTGGAAATTTAGTCTTACAGAATTTCTCCTTGAGCTACATAGCTTCAGTTTCCAATTGTTTCTCTAAGAAATCATCATAGACTTTCTTCTTCCTTATTTCTTCATTCTTCTTTATTTCAGAGATGGCCAGTAAAATTTCATCCCTTGCAATCAGTTCTTCAATGAGAGGAGAATCTTTTAGATCTTCAGCTGCTGTTTTGAGGGCACTTTCCACATATGAATGTATGAACTCCATCCTTATCTTGCTTATTCCTCCATAATGATTTTTGTACTCAACAATGTAAGGATTTTGCTTTACCCTGCACAGCCCTTTCTTCCTTAGCTCCTTTGCTTTTTCTTCCATCTCAGCCATCTCCTTTTCTTTCTCAACCCTCTTTTCTTCATTCAGCTTCTTTAGATTTTCCTTATATTCAGAGTGCATTTTCATGAATCTGGCAATCTCTGTTTTCCACAACCTTTCTTCCTTTTCTTCAAAATTTAACAAGGCATTGATTCTTTCTTGCTCATAGGTGTCAAAATGTTGCCATCCCCCTTGCTTCATTATTCTTTCTCTTCCATCAGTGTACTTGATCTCTAGATGATTCAACTTCACTTTGACTTCAAAGATCCTTTGAGCCCTCAAAAATGCTAGGGCATCTTCATCATAGTCCTCATCTAGTGGAAGCACATTGATGCCAATAACATTTGTGAGTTTTCCAGTCTTCTTTGTTATCCTTATCCTTCTGGGTACACTCTTGATCTTCATATGTTTCACAAGAGACACCTTTCTGGAACAAGGAGAATCAGTCTTCAGTGCCACATCACTTGGAAGAAGCTTCATTCCTTTTCCCTTCATCCACTGTAACACTCCACTAGCTGTGACTTTGTGGAAGTGTCTTTTTGAGGTTTCTTTTGTGGCTTCTTCTTTCTTCTGTGGCAATTCAGGTTCAGAAGTCTTTGATAATGAATTTGGAGGATCATTACTAACAGTACCCACCCTAGACTTAGAGTCTTGTGTTGTGGTTAAAGTACTGCTAGCAATGTCCTTGACTTGCTGAATTCCACTTCTTGTTTTCCTGGTTGTTTCCTTTGTCCCTTTGGAGTCCCTCTTGTCATCACCAGCATATTTTGATTTCTTAGGATATTTGCTCTTGCTGCTCTCACTAGGTCCATCCTTATTTCTCCTTGTCTGAGATCTCCTTTCATAGGTTTTCTCCTCATCATCATCCTCCCCATCCTTCTTTTTGCTCTTTTCTTTGACAGATTCAGGAATGACTCCATGAATCAGAAAAGATTGTAGAGTTCGAATCATCTCTAGTTCCTCAGCTGTCCTAGCTCCTCTCTTAGCTCTCAGCATTTGCAGCACCTGGTTGATCTTTGCATTGTTCTTCCTTAACAGGTCTGAGGGAATTACTAGTTGGTCAATACTACTGTCTTGAGATAGGCTTTGGTAAATTATTGTCCTTGGCTTGGATATAACCTCAGGCAATCTTTTATTCTGGTCCATCTTCAAGTCATTATAAAGACTTTCATTGTTCATCCCATGCTTTTCAATCAAATCCAGAATGATTGACAGCTCAGTAAATCTCAGTTTCTCTAGAGTTTGAAAAGCTAGGTGCCACAAGTAGTTGTCCTTGCACACCATGATTGTCTCTCTTAGATGGACATCCTTGATTTTCCTTACTGCCACTGTGAAATACTTGATGCTTTCCTTGATCTTCTGTCTGTACATCCTTGCATCTCCTTGAGCACTACTGTAGATGGCTTTCAGAAACTCCAGGAAGGCCTCATCATGATAGATGTTTGAATTGGCAACTTCATGTAGCTTGGCCTCTGTGATAATTGCAGCTTTGAGAGGTTTAGCATTGGGAGTAGGTTGAGTAGGTTGAGGAGTTGAGATTTCTTTGGGCATTGTTGATGGATAGTAGGTGGTTGAGATTGTGCTCTTCTGACCTTCTGCACTTATGACCTCTACAGGGGGAAGAATGATTGGCTTTATAGTTTCTTCAATGAGTTTGCCCTTGCCCTTATGCTTTGGCTGCTTGGCAGGTACTCCCCCTTTCTGTTTCAGAATGACCTCCTTTTGTTTCTCCCCCTTAGGCTTGGGATCAGACAAGATGTCTTGAGCTTCCCCAGGGATAGGCAGGTTCATTTGTTTCATCATTGAAGTCAGCATCTATTGTTGCACCAGCAGGATATTGGAGGTGTTGTTGCCTTGGGCATCCAGTTTGTCATTGAGCTGTTTTAGAGAGATGGCAAGCTGCTTGTTTTCATCTGTCAGAGAGGCTACTTCTCTTTCAAGACCATCCACCTTTGAGAATAGCTGTTGAGACTTGAAAGAATTGAGAGATTGATCCTTGAGTTTGGTAAATTCAAATTTGGAGATGTTTGACAAAGGGACCTCATCCACCAATTTGTCACCATATTGATTCTTCCAAATTACATTCAGCATGGCATTTGAGTTGATATTGGCCTTGACTTGATTTTCCAGGGTTGTAGCCAGCTTCCTGATGTTGTCTGTGACCATGGCCAGAGAGAGGTCCATCATGCTGACAGTAGAGTTTGTCTTCTGGATTTCTTTAAGGATGCCATCCACCCTGGGAAAATCAGAGAGATATGAGTTTCTGAGCTTAGTGAGGGATCTGTCTGTCTCCTCCTGGATTGAAGAAATCTCTGATTGAAGCCCTTTCCCAAGATAGTGCAGAGCCTTTAATTGATTCCTGTAGACTTCATTAACAGTATCATAGATGGCAGCATGAGAAAGATCCTTTGCATTTGAGCCCAGAGAAGTGAGGTACTCTTCCCTTAGAAAAGCTAGGGCATCCTTGAGCTTGAGAGTCCTCTTAGCATCCAACCAGGCATCCACATTTCCCTCTGGTTCAGCTGCATCCACTATCTTCTCTTGCTGAGCTTCAACATCCTCCTTGTGGCAGAGTAAAATGGCTTCATAATCAGCATTTGGGAGATTGGAGGTGAGGAGATGTTGAGCTATCTTTGAGAACTCATCAATCTGTGCCACATGGAGATCTTGTATGGCTTCTTCTGTCATTTTGGAAGGCACAGATGATGATCCTGAAGGCCTGTCATGGTGCACAGGCTTCAGCCATTCTGACATAGTGGCCTGAGCCAAGTGAGAGCTAGTGCTAGGCACTTCATGAGATGTAAGATTTTGAGTCTCCTCCAGCCTTGGAATGGCTGTAGGGTCTAATGTTGTCTCCATTGAAATGGGATGTGTTACAACATTAGCCCTATTTGTCTGTGAAGACAGTTCCACATCCCTAAGGATGGGAGAATTTGGCATAGAGTCTCCAGTGAAAACTGGTGAATCCTCCATGTTTGTGTTGGTGTCATTAGGATATGCCCCAGCATGCATTCCCTGACCAACTAGATGTGGTTCCTGGGTGGTGAGCATAGTGTCATGCACCATGTCACTTGAAATTGGCTCAATCACAGGAGAGAATTGTGATTGATCAAAGGCAAGATTGTCATTGGAATGACTCTCTTGTTCAGAAGAAATTTTTATGGAAGAATCTGAGAGAGAAGTGGGGTTTAGATTAGATTGTGGCAACTCCCCCTGAGAAATAGGAGGAGTTTCAACAGTGATGTGCTCTCCACTCTGTGTATGATCAGCCTTATCACTCCTAGGGTCAAGAGTGAGGTCTTGACCCTGTGCAGACTCTGTACAAGGTGCAGTAGGGAGGCTGCTCTTTTCAATGCCAATGACCTGTTGAGAGGCCATGGACAGTAACAGGTGTACCCCTTTTTCCACATCTGAATCCTGTTGGGAGGATCCAGTGGTAGGTTTGGATTTGGATTTCTTACTTTGTCTAGTGAGAGGTGACTCAGGATTCTCACTAGCTATCTCTACAGATTCATTTATCACTTCTAGGGCTCTCTTCTTTGACTTCTTTTTAGTAACACCAATCTTTTGAGAGATTGATGCACTTGGCTGCCTAACTTTTATGGTACTGTTTGCAGTGGGGTTACTGGATGGGATGGGAAGGCTGGGGTTAGACTGTGTAGCTCCTACAGTCTCAGCCTCCCCTGTCCAGGAAAGTGCATGGTATATGGGCTTATCAAGTGGATAAGACTCAAATGTGTCCTGCATATGCTTGGTCACACTTAGAATCACATCCACTTGATTCCTTGTGTCCAATGAGCCAAATAGTACTTTGGACATGGACTTGGAATAAGCCATTTTAGTGTTATCTATACCCTCCAATAGATGGACATTTGCATCAAGAAAATTTAAAATAACTTGAAGGAAACGAGGGTAAAAGATGTCATTACCTCTACCACGAATGGTCCTGCCTAGCCTCTGAGCCAATTCTTTGAGAATTATGGCTCCCACATTGATCTCCTGGTTGTTGGCCAGGGAGTAGGCTAGCTTCACAGCAATGTGACTGATATGGTCCCATCTTGTCTTCCTGCAGAGAAAACACCTTCTAGAGTGCGTCAAACAGAAATGACCACTCCCTTCTCACAAACTTCTTATTCAGCTTTCCAGTATCTATCTCATCAGCATACTGAATGAAGGTCATGAATTCTATGATTTGAGCATCTGTAGCTTCTTGGTCATGACCCTCCACCTTGAACCCCAAAGCTTCATTGATTTCCCTTTCACCAAACTGAAAGTGTTTGCCTCCAATTGAACAACTAACCTCCTGGAATGAGGTTCCATCTTCCCTAGCCATTGTTGATACCAACGCCGTTCTCCAGAATCCTTCCAACACATCGACATACAAGGTAGGGTTCAGGGTTAGGGCTTGGCTTAGGTAGGAAGTGTTCAAGAACCGTACAAAACACTTGTACCTTGGGTTAGCCTCAGCCTCAGAGGGAATGGTGAGAAGATTGGTTTCTTTGGGAATGGTTAAAGGGATAGAGGATGATACTGTTTGAGATTTGGGTGCCATTTCGAGAGAGAGAGAGTGAAAAAGAGAGTAGAGAATTTGTGCTTAGGTTTGAGAGTTTGAGAGCAATAGACAAGATGAAAAGTTGTGAACGGTTAGAAAAGAGTATTTATATGATAGAGACACTGCGATATGGAGTTATGAATTTGTACAGTCTATTTGTATGTCGCGAAGTCAAAAATGGCCTATACCGCAAAGTCTTGCACAGTATATCGCATAGTCTTAGAAATGAACTATGTCGCAAAGTCCTCAAGATGAAAGGATCGGGGAGACTTTGCGATATAGTAGAAATACCCTGTCTAAAGCTCTCTTTTAGGAATATCAAGCAAATTGTCAGACTTTTATCATATTTTGAAATAAAATTAATTTAAATCAAAATTCTGTCAAATGTGGAGACTTGTCGATATAGTTATTCTAAGTCGCGAAGTCATAAAATGAACTATGTCGCAAACTCATGAAATGAACTATGTCGCGAAGTCTCACAATCTCAACAGTTTGCGATATAAGTCTGTTTTATTTGAACTGTGTCGTGAACTCTGAAAATCATCTATATCGAGATGTCTCAAAAGCTCACAACTTTACTAACAAATGATTTTGAAAAATTTGCAGTAAAATACTGAAGTATTTATAAATCATATCTCAGCTAATTTTCACTCCATATGAATAGAGCATTTAAATACAGTGAAAATTTACTGCTGCAACGATTTACTGGCATACTTACTTAGAGCAACTAAATGAAGGATTAAGCATTCCAATTTCACTCACAAGTCTGTTGAAGACTGCTTCATTCAGAGGTTTAGTAAATATGTCAGCTAATTGTTTCTCAGTTGGAACATAAGAGACTTCTATGGTACCATTTGCAGCATGTTCCCTAATGAAATGGTACCTGATCTCAATGTGCTTTGTAGTAGAATGATTAACAGGATTGGCAACTATGGATATTGCACTAGTATTATCACACATTAGTGGAATGTGTTCTAACACTAGCCCATAATCCATGAGTTGATTTCTAATCCAAAGCAATTGAGCACAGCAACTTCCAGCAGCAATGTATTCAGCCTCAGGTGTGGATGTTGCTGTGGACTGTTGTTTCTTACTGAACCAGGACACTAACCTTTGACCTAGAAATTGACAGCTTCCAGAGGTGCTCTTCCTGTCAATTCTGCATCCAGCATAATCAGAATCTGTGTAACCAACCAGGTTGAACCCAGTGCCCTTTGGATACCATAGCCCAAGATTAGGAGTCCCCTTTAGATACTTGAAGATTCTTTTGATAGCCATCATGTGAGATTCCTTGGGATCAGACTGGAATCTTGCACAAAGGCATGTGGCAAACATGATATCAGGCCTGCTAGCTGTGAGATAGAGTAGTGATCCAACCATGCCTCAAAAAACCTTGATGTCTACTCTTTTGCCTTTCTTGTCTTCATCAAGCTTGATTGCAGTGGACATGGGAGTTTTTGCAGGGGATGAGTCTTCTAAACCATATTTCTTCAAAAGATCTTTGACATACTTTGATTGGTTTATGAAGATGCCATCCTCCCTTTGATGTACTTGCAAACCTAGAAAGTAGGTTAATTCTCCCATCATACTCATCTCATATTTGCTTTGCATCAACTTAGAAAACCTTTCACAGAGTTTTTCATTTGAAGAGCCAAAGATGATATCATCCACATAGATTTGAACAAGAATGATATCGTTTCCATGCTTCTTGAAGAATAGGGTTTTGTCAATTGTACCCCTGATGAATTGATGCTCAAGAAGAAATTGAGATAGAGTCTCATACCAGGCTCTTGGTGCCTGTTTAAGTCCATAGAGTGCCTTGAGCAATCTATACACAAAGTTTGGGAAGTCTTCACTTTCAAAGCCAGGTGGTTGAGACACATAAACTTCTTCAGCAAGATCACCATTGAGAAATGCACTTTTCACATCCATTTGATACACCTTAAAATCTGAGTGAGCTGCAAAAGCAAAGAAGATTCTGATGGCTTCCAGTCTAGCTACAGGTGCAAATGTCTCATCATAGTCAATGCCTTCTTGCTGACAATATCCTTTGGCAACCAGCCTTGCTTTGTTTCTAATTACTACTCCTTCTTCATCCATTTTGTTTCTGAACACCCATTTGGTGTCAATAACATTCTTTCCTTTTGGAGGAGGTACTAGTTCCCATACTTTGTTTTTCTCAAATTGATTCAATTCTTCTTGCATGGCAACAATCCAATCAGAATTCTTCAAAGCTTCTTCAATTAATTTAGGTTCCTCTGGTGACAGAAAGCAGCTATACATACATGTATTTAATGTTGCCCTCCTTGTTCTAACTCCCTCACTAGGATCTCCAATGATTTGATCCCTAGTGTGGGCTCTGTCCCATTTCCTTGTGTGCCCCTGTTCATTTCCTTGATCTGTTCCAAACTCATTTTGGTTGATAGGTGCATTCTCTTCTTCTCCCCCTGTGTTTGTGAACCCTTGCACAGGTGTTTGAAGAAGATTGTCAACTTCGAGGATTTCATTCTCTAGAACAGTTTGAACAGGGGGTTCATCTTCACTTTCAGAATCCTCAAGATAACCTTGATTCTCAAATCTCAATGGCACACTGTCTTGATCACTTGTTTTTAGTCCAGGAGTTTTCTTGTCATCAAAGGTAACATCCATGCTTTCCATGACTTTGTGTTGCTCAGGTACAAATACTCTGTATGCTGTCCTTTCCAGAGAGTACCCAATGAAGATACCTTTAAATGCTTTAGCATCAAATTTTCCAACATGCTCAGAGGTATCTTTCATCACAAAGCACTTGCTTCCAAACACATGCAGGTGCTTGAAGGATGCTCTTTTTCCAGTCATTAATGAGTAAGGAGTTTTGCCAGACTTCTTATTGATTAATGTTCTATTTTGCACGTAGCATGCTGTGTTAACAGCATCAGCCCAAAAGCTAGTGGGTAGCTTTGCATCCAGCAGCATTGTCCTTGCAGCTTCAATGAGAGTTCTATTCTTTCTCTCAACTACTCCATTTTGTTGAGGTGTTCTAGGAGCTGAGAATTGTTGAGAAATTCCTTTATCTTTGCAAAACTCATACAATGTTGAATTTCTGAACTCAGTCCCATTGTCACTTCTCAAAGCAACTACAGAGGAACCAGTGCTTTGTGCTTCTTTATCAACTCTCTTGATATGCTCTATTATGACTTGGGGTGCTTCATCCTTTGAGAATAGGAATTCCACCCAAGTATATATTGAATAGTCATCTACCATCACTAGAGCATATTTCTTTTTGGAGAGGGACATTACATTCACAGGGCCAAATAAGTCCATGTGAATTAGCTGCAGAGGTTTTGAATTTGTATTGAGCAATTTGTTCTTGTGACTGGATCTTTTAATTTTTCCTTTCTGACAAGCTTCACATGCTCCATCTTGCACAAACTCCAAGGCAGGCAAATCCCTGATAAGTTCTCTCTTGGTTAGAGAGTTCATTGCCTGAACATTCAAGTGAGACAGCTTCTTGTGCCATAGCCAGAATTCCTCATTTGTGGCTTTAGTGTAGAAACAGCAGACTTCTCCCTTATCTGCAGCCTTGAGATTGGCTACAAACAAGCTTCCTTTCTTCACACCAGTTAGAACAACTTCACCACTTTCCCTTTTTGAGATTGAACAAAGGTCTTCATCAAATTCCACTTTGAAACCCCTGTTGGTAAATTGTCCAATGCTCAAGAGATTAATCTTCAGTCCTTCAACAAATGCTACATCTTCAATAATGACATTTCCAGATTTAACACTGCCATATCCCATTGTATAACCAATGTTGTCATTTCCAAAGGTTACTGATGGGCCAGCCTTTTCCTCAAAATGTGATAGCAGGGCTATATCACCAGTCATGTGACTTGAGCATCCACTGTCCAAGATCCATATGACTCTTTTATTCCTGTTGCCCTGACTTGAATCACCATCATCAGAAAATGCCATCAAGGCATAGTTTGAGTACTCTTGTTCTTCTTCTTCATCAGAGTCATCCTAGCATTTTCCCTCAGCAATAAAAGCTTTACCCTGTTGTTTCTTGAGTAGAGCCTCATACTTAGCTTCAAGCTCTAAGTATGCTTTGTCCTTCTTGACTTGTTTAGGCTTTTTGCACTCAGTGGCAAAATGCCCAAGTTCATTGCAGTTATAGCACCTTATTTTGGTCCTATCCACACTTCTTGTCTTGTATCCACCTTTAGCAGCACCAGCAATCCCTTTTCCTTTATTGAAGGTGTTTGAGCCACTAGATCCACCAGTGTTTCCATTATTGAACTTGGATCTAAATGGCTGCTTTCTTTTAAACCTTATGTTAGGATACCTCCTAGCCATATAAGCAAAAGATTTGTTTTCCATTTTGTCCAGCTCATCTATACTGTAGAACTCATCCTCTTCAGGTAAATCATAGACAACCTGAGTTTCATCACCAGTGTCTTCAACTTCCAGTTCCTCAATCTTGACCTGACTGATTTTAAGAGAGTCCATTCTTTGACTTAGGTTGTCAGCAATAAGTGCACAGGAGGTATTTGCCACTAATCCTTGCTTTGCTTGAATAGATCTCTTTTGAAACAGCTCTAACTCATATGTCTTTAAAACACCATACAACACATCAAAACCAATCTTTGTTAGATCTCTTTCTTTAAGGGAAGAGATTCTTGGTTCCAAGTGATCTGGAAGAGTTAGTAAAAACTTCATATTGAGCTCTTCTGTTTCATAGTGTTTGTCATAGAGTTTGAGCTCGTTTATCAGCTTGTTGAATCTCTCAAACACTTATGTGATTCCCTCTTTTGGCTGAGCCATGAAGGCTTCATATTGTGAAACAAGAATCTGCTTCTTGTTCTTTCTTACTTCAGTAGTTCCTTCACAGAGCACTTCTATAAGATCCCAAATCTTCTTGGCACTAGTACAATGAGCAACAGTGCCATACATGTTGAAGTCCATAGATTCACAAATGATAAGTTGAAGATGTCCATCCAGTGCAACTTTTTCCTTTTCAGGATCAGTGTATTTTGAGGGATCTTTGGGCACATGTTTTGCTGGTACAATCTCAGTGCCAATGGTTGTTTCACCAATCTCGATCATTGGAATGAAGGGACCATGCTTTAGAATATCTAAATACATGGGGTTAGAAGCTTTGATGAAAAGCAACATCTTCTTCTTCCATAAACTGTAGTGCTCCTTGTTAAAGGGAGGAATCTTGATACTGCTTAGTTTCTGTGAACTCATTCTTGATCTTTTCCTGTTTGTATGTTAACAGCCTACGCTCTGATACCACTTGTTAGAAATGAATACTACTAGAAACTAGACAGAGGGGGGGGGTGAATGGATAGTTTGATATATTTTTCGATTCTTGAAAACTAAGTAACAGACTGTATATGATTATGATATGTAATATGCAGAAAGTAAATAACACACACAATCACTTTAATCTACTTTGTATAAGCAAATTAAATACTACAGCTTTCCAAGAAATTCACAATAGAATTTCTGGCTTCTAAACAAGAACAGTTTGAACTTGCTTGCTTACAGAGAAAAGAACTTAAGATCAAAACTATGTGTATCTCTCCTACAGCTTACAATAGGATGTGCATGATATATATAAGCCCTTTACAACCTAGTGCACACTCCTATTTTTACACAGTTACCCCTTGCTGAAAGTCCAACTTGTCCTGCCATAAGACGTTAACTGTGTCAGGAAGGACCACCTGCTTTTCGGAGTCTTTCCCGTTTCTGTAGCTGCTTGTCTCTTATCTTTCTCTCCAAGTTTAGTTGTAGATTTGCCATATGTTCTTTGGACCACCTTGCCAGAACAAATGCTTCAGTATTTGTCTCTTTTGATTCTTGATTCTGTACCTTGATTTGTCTTGTTGTAAACGGCTAAGTGTTGATATCGTGAACTCCACTTTATTCCTGACTTCGCGATCTCCCTTGTGAGGACTACACGATATAGCCTTTGAAGACTTTGCGACATAGGTCATTTGAAGACTATGCGACATAGGTCATTTGAAGACTATGCGACATAGGTCATTTGAAGACTATGCGACATAGGGATTCTGAGGACTTCACGATCTAGGCTTCTTTGACTTTGCTGACTTCAACACTTCATGACATGTGTCTTGAGGACTTCTCGACATAGGACAAAATGGACTATGCGATATAGTACTTCACGACATGGATATTGGTGACTTCACGACATAGCTTTCTTCTGACTTTGCTATATAATGCCTTAGACAAATTTCTGCAACTTATTTCTTCATAGCCTTATTTATCTCTATCCTGCTGCATGAACACTTCTGAACTTCTACCAGGATAATTATTCAATGGCCTATTTACAATCTAGATGCAAGAAACTTTACTAAGCTCATTATAACTTTGAGCATACATGGTCAAGCTAATGTTCATGAGAACAAGACAAGTACATTTAGAGACCTATACTACATCCCAGTGATAGAACTCACTAGGTCATGTAATGTGACATAGTCACAAAGTGTAGGCTTGTTAATAGTGGTGTTCAGACATGTCTTGAGCCTAACAAAACCTCTATCAACAGACGGATTGATTCTCTGGATACCAAGGTAACTGACATTCAAGCCTCTCTTTCCTTAATTTTGAATTTATTGTCAAATCCTGATGTCAAAAAGGGGGAGAAGGTTAGTCGGACAAAATGCACACCTGATCTAGTATTAAGGAATAATGATGATGATACTGGAGATGATGGTAGTGACAAAGTGATACAAGGAGAAACCTCTGATGCTGCTGTTATGAAGTTTACAATTCAAACTTCACAAAGTCAAACAACGCAGTCAACTCATGTTTCTGATTCTAGAGTTAAGACAGTAAGAACGTTGGTACAATCTCAGATCCTGACGGAAGAACAAATCCTGACACCTGGTCATGGACATATTCTTGCTACAATTCCTGAAGGAAATGAAGATATTTTTATTGATAATCCTGAAGATGCATCAAATTTATTCCAGAAGTTTTCTACAAAAGATGGCAGAATTGTTACTCTATATCACACTGATAAAAGAGTTCAACAATTATTTGCAAGAAAAGCACTCTCTACAGCAAGTGAAGAATATCCTGATCTCTCACATGAAGAATTCTTAAGACAACAGAGAGAAATGATGGAAAGCTTTAATAACCCTGCTCCTGCTAGAGGTAGAGGAGGCAGAGGTAGGAGAGGAGCTAGAAGAAGTAGAAGAGGTTCTTCAACTCAAACAATACCTAGACAGACAAGGTCTCGAGGGTTAAGAATTGAAGAAATTCCTGAACCTATTCAAACTCTAGTAGTTCCTGACAGATCTACTTTTGGTGATGATGGAAATATTGAAGAAGAACCTGAATTGAGAAGAAAATCAAGAAAATCAAATCTCTGTAATACAAATCAAATTGAAGAATCTAATCCTGATGTTGTTCCTGATAATATTCAAGATCCTGATGATTCTGAAATTCTGTAAGAGATTAACTTGATAATTTTATCTACTGTTGTTGATTCTCACAACAAGGAAGTAGATGAAGAAGAAGAAGCCAGAAGAAGTGAAATTACAAGATCAACAAATAGAGATTTCAATCTCTATGTACAAAGGCTTAAACTCTCAAACAGAAGAGTGTGGAGGAACCCAAGCAGACAAGAATCTTCACTGGAAAAAAGCTATGCCTTTGAAAAGGAAAAGGATAAGAAGTGGAAACATATTAGCACATTAAGTTGTGATACACTTATCAATTTTCAGTCTGGAGGAATTATTACAAGCGCTTCAAATGTTGTTGATTTATCTGGGATGGTTAGATCAAAAGCACTCTGGTTAAAGATGTTTTCGAATCTGAAGCAATTGACAAGTAATTCAAGAGGAGGTATTGGACACAGGGATGCTGAATATATAAATATGTCATATGTTGATCCTTACTCCTTAACTGAAATTGGAGGTACTTTAACTTCTGAAGACCTGAACAATTTACTAGCTGTTGATATAGTTATAGATTGTCATGATGGTTTTGACAAGAAAGAAAAGCTTATGTACTTCATGAAAGATGGTAGTGTGAAGATTTTATCTATTCAAGATCTGCTGATGAAAACTACACAGGAACTTAAATATGTTCATTATCTTTTAAGATCGAAGAATCAAATATGCAAAGAATGGAGTGACATGATTTTGTCAATAATAAGAAGAAGACTGGATGGAAACAGTAATTTCAATGGTAATTATACTCCCATGTACTTAAATCAAAGAGGTCAGGATGTGGAAATGCAAAGGGGTACTGCTGTTAAAGAAGTAAATTTTGGCATGACTCATCTTACTCTCAATCCTGATGGGAAGGAAATTGCTTATCTTTTGCTTGAAGAGCATAGTCTTCAGAGAAACTCCATATTGAATCTCAGAGCAGCTATTTACCAGATTAATGAGGAAGATGAAGAACTCAGAAATCTTAAGGAAAGACTGATTCAAATTCTTGAAGAAAAAGAAGAAAATCTGTTATCCAACTTCTTGAAGATGAATCTGTTCTATCAAAGAATTTAAACAGATAAGTTGTTGCTGCAGATTCTGTACATTGTGTATGTAACAGCCCCAAATCCGGGGTCAAGGATTTAGGGTTGTCATAATCCATGTACTCCTTGCCTTACCTGTATTACTCACACCATTCATAATTCACCTGCTCATGACCCCACAACATATGTCTCTCACACACACACACACAGGTTAGAGTCTCAGAAACGACACAATACAACAACTGCGGAATAAATAATTTTTATTACAATACCCAAATGTCTTTTGAATCTGTTACTGATACAATTTTCTAAGTATTGTTACATTACCAACTTAGCCTTCCGATGCTTACAGTCCTCTAATACCATTCATGTCTATACATAAGTTGAATGCCAAAAGCCGTAGCCTGATTCGATTGGTTCGTACTACTCTTCGGGATCACTGCTAGAAACTGTTTATGGAGACGCCTTGCGGGGTATGTGCCGTCCCATTGGCATCCTGCTTCGCTGCTATATAATATATAAAAAACAATAGCAAGAGTGAGCGATAGCTCAGCAAGGTAATAAAAATATGGCATAATCCTGCCTTTAACTCAACCCAGAATAAAGCGGGTATAAGACAATAATTTGTCAAAATATCTCGATACTGAAATTATTTCCTTATCGGAATGTATTCCCAAAAACAGTACCATTAATGTACTTCAAATATCATTTCATAATATTTCTGCAAGCTTTTGCTATATTATGAACAAAGTTCTAGTATAATATAAAAGATAAGGTTTCAAAGTAAACCAATATAACTCTTCCAAAAATATCTGCTATGTAAGCAGAATATCAACACATAACTTAAAAGAAGTTATAAAATGATTCAGTATAAACAACTCCCTTACCATAACTCATGTTATGTAAGGTATCCACAGAGTCATATGATATAAAAGAGGAAGTTACGAGGCAAATTAATATAATATTTCCGTAACCCAAAATCCACTTAGGCATATATATCCTTAATCAGGTTTTATCAGAGTCATACTCATAAAATAAAAGATGAAGTTGCAAGGATTCATTGTAACTTTATTTTGAACACTTTTCGACCCCCTGCCAACATGACCGGTAAACCTGTACCACGGTGTCATCCTTGGTCCCTTTCAATACATGTTGCAGAATCCCTCTGCCAACATGATCGGTAAACCTGTACCAACGGAGCCATCCATGGTCCCTTTCAGTACATGTTGTAGAATTATCCAAAATGGATGATGAACCAATGCTGGAGCCTTCTCCGCGCCCGTCGTACCAACCTTACTATGATCAGTAGCAGGTTGTACAACAAAATATGTTTTCTACATGTAGATGGAAGTATCACGACAGCCTGACATTGTCTACCGCCTTTCTGGATCTCCCGGCCCATTTGGGGCAATAAAGTGATGGATCGGCGCGACTCGACCTCTTACACATGCTCCTAGTTCAGATGAAATCCATGACTCTGAAACGTAAAGATCGTCTTCATTTCCCCAAGTGTAATACTTGTTGATACGACTCCACTCAGTAGTTATATCTAGGTTGGAAAGGAAGATTCTCCAATATTTCCCAAGTGATGCTTGTTAATGGATATCGACTTGTTCCAGGAATTTACCCTTCGAGCGTTGAGGTGGTAACACAATACTTGACTGGCAGCAATCAAATTGCTCCGAAAAATATCTGTCCTTAGACAGTTTTTGTTTTGAGTTGAGAGTTTAAAAAGAGTAGTAGTCACTTAAATCAGGTTTCCCATATTTTTGATAGTTGAGCGAGCATTTAAATCCCCTTTAAAAGACAGATTTAAATGGAAAAACATTGTTTTGGGAACCTCTTTTTGATTTGAAAATAACTAATAATATTTATTAACAAGTAAACCTTCAAATGAATATTCAAAAATAATATTCATTAATAAATAATCCTTAAATGAATATTCAAACATAATATTCATTAATAAATAAACCTCAAATGAATATTCAAAATAATATTCATTAATAAATAATCCTCAAATGTATATAAATAATATTCTGTAAGTCGATAATCCTCAAATGTATATTAATAAATAATATTCTTAAAATGAATATTAATAAATAGTATTCTTAAAGTCAATAATCCTCAAATGAATATTCATAAATAATATTCCTTAAATAAAATGATTAACCCTCGAATAACAGTTACCCGATATCTTTATCGGAAAATAACCTTTAACATATACCGAAATATAATTACTTCTGATCTTAGAGAAAATCACCCGCCCTTATCCTAGGGCAAATATAAAATACTGGCTTATAGCTGATATCCCATATCTAACTCATAAGCCCCAACTTCAAGTCATAACCTCAAGTATTGCTATACATAGCAATTCGAAAACGAGTATGCAATAACACATGTATACTTCTCATTTGCATATATAACTGAAATAGTATTCATATAGTATTTCTCGACCGAGATAATACTCAAATAACATTCCTCAAAACACATAGTATTCTGCCGATGGAATCCCTCCGGGTTTCCACGGCTACCTACATATCTCAAAATACCGACTCCCGATTTAGAGTAGAAAACAATGAATATGCTCTTATATATAGAGCTACAAGGTATACCGGTTCATAAGTACATTATCTCAAAGCTCGTATCTAAACCAAAATCAAACTCTATTTTATACAATATATAACATGTATCGCAAAACTGTATAACTCCACACATGGCAAAAGCAGTAATATATAATCAATAACTCAAAGTATAGATTTAGAAAACTTGCCACAATACTTGCAACAAAGGTTTGGTATATAAATTGGGAATACACAAGTATTGAACATTGGAAAATATACCTACTCTGAATAATAGAGCAAGGTTTAGTAAACTTGCCTGATGCTCGAGAAGTGATAGGGGTTCGCGACGATGCCGGACAATCTAGACAAAGTCAAAGCAAACGCACGATTAATCCCCTAGATAATCCACTTGTACTCAATGCTTAAACACGTAAGCGAAACACAACCAAGGAATTACTAGCTCGTTATAGGCTCATACTAAGTCCATGTTTATTCGACAATTACTTAAGTCGTAGGTTTAGTCCGAAATCGATCCTCGAATACAAGTTATACTGAGCCATTTACAACATTGGTTTCTAAGTCATGTTCTTAGTGGTTTTCACTTGCGCAACCTCGGCTAACACATTTTTATAAAATCGAAAAATAATCTTTTTAATCCGAATCTTTTTCGTGAGCCTTCCTAACTGACTCTAACATTATTCCTCAAAGTTTCACATTTTAATTCGACTCTTAAAGGGCTTTTACTTAGCATCAAAGTGGTTACATTTCTGCGATGAAACTTCTCGAACCACGATTACTAAAACTAGCATAACTCTTAAACCGTTCGGCCAAATTAGGCGAACCACATATCATTACGAAGCTTATAACATAAACTACACAATCATGGGCAGTAGGACTCAAGGGTCGAGTTCTAACAGAGGAAAAAAAGGGAACCAATCAGTAGGTAAAAATTTGGGCAGTACGACGGCTATAACTCGGATATTCCCAAATTTCAAATCATCCAAAATGCATATCGATCACTCCACTCAACATATACATCTTATTCAACCAAGAACTGAGGCCAAGCAATGCCTTTACGTTCTTAAAACTCAATATAACTTATAACAAAGCCCAATCATAGCTACTAAGATCATAAGCATGCTTTTACACCATTAAAGCTTCAAAAATCACTTAATACATTCAAGGGTTCAAGGTTCATACCTCCTCCAAGCTTGTTTACTTCCAATACACCTATATAAACTTAGATCCTTGCTTACTACAACCTTTGGAAGCCACAAACTCAATATCCAAAAACAAAACAAAATACAAGTTACTATTCATCGTTACTTTGTAAAATCCATATAAACTCTAAAAACAAGAGTTTGGTTCTCAACCTTTTACCACACCTTCTACTCTTCAAGGGCTTTCTTTTGAGTCCTACCTCATCACCATAGGATGCTTGAAGCTCGACTTATTGGCTTTCTAAGGTGAGTGGTCGAAACTGGAAAAGCAGGACAGTTTCTGTTCTCCGACTTGGGGAAGCGATTTGACTAGGCTACACTCCTGTTTTGGCCATGAAATTTTGAAAGAATGTTGCTCATGGAGTGGAGAAGCTATGGTCAAACTTTGGTGATTTAAGGATGTATAGAAATGGAGTTATGGATTTTTCTTTCCTTGATGCTTTTGCTGGGCAGAATGGGGGAGAAGAGAGTTCTTCTCTTTCTTTTTCTTTTCTTGTTTAATGGATAATGATGCTGATATTTTGTGGTAAAAATGGGGTGAGTCATCACCTTGGTTGCCTCATCTCTTGACACTTGTCAAGCATGCACTGGCTCAGATAAAGTAACTTTACTGGTTCGCTTTCCTTTCACATGTATGATCCAAATGTTGCATTCCTCGAATTAATCTTGTTACATGTTACTTCCATGTCTATATTTAATCCTGTAAATGTTGTCTTGTTCCTCTTGAAACGATTCGAAATATTTCCTAAAGAGAGCGAATAAAACTCTACGCGATTTTCGCAGTGAATAGTAACTATTCACTATTCACTCCAACAATCGAATCCTTAAATCGACTTTAATAAAATAATAAAGTTCCAAAATATTAAATCCTCAAATCCTCAATTTTCATATCTCATTTCTTGAATATAATAATATATAATTCGCTGCCCGGTCGAATATTACACCAAAATAAAATTTGGAATTTCTGAATTCCGATCGTCTTTGCATTCACTTATTTACTCCGTAGATCACTAATATGACTTTGGAATATCCACACTACGTCTCGTACATAGGTGGCATGAAAAATTTTCTTAACCCTCAAAATCACTATTCATCCACCAAATTCACTATTCACTGATGCACTTAATCATAATAAGAAAAGTTTTAAATTTTACCAAAAATTCGGGTTATTACAGTCTCCCCTCCTTAAAAGGATTCCGTCCCGGAATCAGCTTAGGAATAACTGGGGGTACTTCTCTTCCATTACACTTTCTAACTCCCAAGTGGATTCTTCCACTTCTTGATTCTCCACAAACCTCTCACTAGCTTGGCAACCTCGTCACTTAGCACTTTCTCTTTTCTATCCGTGATTTCCACAGGTCATTCTTTGTAAGTCAGACCAGGTTGTATACCTACCTGCTCGTATTCTACATATGCCGGGCATCTATAGTATACTGACGTAGTATTGACACATGAACCCCGTTATGACCATTCTACAAGTTTGGGGGGTAAGGCTGGCTCGTAGGCCACCTTCCTGACGTGTTTTAAAATCTCAGATGGCCCAATGAATCTCGGGCTCAATTCCCTTTCTTTCCAAATCTCATTAATTCTTTCCATGGATATCTTTTAGCATCACGAATCTCTAACCTCATATTCCCCATCTTGTTTGTACAGAAAATACACCAACATAAACTTGCTTGTCATCCATCAACATGCCATTTAGCTTATCAATAGCAGTACTATCTCTATACTTGCGGGCTTAGTCCGCATACTTTCTCTGTCTGTCTTGGTTGTCACTAGCCGCTTGTTGGTGAAATCTTTTGTCTTTCTAGTTTGTTGGACTAACTTGGGTTTTTTTTTGTAAAATCTCATCCTTTAATTCCCGATCATTCGGAATCCATCTCTGTCTCATTTTAATTAAGGGTATCGGCCACCACATTGGCCTTCCCCGGATGGTAGTGTATCTCACAGTCATAATTCTAGGTCAATTCTAGCCATTTCTCCATCTCATGTTATCTACTATCACGGGTAACTCAAAGCCAATTCATTACATTCCATAAAATTTGTGGGTGCATTAGTCAACCCAAAATAACTTCGCTGAAAACTCGAAGTGTCTATTCCTAGTACGAATCGCAGTCTTGGGTATATCCTCGGATTTAACTTCCAACTGGTGATACCCAGTTCTTAAATAAATTTGGAAATATACAGCGTTCTTCCGCTGATCAAACAATCATTTACAAGGGTACCTATTCTCCATGTCGAACTCATACAACTCTCGAGGTTCGATATATAATCTTGTGCTAACATCTTTCTCTCTTACAACAACACCGGGCTCTCAACGGTGGTACACTGGGTCTTATCATACACTTATACAACAACTCTTGTAACTGAGTCACTAACTCTTTCATTCCCACTATACCCTGAATACTCGGTATTCATTCTCATGTCATCCAAATCGATATCTGGTAGCTCATTAAAACTTTGTACAATCTCCCAAAACCATTGTAGTTCCCTTTATACTTGGTATCCCTTTTCTTGGCGTCAACCATAAGAGCTAATTAAGCCTCATCTCTCTGGCATAATAGTTTCTTAGTCTGAACTATACTCAAGAATCTCTGAACCTGTCTCCATCCTTTATTTATTACTCTCTCTCCCTTACAATCAGTCTGGGCTCCATTGGGTGTCAACCAACCCATTCTTATTATAATATCAACTTCTCCCAACTTGAAAAGAATCAGGTCTATTAAAAGTGTCGACCTCATATTTCTAGTTCACAACCTGGATGTACCAGTCTTATGGGAAAATCCCTCGAATGGCTATTTCTACTTGTAATTATTCTCTTTAGCGGCTCGGCCTTAAGGTTTAATTATCATGCAACTTCTTGATATACAACGATACATTAGCTCTGTCTAAATAGTATAGAAGGGCACCTGCTATTTAAAGGTCCTGACAGTGGGCTGCTTGTTGGAGGTAGCCCTGGTTGGAACCTACGGGCTTTCTTTTATTCGGTGTTCACAAACTCCGGAACAAACCTCGATAATTCGGAAAACTTGGTCTCATACTCGGTCACAGTCATGGTTTCTTGTTTTAACTCTTTAACGTTCATTTTCATCCGGGTCTCCATATATTTCCGAGAATTATTCCTCTAGAACCACACACGCTGCACCTCTCCCAAGTCACAATACCAGCTCCCTCTGACTCCATCGTCAGTACTTATCTTGCTAACCGAGAGGTAGTGTCCATTCGTGAACAACTCCTCCAAAATCTCAATCTCACTATAGGGCATCTATCTAATCACCGTTGTCACTGGAGTTCACGGCACATCGCTATTTCTTTCACATATATCGATTGACACGCTTTCCATTATCATAATATCCTTGGGAGAATAAACCAATTTCATCGATATATCACTAATATTCTATTCGTCTTAGGGATTCGCTCCTGTCATAGGCGATTTCGTTGCGAATCTAATTCCTATCAGCGAATTTTGACTTATTTGACCTGGTTGGCCTCCCCTTGAAATTCAATAAGGATAACAAAATTATGGGGCCTTGAAAAATAGCTCCCATATCAAAGAAAATGTCACACACTGGTGATCATAAGGTTATGAGTTTTAAGGTAACCTTATTGGAGGTAAGAGAATTTTACCGAGAGATCAATATGATCATAAGAACTCAACGTTGTGTGCCTCAATTGAGGCAATACTAAAGGTAATTAGCCTTCTTGTATTTCACAACTTACAAGTGATGGCGTCCCATCAGACTTCTATCACACAGACAGATAGTCCTTGTAGCCCCTATAAGTATAGGGTTGTTCGTCTCAGTGGAAGTTGAAAAGTATGAAACCAATTCGAGATCAATTTAATGATTATCGCCTTTCGACAATATTTCTCAAAGGAACACCTTGGATTAAAATTGAACAGATTCCAAAGGTGCGGTTTTCCAAAGAAAATACAAAGAAAAGAATAACCGAAAAGATACTGGTACTTAACAAACAAGTGGTGATGTATCACCATAGGGTCATTCATTATTTGAAGAAAAGTGAAAGCTTAAGTAACATCATTTGACAGGGCTTCGAAAGCCTGAAAGTAGGCATTGTAACAGCCTCTGGTATAAGTGAAACTGAATATGGTTTAGCACAAGTGTTATAAAACAACTTCGAAGAGGGAATATACCCCTTATCAGAATTCTTTCCTGGAGAGAGGTCAAGATAGATCATAGATTGGGGAGGTACCCCACATAATTTGCAAATGGGGAGGGTATTACCAAGGTCTCTACGGATGCCTTTTACGTCGGCTCCTCTAATGGATAATCGTTCAATTCCAAAGCTTTTCTTCTCCATGCACACCCTAAGGTGCTCGATACTTACGCTATTGTCGACTCATAATAGTCGCTAAGGATTCAACCATCGACCTTTGCAATCGCAGGGAATTCTATTCGACTAGGCGCAAACATCCCAAGTAAGCGTTCTGTTCTATAAGAAGACTTCGATACCGTTGTCGCCCGTAGCAATGACAATTCCTCATGTCGACTGGGCGGTACTTCGGAAGATCGTTAGAAACTACAAGATTAAATCTGGTCTCTAATTCAATCATCCTTAGATCCAATATTCCTTCTCCCATATCAATCCCGTGCGCTACATAAGCTTAACACTTTTGGCACAATAGCCTTTTCATTTAAGTCAATCCCGGAATTTCTCAGTCCGTCTTGGTCCTTAAATATATTTCGCCTTTACCGTCCAATCTCAACTTCATCATTTTATCTCTACAATCAATTATAGCAATCAGGGTCTGTCCACCAACTCATATAACGGCTATCTTACCCAATCCACAGGGTTTGCTCTGATTTCCACTCTCTTTGGTGACATCCTCTGGTAATCAGAAAGACAAGGTTTGCCAAAATTTGCTGAATTTCTTTCCAAAATCAGGGAAATTTGATCAATCTATTTACCTACTAGTAATGCTCGGATCTGATTTCCGACCTTTCTGTTCTATCCTCATAATTCCTTCCTAGTTTCCTGAGGGTGGTAAATCTCGTTCTCGATTCCGTCTTAGCGTGCTTGTCTTACAATGACATTTGCATGGTACATATACCCAAAATTCTCCTTGAGATAATAAAATCCCTCAATGATGTAATAGACACTATTTCCAGTGGAATCGTGGTCGTGGGGGATTGAAACCTCATAGCCAAAGCAATTCCTTGCACTATTCTAGGAAACTAAGTACCCTTAATCGTTCTTAAAAATCTGAACACCTTGGTTCTTATGTATGTCGCCTCCTTATGGGCAACTATAACCGACTACGAGTAACAGGTTTCGTCAAGTGGAATCAATCCACTGATACTGGCTATACTGCCTCTACCTCTTCTGCTTTGGAGACTCTATTCCATTTTCTTTGTCAGATCTCTCGATGAATCATAAACGATCCTTAAACCCTCGTCTCGGCACTTATTTGACCTCTAAAGGTTCGTCAGGTCCTATTATACGACCTCAAGTAACATACTACATCTTTATCAATCAACACGTCCTCTACAAGATCCTTTCCTTGACCCACTATGGGGTCTTCCTCTAGATCCTCCTATGGATCTTCCTTTATCGGGTCTCCGTCCATTTCAAGGAACACATCATCAATTGCCTACTCGAAGGCCTCGGGGTCTGGTATCTCAGAATCCCATCAATCTATAACTCATACGACTCGAGGTGACTAATCACGAAGTCCTAAGTACGGTTTCCCAGAAGAAGTCCCCTCTCGGGCTTCATCTTAAATAGTCAGGGTCATGTCCTCTAACCCGACTACGAACTCAATTTGAGCTCTAGATGCTCTTATCATTATTAAGGGTATTGTAAGACTCGATCTCCAATCGTTTCTGAGGACTGTAACCTAACGCTCTGATACCATCTCTGTAACAGCCCCAAATCCGGGGTCAAGGATTTAGGGTTGTCACAATCCATGTACTCCTTGCCTTACCTATATTACTCACACCATTCATAATTCACCTGCTCATGACCCCACAATATATGTCTCACACACACACACACACAGGTTAGAGTCTCATAAAGACACAATACAACAACTGCGGAATAAATAATTTTTATTACAATACCCAAATGTCTTTTGAATCTGTTACTGATACAATTTTCTAAGTATTGTTACATTACCAACTTAGCCTTCTGATGCTTACAGTCCTCTAATACCATTCATGTCTATACATAAGTTGAATGCCAAAAGCCGTAGCCTGATTCGATTGGTTCGTACTACTCTTCGGGATCACTGCTAGAAACTGTTTATGGAGACGCCTTGCGGGGTATGTGCCGTCCCATTGGCATCCTGCTTCGCTGCTATATAATATATATAAAACAATAGCAAGAGTGAGCGATATCTCAGCAAGGTAATAAAAATATGGCATAATCCTGCCTTTAACTCAACCCAGAATAAAGCGGGTATAAGACAATAATTTGTCAAAATATCTCGATACTGAAATTATTTCCTTATCGGAATGTATTCCCAAAAACAGTACCATTAATGTACTTCAAATATCATTTCATAATATTTCTGCAAGCTTTTGCTATATTATGAACAAAGTTCTAGTATAATATAAAAGATATGGTTTCAAAGTAAACCAATATAACTCTTCCAAAAATATCTGCTATGTAAGCAGAATATCAACACATAACTTAAAAGAAGTTATAAAATGATTCAGTATAAACAACTCCCTTACCATAACTCATGTTATGTAAGGTATCCACAGAGTCATATGATATAAAAGAGGAAGTTACGAGGCAAATTAATATAATATTTCCGTAACCCAAAATCCACTTAGGCATATATATCCTTAATCAGGTTTTATCAGAGTCATACTCATAAAATAAAAGATGAAGTTGCAAGGATTCATTGTAACTTTATTTTGAACACTTTTCGACCCCCTGCCAACATGATAGGTAAACCTGTACCACGGTGTCATCCTTGGTCCCTTTCAATACATGTTGCAGAATCCCTCTGCCAACATGATCGGTAAACCTGTACCAACGGAGCCATCCGTGGTCCCTTTCAGTACATGTTGCAGAATTATCCAAAATGGATGATGAACCAATGCTGGAGCCTTCTCTGCGCCCGTCGTACCAACCTTACTATGATCAGTAGCAGGTTGTACAACAAAATATGTTTTCTACATGTAGATGGAAGTATCACGACAGCCTGACATTGTCTACCGTCTTTCTGGATCTCCCGTCCTATTTGGGGCAATAAAGTGATGGATCGGCGCGACTCGACCTCTTACACATGCTCCTAGTTCAGATGAAATCCATGACTCTGAAACGTAAAGATCGTCTTCATTTCCCCAAGTGTAATACTTGTAGATACGACTCCACTCAGTAATTATATCTAGGTTGGAAAGGAAGATTCTCCAATATTTCCCAAGCGATGCTTGTTAATGGATATCGACTTGTTCCAGGAATTTACCCCTCGAGCGTTGAGGTGGTAACACAATACTTGACTGGCAGCAATCAAATTGCTCCGAAAAATATCTGTCCTTAGACAGTTTTTGTTTTGAGTTGAGAGTTTAAAAAGAGTAGTAGTCACTTAAATCAGGTTTCCCATATTTTTGATAGTTGAGCGAGCATTTAAATCCCCTTTAAAAGACAGATTTAAATGGAAAAACATTGTTTTGGGAACCTCTTTTTGATTTGAAAATAACTAATAATATTTATTAACAAGTAAACCTTCAAATGAATATTCGAAAATAATATTCATTAATAAATAATCCTTAAATGAATATTCAAACATAATATTCATTAATAAATAAACCTCAAATGAATATTCAAAATAATATTCATTAATAAATAATCTTCAAATGTATATAAATAATATTCTGTAAGTCGATAATCCTCAAATGTATATTAATAAATAATATTCTTAAAATGAATATTAATAAATAGTATTCTTAAAGTCAATAATCCTCAAATGAATATTCATAAATAATATTCCTTAAATAAAATGATTAACCCTCGAATAACAGTTACCCGATATCTTTATCGGAAAATAACCTTTAACATATACCGAAATATAATTACTTCTGATCTTAGAGAAAATCACCCGCCCTTATCCTAGGGCAAATATAAAATCCTGGCTTATAGCTGATATCCCATATCTAACTCATAAGCCCCAACTTCAAGTCATAACCTCAAGTATTGCTATACATAGCAATTCGAAAACGAGTATGCAATAACACATGTATACTTCTCATTTGCATATATAACTGAAATAGTATTCAAATAGTATTTCTCGACCGAGATAATACTCAATTAACATTCCTCAAAACACATAGTATCCTGCCGATGGAATCCCTCCGGGTTTCCACGGCTACCTACATATCTCAAAATACCGACTCCCGATTTAGAGTCGAAAACAATGAATATGCTCTTATATATAGAGCTACAAGGTATACCGGTTCATAAGTACATTATCTCAAAGCTCGTATCTAAACCAAAATCAAACTCTATTTTATACAATATATAACATGTATCGCAATACTGTATAACTCCACACATGGAAAAAGCAGTAATATATAATCAATACCTCAAAGTATAGATTTAGAAAACTTGCCACAATACTTGCAACAAAGGTTTGGTATATAAATTGGGAATACACAAGTATTGAACATTGGAAAATATACCTACTCTGAATAATAGAGTAAGGTTTAGTAAACTTGCCGGATGCTCGAGAAGTGATAGGGGTTCATGACGATGCCAGACAATCTAGACAAAGTCAAAGCAAACGCACGATTAATCCCCTGGATAATCCACTTGTACTCAATGCTTAAACACGTAAGCGAAACACAACCAAGGAATTACTAGCTCGTTATAGGCTCATACTAAGTCCATGTTTATTCGACAATTACTTAAGTCGTAGGTTTAGTCCGAAATCGATCCTCGAATACAAGTTATACCGAGCCATTTACAACATTGGTTTCTAAGTCATGTTCTTAGTGGTTTTCACTTGCGCAACCTCGGCTAACACATTTTTATAAAATCGAACAATAATCTTTTTAATCCGAATCTTTTTTGTGAGCCTTCCTAACTGTCTCTAGCATTATTCCTCAAAGTTTCACATTTTAATTCGACTCGTAAAGGTCTTTTACTTAGCATCAAAGTGGTTACATGTCTGCGATGAAACTTCTCGAACCACGATTACTAAAACTAGCATAACTCTTAAACCGTTCGGCCAAATTAGGCGAACCACATATCATTACGAAGCTTATAACATAAACTACACAATCATGGGCAGTAGAACTCAAGGGTCGAGCTCTAACAGAGGAAAAAAAGGGAACCAATCAGTAGGTAAAAATTTGGGCATTACGACGGCTATAACTCGGATATTCCCAAATTTCAAATCATCCAAAATGCATATCGATCACTCCACTCAACATATACATCTTATTCAACCAAGAACTGAGGCCAAGCAATGCCTTTACGTTCTTAAAACTCAATATAACTTATAACAAAACCCAATCATAGCTACTAAGATCATAAGCATGCTTTTACACCATTAAAGCTTCAAAAATCACTTAATTTCAAGGTTCATACCTCCTCCAAGCTTGTTTACTTCCAATACACCTATATAAACTTAGATCCTTGCTTAATACAACCTTTGGAAGCCACAAACTCAATATCCAAAAACAAAACAAAATACAAGTTACTATTCATCGTTACTTTGTAAAATCCATATAAACTCGAAACACAAGAGTTTGGTTCTCAACTTTTTACCACACCTTCTACTCTTCAAGGGCTTTCTTTTGAGTCCTACCTCATCACCATAGGATGCTTGAACCTCGACTTATTGGCTTTCTAAGGTGAGTGGTCGAAACTGGAAAAGCAGGACAGTTTCTGTTCTCCGACTTGGGGAAGCGATTTGACTAGGCTACACTCCTTTGTTGGCCATGAAATTTTGAACGAATGTTTCCCATGGAGTGGAGAAGCTATGGTCAAAATTTGGTGATTTAAGGATGGATAGAAATGGAGTTATGGATTTTTCTTTCCTTGATGCTTTTGCTGGGCAGAATGGGGGAGAAGAGAGTTCTTCTCTTTCTTTTTCTTTTCTTGTTTAATGGATAATGATGCTGATATTTTGTGGTAAAAAGGGGGTGAGTCATCACCTTGGTTGCCTCATCTCTTGACACTTGTCAAGCATGCACTGGCTCAGATAAAGTAACTTTACTGGTTCGCTTTCCTTTCACATGTATGATCCAAATGTTGCATTCCTCGAATTAATCTTGTTACATGTTACTTCCATGTCTATATTTAATCCTGTAAATGTTGTCTTGTTCCTCTTGAAACGATTCGAAATATTTCCTAAAGAGAGCGAATAAAACTCTACGCGATTTTCGCAGTGAATAGTAACTATTCACTATTCACTCCAACAATCGAATCCTTAAATCGACTTTAATAAAATAATAAAGTTCCAAAATATTAAATCCTCAAATCCTCAATTTTCATATCTCATTTCTTGAATATAATAATATATAATTCGCTGCCCGGTCGAATATTACACCAAAATAAAATTTGGAATTTCTGAATTCCGATCGTCTTTGCATTCACTTATTTACTCCGTAGATCACTAATATGACTTTGGAATATCCACACTACGTCTCGTACATAGGTGACATGAAAAATTTTCTTAACCCTCAAAATCACTATTCATCCACCAAATTCACTATTCACTTATGCACTTAATCATAATAAGAAAAGTTTTAAATTTTACCAAAAATTCGGGTTATTACATTGTATATATGTTTTTGACATCATTGAATCTTAGGAATCTATACTTTATTTCACAAAGTATGAGATTGGGGGAGATTGTTAGATCAGAATTCAATGATCGTCAGGAGCTAGACTCAACTGATCAGGATTGCTAACGTCATCAGTATTACATGGTCGTCAGGATCAAGATACATATCAGGACTGGGATCAGGATTGATCAGCAGGACTGGAAGCTGATCAGGATTCCTACTTCGAGTTATATTTGGAGTCTAGTTAAACATGGAAGTTTATTCTGTCGGTTCCTGGTTTGTAGAATGTAGCTATCAATTATAGATAGGTTTCAATCTTTGTAATTGATTAGGACTTATCATTGATAGAGAAGTTGTGTAGTATATAAACACAGTTTTGGTTTTGGTTCGATACGAATCAAGATAGAAGCTCTTAAGAACATAGAATTTCTTGAGAGAGTTTTTGTAAGCTAGCAGCTCTCAAGAACATCAGAATTTCTTGAGAGAGTTTGTAACAGTTTTATATCAGATTTAATAAAACTGTTATCTTTCGTTCATATTTGTGATATATACATTAAGAAGTCGATTATCTTATACTATTGTATTCAACCCCCTTCTACAATAGATTATTACTGGGCAACAGTTCAAGGTTATGAGCGTGATTGAAAAACTCCCGAAATCTTGGGAAGAGTTCGCTCTCTCCCTGAAAAGACAGAAAGGAGAGATCACTTGGACCAACCTTATGCTGGACATCTCGGTGCAAGAACAACACAAGTCCAAACAGGGACATGTGATGCCAACTGAGCACGGAAGCTCGAAGGTGAATATAGCGATTGTAGGACAGAAAAGAAAGGTTGTCGCTAAGAAAGGTAATAGTAATAAACCTAAGAATGACAAGGACAAGGCCAAGAAACCAAAGGCAAACAAACCATGTTGGTCTTGTGGGCAGGTTGGGCACTGGAGCAAGGACTGTCCTCCAAAGAAAGCGAAGAAAACCGAGGTGGTAGCGCAAGCGAATGCTGTGCTTGGAACCGCAAGTGGACCTGTAGTGAACATGGTTGTTGGTGAGGCTACGGCTTCTGAAACCAACATGGACCGGTATGTTACCTACAACCCTGTACTATTTTCCACTTATCTGTTAAATGAATGGTTGATTGATACTGGAGCTAATGTGCATATTTGTGCTGACATTAGTTTATTTGTGTCTTACCAACAGAGTCATAGTTTAACAGTGACGATGGGGAATGCTAGTGCTGCTCAAGTACATGGAGTAGGTAACGTGGACCTGAAGTTCCCTTCGGGTCGTATTCTATCCCTGACTAGAGTGCATCATGTTCCCGACATGCGTAGAAATATAATAAGTGGAATCTGTTTAGTTTCTAATGGTTTTGAAATCTCTTTAAAGTGTAATAAATTAGTTCTTATTCATACTGGTACATTTTTTGGCAAGGGTTACTTGTCAAGTGGTTTATTTGTAATAAATGTTGAGCCCGTTCTGGGAACGTTGATTAAAGATATTACTCCTTCTGTTAAATGTGTTGAATCTTCAAATTTATGGCATGCTAGACTTGGTCACTTAAATTTTGGTGCTCTTAAGAATATGATGAACTTAGAGTTGATTCCAAGACATACTATAGAAAAGAATTCTAAATGTCAAGTATGTGTGTCTGTTAAACAAATAAGGAAACCTTTTCATAATATTTTTAGGGATTCAGACTTGTTAGATTTAGTACACACTGATATTTGTGAATTTGGTGGTATGTTGACTAAGGACCAGTTTAGATATTTCATTACCTTTATAGATGATAGTAGCAGATACTGTTATGTTTATTTACTTAGACATAAGGATGAAGCACTTAGTAAATTCATTATTTATAAAACTGAAGTTGAAAAACAAACTAGTAAGGTACTTAAACGATTGAGATCTGATAGAGGTGGTGAGTATACGAGTAACTCTTTTAATGAATTTTGCGCAAGCAATGGTATAGTTCATGAAGTTACTCCACCATACACACCTGAGTCTAATGCAGTTGCTGAGCGAAAGAACAGAACATTTAAAGATATGATTAATAGTATGCTTATTAATTCTGGGTTGCCTAAATACATGTGGGGAGAGGCTCTGAATACGACCTGCCATATTCTGAATAGAGTCCCTCTAAAACACATGGACAAGACACCCTTTGAGTTATGGAAAGGCAAGAAAACTAGTCTTAAGTATCTTCGTGTGTGGGGGTGCCTTGCTAAGGTACTTGTCCCTGAACACAAGAGAAAGAAGCTTGGTCCGAAGACTGTTGATTGTATCTTTCTGGGCTATCTTGAAACCACTACAGCTATGAGATTTTTAGTTTTAAAATCTGACTTAGACGGTATAGTGGCTAACACGATAGTTGAATTTCGTGATGCTACATTTTTCTAGGATGTTTACCCTATGAAGACTGGTATACCTCAAGATACTTCTGAGGAAGATCCTGCTCACACATCGAGGTCTATTCCTGATCATGTGGAAAAAATGAAAAATGTGGGGGCGGAACCTAGTAGTAGCTCTAAAACTAGGGAAGTAGAGGAACCAAGGAGAAGTAAGCGTGCAAAGGTAGTCAAGGATTTTGGAAGTAATTTTATCACTTACAATGTCGAGGATGAACCTTTAACTTTCCGACAAGCTATGGATTCTTCAGAGTCTAGGCACTGGAAGGGCACTGTAAAGAGTGAAATTGACTCTATTGTTTCTAATCGGACATGGGAGTTAGTTGATCTCCCTCCTGGGTGTTCTACTATCGGGTGCAGATGGACTTTTAAAAGGAAGTTGAACCCTGACGGATCAATAGATAAGTACAAAGCTAGACTGGTAGCTAAGGGTTTTAAGAAAAAGGAAGGCATTGATTACTTTGATACATACTCTCCAGTGGCTAGGATGATAACAATCCGAATGCTTATAGCATTAGCTTCCGTCCATGGTCTTATCATCCATCAGATGGATGTAAAGACAGCTTTTCTTCATGGAGAACTTGAATAAGAGATATATATGGATCAGCCTGAGGGATTTGTTGCATCAGGAAATGAAAGGAAAGTATGTAAGTTGATTAAGTCTATCTATGGCTTGAAACAAGCTCCCAGGGATTGGAATAAAAAGTTTGATGAAACTATTTTGCCTTCCAATTTTACTATTAATGAAAGTGACAAGTGTGTCTACACCAAAGTTAAAGGTAGTGAATATGTCATCTTGTGCATATATGTAGATGACATATTACTGTTTGGAACCAATATTGAGATTATTAACGAGACAAAAGCTTTCTTGAAAAGGCATTTTGAAATGAAGGATATGGGTGAGGCTAGCGTGATTCTTGGACTCAAGCTGACTCAGTCAGCTGAGGGAATAACTTTATCACAATCTCATTATATAGAGAAATCTATAATTGAGAAATATGGTTATTCAAAGTGTAGAATCGCTAGACCAGATATTTCATACTCTGTGTCTAAGTTAAGGTATTCTCAGATTATTGGGAGCTTGCAGTATCTTGCTAACTGTACTAGACCAGATATTTCATACTCTGTGTCTAAGTTGGCTAGATATACAAGCTGTCGTTAGTTTACACTATAGGAGATTTCCTGGTGTACTTGAGGGGTACAGTGATGCTAGTTGGATAGCTAAGAAGTCTGGTTCCAATGGAGTGACTGGATACCTATTCACCTTAGCGGGTGCAGAAATATCCTGGAAGTCAACTAAACAGACTATTGTTACTCGGTCTACTTTTGAGGCTGAGTTGTGTGCACTTGATGCCACTGGGACGGAGGCTGAGTGGTTACACGGACTTATGTCTGCAGTGCCTGGAGTAAGCAAACCGCTTCCTGCGATTGCTATTCATTGTGATAGTCGAACAACTATCGACAAGATTAACAGTAAAAAGTATAATGCTAAAACAAATAGACACATCCAAGTTAGACTCAAGTCTATAAGGGGTTTAGTGTCTGATAGGATTATAGCTATAGAGTTCATAGGAACTCAGAATAATATAGCTGATCATCTGACTAAAGGACTGGAACCTGCAGTGGTCCTTAAGTCAAGGTTGGGAATGGGACTGTCAACCCATCATGATTCATCAACAGTGGAAACCCAATACACATGAGAGGAGATCCCTTGAAAGTGTATTCAATGTGGTAATAACAAGCTGTAATGATGAATTGGTAGTACCTTTGCTACAAAAATGATACTTTGTATCTGAGTCGATTCCCTGAAAACCTAGAAGGTACTGACACTGCTATGATAGCAAGAGTTTTATAACTCTGAATGGGGTCAAGTCATTTGACGAGATGGTAGCAATACATCTCTGGAGATGCCCAGCTAAGCGAATGTAATTGTGTGGTCGCAATTAGGGGAAAGGGTTATACTCTAAAGCATTCGACGAACAGGATCGAGACAAGACCATTAATGTCTCAAAGCCGTAGATTGGCACCATAGCCTTTGACTTGTCGTCGTTTATGGAACATGGTTACATCAAACGGATTAAGATTCAAGGTGAAACATTCCATCTGAATCTGGTAGCCATCGAAGTAGGGGACTCAGGAGGGTTCAAACCCGGAAGGGTACCGACTCTAAAAAACAAGTCATGATGAGAAACCTGAATGCATTTCTGTATGGATTTGTGGGGGATTGTTAGAAAATGGAGTTTTGGAGCATAAGTATTTATATGTTCTTGATATTAATTCCGGATTTTAACGATTGGAAATTGTTCCTTTTTATGGGGACTCAAATTTTCATATATGGATCTAAGTAATTTTCTTAGTGAAATCCATAGAGAAATAGAGTTGAAGTTAGTAGCTTAAAAGAGCTTGAAATGAGAATGTGTATTTGTCCCACATTGAAATAAATAAAGTGGGTTGTTGGCTTTATATAGTATCACACATATGGGTAGTATACAACTACTAAGGTGTGTGATGGTGCATGGTGTTAGTGTGTGCTTCACGCGCACACACACACGCGCACGCCGCCGCCGCCCGCCCGCCTCGCCACGCCTCGACTCGACTCGGGTCGGGTCGGGTCGGGTCGGGGCGATTTGGGCGTCTCGCGTACGCGAGGCGACCTGGGCGAGGGTTTTTATTTAGGTGTTTTAATATTTTAATTAGAATTAATTTATCAAAATTGGGTTGGGTTATCAGTTGGGCTGAGCTGGGTCGGATATTAATATGATGGACCTAGTGGAACAGTAACTGAAATGAACCTGGACATGATTTGATAGATATATTAAAAAAAATATTAAAACTGATATGTGGATTAAATATGATGTGTAACAGTTACGATTTATATAATTTAAAATCGTCAGTTTTTGATTTTTTATTAAAAGTAAATCGTTAGTTTCATCTCTAAATTAATTGGAGGTGCCAGTCGAAGTTGAGCATTGGAGTTGCTGTGGAACCGTTGCTTAGAGCTGTTTTATCCTAGAGGAGGTGTTGCAAGCATCCCAACACAGTAAGTGGGGGCAATTATCTCTTCAAGAGCAGTCAGGACTTCTTGCAAGGACTGGTGACTCAGCTGATTTCTTAAATTCCTTTTGTACACTGTTATGGCTATGGCTACTGGTACACCTCTCTTCTTTTCTTTGTTTATACAGTCACTAATATGCATGTTATTTACCTTCATGATTTGTTTCATTAATTGTTGTCTTGGCCTGGACTTGTTAAATAATTTATATAACTGCCTCTATGTTGCTGTAATAGTTAATATTTCCAACAGAAAGGAGGGGAATGATAATGATGTAGTGGAAAAACATCTGGAATATGCAAATTCCTCCCAAGGTAAGAGTTTGTATCGAGAGCTGTAAATGGGTGTATCCCCACTAGAGTCCAACTGAGATCGAGGAAAATTGATGTTGCAGCAATGTGCGCGGTATGTCATGTGAATGCTGAGTCTATCACTCACTGTTTATTAACGTGTGATTGCCCAACGTTGTTGGCGCACTGCTGGGCTTGGTTATATTTCTCGTAACGAGCATTCGTTTCGAAGTTGGCTTTTCGTGCTGCATAATCAAGTGAGTAGTTCAGATATCAGGACAGTTGTAATTCTTTGTTGGGCAATCTGGAATATGTGTAATGAGCTGCTTTGGAAGGGCAACGTAAGTACTGTTAATCATGTGATTGTATCAGGCTGTGTCACTCTTGAGTCTTGATCAATGGTTAACGGCTCCAGTATAGAATTGTTGTTCGTCCATGGGAATGTGACTTCCAGGGGATGGTGCTGAGCTATGGTCTTCACCAGATATAAATTTTTGAACACTGATGTCGTCAATTCAATTTTTGTAAGAGGAAAATAAGTATGGTTTTGCAGGTGTGCCACTCAATCATACAGGCTGCTTAGTAAGGCTGTTTTGGGGCTTAAAGAAGGAAGAGTGCAACCTCAAATTGTGGAAGCTGTGGCACTCAAAGAGGTCCTAAGTTGAATCAAAAACTCAGCTTGGCACAAGATAAAGGTGGAATGTCATAATTTACTGGTAGTACAATCTGTAAGGAGTAAAACAACTATGAATTCGATGTTTGGAGAGGTGATAAGGATTGTAAGCAACTCCTTAATTCTATAAGAAATGTAACATTATACTTTGTTAAGCAGTCTGCTAATCAGGTGCCTCACAGTTTGTCTAGAGCATCACAACTGTGCACTGACTGCAAGTTCCTGGAGAGTAATACTCCAGTTGAACTATTATCTAGTATTGAAGCTGATTTGGCTATTGAAATGCAAACTTTCTGTTAAAAAAAATATATTATCTCTGTCGCTCTCGTTTCTTTACACTTTCCTTTTTGGATGTCCCTCTCAATTATTTACATTCCAAAAGTTTCCTAAAATATTAAAGTTTTATAATATAAAAATTAACTACATCCACTATTTTACTCCATAATCTCTACTTAATACATTAAATATTGATTGGTGTCACCACTTTACTCATTTTTCTTACTTTTGTTCACTATTGAGGGGGATGGAGAGAGTATTTTCTATTTTTCATTACTAAAATCTCTCATTTTTCAAAATATCACGGGGAAACTGTTACTTATTTATTTTAGAATCTATTCTTTTCAAGATACTGTTTTCTTCCATTCAAGATATCGAATATTATGATTGGTAGTATTCACTTATTATGTTTTTCAAATTTTAGAATCATTTCAATGTGTTATTCATGTCATTGAAGTATTTAATGACTTTAATCCTACCATTTCTGTTTTTTCATTTGTTTAAATTTAATTCTGATATTTTATGTTTCGTATTAACAAAAATTAAGTACGACCTCAACATTACTTTGAGATGGACGTATAATATTATTACTCTGAGAAGGACATAATTAAGTACGACCTAAGCGTTACTTTGAGATGGACGTATAATATTATTACTCTGAGAAAGACGAAATTAAGTACAACCTCAACATTACTTTGAAAGGGACGTATAATATTACTACTCTGACAATGACGTGTGATATTGTTACTTTGAAGTGAACGTTACAATTGCACGAACGTGTAATATTGTTAGTATGTTTGTCAAAGAGAACGAAATCAATGCCATAATATATGTCATAATAATCATATAATATAACAAATCACTTATATAAAGTCAAGATATAAAATTAGAAATTAAATTAAAACAAATATCATTCTGTATTCGAAGCACGGACATATTACTAGTATTATAAATTTGTGGATATCACATACCTTAGGTTCGGGATCCATATTCAGCTTCGGTAATGACCCATGATCCAATATAACATTAATGATTCTTTCCAAATTTAAATATGTTACAAATTTCAACTCTTTTCAAATTTGATTGATATATTAACTGAAAATGCAGATAAGTTATTTTTTGTCAGGTAAATAAGTTTGCTTCAATTATCTACTTGATTTAGTTTAATTTAATTTATTTAATTTTATTAAACATAAAATTTAATTTTATTATTTAATTTAATTTTATTATTATATCTTATAAAAATATTTAGTTTCAAATAAAATTTTAAAATATCGTATGCCTAGAACGAGCAATAATCTAGTTTAGCAGAATGATTTTCATGCCCGATATATGGGCCGAAAATTCAAGTGGCATGACGAGGAATTATTATCGTGATAAAGATGGCAATCTTATACCCCTAATCCAGAATGCTCTCATTAATTATATATATAAAAAACAATAAAAAACACCATTATAAACACTTTATTTTTCATAAAAATTGATTTTTTAAAATTAGAACAATTAAGCCTAACATATCGAATTTAACGTAGAATCTTATCTAAATTTAAAAATTAAACATTACATATAATCCAGTACAGAATCTTGTATATATATTTATCACAATGAAATTACATGTAATCATGTTTTATTTGTATCTAATTTTTTGTTAGATTCTACTTTTATTCGTAATAAACATTTTTTGGTGAGAAAATTAGAATCAACATGTAATTTATGTAAGATTCTATGGTATTCTTTATTGTTCTTTATATAACAGTATTTTTCATGGAGCAATGGCATATATATATATATATATATATATATATATATATATATATATATATATACTAGTTTATAACTCGTGCGATGCACAGATGAATTTTAGAATTTTTTGTCTTACTATATGTATTTTGATTATATGATTTTATCAGTAGAAAACTAGCTGGTTGTCACGTACTCGATATGGTGTATTATTATTTCTTTTTCATATATGTTATTATTTTCATTATATAGGTTTTACATATATAATATTTAATTTGTCTTTGATGAGAGTCGAACTTTTGACCTACTGTAGTATTTCTTTATTATCCCTCTCACTCTTGTTTTTATTATCCCTCTAATTTTTATTATATAATAGTATATAATGTTAACACATTATCGTACCATTCACTTCTAGTCTAGTTACATTCCCCACCAAAGAGGCACAACCTAAATTCACCCAAAAAATTTTGTTTTCCAAATTTATCATACTAGCTTATAATACGTGCGATGCACCGATGAATTTTATAATTTTTTATCATATTATATGTATTTTGATTATATGATTTTGTCAGTAGAAAATAAATTTTTTAAAATTAATAATGTATGTATGATGTTATTGTAAGCATTTATTTGTATTTTGATGATAATATTTTTTAATATATTGTCAACGAGAATAATATCTTGAACTTCTGAATGTATCTTAGAAAAATAGTTAATATAAATATTTAATATTAATATGTTGTTGACGGGATTCGAACCTTGAACCCGTGGAAGCATTTTGAATATCAAGAAAAAAATATTTTTTTAACATTACATCAAACGGTTCTCCTTTTATCTATCTTTCAATCTAACGGTTGTTAATTATACTAACTTATATCCCGTGCGATGCACGATTTTTTTAAATATTTTATTAATAATATAACTAATTTAATTTAATAAATTGTTGACATAATCTTTATTATTATTTTAGATATTAAAATATAAAATATTTTTAAATAATAGATCTAATGGTCTGTATTTATTTGCTCTTAAAAAATTTCAATTTGACTAAAGTGCAAATAAAAAATATACGTGCTCTGTAATGTACCGAGTTTCTTCTAACATATGCTATTACTTTTATTTTTTTATTAATTATCTTATTTAAATTGTATGTTATAAAAAATTATATTAAACCCGTATTTTATAAGTTTAATATAATAATATTGTCATTATATCTACATTTTGCATGTGTTATATTTAATTCGAATATGAGTTGTTTTACTTAAAAAATTATAAAACAGACAATGTCCTTAAAAAGACAGTTAGTTACTTATTAATAATTATATAAAATTATATTACATTTATATATATGTTGCCCATGTTAAAATTAGTTGTTTAAATTAGCAAATATAAAATTATATTACCTTTTGATATATATGTTGCTCGTGTTATTTTTAGAAAATTAGTTGTTTAATTTAGAAAAAAATAAAAAAGGTTATGTGTTTACGTATTTTATTTTTAGAAGATGAGTTGTTTTGGTTAGAAAAATATATAAAATAGGTAATGTGTTTTAACTAAAAATAATAATTAATTATAAATTAATTAATTATAGATAGGGCTCGACCCAAATTATAAATTGACCTGCCGCAAATACCGATCGACCAACCAAAACTACCTCTAAAAACAAAACCTCAGGTGTCTGTACAACGAAGTGCAAATCCAGAGTCATTGATGTTTATGAATATTGAAATGTTATTTTAAAGAAAGGATTCATTTTAACAAAGTGGTTTGTCTCCTTCATGTAGAGCCGGCAATTTCGTACCCGGCACGAAAACCCGACAGGAAAACACGACACGAAAATTACGGGTATGGTTTGACATTTTCAGTACACGAACACGAAAATACACGAACACGAAATTACACGAGCGAATTTAGTGTCGGTTTTGGGTTTACCCTTGGGTACACGACACGAAACGAAAGTACACGAAATAATTAAATAAATATTTTAAAATTATACAATATTTATCATAAATAAATATTGTATGTATTATTTTTATACAAAATTATATACTCAAAATATTGTATATCATAATTCATAAATACTTAAAATAATCTGTATGTATTGGTCATGGTCAATGGGCACTCGGCACTTATCGTTTTCGTTTCGTGTACTTTTCCTTTCATTTTGGTTTTCGTTTTCGTGTACTTTTCGTGTACACAATAAATACACGACAAATTTCGTGTACTTTTCGTTTCGTTTCGTGTTTACACGAAATTAATTTGACTTACACAAGATCCAACAAAATCTTGGTCAAAAAATATTCAAAGAAATCAATCTAAGAAAATATATACAAAACAAATATATGAAGTTGATATAAAATCAAAGAATTAATAAAATCTACCTATTCTTTGAGAAACAAAATAAAATCCACCTTAGACAAATAAAAAACAACCAGTAGCAACAAATAACAAATTAGACGGTCATTAGAATGTGACAAAAGGGGGGAAAAAGAAGGGAGAGATGAGTGATTTATTCATGAAGTTACCAGAAGGTTTTAGAGAAAGATTCATGCAACAAGTTGTTTCACTTACGAGTCCCGAGGATGCCATGAGACTGCCATTTGTGTCTAAAATGTTCCGATCAGTTGCTGATTCCGACGTCGTTTGGGATTCTTTCATTCTTCCCGATCATTTACCTGCTCTCAGAGGATTTGAAATGGATTCTGCCAAGTCTCTTTTTATAGTACTCACTGAAACCCCCATTTCCTTCAATCAAGGTTTGTTAATTTATTATAGTTGATTTCTTGTTTTATAATTTAATTCATCGATTTTTTTATTTGTGATTGATTAAAGGATGTCTTTGTGATAGTTTTATAAACCAAAAAGAATTTTTCATCTAATGTTATCTTTTTCTACTTTGGTTTACTTGAAATGGACCTTACTGACTTGCAATTTCAATTAAGTTTCTTATTTCTTAGACAGATGGAGTGGGAAGAGACGGTTACAGATCTCTTCTGACAAGCTCTTAGTCACATTTCTCGACACAGACTACTGGATTTCTAACATTCCTAACCGATGGTGCAAATTCTTCCAAGCTCATATTCTTTCTATACTGTATATATATATTCGTAATGCTTTCATTCATCAAACATAAAATATTTCAGGCTTAGGCTTGGTCACGTGGCATGGCTTGAAATTAAGGGGAAGGTAAGCACTTCTAAGTTGTCAGCTAATACAACTTACACTGCTTACCTCCGCTTTACTTTCCTAAGGGAGTTCTATTATGGATTTCACGTACCCGTTGAGACTTCTGTTGGGATCACTGGGGAAGAAAACATCAACAAATTTGTCTATTTGGACCCTAGGATCGCCAAGTCCGAATGCCAATATCTGAAGCGTAGAGAAGATACTCTGTTCGAAGTTGAGTTAGGTGACTACTTCCACAATGACGGAGAGACCAGGGATCTGGAGATGACTGTTAGAGAAGTGAAAAGTGGAAAACCTAAATGTGGCATAGAGATCTATTTTATGGAGCTCCGACCCAAGAGAGGTATGTAAGAACTGTTTCACATTTGGGGGAGGGGGTGAACATACATATGAGTTATCTAGTTTATATCCCAGACACTGCTCTAATCGTGATGTGCTGGGTATGCTTGTGTTTGGTTGTTTGGTTTGAGGTAGCCACTTTACATATAAATATTTTTCTTATATAGTTCTTAATGTTTTAAAACTTGAAGCCCTTTGAGCCTTTCCTATAATTGATAAATGGTTTTAGTGAGCATTATATATGACATTCTTTATTGGAACTAGTTATCAAGTTTTGTTTTCATGTTTGTGTTACACAGAGAGTATTAATCTGTACTGCAAGTCCTCTCACAAAGCTCATTCGTATTCCGAGAGAAATACCGAAAGAAGAGAGGGAGAGATGTCAAAAGAAGGAGAAGAGGGTTGGGAAGACACTAATTTATTCAACAAGTTACCCGAAGGATTTGGACAAGCATTTATGGAAGAAGTTGTGTCCCGTACGAGCCCTGTTGATGCGTGCCGGTTGTCAGTTGTGGCAAAAAATTTCAGGTCAGCTGCAGAATCCGATGCAGTTTGGGAGAGACTTTTACCCAACGATTATCAACAATTTTTAAGCCAGGGGCATTTCTTGCCCGACATTTCTTTTGCATCCAAGAAAGATTTGTTTCTATTTCTCATTGGCAATCCTCTCCCCATTGATGCCAACACTAAGGTAATTTTTTTTTCCTCAACTCTTTCTAATTATTTGATATGGTGTCAGTAATGATTTATGGCATGGTGTTGAATTGTGGTTGTAGCTCTTAGAGTCTTGTTTATAAATATGCTGACAAACATGATTTTATGCTTTGCGTAGATTTTTTTTTGGTTAGACAAGTGGAGTGGGAAGAAGTGTTTCTTGATGCCTATCTCAACTAAACTATATCCTGAAGGTGATTGGAACCCCTTCTGTGAATCAAGGTTAATTTAAAACTAAAGGCAAACTCTGTTTATTATACTTTGTTATGGTAGAGACTGAATAATGTTGGTTGATTTATTCTAAATGTTTTATTGTTCAAACACAGCTTTGTCGAATTATTATTGGGATCTTACTATGAAGAGTGGTTTGGAATTCACGGAAAAATGAGCACTTCCAAGTTGTCACCAGATACGACTTATACAGCTTACCTTGTACACAAATGGGACTGTGGGTTTGGATATAATTTTTCCGCAGAAAAACGAGCTCCTTTTGAAGCTTCTGTTGGGAGTAGTGAAGATGAAAGCGTCAACAGGGTTGTTTATCTGGACCGTAAAATTGGAGAAACTGGTAGTCAATATGTTGTGGAGAGAAAAGACAGTTGGTTAGAAGTTGAGTTGGGAGAATACTTTAACAGAGGAGGGGAAAACAAGGATTTGGAGATCAGTGTGGTGGATGTGACCAGTGGACTTAGTATGACTGGACTCAAAATTCAGGGGATTGAGATTCGACCCAAGCATGGTTAATATATTGTTTTTTTTTTTTTTGCGAACTGAATGGATGAGACTTGATTTGAATAACTTCGATAAAATTCAAATATTATTATGAGCAATATTCAATATGGATATTTCCATAGTTTTTCTGCATCTCGAGTGTGTCTTCAATTGTTAGTCTGTTTATTATGAACATACTTTTAATTAGTTCATGTGAAGTGTTAGTGATTTTTAATTATATCCAAATTCCATACATCAATACAAGAGCAATTCTAAAGCAAACAACGTGAAGAACATTCCGCAGCAAAATGGTATTTCAAGTCAAACAATATCAGATTCAATTTATTACTTCTTTTAAACAATTATTTTGTCAACGGGGTTGAAGAAATTCTGATCACGTTTCAAAACTGTGCCAAAAACTTTAATTCAAACTCCCAATAACTAATGTTTTAATTATGCTAATATTGGTCTTCTCTTAAATCATCATTACTTGGATGACAGTATCTTAATTATTTGAGAATTAAATTGTTACTCAAAATCTAAAAAGAAAATTAAGATAATTATTATTATTGTGACTAATGAAATATTTAAGAAGTTAAGATGACATGGTCTCATGGTCTCATGACCATGCAAGAGGAGGGAGGAGGCAGACATCAGGAGGATACAGTACATCTCTCACTCGTATCGCTGAAATTTACGGTCTTTTCGAAGAGACAATCTAACAAGTAGTCGTGAGAAATATATATATCCGATTTGTTAAAACATATTTTAACAACTGACCATGATTGTGATTTCAGACGACCAAAATCAATGAACCAATACATAAACTCATGCGTATCTACGATCTCGAATATTAAAATAATAACAGAACGACTCTCACAAGTAGAGAGAAACAAACCCAATATATGGGTAGAAAAAATCCACCAATGGGGTACTGAAACTCTCATTAAAGAAAAGAAAGAACTTTATTGAATAGAAAATAAGAACAAAAGAAAACAATGAAAACCGGTTTATCATCAACCAGATAGGTTGATGACAACCCCTAAACGAGAATAATATTAAGGTTTTCGTGGAGGGTAAGAAGTTAAGAATAAGGAAGAACTGTAAATAGTATTATTATCCATTTAAGTTTGATAAAGTAAGATTAAAATATATAAACTAAATCGAATTGTTAATTTTGGAACTTGTTTCGCAACACTCATTGACATTAATCTTCTTCAATTTTCTTATTATTTAAAGTATTTTTAATGTTATATATATATATATATAATAATGAGAACTGAGTCCAAATCACTAAAAAAATATCAACATTCATATGCATACATCAATAATTATACATATATCATCTTCCTATTACTCTACCACCAATGTCCCTTCTTTATCATTTTCACTGTATCCCTTTCATCTGTTTTACCACTACCGCCATCATTTATCCTACTCCACAACCACCATCTCCACTACACCATTATATTAGCAAAATCAACATCTGTTGGGTATAATTCACTAACTACACAGCAACAATAGGGCAGTTATATATATTTTGTATTAACAAGAACAGACAAATATACCAATTAACAAAACAAACACGAAGGTCGAAACAAGATTATAATTCGAGACTATAAATAACAAGATAAGAAAGAACACTTATCTCTCTGTAGCTTTAAACAAATACTGAAAGATAATGAACAGTTGAGTCGCCAAGCCTTCGAGAAGTCTTGACTGTTCTTGAAGAGATTATTGTCCCACTTACGCTGTGTTGGGTTGCAGCAATATCACTTTCAGGATAAAACAGCACAAATCAATCCACTCACAGTAATATGAATGATCAACAGCGACCAACACCTCAGTTTGCCCAAGAACTATGTAATTAATCTATATGTGTTGAGAGAAAACAGAGAAGATGATGATTGCTAGGGTTTTCCGAGTTACGTCTATCTTGTCAAACGTTATATTTTGTATATATAATACAAAAATAAAACGTAACATATCAAATATTGTAACTGAAGATATGACATTTAATACTAAATATTCTGATTTAATTATCATAACAGTTATCATCAGGATTTAATAACAGTTACAGCTCAGTCAGGATTTCCTGGTCCATCAGGATTTGATCATCATCAGTACTTACTCAAGCTATCAGGACTTGCTGTCCGTCAGGAGTGGCATCAGTACTTGACCAACCATCAGGATTTCGTCATGAGTGGACCATCATCAGGATTTAACTCCATCAGAATCCAAGTACTGACTCATGCCATTAGGATTAGTAGTCATCAAGATTTAACTCCAAATACTGACACTGGCCATCAGGATTTGATCCAAGAACTGGTCCATTAGGATTTAATATAAGTCCTGACCCAGTTCGTTGAGCTGTTACAAATAAATACTGATACTGTTAAATTAAATCAATAAATAATATTAAATAAACAGGTAATAAAATTCCTCGCCCAGGTTTAGGGTCGAGTCGTGTCGTGACGTGACGTGGCGTGGCGAGGCGAGGTGAGGCGGGCGGCGGCGGCGCACGCGTGTGTGTGTGTGTGCGCGCGCGCGTGAGGCACATAATAACACCATGCACACCCACATACCTTAGTAGTTGTACACTACTCTTGCACATGGTTCTACCCACCAACCTCTCATTACCATTTCTATGTGGGATACAAGTTATTACAACTTACACAACCCACATAACCCATTTCAAGCAACCTATTTCAACTCAATTTATTTATGGATTCCACTAAGAAAATGTCTTAGATCCAAACATGAAAGTTTAAGTCCTCATAACAAGGAACAACCTCCAATTGTTAGTTTCCGGAAATTTAATCAAGAAAATATTTAAAATATGCCTCAAACTTTCCATTTTCTAACAATCCCCCACAAATCCATACAGAAATGCTTACATATCGCCATATTGGTCCTTATCATGACTTGTTTTTCAGAGTCGGTACCCTTCCGGGTTTGAACCCTCCTAAGTCCTCTACTTCGATGGCTACCGGATCTAGATGGAATGTTTCACCTTGAATCTTTATCCGTTTGGTGTAACCACACTCCATAGACGATGACAAATCAAAGGCTATGGTGCTGATCTACGGCTTTGAGACGTTAATGGTCCTGTCTCGATCCTGTTCGTCGAATGCTTCAAGGAATAACTGTGACGCCCTCCAAATCCGGGGTACAGATTTGGGGAGTGACTCGACCAACGAAACTCAACATATCTGATTATAACACATGCATAATATAATAATAACATAAAATACCCCTTATCCAAGACCGCATCCAGATTATGGCATTAAACAAGTTCTAAGTTAACATCATTATTACAAACCAGTTCTACGTTATTATTATTACACAACTTAACAAACAAAGCTAGACATCTAGTCTAACTTCCGAATCAAAACAACTACCCGTCCAATGACAATCACTCGGGGTGGTCTCCTACCACATGGAGAACTGTCACTCGCACTATGTCTGCTCATCCTCTCGCTTCACTGGAATAGGATTAGAAAACAACAAATATGCGCCAAATATGCTTAGCAAACAATATATCCAAAGCAGTTTCATATGAAAATAAATCACAATATTGAAATCAATGCACAATGCATAATTATATCAATCACATTTAAAGAACAGGGATATAATTGGATTTTTATTTCTCATATTCAAATCAAAGGTTGTGCTGCTGGCCAGCCACGCAACAACCCCGGACTTGCTTATAGCAAAGCCCTCTACTGGATCCTTGGCCATCTTGGCCTTAATTAACTTCGACCATAAATTTGGTCCGACCATTACTGGTCTTTATTTTTAAAACATTCCAATTCTATCACAGAGTATAAGCAATACATGCATCAATAACATTCACAACAAAATGAAATAGTGTAGATATTGTAAACGAGTTTCAACTGATCAATAGTTCACAACACAAGTGAATTGGTGCAATGAATTATAAACGAGTTTCAACTGAACAATATTTCATAATAAAAGTGAAGTAGTACAAGGAATTGCAAAAGAGCTTCAACTGACCAAAATTAAATAAAGTCCGTGAAACAAGTTCGGGATGGTTTCAAAGAAGTAACACATCCGTTTCAAGGAATAAACAAGATTATAACGTATACGGATGAATCAAAGGTGAAGATTCTCGATTTCCAACAAGATTGTAAGTAATCAACGGAATCAGGAATATTTCATGGAAATAGTGTTATTGGTTCAAATGTAGGATGAGAATGGATTCATTGGTGTTGGTTTGATGACAACATGCATATACTAATTCAAGGTAATATCACTCAAGGATTTGTGAAAGAAATAGACACTTGCCTGGTTCGACGTAGCCAAACTCTACCGTTGCTACTCTACCTTCTCCTTTCCCTTGCCTCGGGAACTCGATTCTATAATGCATAACTCATATTAGTACATCTCATCATTTTTATTCCATTCGCAATATCACTCGTACACATTCCTTAAGTCTAAACAGTCTATCGGGCCATTTTCGAGGTTTATCGAACGCCCGACCTATTTTACGATAGACAACTCAGACACTAATCCTTATACAAAACATTTACGGACAATAAAACACATTATTCCACTTTATATAAACCATATAGTGCTTATAAATATTTTTAAAACAATATTCGAGGCTTATTTGAATTTAAATAAGTCCCGGACAAATTTTTAAGTCAAAAATCGGATTTTTAAACCCAATACAAGTATTTTAAATGCAAATAAATCAATTAATAAAATTAATTGACATTTTTAAAACACTCAAAATATTTTTAAATAATTAAATAAGGTTAGAAAATAATTAAACTTAATTTAAATTAATTAAATCTAATTAGTAATTAATTAAAAAGAATTAACTGATTAAAAGAATTAATCAATTAATTAAATAAATTAATCAATTAATTAAATTATTTAATTATTAATTAAAAATATTAAAAATAATTAAATTTTATCAATTTTTGAATTTAAAATAATAATTATAATTTTTCTGAATTTTTCTGAATTAAAAATGTATTTTTAAAATAAAAATATGAATTTTAAAAGATTTTAAACTATTTTCGAATTAAATTTAAAAATAAAATTCAAAAACAGTTTTCTGAAAATATTTTAGGGTTTTAAAGATTGAAACCGGGTCAAGAAAACGGGTAAACGGGTCGGGAAGAACGAATCCGGGTCACCAAGAACAACCCGCCGGAATCTGGGTTTTCCAGAATCCGGCCGGCGTCCGGTGGCCGGAATCATTCATTTCCGATCAAACACACACCAAACCAGAGGGCTTTTGTTCACCTCTCCAAAACAAACACAACCAACATACTTACAATCCCGAACTATGCCGGAATCGATCACAAAACTCAGTCAAAGAAAACCGGCGGCAAAACTTCGGCCGGAAACACGATCTCTCTTATTTCTACATGAAACTCGACGTTTAATATGTTAAAATGAAGCTTACAACACATACAATCAAAGCCCTCTATCAGAATTCATGTCAGATCATCAACAAGAACAGACGAATCAAAAGAAAAATTAGGGCAAAAACCCTAGAATCGAATTCATCAAAATTGGACATAAACATGAAATTAAAGCATGGATTCCTACTAATTAGAACCCTAGGAACATGTTGGAAGCAATCAATTGAAAGAACAATCAACAGAATGAAAATCCCCAAATTTAATAAGAACCCTAATTTTAATTCGAATTTAAAAAATTCATATAAAATCAAAAAATTACCAGATGATGATAAGGTTGGAAGATTCTGAAACTAGAGCTCAAGATCTTTGATTTGAGTACATGAACTTGTGATTTGGATTTCAATAACACCTTCAAAAATCGATTTGATCTTCAAGAACACGAAGAACACAGTTCGGGGATTTTTACTTTTTCGAGAATATGAAATGCAGATTATACGAGGCATAATGTACGATTCGTCTTTTTATATTTTTGGAAAAATAATACCCCAAACGGCATTTTTGGATCGATATAGATCCACTGGATCGTTTAAAAACCCCAATTAGGTTAAAAACACGTTTTACGAGAAGATAATCATCTACAAAGGTTGATAATTATCCAAATAAATACATATTATTTATATAACTAATGCTCAAGAATATTGGGGCTATAACAATTGTATCATTGATACGAACGATATATCAATTGCCCTAATCAATTAGGGTTTGGAATAATTTTTCCCTTTTTTGAATAAAATGAATAATATTAACAAGATCCAGTAATTAGGGATATAATGATACGAATAAATCTCTCGATAACGATTCGAGTACGAAAGACGAGGGATCAATAATGATGTACAAAACTTTAACGGGGCCCTTGAATTTTCAAAACGGGGCTCAAGATTGAATAAGATTTCAAATGACAAGATTTTTGAAAGGGGCTTCCGACTCACCAAATAACACATAATTACTTAACAATTGTAACTTAATAATATTCAAATATTCCACAAGAAATATTTCACACCAAATATATCATTTTATTATTATTAATAAAATTAACGGATATTACATCCTTCCCCCCTTAATAGGATTCTGTCCTCAGAATCAAATCAAGGAAACAACTGGGGATACTTTTCTAACATATCACTCTCTAACTCCCAGGTGGACTCTTCTACCTTAGGATTCCTCCACAAAACTTTAACTAACGCTACAGTCTTATTTCTCAACACTTTTTCCTTACGATCCAATATCTGAATTGGTCGCTCCACATAAGATAAATCTACCTGGACCTCTACTGGTTCATATTCTATTACATGGTTTGAATCTGGTCGATACTTCTTTAGCATAGATACGTGAAACACATTATGAACGTGTTGCATATTCGGGGGTAACGCCAACTCGTAAGCCACTCTGCCAACTTGCTTCAGAATCTCAAACGGTCCAACGTATCTCGGACTCAATTTCCCTTTCTTACCAAACCTGACTAGCCCTTTCCACGGTGAAACCTTCAGTAATACTTGTTCCCCTACTTCGAATTTCGTATCCTTTCTGGCTAAATCAGCATACTTCTTCTGCCGGTTCTGAGCTGTTATCAATATTTTCTGAATCAATTCAATCACTTCCTTTGTCTGTTGTACTAATTCTGGTCCAATTATCTTTCGTTCACCAACTTCTTCCCAATACACCGGAGATCGACAATTTCGTCCATATAAAGCTTCGTAAGGCGGCATTCCAATACTCGCATGAAAACTATTGTTGTACGAGAATTCCACTAAGGGTAAGTGATCATCCCAACTACCTTTGAAATCAAGTGCACATGTCCTTAGCATATCTTCAATGGTTTGAATTGTTCTTTCGCTTTGACCGTCTGCCTGCGGGTGATAAGACGTACTCATTCTCAATTCCGTGCCCAGACATTCTTGAAAGCTCCGCCAAAATCTCAAATTGAATCGAGGATCTCGATCAGATACTATTGACACAGGAACTCCATGACGTACTACAATCTCTTTCAAATATAGTTGAACCAACTTGTCTAGTGAGAATCTCTCGTTGATCGGAAGAAAATGCGCCGATTTCGTCAATCGATCAATGATAACCCATATAGCATCATAGTTAGTCTTCGTTCTAGGTAGTCCTACCACAAAATCCATTACGATGTGTTCCCATTTCCATCCAGGAATTTCCAAAGGCTGCAGTAATCCACTTGGTCGTTGATGTTCCGCCTTGACCCTTTGACATGTAAAACATTTGCTCACCCATTCAGCAATCTCTCTTTTCATATTTGGCCACCAAAAGTTCGTTTTTAAATCTCGATACATCTTCGTGCTTCCAGGATGAATTGAATACTTCGAGTTATGCGCTTCATGCAAAATTTCATTCTTCAGTTCCGCCACATTAGGTACCCATATTCGAGAAGCAAATCTTAAAATCCCTTTGTCGTCCAGTTGACTACATATCTCTTCACCTGTCAAACTACCCGCATTGTCGTTCATAACTTGTTCCTGACACCTTCGTATTTTCTCCAACAATTCAGGTTGAAACGTCATTGCATAAATCATATATGTCGCGTCCTTCGGAATACGCACTTCTATTTCTAATCTCTCAAATTCCTTATACAGTTCTTTGGTCATCGTCAGCATATTTAATCTCTCCTTTCTGCTCAATGCATCTGCTACTACATTTGCCTTGCCAGGATGGTAATTGATAGAAACGTCATAGTCCTTGATTAGCTCCAACCATCTTCTCTGTCTCATGTTTAACTCTTTCTGTGTAAAAAATGTACTTCAGACTTTTATGATCAGTGTAGATTTCACACTTCTCTCCGTACAAATAATGTCTCCATATCTTCAAAGCAAATACTATCGCTGCTAATTCCAAATCATGCGTACGATACTTCTGTTCGTGAGGTCTTAATTGTCTTGACGCATAAGCAATCACTTGGTCATGTTGCATAAGCACGCAACCTAATCCTTTGTAAGACGCATCACTATAGATTACGAAATGTCCTTGGTCGTCTGGTAACATTAACACTGGTGCTGTTGTCAGTCTCTTCTTCAACTCTTGGAAACTCTCTTCACATTTGTCATTCCATACGAATCTCTCACTTTTCCTTGTCAACTTAGTCATTGGTGTGGCTATCTTTGCAAAATCCTGCACAAATCTCCGATAATATCCGGCCAATCCCAAGAAACTTCTGACCTCTGTTGGTGTCCTTGGTCTCTCCCAATCTTTCACTGCCTCAATCTTTGCTGGATCTACCTTGATACCTTCGCTGCTTACCACGTGTCCTAGAAATTGAACTTCTCTTAACCAGAATTCACACTTGGAAAATTTTGCGTATAGTTCTTCTCGTCTTAAAGTCTCCAACACTATTCTCAAATGGTTAGCATGCTCTTCCTCCGTCTTGGAATATATCAAAATATCATCAATGAATACTACCACAAACTTATCCAAATATTTCTTAAAAATCCTGTTCATTAAGTCCATAAAAGCTGCTGGTGCATTCGTCAATCCAAACGCCATTACTAAAAACTCATAATGTCCATACCTCGTTCGAAAAGCCGTCTTAGGTATATCGTCTGTTTTAATCTTCAACTGGTGATATCCTGACCGTAGATCAATCTTGGAAAAATGAACCGCTCCTTTCAGCTGATCAACAGATAATCTATCCTGGGCAATGGATACTTATTCTTGATGGTTAGCTTGTTCAACTCTCGATAATCTAGACAAAGTCTCATATTTCCATCCTTTTTCTTAACAAACAGCACTGGGGCTCCCCACGGCGACACACTGGGTCTAATAACTCCTTTGTCTAACAATTCCTGCAGTTGCTTGGCCAACTCTTTCATCTCTACTGGTGCCATTTCTGTATCGTGCTTTAGATACTGGTTCTGCGCCTGGCGTTAAATCTATTGCAAGCTCAATTTCCCTATCTGGAGGTAATCCTGGTAGCTCTTCTGGAAAAACATCCGGAAACTCATTCACAACTGGAATATCCTCTAATCTAGTAACCTCCCTCTCTTTATCTATTACGTATGCGAGATACGCTTCACATCCTTGTTTCAGTAATCTCTTTGTCTGAATAATTGTCAAAAACTTCTTTGTCTGTCTTTCTCCTTGAAATATTATCTCTTTCTTTTCTGGGGTAATTAAAACAACTCTCTTTTTCTTACAATCAATGTGCGCATCATATTCGGCTAACCAATCCATTCCTAAGATCACATCAAATTCTCCCAACTTGAAGGGTAATAAATCAGCATAAAAACGGTTCCCTAGAATCTCAATTTCACAACGGGGACAATACAAACTAACCGGTATACGATCTTGGTTAGCTATCTCTATGGTCAGAACTCCATTTAAAGGTTCCATTAAACAATTTAAGTTACGAGCAAACGTCTCAGAAATAAACGACTTAGTAGCTCCTGAGTCTATCAATACTTTAGCATTAACAGAATTGATTAGAAGTGTACCTGCCAGCACATCGGTGTCTCTAACTGCTTCCCTCATCGTCATGTTATAAGTTCTGGCTTGCAGCTGAACATTGACAGCTGGGGGTGCCTCTATTTCTCGAATCATGTTGTTCACGGGTGCTGGTGCTCTGTAATCCTTAATCATGTGACCTGGTTTCTTGTTTGGATGACCCTGAGGATCTCCCTGTGGCTGTACCTTATCAGATGACCCTATCTTTCTTTTCTTATTCTCTTTCTCTCTCATGTATGAATCACTCTCTCCTTCCGCAATCATTGCCTTCTGTATCACGGCTGCATATGTATCAAGTTCCAAAACTGCTAACTTACCATGAATCCTTGACCTCAGTCCCTGTTGGAACCTTTTGGCCTTCTTCTTCTCTGTATCCACATATGTCGAAACAAACCTAGACAACTCAGTGAACTTGGTCTCATATTGAGAAACAGTCATACTACCCTGCTTTAGTTCTAGAAATTTCAACTCCATTTGATCTTGCATATAATCAAGAAAATATTTTTCTAAAAACAATTATGTAAATCTCTCCCACGTAATTAACCCTTCCGGTTCTAAAGCCTTACTTGTTTCCCACCAATAACTTGCCTCATTTTTCAGAAAATAACTAGCATACTCAGTTTTCTTTTCTCCTGTTACCTCTATCAACGTAAACGCTTTCTCTATTTCCCTTAACCATGCCTTTGCCTCAACTGGATCAGCAAATCCTTTGAACTCTGGAGGTTTCGCTGCTTGAAAAGACTTAAACGTAACCACGGGTAATACCTTCTGATGCTGCTGCTGTTGATGCTGTTGTTCGCACAAAATCACGCAAGCGTACGCGGTCACAAGTAATATAAGAATAAGTAGAGTTCGTTCCCACAGAGACTGCTTTGGTTACTATAGTTATGCACTTATGCAACAATGTATGGCTATCGTTCAATGCTAAGACAAGTATCAAAGTTTATGTTTTGATTAACTAAATTATCTAAACAAATTATCAAGACTATAATTAACTAAGGATTGCTGTTGATTTACTTATGAGAATAAAACATGGGATCCTAACTTCATTAAATACTTCATTCAGAGTCTTTTGTCTTTAATCAATGCATGTGACGATTGTGATAACTAATCGGAAAACACGAAATCAGTACACACTACCTTTCATTATACGTTTACCAAACCACTCAAACATCCACAAAATAGATAGAAGTTGGGCAGACACCAATTATGTTTAGACCCTATATTTCTATAAGATTTGAAAACATAATGGTTTAACAAGCAAGTTATCCATTTAGATTACATAGAGCAGGTAAGATGGTTAAAATCACCTACGAATCATGCATGACAAACATACATAAACCTATGCTAGCATTGCAAGTTCTAAACCTCTATATCCACTTTCGCAATCAATAGAGATTAACAAACAACTTAGATGCTAGCTACGCATCCAAGAAGAATAATCACAACCAAACTAGGTTATCAACAAATCATCACACACAAATCTTTAAAACTATTAACTACTGAAATCCATAATTAAATCCGTTAGAATCCCACGACAACGATTAGTTCATAACCGAACCGTTCTTCATCGTGGGATCTGATGAAAACATGATAATAAAGATGTCTGGAATATTGAATAAAGTACTAGAGATAAGGTTTATGAGAAACAAAACCAACGAGAATCCAAATTATCGCCTAATTAGAAGAATACAAAGAAAAGTTGTAAACTAGATCTTCGTAATCATCCGTCTTCTTGTTCTCCTCACCGGTGGATGGATATGTATGTATGTAAGACAATGTATATCTCAGAAATCGTCCACCAATAGTTTATATAGGCCTCAGGGTTGACTGGTCTTCTGTTAGTTTCCATATCTGACTTGAAATTGCCTTCTTCAGCATTGGTAGGGCGCGGGCGCGCTTGGATGGGCGCGGGCGCGCTTCACTTGAATTCAAATAGGGCGCGGGCGCGCTTGGATGGGCGCGGGGGCGCTTGGCCTTCTGCCAGAATACTTCAACATGCTTTTCTTTGACACTTCTTCACGCTCTCATATTCCGCAACCACTTGGCCTTCAAATCATTGCTCAAAACACCACCACAAACCACAGAAACTCCACAACTCTGCTGACGAAGCAACTCTGCATACACTAACACAAAACACATTAAAAACACCACACACTTGAGTACAAACAATCAATTTAAGCCGATTTAGGGCATTCCAAGTGAATATGAAATCCACTTATCACACCCCCAAACTTAAACCGATGCTTGTCCTCAAGCATAAACATACTCTATATAACTATAATGCAATGCATGAATGCAACTAATATGCTAATGCAAGTGATCCCCTCAGACTAACCACAACCAATCAACAAGCCAACATCTCAAGGAATGCAATCTTTCAAACAGAGTTCGACCAAATTCCCGTATACTAACCATACAAACACAGAAACGTGCGTGTGTGCAATGCTCATCAATATACTCCCAAACTAAACCAAGACCATATCTTATTCTTCACTAAAACAACCACAAGCTTATAAACAGAATAAACTCTAGACACAAGAAACCACTTAGAGACACCTCCATAAACCGCTTGAGATAGACATGAATTCATACTTTTATTACGAAACAACATACTAAACACAATAAACATGCTTATTTGACCGTGCAATGGATGAGACCCTAAAAGGCTTATACAATAATACCCATGTAGCGAGCGTTAGGTTAGTGGATCCCAGACCGGAAAAATCTTAGGTCACTAGGCACAAAGTCCCCTAGAACTTAATTGCTCGAGTATTAAAGAGCTCACCCTGATCAATTCTGCATAAAACAACCAACACAAATCTTTTTTTTTTTTTTTTTTTTTTTACTAACACAATTTTGGAATGAGTGCACTTTGCTTTTTCTCATCCCTCCCTAGACTACTCATCTTTTCGATGAGCGGCTACGCAAATGCAACTAAATGGACTCACATGATAGATAAACAAATATGCAAACAAAATGCTCTATATGACATAAACATGCAAATAAATGAATGAACTAACTAAATATGCAATATGAATCATATATGACACACACTAACATTCCCTAATTACCACCCCCAAACTTACAATATTCAATGTCCTCATTGAAGGTAATAAAGAGGAAAGATGCAGAGAATACCTAATCATCAGCAGGACCACCCTCCTCGGGTGGTGTATCCGGTGGTGGATAAACAGAATCAGAACCAAAACTAGGCCAAGCTATATCAACTCCAGTGGCTCTGAATGCAGTACTCAAAGCCTGAGTCAAATCCTGAGCAAAACGGCTATGAATGTCATGCATGTCATCAATGCGCCGAGTCAGCCGCCTATACTGCACATCCCCGAAACCAGACCTATCCACCTCATGCTGAATCCTAGATGGACGTCCCCTCCGTGCTGTAGGCTCACGAGGTGGAGCCTCTGCTTCCTCAGCATCCAAATCAGTATAGCCCAAACCAATGTAACCCGGGGCACCACCTTCCCAATCCTCCATCCTAGAAATCGTCGAATGATCGATAGGAGCACTAGGTAACTGAACCTGCTCCTCCTCAGACCAACGAAAACCAACAGCTGAACATAGCTTGATAACAATGGAGGCTTGTGGAATCGCCCCCGTTGTACCACCCCTCAAAAACTTAACAATATTCTTATGAAGGAGTTCCCCAAGATCAATGTACTCCTTATTCAGAATACCCCAAAGAATAATGGCCCTATCCACCGTAACCTCATGCGAATGCGAAGAAGGCAAAATATTAGCACATAAAAACAAATTCCAAGCCCTCGCATACCTGTTCATCGCAGAAGCCGGGAAAGTAATTGGCTCAGTGCTGTCAGCCCTGTACTTCCAAGTTCTGCCTGGTACACAAATCTCGCCAATAATTTACTCGAGATCAAGATCATCCCGAGTCTTCAAAGACCAATCCTCTTCTCCCCTCTTCTTCCTAGGCAAATTCAACACCTGATGAATTGCCTTAGCAGTGTAATCCACAGTCAAGCCCCGAACCACACTATAACCGTTCTTATCGGCCTTCACATTAGCATAAAACTCCCGCACAATAGACAACGGGACCGGCTCCGGTGACTCACAAAAGCTTTCCCATCCCCTCTTCATAATCATACTGAATAGATGCCCATCAGTAGGTTGAGGCAAAAACCCCTTTTCTTTACGCACGACTTTAGAAAGCAACCGTGTGAATTCTGCTTGAGCCTCCGGAGAAGAAAACTTCTCACCCCCAACACCAATACTCGATTCCTCCTCAGATGAAGAACGACGAGTGCTGCTACTCCCGGCATATCGACCTCTCTTTGGTGGTGCCATGGAATTGAGAAGATATGTAAGGATATATATGTATAGATTATAGAGAGAGAATGAGAGATGTGTTTAGGGGGCTAGGGTTTTAAGATAGGGGCTGGGGAAGGGTAAGATTAGGTTTAAATAGGGAAGAGAAAACACAAAAAATCTGTTTGGGGCATTTTTTCTCTTTTTTTTCCGTTTTTTCCCTTCCTGGCCAGAGACCAGGCGCGGGCGCGCTACCCTAGGGCGCGGGCGCGCTACCTTGCTGCCAAAAAAAATTTTCTGAATTTTTTTTTGCTTTTTTTTTCTTTCTTTTTTCCATATGAAAAATACTTACAACAATAGCATGGGTTGCCTCCCATGAAGCGCTCGTTTTACGTCAATAGCTTGACATGATTCCTGACTCCTTAATCAACTGAAACAAGAACCGCGGTCTCCGCCTCGCGATTCACCCGTTCACCAAAATACGGTTTCAACCTCTGACCATTAACCTTGAATGCTTCATCCGGTGACTTATCGAAAACTTCCACTGCACCATGTGGAAACACTATTTTGACCGTGAACGGCCCCGACTACCTTGACTTAAGTTTTCCTGGAAAAAGCTTGAAACGAGAGTTGAAAAGCAAAACAAGTTGACCAGGCACAAAGTACTTGTGCACCAACTTCTTATCATGCCATCTCTTGACCTTCTCCTTGTATAACTTGTGATTTTCATAAGCCTGTAGCCGAAACTCATCCAACTCATTAATTTGAAGCATTCTTTTCTCACCAGCAGCTGACAAATCAAAATTCAACTTCTTCAATGACCAATAAGCCTTGTGCTCTAGCTCGGCAGGCAAATGACAAGCCTTGCCATACACCAGCTGAAACGGTGACGTACCCAACGGAGTCTTGTAGGCTGTCCTGTAGGCCCAAACAGCTTCATCAAGCTTCAACGACCAATCCTTCCTCGAAGGATTTACCAATTTCTCAAGAATACGCTTGATTTCCCTGTTAGAAACCTCTGCTTGACCATTTGTCTGAGGGTGATAAGCGGTAGCAACACGATGATTGATATTATACCTGGCCATTAAAGCTGTGAACATGCGATTACAAAAGTGCGTACCCTCATCACTGATGATTACCCTTGGAGTTCCGAAACACGTGAAGATTTGCTTATGCAGAAAACTCAGCACTACTTTAGCGTCATTGGTCGGTAAAGCCTTTACCTCGACCCATTTAGACACGTAATCCACAGCTAACAGTATGTACTGATTATTGCAAGATGAAACAAACGGTCTCATGAAATCGATTCCCCACACATCGAAAATCTCCACTTCAAGCAGCATATTAAGGGCATCTCGTTCCTCCTAGAGATATTACCAACCCTTTGATATCGATCACACCTCAACACAAACTGATGAGCATCTTTAAACAGAGTTGGCCAGTAGAATCCTGCCTGAAGTACTCGAGTAGCTGTCTTCTCTCCACCATAATGGCCTCCATAAGTGGTGGAATGGTAATCTCGCAAAACACCCTCAGTTTCACTATAAGGAATGCATCTCCTTATCACCTGATCAGCTCCCTGTCTGAATAAGAATGGCTCGTCCCAACGGTACCACTTCACATCATGCAGAAACTTCTTCCTTTGAGCATAAGAGAATTCAGCCGGGATGACATTACTCACAAGATAGTTCACAATGTCTGCAAACCATGGTTCTTCATCTTGCACCCCAAAAAGTTGCTCATCAGGAAATGATTCATTGATTAGGGTTTTATCCCCTGCATTCTTACCGTGGTCTTCCAAACGTGACAAATGATCAGCCACCTGGTTTTCTGTACCTTTTCTGTCCTTGATCTCCAAATCAAACTCTTGTAGCAAAAGAACCCAACGAATCAACCGAGGCTTTGAATCTTTCTTATAAATCAGATAACGAATGGCTGCATGATCAGTATAGACTACTACCTTCGTCCCAAGCAAATACGACCTGAATTTCTCGAAACTGTAGACAATTGCTAAGAGTTCCTTCTCTGTAGTAGTGTAATTCAGCTGCGCATCGTTGAGAGTTTTGCTAGCATAGTAAATAACATGAAACACCTTGTTCTTCCTTTGCCCAAGAACAACTCCCACCGCATAGTCACTAGCATCACACATCAACTCAAACGGTTCACCCCAATCAGGTGCAGTGATAACGGGTGTAGTAGTCAACTTCTTCTTCAAAAGCTCGAAAGCAGTCAAGCAATCTTCATCAAACTTGAAAGGATCATCCTTCTCCAACAAATTACATAAGGGTTTGGAGATTTTGGCGAAGTCTTGAATGAATCGCCGATAGAAACCCGCATGACCAAGAAAACTGCGAATTCCCTTAACTGAGATTGGTGGAGGAAGATTTTCAATCATCTCCACTTTGGCCTTATCCACTTCAAGCCCCTTGCTAGATACCTTATGCCCAAGAATGATTCCTTCTCGCACCATAAAGTGACATTTTTCCCAGTTGAGCACCAAATTGGTCTCAACGCACCTTTTCAGCACCATGCCAAGATTCTGTAAACACTGGTCATAAGAAGTTCCAAAAACTGAGAAGTCATCCATGAACACCTCCACATTAATGGCAATCATATCTGAAAAAATGGCCATCATACACCTCTGAAAAGTTGCTGGTGCACCACAGAGTCCGAAAGAAACGCGACGGAACGCAAAAGTTCCAAAAGGACAGGTGAATGTGGTCTTCTCTTGATCCTCTGGAGCAATACAAATCTGATTGTAACCTGAATAACCATCCAGAAGGCAATAGAACTCATGGCCAGCCAACCTGTCTAGCATCTGATCAATGAACGGAAGAGGGAAGTGATCTTTTCTGGTGGCTTTATTCAGCTTTCGGTAGTCCATGCAAATTCTCCACCCTGTAACTGTCCGAGTAGGGATGAGCTCATTCTTCTCGTTTGCAACTAATGTCATGCCTCCTTTCTTAGGCACACATTGCACCGGACTCACCCAAGAACTGTCTGAAATAGGATAGATGATTCCTGCATCAAGCCACTTAAGAATTTATTTCTTCACTACCTCTTTCATGATAGGATTGAGTCGCCTCTGAGGATCCACAGTTGGTTTACTTCCTGGTTCAAGCGGAATCTTATGCATGCAATACGAAGGGTTGATTCCCTTGATATCCGCTATGGTCCAACCAATTGCTGATTTGAACTCTCTCAGAATTCGCAAAAGTTTTTCTTCTTCACTACCTGACAAGTTAGATGAAATAATCACAGGTAAAGTAGATGCATCACCTAAGAAAGCATACCTCAAGTGCTCCGGTAGTGGTTGAAGTTCAAGAGTAGGAGCTTCTTCAATAGATGGTTTGAGACGCTCCTGAGATTTTTTTAGCTCTGCTATGCCAAGAGAATCAAATGACATGTCGGTTTTTCTTTTCCACGGAGAAGCATTCAAGTACTGCAGTTGCTCTTCTCTTTCTTTGTCTTCCGTCTCAGAATCCCCTATCAGTACCTTCTCCAAGGTATCTGACTTAAGCAAGTGCTCGATCTCCGTGTAAACTGCAGACTCAACCAAGTCCACTGAAAAACACTCTTCTTCCTCTGTAGGAAACTTCATTACATTGAATACACTGAAGGTGACATTCTGGTCATGTACCCTCATTGTAAGTTCTCCTTTCTGCACATCGATCAAAGTACGGCCTGTAGCTAAGAACGGCCTTCCCAAGATAATAAGAATCTTCTTGTCTTCCTCAAAGTCCAGGATCACAAAATCAGCGGGAAAGATGAGCTTATCCACTCTAACCAAGACATCCTCCACTATACCTCTTGGATATGTGATCGACCGATCAGCCAGCTGTAAGGACATGTTTGTAGGTTTAGGCTCAGGCAGCCCAAGTTGCATGAAGACAGACAACGGCATCAGATTAATGCTAGCTCCCAAGTCACACAAGCACTTGTTGAAAGATAGATTTCCGATAGTGCACGGTATGGTGAAACTCCCTGGATCCTTGAGTTTAGGAGGTAACTTCTGCTGTAGAATAGCACTGCACTCATCTGTAAGAGCCACGGTCTCCAACTCCTCGAGCTTCAACTTCCAAGATAGAATACCCTTCATGAACTTTGCGTAGCTCGGCATTTGTTCTAAAGCTTCCGCAAAAGGTATATTGATCTGCAACTTCTTGAAAACCTCCAGAAACTTAGCAAACTGCTTATCCAACTTCTGCTTTTGAAGGCGTTTAGGGAATGGTGGAGGAGGATAGACCTCCTTGGTCTCTGTACTCTGCTTCAGAACAGATTTCTCAGTAGAATGATCACGCTTTTCCGCTTCGTTTTCCCCCAAACTTGCTTTTTCCTCTTTTTCTTCAACTTCTGGCAGAATGTCAGGCGCGGGCGCGCTCCCTAGGGCGCGGGCGCGCTCCCCCTTCTGCTGGGAATTCAAAATTTTTTCGTTTTCTGCCTTTTCTGAGTTCTGGTCACTCGTAACCTTTCCAGAACGCAAGGTAACTGCTTTTACATGTTCCTTGACCTCCCGTTTGCTTGGATTAGCTTCCGTATCACTAGGGAGAGTTCCCTGTGGTCTGTTCAGCAAGGCATTGGCAATTTGACCGATTTGATTCTCCAGAGTCTTGATTGAAACGGCTTGGCTCTTGCACATTAGCCTCAATTCCTCCAATTCAGACTTTTCATTAGATGACTGACCAGCATTGCCATGAGATGGTTGTTGAAACCCTGGTGGTTGATAAGGTTGCCTTGGAGCATACTGCTGCTGTTGTCCAGAAGGATTAAATGGCCTCGCTCCATACTGCTGATATGGCTGTTGGGGTTGTTGCTGGCCACCCTGATTGTTACTCCAGCTGAAATTAGGATGGTTCCTGTTATTAGGATGATAGGCATTAGGCACTGGCTGCTGTGGTCTCTGAAAATTGCTCACAAACTGCGCCGATTCATTAGATATGGCACATTGAGTCGTTTCGTGAGCACCTGCACATAACTCACAAACACTAGCCACCTGCTGAACTCCATAGTTAGTCAGAGAATCCACTTTCATAGACAAAGACTTTAGCTGAGCTGCAATTGCCTTAGCTGCATCCACTTCCAAAATTCTTGCCACTTTACCTTGTGATAACCTCCGAGTTGGATTCTGGTATTCATTAGCAGCCATCATCTCAATTAGTTCATAAGCTTCATCGTAACTTTTAGCCCAAAGAGCTCCACCTGATGCCGCATCAAGCATTGGTCGAGATTGACCTCCCACTTCATTATAGAAACAATTGATCACCATCCAATCAGGCATTCCATGATGAGGACACTTCCTAACCATCTCCTTGTAACGCTCCCAAGCTTCACATAAAGTTTCTCCTGACTGCTGTGCAAACTGAGTAAGAGCATTCCTGATTGCAGCTGTTTTAGACATGGGAAAGAATTTAGTGAGAAATTTCTGAGCAAGATCCTCCCATGTAGTAATAGACCTTTTCTTACTGATGGACATGATGTTGACTGGACCAAATAGATCAAGATGTAGCATGTGATATGGTTCTTCAATAGAGGATTCTGATTTACTCTGGAATGATGTCCTTCTTTGTTTTGCTTTCTGACATGCATCACAGAGTCCATCAGGAGTGTACAAAACTTTAGGTAATCCTCTCACTAAATCTTTCTTAACCAACTCATTGATATTGCTGAAGTTGAGATGAGAAAGCTTCTTGTGCCAATTCCAACTTTCATCTACTGATGCTTTACTGATCAGACATGTAGGGGAGTCATCAGTATTTGAGAGAATGTTGGCTTCATATATGTTACCATGCCTGTAGCCAGTCAGAGCTATCATTCCTGTTGCTTTACTGACTACTTCACAATGTGTCGAATAGAAGTTGACATGATAACCTCTGTCAGTGATTTGACTAATACTCAACAGATTGTGTTTTAGTCCCTTCACTAGAGCTACTCTTTCAATGATGACATTTCCAATGATTATATTGCCATATCCCAAGGTTTGTCCAATGTTGCCATCTCCATAAGACACAGTTGGGCCAGCTTTTTCTTCATATTCTGATAACAGGGCTTTGTTTCCAGTCATGTGCACAGAACATCCACTATCCATGACTATCACATTTTTCTTTTTACCCTGCATCAGAATTCCAAAACACTAGTTAGAATGTTTAGGAACCCACACTTGTTGGGTCCCTTTTTCATGCATTTTATTAACATTCACAGCAGAAGACTTTCTGACCTTAGCAATCCTGACAGGATTTACTTCATCAGGATTTGCTTTGTCAGTATCAGTATTAACAAAAGCATTCTTCACTATGACATTCTCAATTCTATCAGACTTTGTACTTCTATCAAACTTAGGCAATGGATCATAAAAGTTATAGTACAAATCATGATACTCTTTACAAGTATAAATAGAATGCCATATACTACCACAATGAAAACATGACTTCTGTGATTTATAAAATACTGATCTATTCTTATCATCAGACTTAGGAATTTCAGTAACCTTCTTATTACTCTTCTTACAATCAATAGCAAGATGATTAGAGTTACCATAGTTAAAACAACACTTTCTAGGTGCATTTGGGATATATTTATAACCATTCTCTTTATTGATCCCAACTTTTACCATTCCTGTTTCTCTTGACAGTAGCTTCCTTTTTCTTATCTGTAACCTCACATATTTTATCCTTAAGCTGTTTCTGAGACAATAGACCTACATTCTTAGTAACTTTACTCATGACAGGTTTAGACTTTATAATTTTAATTCCTTGAGCAGAAGTAGATCCCTTTTCAAAAGTAGAATTGGAATCCTTACCATAAACAAAATTAACAGGAGTAATCTTAGTTTTGGTTTCATCTAAAACATGTCTATAGGTCTTTGGACTGACTGTCTCATCAATGACAATTTTCTCTTTCAATTTCTTATCTTCATCTGACTTATATCCTAGACACTCTTTCCAATTCTTAGAGGTATTAATCTCATGAAATTTCCTACCAGAGTCTGTCCAGGTTCTGATTTTCTCATTAGCATATTCAAGTTCCTTTTCAAGAGAAGTACATTTAGATTTCATCTCTAAGTACATGTGTTTAGTATTATCACATTCTTTTTGTACTACTTGCATACGAGAAAATTCAGCTTCTAATATCTCATTCCTTTTTCTAAGGTCAAACATCTCAGATAAGATTCTAGTATTTTCAGCAGTTTGACTTCTAAAGCTAATATGCAATGACTTTAGAAAATGTCTTAACTCAGAAGCGTTATCAGTATCAAAATCAAAGATAGTATTTGGTACCTTATCATCGGGAGCAACAGTTACATCAGCATTGGCCATTAGAGCATAGTTGACCACCTCAGTATCAGATTCTGAGGAAGAGTCCATCCAATCCTTGCTTGATGTGATAAGTGCCTTTGTCTTCTTGCATTCAGAAGCAAAGTGACCCATACCATTACACTTGTCGCATCTAACCTTTGACTTGTCAAATTTGCTACCCTTGATGTCCTTTTTGTCATACTTGTCTTTGTCAGCATTGAAGGTCCTTATCTGGAAGTTGCCTGGTCTTCTAGACTTTCTGAACTTCATCTTTTTGAAGCCCCTGGCAATCATAGCAACCATCTCTTCCATGTCTGAGTCAGAAGAGTCACCATCAGTATTGGCATCAGGATTTCCATCAGTATTTGATGAAGAGTCATCAGGATCTGACTCAGCTACTCTTGTTTTCCTTCTTGAGACCTCCATAGCTTTTCCTTTTGATTTAGCCTCTACGTTCAAGGAAATAGACTTTGCCTTGCTGCTTTTCTTGTTCTTTCTCTATTGAACTTCAAGATCATGAGTTCTTAGCATTCCATAGACTTTATCAAGAGACAGATTATTGAGATCATACTGATGTCTAATGATCGAGGTCTGAGTGTCCCATTCTTCAGGTAAAGCTCTTAGAAACTTGGTATTTGAATCTTGAGTTTCATATTCCTTGTTAACTAAAGATAGATTATTCAAGAGTGTCAGAAATCTATCATATAAATCAGTCAGGCTCTCATCAGGTCTTGCATCGAATTGTTCATATTCTTGAATCAAAAGAGCCCTTCTGTTTTTCTTGACAGATGCAGATCCCTGGAACTGAGTTTCCAAAGTATCCCAGATTTCTTTTGAAGACTTGCATGCAATCACTCTGTTGGACATGACAGCATCAAGACTATTGTGCAAGATATTCTTTATCTTTGGTTCTCTGAGTACATGAGCTTTTTCTTCTGGAGTCCATTCACTTTTAGCCTTGACCACATAATGTTCTGGTACATCATCTGTTCGTTCAACGAACTTCGTAGGAATATATGGTCCATCACGAATCCTGTCCAAATGATCAGGATCCATAGCCTCCAGGTACATCAGCATCTTTACCCTCCATGTTGGATATTCTGATTTCTTCAAGATGGGAATCTTCATGCTTTCATACTTGGTTGTCGACATCTTAGATCGTATATGATTCAAATTTAAATCAGTTTGCTCTGATACCAATTGTTGCCCAGTAATAAACAATTGTAGAAGGGGGGTTGAATACAATTGTATAAGATTCTCGACTTAATCAAGTATATAACACAAATATGAAAGAACAATAACAGCTTTATTAAATCTGATCTAAAACTGTTACAAACTCTCTCAAGAAATTCTGATGTTCTTGAGAGCTGTTAGGTTACAATATCCTCGTGTATACAACCGATTGTATGATCTCTATTGTTTTTTTTTATAAATCGAAACCTAAACTGTGTTTATATACTTCACACAGCTTCTCTATCAATTACAAGATAAGTCCTAATCAATTACAAAGATTGAAACATATCCTAAATTGATAGCTACATTCTACAAACCAGGAACCGACAGAATAAACTTCCATGTTTAACTAGACTCCAAATATAACTCAAAGTAGGAATCATGATTAGCTTCCAGTACTGATGATCAATCCTGATCCCAGTCCTGATATTCATCCAGATCCTGACGACCATGCAATCCTGATAGATATGCATTACTGATGACGTCAGCAATCCTGATCAGTTGAGTCTAGATCCTGACGATCATTGAATTCTGATCTAACATTTAAAAATTAAGTTGCAAACTCCATGAAACACAAATAATAATGAATAAATATTCAAACACAAATTTTTTTAACTTAATTAGTAAACTCAATGCATGCAATACACCTATAATCAAAGTTTCTACAAATTAGTATCCAAAAAGTTACTGAATTAAAACTGTTGCTCCTATATGAAACTAGCTTAACACTCATGCGATACACATATTGTTATTAATAATTATTATTTTTATTATTCATGTTTTAATATTCTATTAATTTGCATTTGCTAAAACAATAAATAGGCGTGTTAAACGTTTTTAAATAATTAAAAGTATTAAAATATATTTTAAAATAAATTAATAACTGTTTACCCGTAATATTTTTGGAAAAAGAGCGGTCTTAGTAAGGAAAATTAGAAAAATAACATGTTTTAGCTGAAAAGGCAAGTGTCCGTAATTAAAAATATTTAAATAGGTTTCAAAATAAATAAGTAAGGATTTTCCCGGGATATTTTTGGAAAATGAGGGATTTTAGTAAAGAAAAATAGAAAGAGTAACATGTTTTAGTTAAAAAATGTAATTGTCCGTGAATTTTTTAAGAAATATAGAGGATTTTGTTACAAATATAGACGATTAGTAAATAAATTGGATGTGTGGAGTAAGTTTTGGAGAATACTAATATAGTATACTTAGTTTCCTACATTTGAAATTTTTTTTTTACAGTCAAGCAAACCATTTTTAACATAACATATTAAACTTCCTTCCTTGAAAAGTATTAAAGAAATGGATATTTATCAAAGTCATCACTCATTTGGTTCAAATGTATCAAATTAGTCACACATTTCAAAAATGACTCAATTAGGTAACTAATTTGAAAACTATATTTATAGAAGTATAGATCCAAGCGATTTGAGAGGCGCCACATCACCGTTCTCGTCTTCTCTTTTATATAAGTATATTGATTGGATCAAAGCGTTTATGAGAATATTAACATACTATATTTAGTTTCCTCCGTTAGAAAATAGTAAAAAGGGAATTGAGAATTTATCTAATATTACAAAGGCAAGAATATTAAAATTGTATATTTACTTTTCTCCATTAGTAAAAATTTAAAAGGCAATTAAGATATTTTCTAATAAAATAATGGATGAGACTATTAAAATTGTAAATTTAGTTTCATCCATTAGTAAAGATTTTAAATACAAGAATATTAGAATTATATATTTAGTTTCCTCCGTTAATAAAGATCTTGAAGGCAAGAATATTATAATTGTATATTTAGTTTCCTCCATTAGTAAAGATTTTAAAGTCAATTGAGATATTTTTGAATCTTTAACATTAATTATTCAAAAATTTGATAAAATTAGAAAAATACATCGAAGCCATTTGAAAGGCGCCACATCACCCCCCTCGTCTTTTCTTTTATATAAGTATACTAGTTTACAAAGCCGCGCTTTGCAGCGGCTTTATAATAATTTTTCCAAATTTTTCTAAATATTATTCTTAAAAATATGTTTTTAAACAAAAATATATTTAAAACATGGAATTAAGGTTTCTTTTAAATTCTCCGTTTAGTGTTGTTCATTACCGAAATTTTGAATAATTATAGAGAAGGGCAATTGTTTAATATATTTCATTATTTTAATATTATATTAAATATTAGTATATTAATCACTTTATTTTTCTAAAACTTTATATTGCTACTTCTATTTAAAAATACATAAATATTAAATTCTAGCATATAATATGTTCCTCCTAATGAATCGCTCTCTCGTTAAACATGTTTCCTTCCGGTGACCCGCTTTCTCGTTGTTACCAAATTGAACATAAAACAAACTAATTACTTAATCAATTAAATCATCTATTAATCAATTTTATTATATCATAAAATTTAATTCAATTTTTTTCAAAATTCTAATTTTTAATGTTTAAAATATAGGTACTCGAGAAAAGAAATGAAAAGAAAATAAGACTCGTCATTTTTATTTTATTATTTAGAAACTTGCATTTTCTATAAGTTTTATCTTCTACATAATTAGAAGGTAAAAATTAAAAACAATGATTTTTAACATATATGTAAAACATATAGATAAATTAAACCTGAGTTTTTTTACAAAACAATTATGAGAACATAATTTCTAATAATGTTTTTAGGAGAATGTAAAGATGATAATATGATTTCAAGATAAATTTTAGAATTTCAAGAAAAAATATATGAGAATATTAAAATGGTAACTTTAAATTCAAAAGAAAGTTTAAGAAAATAGCAACATGATAATTTGATTTAAAGATAAATTTTAGGACAATATTAAGATAGTAATTTAACTTAAAAAGAAAGTTTCGGAGAATATAAGTTAATTAATATTTCAATTACTAAAGTTTTAAAAGTCAATTTAGATATTTTCTACTCAAATCATCTGGCACCTCATAAATCATCTTCTTTATTATTTTACTCGATTAAAAAATATTAAATAAAAATTAGTAAATAAATTGGACTCGTGAAGTAAGTTTAAGAGAATATTAATATAGTATACTTAGTTTCCTTCATTTGAAGATTTTTTTTTTTTGACAGGCAAACCATTTTTAACATAACATATTTAACTTTCTTCATTGAAAAGTAGTATTAAAGAAAGGGATAATTATCAAAGTCATCACTCATTTGGTTCAAATGTATCAAATTAGTCATTCATTTAAAAAATGACTCAATTAGGTAACTAATTTGAAAACTATATTTATAGAAGTATAGATCGAAGCGATTTGAGAGGCGCCACATCACCGTCCTCATTTTCTCCTTTATATAAGTGCTAGTTTACTACGCCGCGCTTCACAACGGCTTTATAATAATTTCTCCAAATTTTTCTAAAAATTATTCTACAAAAAATATTTTTAAACAAAATTATATTTATAACATGAAATTAAAGTTTCTTTTAAATTCTCTGTTTAGTGTTGGTCATTGACTGAATTTTTTTATAATTATAGAAAATGGTAATTATTTAATATATTTCATTATTTTAATATTATATCAAATATTAGTATATTTATCACTTTATTTTTCTAAAACTTTATATTGCAGCTTCTATTTTAAAATACATAATTAACATAAATATTAAATTCTAGCATATAATATGCTCCTCCTACTGAATCATTCTCTTGTTAAACATGTTTACTCTCAATGACTCGCTTTCTCGTTGTTACCAAATTGAACAGAAAATAAATAAATTACTTAATCAATTACATCATCTATTAATCAATTTTTTATTATTTAAAATAAAGGTACTCGAGAAAATAAATGAAAATAAAATAAAGCTTTTATATTTTATTTTATTTTACAAAAACTTGCATTTTTTGTAAGTATTATCTTCTACATAATTATAAGGTAAAAATTTAATAAAATGATTTTTAATGTATATGTAAAACATATATATAAATTAAAGGTGGTTTTTTTACAAAAATATTATGAGAACATAATTTCTAATAATTTTTTTAGGAGAATGTAAAGATAATAATCTGATTTCAAGATAAATTTTAGAACTTTAAGAAAAAATATATGATAATATTAAAATGGTAATTTTAAGTTCAAAAGAAAGTTTAAGAAAATATCAACATGGTAATTTGACTTGAAGATAAATTTGTTAGGAATATGTTGTTCTTGATGATAATTATAAAAACACTTAGTAGATTTTGTGTTAAGTCAATTTTGTAACTGTCAACGAAATGGTATGCTTTGCAGCTTCCGTTGACAGGTAGCTCATCAACGGAATGAGTTATGTAGCAATTGCACTGTACAATATTTCACTAGTTGATAGACAATTGTTGTTGGTATTAGATAGGTTTTCTAAGTCATGTTGACTAAGTACTAGATAGGCAAAATAGGTTGGTTAATTGTAAATATAATGTGCCTTGTAATTTTGCCTAAGTGAAGACATGTCAACGAAATTGAGATTACACTATCAACGGATTGAAGAATATACCATCAACGGATTGAAGAATAAAGCTATCAACGGAATACATATCACTACTATCAACGGATTACTATCACTTTTCTGAACAGTTGACAAAGTGATAGTGACAGTTTTCTGACAGATCAAAAGGTGATGTAGAAGTGTACTTTGCGTTGGAAGCCATCAAAATGGTCACTGGGAATGAGGAAACATTCCATTTACCAATTAAGTTCTTGAGTTGGATCATAATAAGCATGAAGACAAAAGACAAAGATCTCCAAGGACCATTGGACAAAAGGAATGAAAAGCAAGTTGTTGGCGGTTACCCTTAGTACCTTTTAGTGTAGCCAAAAATAGCATTGTAAACTTGGGGTATATAACCAAGTGTAGCAGTTCATTTAATTGTAGAGAAGTGAGATAGAATAGTTTTGTATTAGCTTTTTTTGAAGAGCACTCTCACTCTACATTTGTAACTGAGCAGCTGTGCTACATTTGTAACACAGATTATTCCCGAAATAAAAACATCTCAGTTGGATCCTCAAAACATCCAACTGAAATTTTATATTTGCTTGTGTGATTTTTATTTTCTCTGTCAAGTTCTTTAAAGTTGTTTTAAGTTTAAAAATTATCTAGAATTGTATTCAACCCCCCCCCCCCTTCTACAATTCTGTTAGGTCATTTGGGATTAACAATTGGTATCAGAGCAAACTTTTAACATACAAGAAGTTTAAAGATCAAGGCCAAAACAGAAACCATGGTGAAGAAGGATGCAGGTGTAAAGATACCAGTTCTAGATAAGGACAATTACTTTCACTGGAAAGTAAAAATGCATCTACATCTCATGTCTATGGATGAGAGATATGTAGACTGCATTGAGAAAGGTCCACACGTTCCCATGAAGGTTGCATCTAGAGTTGGATTTCCAGATGATGCTGAAGATGTGGAAATTCCAAAGCTTGACTCAGAATGGACTGTTGAAGAAGTTGCAGAAGTCTATAAAGATAAAACAACCATGAACATTCTGTTCAATGGCTTGGAGCAAGAGATGTTTAACAATGTTATCAACTGTACAACTGCTAAAGAAGTATGGGACACTGTTAGAACACTCTGTGAAGGAACTGAGCAAGTAAGGGAGAACAAAATGCAACTCCTCATACAACAATATGAGCACTTTCATTTTAAAACTGGTGAAACCCTAAATAATACATTTAGTAGGTTTCAAAAGCTTTTGAATGGATTAAAGTTGTATGGGCGGGTCTACCAAACCTTCAAACCTCAAATTTCTTAGAGCTCTTCCAAAAGAGTGGAAGCCTATGACTGTTTCTCTGAGAAACACTCAAGAGTACAAAGACTATACTCTTGAAAGGCTTTATGGAACTTTAAAGACATATGAGATGAAAATGGAGCAAGATGAAGAAATTGAGAAGGTGCAAAAGAAAGGTGGATTTGTTGCATTGGTTGCATCTGTGAACCAACTAGAAGATGACAATGAAGAAGCTGTAAAAGCCACAACTAGTCGAGCTAGTTATAGGGGTGATGTTAGCAAGGGTAAAGGCAAGATGACAGAAGAAGAAGAAGAAGAAGAAGAAGAAGAAGAACCAGCCAACTTGGATGACTTAGATGAGATTGATGAGCACATTGCTTTTCTTTCAAGAAAATTTTCTAAGTTGAAATTCAAGAAAAACTCAGAAGCAATGCCACCAAGGAGAGACTTTCAACCTAGCAAAAATAATTGGGTTGAAAAGTCTAAGTCTAAATGTTTCAACTGTGGAATGATTGGTCACTTTGCTGGAGATTGCAGAAAGCCTAGAGCTGAGAAGGGCAACAGGAAATTTGAGCCTGTTGATTATAAAAAGAAATACTTTGAACTTCTCAAGCAAAAAGAAAAGGCTTTCATGTCTCATTAGTATGATTGGGCTGGTAATGGTGAAGATTCAGATGATGATGTTGAGTATGTCAACTTGGCTCTAATGGCTAACAATCATGAGCAGGAAGCAAGTTCCTCTAGCAACCAGGTAACAACTACTAATCTTTCTGAGCTTTCTAAAGAGGAATGCAATAGTACAATTAATGAAATGTCTACTGTATTGTATAATTTGTGTGTTACTCTTAAATCACTTACCAAAGAGAACTCAAGAATTAAAGAGACTAATTTGTTCTTAAGTGATATAAATGCCATGTTAGAAGCATAGCTCATTGAGTTTGAGAAAACGAGGTTTGTTAGTAGGGATGCTAAGCTGGAACTTGAGAAAGTGTTAAAAAGGGAAGAGATTCTTAAAACTCAACTAGAAATAGAACAGGGTGTGATTGCAAAATGGAAAGATTCCAGGAATGTTGCTAGCAACATCATTAATGTTCAAGGTATGGAATCTTTCTGTGAGCAATCGTGGAAAAAGAACAAAGAGAATCTAGGGTATGTTGTTGAAACCTTAGAATCAGAATCAGAGTCAACAAACAACAATGATCATTCGTTGAAGGTTGATACGTCAACGGATTGCAAGCTTCCGTTGACAGATGAACCATCAACCGATCATGTTGTTCCATTGACAGAGGAAAAGAAAGAAAAACTCACTAGACTTAATAACAAGTATGGTCCTGTCACCAAGAACTTTGTTCAAGGTGAGTCTAGTAAATCATAGAAAGTTGAGAAGCCTGTTGAGAGAGCTAATGTAGGTCACTTGTCTAACAATCAATTGAAAGAAAAGTTAGAGAAAATTCAAGTTGAGGTTAAGGGCAATAAAAGGAATAACAGAAATGGCAAAGTAGGGATTAACAAACATAACAATTACACACCTGATAAGTATGCTCCTAGAAAAACATGTGTTAATTGTGGGAGTGTTAGTCATTTATCTGCTAATTGCAAATCTGTTAAGAAGCCTACTAATGTGCACTACTAGAAAAACTGCATTAGACATCGGCTAAAAACCGATGTCTATTGAAAAAGAGAAGCGATGTCTTTGCATGTGTAAAGAAAGGTAGGGGTATTAGACATCGGTTTTTAGCCGATGTCTATATTAATCTTTAACATCAGTTTTTTAATAAGCAACAGATGTCTATGTTCCTTTTTAACATCGGTTTCTTAATAAGGAACTGATGTCTATGTTCCTTTTTAACATCGATTTCTTAATAAGGAACTGATGTCTATGTTTCTCTTTTACATCAGTTTCTATTCTTTAGACATTAGTGTTCTGATGTTACTTGTGATATTTTACATCGGTTTTTTGAGAAAGTGATGTAAGTTCTGTATTTTTTTAATACATGGATGCCCTATTTGACATGGCCAAAAACCAAAACCAAATGACCAAAATCAAAAAACCAAACCAAAACCAAATATCGAAATCAAAAGGCCAATATATACTAAAACCAAATATAAAATTCAATAGGCCAACTACATTATCCAATTCATATTGAAACTAACTACATAATCCAAACCATCCAAATATCAAAACTACATTCATATAGGCACATTTCCTAGTTTTTCAGGCACATTTCCTCGTTTTTGAAAACCTTGGTAATTCTTTCCTTGTGCTGCTTGCCTTAGAGCCTTTTTTAGATCTTCACAATAGGTCCCCAAGTGCTGCAACTTCTGTTTTAGCCATATTCCCATCTGCACAATTAACCATAACTTGATTGCACAATTACCCATTTGCAATTATTTGACGTTGCAGTGATTAAAAGAATGTTGCTTACTTTCAGATCTCTGTGAATAACTCGTAGTCTGGAGTCCTGACGGAGATAGAGAAGGCTTTGTGACATCTGTCCAAAAGTTTACTTACTTAGGCCAAGCTCAACTTTGTGACAAAACTTAGCAGAAGTATTTACTATCATCAAGTTATATTGATACAACATAGTGGTGTGTAAACAAATTTATGTTTCGATGAACGAAAGAAAAAATACCAAAGATAAAGAAATCCAAGCCTCTGTTTGGCAGATACTCATAGATCAACATCTTTTCTTCTTCTTGAATGCAGCATCCAACAAGCTTCAGAAGATTCCTATGTTGTAGTTTTGCAATGCAGACAACCTTATTCTTAAATTCTTTAATTCCTTGTCTAGAGTTCTTTGACAGCCTCTTCACAGCTATCCCTTTCCCGTCTCCTAATAAACCCTGCATTATGAAATCATTGTAAGTTGTAAGTCTACAATTTGGTAACTCAACATAATAGAATACATTTAGTTCACATCTCCACCTTGTAAACAGGACCGAATCCACCCTCTCTAAGCTTATTGTGCAAGGAAAAATAGTTTGTAGCTTTTGCTACTGTATCAAAATCGACTAGTGGTAGCTCTAAATCTTTCTGATAGGAGTGGTAGAAGACATATACAGTTCATAGATTAGAAGACTTTCAAAAAAAAAGTTAAGAATCTTTACCTTCAGATTTTATCTTCAGCGCCAACTTTACAGCACTGTCGAAGTACTCAACAACTTTAGCACAGTCTTCTTCAACAAATCCCCTTACAGTATGTCTACCTTGAAGTACTCAGATGACATATTGTTAAAGCCAAGTATGTCTACCTTGCAGTCTGTGTCAGTGGCTGAACTAATATTTATGGTGATTTGGCAAATTTTACACCCTTGAAGAATGTCAACCATTGAGATGCTTCAGCATATAAGTTATGACCCCAATCATGAAAGGTGTCTCTGTTATATTCAGTATTTATTTGAATAGGCAAGGGGCCATCAAAAAGAGCAAGACAAAAGACGATATATCTAACATTAATTGATGAAAACCATATAACAATTTTTCTTTAACGAGGAACAAACTTACTTGTATCTCAGGCAGTATCCCATTTCCAAATATGGCAGCTATTCTAGATATTGAAGTGAATGCATTAAAAAGCTTTGATGACGATGACTTTGCTAAAGAATAGTCCCTCGGAGGTGCATTTTCTGAGGTACCTGCTGGATATAACAGAAGATAACAATGCATAGAAGATAACAATGCACAGATTAAGTGCGCAAACAGATTACCCTACACCTAACACTGACAGGTGGCATGTAGTTTTGTGGTCCTAGTGGATGGATAGAATTTCTATTAGTAGGACTCTTAATTTTCAATAGTAATCCATGGATCAGTTTGTACATTCATTGTTCACATAGCACTCCCCGTTACATTAACATGTAGTAGTGTGTTCATCAATGATTATTAAGTGTCCAAACAGAAAGTAACTACTCCAGATCTATCCAAGGTCATGCAGTTAATAGTTAATGTTCTTGAAGATTGAAGTTTGCAATAGAGGAACAGAATACATAAGCTTTAACTATGTGAGTAGTAGGAGAATCAAAATTATCTGGTAATTACAAGCTTCATGCAGTTAATCTGCCTTGGGAATTCCTTTTCATAAAGATATTGCTTAATTGTTATACAAGATCATCAATTTCACCCGTTCTTTTAACAGAAGAAAGAAAAGGAATATGAGCGTTCAGCAAGAAAAGGAATACAAGTCCATTCTTCCGGGACGTTTAATTTATATGATCATGTGTCTGTTTTTTCTTTTCCAGGCCCTTCATTCACAAGTCCCTTTATATTTACCCCTTGGCATCCAAGAACTTCTACAAGAGAATCAGTTAAGAACTCAAAATAAACAACAATCTAGTTGGATGTAGAAAAAAATTAATTGAACTTGATCTAGTTCAAGTTACAGAATCTAGTTACATACCAATAACCGTATGCCATGTTTACGATCAACAATCAAGAAAAATAATGACTACATTCACTGTAGTTTAAACCTTCTAACAGTTAAGATAAGACAACATAATATGAAACACACATACAGTGAATTTCAAAACTACCACAAACGTTTAATCAAATGCATACAGTGAACAAACCACATCACGAAAAGCACAATGATCAAACGAAATGGAAACAAAAACTCACTTGTACATTATATCGAACATCTCGTCTACTAACTTTTTCAAGTTATCATCAAAAGTAACAATTATGTTATTCTTGGATCTTAAAATAAAGGTCAGCAGCTAATAAAAACACGAAACAAATCATAACATCCATTAACTATCTTAATTCTGCACAACTCTATACAATCAGTATAAAACAACTACAAAATTCGTTTAAATCAACACATAAATCTCTAACATATTATATATTATACATAATTGAAAATTCTAACCAGAAGCGACTTCGACATCGTTTTTGGCATGCGCACGCGCCGGGAAGTTTAAACCGTTTTGAGGGAAGAATGGAGCTGCCGGAAGTTGAAGAGAAGCGGTGAAGTTGTCGGAAGTCGCACCAAATTTTGTAATATAGAAAGTTGTAATTCACCAAATACTTTAACAAACCAAATACCTTAACAAACTGTTATAAATCGAGCCTCCAAATTTGAACTGTAAACCAAATATCCCTAAAACCAAAGAACAAACTTCACCCTCCAAGTTTCGGATCTGTTGAAGAAAGAAACATAGAAAAATTAAACAAATAAGTTGTAATCGAACAATTAAAAGAAATAAAGAGACAAATCGAACAATTGAAAGCTGAAATCGGACAATTAAATCGTAATCGGGACTTAATTGAATGTTAGGGTTACGTTTGAGAAAGCGAGGAAGAAAAGGGGGGAGAGAGTGCTTTGATTTTGTGCTTTATGTTTTATGTTTTTTTTTATATTTTTTTGTTTTACAGCTGGGTGTTTGTTAGAAAGGCGGGAGGTGAAAATTTGTCTAAGGGGGAAACTTGTGGAGAAATTTAGTCAAGGCGGGGAAGAAAGGGGGATGTCGAGGTTGATTTTTTAAAATAGAGTTTTAGACATCGCTTTTAGTGTGAACTGATGTCTAGAATTCTAAAAGACATCGTTTTTACTTTTATCATTGTTATAGAGGCTTTTAACATCAGTGGTTTTTTAACTGATGTCTAAAGTGTGATGTCTAATCCTGTTTTTCTAGTAGTGGTGAAAATGCCTAAGTCTGCAATGAATGCCTCTATGCCTGCAATGCCTGTTACGCCTAATATGTTTGCTCCATATGCACAATTTCAAAATCCATATGCTAGCATGCCATTTGTGCCTAATCCATACATGAATATGTTTAATGTGCCACAAATGCCATGGAATGTGAATAACATGTTTGTTCCTCCAAATATGTATGCTATGAATGAAAATGTGAGCAACCCTCAGAAATCAACACCAAAGGTTGATTTAACTCAATCTGAGCCCAAGGTGAAAAATGATGTGAAGAGTAAATCAAAGGCTAACAAAACAGGACCCAAGGAAACTTGGGTACCAAAATCAACTTGATTTGGTTTTATTGTGTGCAGGGAGACAAGAGGAATCTTTGGTACTTGGATAGTGGTTGTTCAAGACACATGACTGGTGATTCTACCCTTCTCACAGAGTTTCAAGAAAGAGCTGGCCCTTGTATTGCTTTTGGAGATGACAGCAAAGGCTACACTAAGGGATATGGCTTGATTTCAAGAGAAAATGTCATCATTGATGAGGTTGCATTGGTGGATGGTCTAAAGCACAATTTGCTTTGTATCAGCCAACTTTTTGATAAAGGATTTTTAGTTACTTTTTCAAGAGAAGCCTGTGTTGTTTCTAAAGGTGGAGACAACAATGTCGTAATGACTGGATTCAGAAGAGGAAATGTGTACATTGTTGACTTTAGTAGCACAAGTCCAGACACCACCACTTGTCTTTTCAGTAAGGCAAGCAAGGATGAAAGTTGGCTATGGCACAAGAAATTGTCTCATTTGAATTTCAAGGTTATGAATGACTTGGTGAGGAAAGATCTTGCTAGAGGAATTCCACAGGTGGAATTCTCCAAGGATGGTTTGTGTGATGCCTGTCAAAAGGGGAAAAAAAGAAGGCATCATTCAAAAGCAAGACAGAGTCATCAATTGTTCAACAACTTTAGTTGCTTCATATGGATCTATTTGGCCCTGTCAATGTCATGTCCATTTCAAAGAAGAAATACTGTCTTGTGATTGTTGATGATTTTTCTAGATTTACATGGACTTTCTTTTTGCACTCTAAAGATGAGGCAAGTGAAATCATTATCAATCACATCAAGATAGTAAACAATCATCCTGATTTCAAAGTAAGACGGATTAGGAGTGACAATGGGACAGAGTTCAAGAATTCAACTATGAAGATGTTCTGTGAAGAAAATGGTATTTTGCATGAATTTTCAGCTGCAAGGACACCACAACAAAATGGTGTAGTTGAAAAGAAAAACAGAACACTCATTGAAGCTGCAAGGACAATGCTAGATGAATCAAAGTTACCAACTTATTTTTGGGCTGAGGTAGTTAACACAGCTTGCTTCACTCAAAATATTTCTTTGATTAATCAAGCCAAGGGAATGACCCTTTATCAACTACTCAAAAGAAAGAAGCCACTATTAGATTCTCTTCATGTCTTTGGATGCAAGTGCTTTGTTCAGAGAAATCAAACTGAGCATTTGGGGAAATTTGAAGCAAAGGCAGATGAAGCAATATTTGTGGGATATGCAGCAGGGAAGGCTTACAGATTTTATAATCTCAGAACCAACATTGTTATGGAATCTGTACATGTTGTTTTTGATGATCTCAAAATTCAAGGTCTCTGTGATGAAGGTTTCCATGAAAGTCTTTCTTTTGAGAATGAGGAAGGAGATCAAGTGTATCATGTTAAGGCTATTGAGAAACAGCTTAAAGTTATTGTGTCTAGCACAGATGAAAGCAGTAGTGAAGATGAAATTGCTGTATTAAGATTGAGAAAAATAGCTGATAGCAGACCAATTGGTCATTCCGTTGACAGTCATGGTGGAGGATTCGTTGACAGTCAAAATGAGCATTCCGTTGACAATCAAAATGGGCATTCCGTTGACAGTCATAGAAATGCTTCTAGGAGTGATCACTTAGGGACAACAAACTCAGGGGGAGTTTCTCAAGGACAAACATCTAATCAAGGCAATCATGATCATGAAGCTACATCTTCTAGAGCTAATCTACCTCCCTCAAGGAAATGGACTAAAGATCGTCCCTTTGAACTCATCATAGGTGATGTTTCTTCAAAAGTTCAAACTAGAAGAGCAACTCAAGAGGAATGTCTATATAATAGCTTTCTGTCTCAAGATGAGCCAAAGAAAGTTGAGGATGCACTTCTAGATCCAGATTGGGTTTTAGCTATGCAAGAGGAGCTAAACCAATTTGAGAGAAACAAAGTTTGGAAGCTGGTGCCCAGGCCTAAAAACAGGAGTGTTATAGGCACAAAATGGGTATTCAGAAACAAGATGGATGAAAATGGCATAGTCACAAGGAACAAAGCTAGATTGGTTGCTAAATGCTACTCATAGGAAGAGGGAATTGATTTTGATGAAACTTTTGCTCCTGTTGGAAGACTAGAAGCAATAAGAATTTTCCTAGCCTATGCAGTCCATGCCAATTTTAAGGTCTATCAAATGGATGTGAAGAGTGCTTTTCTAAATGGGGAATTGGAAGAGGAGGTGTATGTGAGTCAACCTCCTGGTTTTGAAGATGATGATTTTCCAGAGTATGTGTACTTTCTCCTCAAAGCACTCTATGGTTTGAAACAAGCACCTAGAGCCTGGTATGACACACTTTCACAGCTCCTCCTTGAGAATCACTTCACTAGAGGTACTGTAGATAAAACTCTTTTTCATAGAATTTTGAATGGCTCTACTATACTTGTTCAAATTTATGTAGATGACATAATTTTTGGGTCTACAGATGAAAAACTTTGTCAAAAGTTTGCCAAGCTTATGCAAAGTAAATATGAAATGAGCATGATGGGAGAATTAACTTATTTCCTTGATCTCCAAGTGAAACAAGTTAATGAAGGCATTTTCATTAGTCAAACAAAGTACATTCATGATTTGTTAAAGAAATTTGACTTAATGGATTGCTCTCCTGCCAAAACTCCCATTCCTACTGCTACTAAACTTGAATTGAATACTAAGGAAAAATCTGTGGACATTTCAAGATACAGAGGCATGGTAGGCTCACTTTTATATTTAACAACTAGCAGACCTGATATTATGTTTGCTACATGTCTATGTGCTAGATTTCAAGCTGATCCTAGGGAATCCCATTTAGTTGCTATTAAAAGAATTTCCAGATATCTCAAAGGAACACCAAACCTTGGCATTTGGTATCCTAGAGAATCTGGCTTTGAACTAATTGGTTATTCAGATGCAGATTATGCAGGATGTAAAATTGACAGGAAAAGCACAACTGGCACCTGTCAATTCTAGAAAATAAGCTTGTGTCATGGTTCAGCAAGAAACAAAACTCAGTTTCTACCTCCACAGCTGAGGCTGAGTATATTGTAGCTGGAAGTTGTTGTGCACAGATTTTATGGATGAAAAATCAACTACTTGATTATGGATTGAGGGTTGAGAAAATTCCTATTTTTCTGTGACAACACTAGTGCCATTGCCATTACTGAGAATCCAGTGCAACATTCAAGGACCAAGCACATTGACATCAAGTACCATTTCATTACAGAACATGTTATGAATGGTACTGTGGAGTTACATTTTGTTCCAAGTGAACAACAACTTGCAGACATCTTTACCAAGCCACTTGATGAATCAACATTATCAAGATTAGTAAGTGATCTAGGTATGCTAAATTTCTCTTAATCATTTATGAAATTTTTGCAAGTTAAAAGTTGCATCCAGAAATCTGCTATGATTTTTCTGTGAATTAATTCTCTCAGAAAAGGTGAAATTGTGTCTAAGTCAAAATTACTATGTCAACGGTTGTCTTAATCCGTTGCCAGTCTTAGCATTTTTCTGGGTGTTCCGTTGACAGCTCTTTTATGTCAACGGAATGCAGCTTTATCAACGGAATAGACTGGACCTTAAACGCCCAATTCTAATCCGTTGATATAGCGCTGTTAATCTAAACCGTTGATTTCCACGCCTTTTTACCACGATCTATACATACACCCCTATAAGTATAAATCATGGTCATGTTTTAATTGTAACGGTTAAATTTTGAGCCAATCCAGTAATTTACAATTATTATTGGACTTAATTTTCGAGAAATTTTGGGGGAGTATTTAAGCAATTTTGCTTTCTTTAATATATTTTACCTTACTCTCAAAATTTCCTAAGGCTTTCTTACTTCTTCTCTCTCAAAGCAAAACTCATTTCGAACTCAATTCAAACTCAACAATAGCACCAATAGTGAAACTCATGTCTGCTGGAGGGTTCATCTATGAGAAGAACAACTCAATTCCGTTTGTTGACAAAGAGAGCTCGAACGAAATCTTTCACAAGATGAAGGATTTCATGGTGAATTGCAAACTGAGCTATGCTATGTTTCACTCCACTCCTCTCTACCATGAAATCATTGAGGAGATTTGGACCTCCTGTGAATTCAGTGAAACAGACTACACACTGCAATTCACACTTCAAGGTAAAGAGTATACTGTTAATTCTGATGTTATGCAAGCATGTCTTCACATTCCTGAGAATAACTGCTTAGCTTTGCCCACACATGCTGAAATGGTTAACATGCTTAATTCTATTAATTACTCTTTATCAACTGCTAATTTGGGTAAGATAATTAGGAGAGGTTTGGTAAAAGAGTATAGTTACTTAGCAGATGCTTTCGTTAAAGTGTTTTCTGGAAAAATTAGTAACTTTGATGCTTTAAGTAACTCTATTCTGATTCTATTTACCATGTTGCTCATTGATAAATATTATAATTTTAGCACCCAACTTATGTATGAACTTGGTGCTAAGTTGGGTGACAAGACAAATAGGAAGAATAATGTTTATTATGCTAGATTTCTAATGATGTTGGCTAACCATGTTAGTCCAACACCATTGGTTATCTCTAACCCAAATTCCAGGTTTGATTGTTTTGTTCAAGAAAAGAGGGTACTGATAGACATTCTGAGGCTCAATCACAATGGTGATGTCCCAGTGGTGTACTTGTAACGCCCCCAAATCCGGGGTCAAAGGATTTGGTCGTCACACTGCACTCTTAATCCAAACAACCTGTTCAATATAAAATCAACACAATAATAATAATATCTGTGACCCCAACTCTACCAAGAATCTTTAAAGGTTATAGTGCTAGAAACAAGAATCCAAAATTTCATTACAACAATCTTTCTTCTTTACAACCATTCTCTTTACATAAATTCTAATACACCAGTATAACTTCGATAAGAAGTATACCAGGCAACTAACTTTACACAATATAATATATATTCAATAGAAAACATCTATATGCAAAACCTCTCACTAGCTCCAATGCTCTGGATCAAAACGTCTTTACGCTAATATCTTTCCCCATCTCTTATCAGCTATGCGGACAACTCTCGCCAATACACCTTCTTTCTGGCAGGCTAAAATATATATAAATAAAACAAGTATGAGCGAATGAATTGCTCAGTAAGCGCATTATTAAATATAATACGAAAGGTTTCCAAAATAAACTTTGGATTTTCAAATAAACAAGCCTTTGGCTTAAACATTTGTAATCTCTAATATTTTCAAAACAAGTTTGGTAATTTACCACAATTTCTCATTCTTCTTCTCTCAATTGAATAGTTTAAAACACAAAAAGATTTGTATTGGTCGTTACGTCGACCGAATCAACAATATCTACAATAGTAAGTAGAAAATATGAAATAAATATAACTCATACGTCTTCAAGACCATAGTTTGTACAAAAATACTAATTTTGAAGATAACAGGTCTATTCATAACATTCTCTGAAACCAACAACTCTGGAAGGGTAGAATAATCAAGGAGTAAGAATGAGCCATCACGCTCGGTCAAGAAATAAAGAACGCACTTCAAGACTTTAATATAGTACCGACTGGGTATGCAGTATGAATAAAACTCATCAAGATAGATATCTCACGACTGCCAATGGAATCACGGAAGTGGATTTCGACTATTTGGAATCCAAATGAATTAAGAGTAAGTGATTTCAGCAAGATTGAAACCACCATTTATTAATCAACAACCAACAATTTTACGCACCGAATAAACCTGAATATCAGGTCATAACTCACAAGTACAAAACATATGTATGTAACTCATCCCATAAATAAGAATTAATATTCGAATTGGATTTTTAACATTTATCAAATCAAAGGTTGTGCTGCTGGCCAGCCACGCATCAACCCCGGACTTGCTTATAGCAAAGTCCTCTACTGGATCCTAGGCCAATCTGGGCCTTAATTTATTCCGACCATAAATATGGCCCGACCAATTACTGGTCCCATTTAAAAACATTCCAATCCTATATTATATATATATACGTCAGGTGTCAGAACAATTGACAACCTTCCTTCGACAATCAGGTGTCGGAAGAATCGACAACCTAATACAACAATTGCTGGAAAACTCACGTTCCAGGAAACAGTTCAATTATGAAGAATCCATTAAGGAATAACAATATAATCTAGTATCGACGAGAGCGACACAATATGGGGAGGTGCATATGAAAAGTGACATTATAATAAGCATCGACGAGTTCAATGTAACAACTGGGATATAATGAAGAATAAACAATGACATGCTCAACAAGATTTAGTATGATATGAAACAGGCATTATGATATCAACAGAATTTGTAACAACTCAATATAGAATAGGGTTCAAAGAACAGGCTCTAGATGGCCTCAACAGTTCAAATTATCACATCATGGAAGAATTAGTTAAGATTCAACAATCTGGTAAGTGACAAGAAAGTCAAGTTCAAGTTTAAGAAAAATTCAGGGTGAAGTTTATAAATGAAGAAAACAAGGGTTTATTAACTTCTGACAGAAATAGTTCAAGTCCTTCGAACATATACTTATAATAGATAAGCCTCGTATTTGAAGGAAGTAAACTAAATCATGCACAGCATAAATGAATTCGAATCAGGGAATGGATCAGATGATCGCATTAACAAGAAATGATAATAATACTTGCAAGGGTGCAGGATGGAAAAATGGAATACTTGTAGAACAAGTACCACAACTTCGGAATTTAAAATAACATTTTCAACATAGGGTTCACAAGTTCCCACTCATCTAGGGTTGGCAATATTCCAACCTAATGTTTTAAAATCATGTCTTTTAAAAGAAAGCCTTAGTATATGGCCCATAATTATCTCTTCAAACTTTTCAATATAATAAGTATATCTTTCCAATCAATATGAAAATATGAATCTAAACTCAAAAGGTATAAAAGAGTACTCGTCAATTTACGAGATTAAATAACATACTTACAATTCAATGCAAAGAAATCAACATTTGAAAATTCAGTAATAAGCATTCAACATGCATACTAATAATTCAAGATAATATCCCTTAATTAATAAGCAAGGGTATAAACACTTGCCTCTGGTCCTTAGCTATTTCGTAACGCTGGAACAATACGATTCCCTCCTTATCCTGTCTTATCGCACGATTCTCTACTCCCGTCCTTCTTTGCTTTAACGCTCTTGCGAATACCACTAGTCTGCTTCTACCATTTCGAATCCATTTGCCAGCCTCGATAGTCAAACATGAGACGGTACTTAGTCTTCAACGTATGATTTCACATTCCATAAACGATTGTAACTTAACTTCGATAATCTGATTCGTCTCGTCCAATAGCCTCTGTTGCACAGACAACCACATTTCAATTGATAGAATGATCACAACTAACTATACAAGTAATCCTCGTAACTCACTTGACGAAACTCCCCATACTATAAAAGTCAACATCTAAGTCAACGGCCTCGTAAATCTCACTTTCTAACATAACCGACAAATTTCTATCCCAACTACCCCTCGTGATGATATTAGACACGACCAAATACTCAAACAAGTCTCAACACAATTTATTCGCATGCATGACTCAACAATAGATAATTCACATTATTCACATAACATATTTAAACAAGTAACCGGTTACGTATCGGACGCCCGGTCTAATTTACGATATTTAAAACTCAGACACTAGCCCTAGTACGGGCATATACGGACTATAAAACACATTACACAACTCATACAAACCATATAGCACCTATAACCATTTTTAAAACATCACACGAAGCTTATTTGAATTTAAATAAGCCACAAACAATTTTTAAATCAAAAATCGGATTTTTAAATCCAATATAAGTATTTTAAATGCAATTAAATCAATTAATAAAATTAATTGACACTCTTTAAATGCTCAAACTATTTTTAAATAAATGAACCAAGCTAGAAAATAATTAAACTTAATTTTAATTAATTAAATCTAATTAATAATTAATTATTAAGAATTAACTGATTAAAAGAATTAATCAATTAATTAAATAAATTAATTATTAATCAAAAATAATTAAAATAATTAAATTTAATCAATTTTCGAATTTAAATAAATATTTATGAATTTATAAAATTTTCGGAATAATAAAAATGTATTTTTAAATCAAAGATATGATTTTTAGAATTATGAAACTATTTTTGAATTATTTTTAAAATAAAAACCGAGAAACACTATTCAGAAAATGGAATTAGGGTTTTCTGGATCGAAACCGGGTCGGGTAGGTTTTGAAAACGGGTCGCCAAGAACGGATATGGGTCGCCAAGAACAACCCGCCGCCGGCGGAGTTCCGGCAACCCAATTCCAGATTCCGACAGCCACAAACACACTGCAACCTTGCCAAAAACACGGGGTTACGATCCCCAACAGTTAGTTAACACCGAACGACACAAAAACGAACCAAAACAACTCAGAAAACTCCCCCCCGCCGGCGAGCCGCCGCTTTCCGGCCACCACAAAACGGCTATCAAACTCAACGTTGTTTATACAGTTAGATTCCTTGTTCCCCGATCTATTCAATGGTAGTAACGAAATCAAGAACCAATCATTAATAAAGAAAACCGGCCAAAAGCTCAAGAACTCCGGTGACTTATATAATTTCCGATCTAGTCGATTTACAGCTTTAAAAATTGCACAAAAATCATCAACAAACTCCTTACAACATACACAGTCTAATTATACAACCAATTAACAAGAACAACGAAGATTAAAGATTCCCCCAATTTAAATGTAAAAATTCGAAAATAAATAAATAATTAAAAATAAGAAAAACTCAGAAATCATACCCACATGAATTTTGATGATGGATTTAGGTAGAGGATGATGAGAGATTCATTTTGGTTACAAGAACATCGAAATCGGATTCCGATAACGCCTTCAAAATTGAGTTTGATTCTCAAGAACACGAAGAACACGTTTCAGGGGTTTTTAGATTTTTAACTGTAATTAAGCTTTATTATACGCAAAACAAAGTACGATTTGCCTTTTTATACTAAACGGAAAATAATACCCCAAACGACATTTTTGGATCGATACTGATCCGATAGATCGCTTTAAATACAATTTAACAGAATATATGCTTTAAACCTTTAATAAAGCAGAATACACGTTTCACGAGACGATAAGCATCCATAAAGTACGGATAACTACAAGTATCGTTTAATTCAAAATATACGAACCAAAATACCTCCATTGCGAATATTTTCGAATACTTCCCACTTTAACGAATGAAATATTGGTACGAACGATATACCAATTTCCCGAATAATTTGGGAACGATCCAAATTTTCTTTTCAATAATTAAAATAAAATAAAATAGTATAACATCCTTTTCAAACTAATTTCAAATTCCCCACACATTTCACATAGCACCACAATATCACATATTCAATCATTTAACGAATAACTTAGCACGTTTAAACAGATAAATCATTTAATAACTCTTAATATGAAATTAAAATTTCATTTCACATCATATAATAACACGTAATTTTCCCGGAGCTTACATCCTTCCCCCCTTAACAGGATTCTGTCCTCAGAATCAGCTTACGCAAACACAGGTGGATATTTTCCAACATCTCATTCTCAAATTCCTAGGTTGACTCTTCAACCTTAGGATTTCTCCTCATACTCATACTAATTCGACTCCTCTATTACTCATCACTCTCTCATACTGACTCAATATCTCAATTGGTTACTCAACATAGAACAATTTAACTAAATCTCTATAGGTTCGTATTTTATGAAATACACTATGAATACACCACTCATGGAGTGGTACGCAAACTTATACGCAACTTTCCTAACACGCAGTAAACCGACATAAGGTAGCAATTCAAAATTGTCATAATAACTGTTGTCGTAAGAAAATCTAATCAACGGTAAATGGTCCTTCCAATTACCTTAAAAATTTAGTACACAACCATAGTATGTCTGAATTATTTAATTAAGTCGCGGATCTCTGTCAAATACATTTGAACCCGTCATTCCATGCCGTACTATTACCTCATTCAAATAGCTAGAGATGAACCAATTCATCTAATAAATATCTCTCGTTAATCGGTCAATAATAACTCAAATAACATCATGATTAGCTCTAAGCCTTAGCAATTCTACTACAAAGTCTATCTTAATATGTTTCCACTTCCATTCAGGAATCTCTTTAGTTGTAATCGTCTACTATACCTCTGTTACTCTGTCTTCATTTTCTAGCATCCCAAGCACTTAAATACTCACCAACATTAATATCCTGTTTAAACCTCTTATATATCCTTACATTTCCTTCTTATCCCTTATTCTTCCTCGTTCCCTCCTGTAACTGAATTCCATTTCTTTCTCCATAACTCTTTCCTTTATGTAGCCCTTTCTCTTTAATCAATTCTGGTTGAACCTTTAATTCCGTCATTTCTTCTTATTAATCTCTTGTTATCATAACCTTAAAGCTCTATCCTTTCTAATCCTTGTACCGAAGATATTTACATCTCTGATCTCTTTTTTTTTTCTACTCATACTATCAGCCATCCATATTCTTGGGTCAACTTTATCTACCTCCAATATATTTAACAACTGCTTTCAACGATCACATACCTTCCGTGCCAAACAAATATTCAGTTTAAAACAATCACTCATTACCTCATCCATTGTCTTTAAATCCTTATTAACACCTCTTCGTCTTCTTTTCCTATTTACAATTGGGAGAATATTCCTTATCAACTTGGTGACTTAATCCCATATCTTTAAAATTGTTCTACCTAGTTCCAATAACTTAATTGCTCTCCATCTGATTCCTAAATAAGGCCCACCAAGTGAAACCGGTGGTTTCTTGGTCACGACCAGATAAAGCTAAAGTTCCATTAAAGTGCGTTTCCACGGGGTAGAACCTCCTCAGGGAATATAAGGTTTTCATGAGGCTGATCTTGAGCCGCCATCCAAGCACGAATACCTTCGTTTAAGAGAATATTTTTGGTGTAGAAAGTCTCAAATTCAGGATTCAGAAGATACATTCACAGTAACACTCATGACACCTTTTCCATGGTTCCATCTCATTTCCCAAACAGCTTGATCAACTCGACATTATCTTGATTCTCATTCTATACATCCACATTGGCTAGTAAGATCTACCTTAACTATCGTGAGCAAAAGACTTGCAATCATATCTTACAATCCTGAAATACTCAAAGATCAACTCATTCTCCATTATTAGCCTATCATCAAATCTTAAAAGTTCTTCTCATTGAGACAAAAACCTATTATGTCCATCTTCCACAACACGGGATATCATTAGCACAATTACACATTTTCCCCCAAATTTCCAATCAACTCCTGAATTATCTAACTTCACCTTTCCATATCGTAACGTTAATCGATAGAAAGAGAACAACTGGCTCCGTTATATGTTACTAGTATTCTAATCGCATCGTAATCCGCTTTCGCTCGTGGTATTTCAATCGCAAATTCTTCGTTCATTATGGTAGGGTAAATTTCAGTTCACCCTAATGGCATACCTCCCAGATTATTTGGTATAACAAAAATTCATGATATTTTGAAGTGAAAAGATTCTATATCGTAGCAAATGTCCCACAATTGGGGTTACCAAATCTGTATATTCCAAAGCAAACATTATTGGAAGTGAAGGAATTACTGAGAGACCAATTTGATCACATGAACTCAATGTTGTGTGTCTCTATTAAGACAGTACTAAAGGTAATTAGCCTTCTTGTATTTCACAACACACAAGTGACGGCGTCCCGTCAGACTTCTATCACATAGACAGATAGTCCTTGTGTCCCCTATAAATAGGGTTGTTTACCTCAGTTGAAGTAGAGAAATATGAAAGAAATTTATAGTCGGAATGACAACCAGGGCCTTTCGATAAGAAATCTCAAATACACACCTTGGATTGAAATTGAATAGATTCCAAAGGTGTTATTTCAAAAAAAGAAGAACAACCAGAAAGGAAGTATCAACAAATAGTGTTACATCACAATTAGAGTTATCCACTCCGGAAGAATGAAGGAGTTGGAATTTAAATAACATATTTTTCAACAAGCCTCAAAATTTGAAATAGGCATAACAACAATCTTTGGCGCAATTTAAAACATGATTGATCAAGAGTATCAAATACAAGATCAATAGGTGGAATATATCCATCAACACAGGTTTCTTTTTAAAGGAATGCCAAATATTTCATTAGGATGGGAAGGTATTACCAAGGTCTTCACATATGCCTCCTCCGTCGACTCCTTCGATAGCTCGTTATTCGATTTCAGCCCTTCTTCTCCACGTTATTCGATTTCAGCCCTTCTTTTCCACGTCGCAAGGTTATCAATATCGTACGTCGTCGTCGACTCGTAATAGTCCTTGAAGATTCCGCCTTAGACGTCTACAAATGTAAGAAGTTCTATCCATTTCAGCACAACTATCTCAATCAAATACCTCTATCTCAACTCACTCACCGGTACTATATCCAATAGTCCAACACGAACTCTAAATGAGCTCTGACGTTCCTTATATAACTATATACACTCCCACACACTCTCGTTTCTAGTTTTACTATAACCCTTGCTCTGATACCAACTGTAACGCCCCCAAATCCGGGGTCAAAGGATTTGGTCGTCACACTGCACTCTTAATCCAAACAACCTGTTCAATATAAAATCAACACAATAATAATAATAATATCTGTGACCCCAACTCTACCAAGAATCTTTAAAGGTTATAGTGCTAGAAACAAGAATCCAAAATTTCATTACAACAATCTTTCTTCTTTACAACCATTCTCTTTACATAAATTCTAATACACCAGTATAACTTCGATAAGAAGTATACCAGGCAACTAACTTTACACAATATAATATATATTCAATAGAAAACATCTATATGCAAAACCTCTCACTAGCTCCAATGCTCTGGATCAAAACGTCTTTATGCTAATATCTTTCCCCATCTCTTATCAGCTATGCGGACAACTCTCGCCAATACACCTTCTTTCTGGCAGGCTAAAATATATATAAATAAAACAAGTATGAGCGAATGAATTGCTCAGCAAGCGCATTATTAAATATAATACGAAAGGTTTCCAAAATAAACTTTGGATTTTCAAATAAACAAGCCTTTGGCTTAAACATTTGTAATCTCTAATATTTTCAAAACAAGTTTGGTAATTTACCACAATTTCTCATTCTTCTTCTCTCAATTGAATAGTTTAAAACACAAAAAGATTTATATTGGTCGTTACGGCGACCGAATCAACAATATCTACAATAGTAAGTAGAAAATATGAAATAAATATAACTCATACGTCTTCAAGACCATAGTTTGTACAAAAATACTAATTTTGAAGATAACAGGTCTATTCATAACATTCTCTGAAACCAACAACTCTGGAAGGGTAGAATAATCAAGGAGTAAGAATGAGCCATCACGCTCGGTCAAGAAATAAAGAACGCATTTCAAGACTTTAATATAGTACCGACTGGGTATGCGGTATGAATAAAACTCATCAAGATAGATATCTCACGACTGCCAATGGAATCACGGAAGTGGATTTCGACTATTTGGAATCCAAATGAATTAAGAGTAAGTGATTTCAGCAAGATTGAAACCACCATTTATTAATCAACAACCAACAATTTTACGCAACGAATAAACCTGAATATCAGGTCATAACTCACAAGTACAAAACATATGGATGTAACTCATCCCAGAAATAAGAATTAATATTAGAATTGGATTTTTAACATTTATCAAATCAAAGGTTGTGCTACTGGCCAGCCACGCATCAACCCCGGACTTGCTTATAGCAAAGTCCTCTACTGGATCCTAGGCCAATCTGGGCCTTAATTTATTCCGACCATAAATATGGCCCGACCAATTACTGGTCCCATTTAAAAACATTCCAATCCTATATTATATATATACGTCAGGTGTCAGAACAATTGACAACCTTCCTTCGATAATCAGGTGTCGGAAGAATCGACAACCTAATACAACAATTGCTGAAAAACTCACGTTCCAGGAAACAGTTCAATTATGAAGAATCCATTAAGGAATAACAATATAATCTAGTATCGACGAGATCGACACAATATGGGGAGGTGCATATGAAAAGTGACAATATAATAAGCATCGACGAGTTCGATGTAACAACTGGGATATAATGAAGAATAAACAATGACATGCTCAACAAGATTTAGTCTGATATGAAATAGGCATTATGATATCAACAGAATTTGTAACAACTCAATCTATAGGGTTCAAAGAACAGGCTCTAGATGGCCTCAACAGTTCAAATTATCACATCATGGAAGAATTAGTTAAGATTCAACAATCTGGTAAGTGACAAGAAAGTCAAGCTCAAGTTTAAGAAAAATTCAGGGTGAAGTTTATAAATGAAGAAAACAAGGGTTTATTAACTTCTGACAGAAATAGTTCAAGTCCTTCGAACATATACTTATAATAGATAAGCCTCGTATTTGAAGGAAGTAAACTAAATCATGCACAGCATAAATGAATTCGAATCAGGGAATGGATCAGATGATCGCATTAACAAGAAATGATAATAATACTTGCAAGGGTGCAGGATGGAAAAATGGAATACTTGTAGAACAAGTACCACAACTTCGGAATTTAAAATAACATTTTCAACATAGGGTTCACAAGTTCCCACTCATCTAGGGTTGGCAATATTCCAACCTAATGTTTTAAAATCATGTCTTTTAAAAGAAAGCCTTAGTATACGGCCCATAATTATCTCTTCAAACTTTTCAATATAATAAGTATATCTTTCCAATCAATATGAAAATATGAATCTAAACTCAAAAGGTATAAAAGAGTACTCGTCAATTTACGAGATTAAATAACATACTTGCAATTCAATGCAAAGAAATCAACATTTGAAAATTCAGTAATAAGCATTCAACATGCATACTAATAATTCAAGATAATATCCCTTAATTAATAAGCAAGGGTATAAACACTTGCCTCTGGTCCTTAGCTATTTCGTAACGCTGGAACAATACGATTCCCTCCTTATCCTGTCTTATCGCACGATTCTCTACTCCCGTCCTTCTTTGCTTTAACGCTCTTGCGAATACCACTAGTCTGCTTCTACCATTTCGAATCCATGTGCCAGCCTCGATAGTCAAACATGAGACGGTACTTAGTCTTCAACGTATGATTTCACATTCCATAAACGATTGTAACTTAACTTCGATAATCTGACTCGTCTCGTCCAATAGCCTCTGTTGCACAGACAACCACATTTCAATTGATAGAATGATCACAACTAACTATACAAGTAATCCTCGTAACTCGCTTGATGAAACTCCCCATACTATAAAAGTCAACATCTAAGTCAACGGCCTCGTAAATCTCACTTTCTAACATAACCGACAAATTTCTATCCCAACTACCCCTCGTGATGATATTAGACACGACCAAATACTCAAACAAGTCTCAACACAAGTTATTCGCATGCATGACTCAACAACAGATAATTCACATTATTCACATAACATATTTAAACAAGTAACCGGTTACGTATCGGACGCCCGGTCTAATTTACGATATTTAAAACTCAGACACTAGCCCTAGTACGGGCATATACGGACTATAAAACACATTACACAACTCATACAAACCATATAGCACCTATAACCATTTTTAAAACATCACACGAAGCTTAGTTGAATTTAAATAAGCCACAAACAATTTTTAAATCAAAAATCGGATTTTGAAATCCAATATAAGTATTTTAAATGCAATTAAATCAATTAATAAAATTAATTGACACTCTTTAAATGCTCAAACTATTTTTAAATAAATGAACCAAGCTAGAAAATAATTAAACTTAATTTTAATTAATTAAATCTAATTAATAATTAATTATTAAGAATTAACTGATTAAAAGAATTAATCAATTAATTAAATAAATTAATTATTAATCAAAAATAATTAAAATAATTAAATTTAATCAATTTTCGAATTTAAATAAATATTTATGAATTTATAAAATTTTCGGAATAATAAAAATGTATTTTTAAATCAAAGATATGATTTTTAGAATTATAAAACTATTTTTGAATTATTTTTAAAATAAAAACCCAGAAACACTATTCAGAAAATGGAATTAGGGTTTTCTGGATCGAAACCGGGTCGGGTAGGTTTTGAAAACGGGTCGCCAAGAACGGATATGGGTCGCCAAGAACAACCCGCCGCCGGCGGAGTTCCGGCAACCCAATTCCAGATTCCGACAGCCACAAACACACTGCAACCTTGCCAAAAACACGGGGTTACGATCCCCAACAGTTAGTTAACACCGAACGGCACAAAAACGAACCAAAACAACTCAGAAAACTCCCCCCCGCCGGCGAGCCGCCGCTTTCCGGCCACCACGAAACGGCTATCAAACTCAACGTTGTTTATACAGTTAGATTCCTTGTTCCCCGATCTATTCAATGGTAGTAACGAAATTAAGAACCAATCATTAATAAAGAAAACCGGCCAAAAGCTCAAGAACTCCGGTGACTTATATAATTTCCGATCTAGTCGATTTACAGCTCTAAAAATTGCACAAAAATCATCAACAAACTCCTTACAACATACACAGTCTAATTATACAATCAATTAACAAGAACAACGAAGATTAAAGATTCCCCCAATTTAAATGTAAAAATTCGAAAATAAATAAATAATTAAAAATAAGAAAAACTCAGAAATCATACCCACATGAATTTTGATGATGGATTTAGGTAGAGGATGATGAGAGATTCATTTTGGTTACAAGAACATCGAAATCGGATTCCGATAACGCCTTCAAAATTGAGTTTGATTCTCAAGAACACGAAGAACACGTTTCAGGGTTTTTAGATTTTTAACTGTAATTAAGCTTTATTATACGCAAAACAAAGTACGATTTGCCTTTTTATACTAAACGGAAAATAATACCCCAAACGACATTTTTGGATCGATACTGATCCGATAGATCGCTTTAAATACAATTTAACAGAATATATGCTTTAAACCTTTAATAAAGCAGAATACACGTTTCACGAGACGATAAGCATCCATAAAGTACGGATAACTACAAGTATCGTTTAATTCAAAATATACGAACCAAAATACCTCCATTACGAATATTTTCGAATACTTCCCACTTTAACGAATGAAATATTGGTACGAACGATATACCAATTTCCCGAATAATTTGGGAACGATCCAAATTTTCTTTTCAATAATTAAAATAAAATAAAATAGTATAACATCCTTTTCAAACTAATTTCAAATTCCCCACACATTTCACATAGCACCACAATATCACATATTCAATCATTTAACGAATAACTTAGCACGTTTAAACAGATAAATCATTTAATAACTCTTAATATGAAATTAAAATTTCATTTCACATCATATAATAACACGTAATTTTCCCGGATCTTACAGTACTTGCCAGTTATTGAGGTAACAACTTCTCACTCTTCTAATTTAAATGTTACTTCAATCTCTACTTCTGTAACCACTGTTGTTGCAATGAAGTCTGTAGCTGTGACCCAACAGGCTCCTGCCCCTGCAACTAGACCAAAATCCAAGAAGTCTAAATCTACCAAGCCAACCTCAGGTGCTTCTCAAAAGGCACCTGTTGTAAAATCCACTACACAGCCTAAGGGGAGTGAAGCAGGTGTGGTGAGTGGTGAGGGAAGGGGTGAACATCAAAGAAACCCCAAGGATAAGGTGGGAGAGGTGAGTGTTGCCCAGCCTAGCCCCATTGTGTCTTCCCAACAAGGCACAATGAGTAAAATGGATATTAGCTCAAGTCTAACTACATCCTCTCAAAAGGATGTAGTTATTGAAACAAGCTCTCCTCCAAGAGCACACATGAAAAGGGTAAGGGACACATCTAGCCCCCAAACAGCTATTTCCCAATACCAAAGAAGGGTAAAACAAAAATTCCTGGTCACACAGGGTGCACACACACTGGAAGAAACCCTTCCAATTTCTCAAATTCAGTTTGATGTAGCCCCAATTATTACTCTGGGGTTACAGTCCCACTCCCTCAATATTAATATTGAGACAATTCCACAAAATTCTCCTACACACTCATTAGATGTGGATATGATCCATTCATCTATTCCTGATTCTCCATCTCTTTTCTTGGAGAAGCCCCACTCTGAAATTGGTGGTCATCACTTATTAAGTGATTTTTTGGGCCACCAATCATCTTTTTCTGAAACTGCAAGAGGATCTGTGGAACCATCTGTAAAATCAATCACCACAGATTCTACTGTCATTTCAATTTCTCAAACTCCTTTATTGACTTCATCAACGGAATTCTCTCTTCCGTTGACAAATGTTTCTCCATTAACGGAATCCATTCCGTTGATAGTTCAAACTACCATTCCGTTGATAGTTCAATTTGCACCTCTTATTGAAAATCCAGTTGTTCCCACAACTAGTGCAGATGAACTAGTGGTAGTTGAAACACTTTTAGGATTGAGAGGGAGTGAAACTGAGAGGCTGGCTTGCAGCCAGGAAAAAGGAGAGGTTGAGAGTGAGAGGCTGGCTATTTCTTCCAGCCAGGCAAAAGGAGAGACTGGGAGTTCCACCTTAGTAGGTGAAGGTGAGGGTGTGAGAGGTGTGAGCCATGGGGAGCCCATGATGCAAGAAAATAGTGGAGAGAGAGAAGGGACTACAGGCACTCTAAGGAAGGATACAGCCATTGCTAGTGAGTTAATGGAGGTTAGTGAGGGAGAAAGAGAATTGTCTTTCCAAGAGCATTATCAACAGACTCTGGATAGCATTTCTCTGGATCCTGAAACCTTTACTCACCCTGTGCCAGCCTATCAAATCATGGCTCAACAGGGCAGTGTGGAGGCAGAGAGGTCACTCAATATAATTCATACAACTGCATCCATGATGAGAGCTAAGGATGCACTTGCCAATCTGTCTCCAGGAGCTGCTGAAAGTGGTGATTTTAATGGATCTTCAAGTGATGATGACAGTCTTGATACTGATCTACAGGTGGCTACTACTACACAGACTGGGACTTCTATTGTGCCTCCTAAGCCAAGATGGCTTTATCAAGACTCACTTGGATATCATGGTTTAGATACTGCAATCACAAGGCAGTATAATGAAGCTTATTTGGCTCATGAGTCTGCACCTGACAATGAGAAGAAATTCTACAAGGCAATCATGGACTCTCTAGAAATCCAGAGGCTCCAGATGCTTCAGACAAGGATTGAGGCCAGGGAGATCAAGGACACCATTGCCAACTTAAAGGACTCCACAGATAGGAGGCTTGATGAAAAACACCCACTTCTCACTGTTACCAAGATGAACAAATTCTTCAATAAGGATCATGAGGTGGCAACTACTTTAAAAACCCTTACTACTAGGGTGGACAAAGTGGAAGCCACATTAACTCATATGCAGCAGGAACAGGAGAAGCAGACTCAGCTATTGACACAGCTAGTGGCAGCTCAGGGTCTCCCTCTCATCACTCTTGATGATAACAAAAAGGGGGAGAAAGAGCTTGATATTCAAGTCACGAAAGTTATGGTCCCAACCATTTCTTTACCAAAGGAGCCACTAGCTATGGGGGAGTCTATCAAAGGAAAAATGGATGGCATTGACCTGATCCAACGTGCATCTATGAGACTACAACTTGCAGAACAAATAAAAGAGCAAATGAAGGATATAGATGCACGGGCTAAGAAGATAGCTGAAAATGCAAGAAACAGACATCCATCAACGGATCAAGCTACTTCTACATCAACGGATCTCAGAATTACAGTGTCAACGGATGAGCTCATTCCTTCATCAACGAATGCCATGGTCTTAGTGTCAACGGATATGGAGCCACAGCTTAAATCCTCATATGATCTAAAGCCTCTTCTACATGGAGTGATTCCTGGTCCAAGGAAAGAAAAGGGACAAACTTCATGTATTAGAGATGTGGACCCAACTACTCTTCAAGAATGCTTATCTCCAAGATCCCCAGCTAAACCAAATGGCAAGAACATTGCTAGAATATTCTATCCTCCTCCATTTCCAGATGAGCTCAAGGTTCTGGGTAAACTCATTACAAAATGCAAGGAAAGCAATGAACCTGAAACAAGGAATCAAAGAGCAATAGTCTACAGGAATGGGCAAGAGATTTGTGTTTGGGCTGGTCACCCATACTTTGCTGAAGCTAAAGCAGAAGAATCGGCTAGGGCAGACATGCAAGCTCTTGTAGTTGCCCAAGCTCTAGATGAAGAAGAAAGGGCTAGAGCTGAAGCTAAGCAAGCAAAGAGGAAAAGAAAAAGTACAAGGCAATCCAAAACAAGAGCTAAAAGAAACTTGGCTTTTGATGAGGATGACTCTCAAGGTACTGCTACAGATGCACCTACAACATCTGTGCCTTTAACGTTTCCTAATGTAGAGTTTGGAGGAAGATTAGCTTGTGATCCTGAACATCCAGTCAACTTTCATGATCAACCAATTGAGCCAAAGGAGGAGCCATTTGAGTTTGATGAAGCTAACTTTCCCAAATTTCTATTTGAGATGGAATCAAAGAAGAAATCAAAGCAGAGGGCTTCTAAGGCTAAGCCAGTTTTTGTAAGGAGGCCACAGGTTGAAAAACCACCAACAAACCCAGAGGACTTCATCTACATTGCTGATATAAGGGAGGAGTCAGACTTAAACCTATATCTTGATGACTTGGTGGAAGTGAGAGGAATAGCAGCCACTCATAAACTACCAGAGAGATTAGTATTTGTGTACAAGGGTGGAAGGTAAAATATCTGGCCTCTACACAGAATTCTAGGAGAGGATTATCAGACATTGCTGGTGGTGTTCAAATGCTTAAAGAAAGATTTTGGGTTCACCAAAACTGCCAAGTCTGAGGTTGTCTCCAAGATTTGTCAAATCAAAGCTAGCTGGAACAAGCCTGATGCACTTCCCAGAGTTTTAAAGGTCCCTCAATCAGGAAAGAAAATTCATCTCCAACCCTTCTGGATGATGGAATTCAGAGACAAGGACAACTGTAGAAGATTCTTCAGAATGGAGGACCAAATGGAAAAGGCATCCAATGAAACTCTGAGATTTATGCAATCCAAGTTGGATGAACAAGATGAAGAGGAGAAGATTTTCTACAGGAGGCTCCAAGCTCAAATTGAGGAGAACAATGCCAAGAAGGGGAAGAAAACAAGGCCACAGAGACAAAGATGGTAAATCTGCTCAGTCTAGAGGAGCAACTCTGTGCACCTGTGTTGTAAGAATTTCTAATTTGTTTTCAATAAATTTCAAAATATCATGAAGCTCAATACAATTTCTACTTTTGTAATTTGTAATTTGTTTAAGTGTTTTTGTTATCATCAAGGCTCTTGATTTATGGTTGTTATTCTATCAGTCATAAATTGGGGGAGATTGTTAGGAATATGTTGTTCTTGATGATAATTATAAAAACACTTAGTAGATTTTGTGTTAAGTCAATTTTGTAACTGTCAACGGAATGGTATGCTTTGCAGCTTCCGTTGACAGGTAGCTCCTCAACGGAATGAGTTATGTAGCAATTACACTGTACAATACTTCACTAGTTGATAGGCAATTGTTGTTGGTATTAGATAGGTTTTCTAAGTCATGTTGACTAAGTACTAGATAGGCAAAATAGGTTGGTTAATTGTAAATATAATGTGCCTTGTAATTTTGCCTAAGTGAAGACATGTCAGCGGAATGGAGATTACACTATCAACGGATTGAAGAATATACCATCAACGGATTGAAGAATAAAGTTATCAACGGAATACATCTCACTACTATCAATGGATTACTATCACTTTTCTGAACAGTTGACAAAGTGATAGTGACAGTTTTCTGACAGATCAAAAGGTGATGTAGAAGTGTACTTTGCGTTGGAAGGCATCAAAATGGTCACTGGGAATGAGGAAACATTCCATTTACCAATTAAGTTCTTTAGTGGGATCATAATAAGCATGAAGACAAAAGACAAAGATCTCCAAGGATCATTGGACAAAAGGAATGAAAAGCAAGATGTTGGCGGTTACCCTTAGTACTTTTTAGTGTAGCCAAAAATAGCATTGTAAACTTGGGATATATAACCAAGTGTAGCAGTTCATTTAATTGTAGAGAAGTGAGATAGAATAGTTTTGTATTAGCTTTCTTTGAAGAGCACTCTCACTCTACATTTGTAACTGAGCAGTTGTGCTACATTTGTAACACAGATTATTCCCGAAATAAAAATATCTCAGTTGGATCCTCAAAACATCCAACTGAAATTTTGTATTTGCTTGTGTGATTTTTATTTTCTCTGTCAAGTTATTTAAAGTTGTTTTAAGTTTAAAAATTATCTAGAATTGTATTCAACCCCCCCCCCCCCCTTCTACAATTCTGTTAGGTCATTTGGGATTAACAAAATTTTAGGACAATATTAAGATGGTAATTTGACTTAAGAAAAAAGTTTAGCAGAATATAAAGTAATTAATATTTCCATTACTAAAGATTTAAAAGCCAATTTAGATATTTTCTACTCAAATCGTCTTCTTTATTATTTTCCTAGATTAAAAAATATTAAATAAAACTTAGTAAATAAATTGGACTCGTGGAATAAGTTTAGGAGAATATTAATATAATATACTTAGTTTCCTCCATTTGAAGATAATAGAAAGGAATTAGTAAATAAAATGGATTTGAAAGTTTAGGAAAATATTTACATAACATATTTAACTTCCTTCATTGAAAGATATTATTAAACAAAGGGATAATTATCAAAGTCATCACTCATTTGGCTCAAATGTATCAAATTAGTCACTCATTTCAAAATTGACTCAATTAGGTAACTAATTGGAAACTATATTTATAGAAGTATAGATCGAAGCGTTTTGAGAAGCGCCACATCCCTGCCCTCGTCTTCTCCTTTCTTTCTATAAGTATATTGATTGGATCAATAGAGAGCGTTTATGAGAATATTAACATACTATATTGTTGGGCCGCGCAATACCTGTTAACTCCACATTAGTATGATATTGTCCGCTCTGGGCCGTGGCCAAGCCCGCACGGATTTGTTTTTGGGCTCCTCTCAAAAAGGCCTCAAACTAATGGAGTTGTTTTTGGCTGCTTATATTCAAGATAATTCTTCTTTATCTTATCGATGTGAGACTTGGGTTGACACCCACTCTACAATCTCCCCTCAATCCAAGAACCACTGTAATAACCCGAATTTTTGGTAAAATTAAAACTTTTCTTATTATGATTAAGTGCATCAGTGAATAGTGAATTTGGTGGATGAATAGTGATTTTGAGGGTTAAGAAAAATTTTCATGCCACCTATGTACGAGACGTAGTGTGGATATTCCGAAGTCATATTAGTGATCTACGAAGTAAATAAGTGTATGTAAAGATGATCGGAATTCAGAAAATCCAAACTTTATTGTTATGGAATATTTGACCGGGCAGTGAAGAGCATATCGATGAGATCAAGAGAGTGATTTATTTAAATTTAGAATCCAAGGATTTTATATTTTATTATTTTATTAAAGTCGATTTAAGGATTCGATTGTTAGGACGAATAGTGAATGGTTACTATTCACTGCGAGAATCGCGTAGAGTTTTATTCGCTCTTTTTAGGAAATATTTTCGAATCGTTTCAAGAGGAACAAAAACAAGGATGAATAGTAACATTGATGAATAGTGCTCCAAGGTGAATAGTAAAATTTTATAGTCTCCGATTGATCCTATATTTCAGCGGAAGTTCAGGAATAATAAACGGTTACTAATCGCGTAGTCAGAAATCGCAAACGAAAACGAGAATCGAAAATCCGTTCGAAGGAGCAACCTTGGACGTATTATAACTTAGGAAATAAAGAAGAATATATGTATTAAAAGAAAAAGAATGGGTGGAAGAATTGTGTGGAAGAAGCTTTGTAACTTAGCAAACTTGAGGGACGGACTAGCTTGCAAATTTGGTAAACTAAACACATCACCTTTTTAACCACTCATCTACCCCACTTTTCTCACAAAAGTAGAAGGCTCTCCCACCCATTTTCTTCAAGAAAAACCGTGGCTAAGGAAGAAGAAGAAGAGGAAGCAAAACTCCATGGATTCTTGGTCGTTTCTCGAGTTCTTATGCTTAAAAGAAAGATAGAATCAAACTTGTTCTTTTAAAGGTAACATCTCCAACACCCACCATCTCTAGCATGCTCATTTCTTAAGTTAAAGAAGATGATGAATAGTGTTTTTCAAGAAAAAATTGCTTATAATTGAAAGATGAAAGTGTTTATGCTTAGTATATGTTATGCTTAGTTGTTTTAATTATAAGGATGAATTGTTGGTGGAGTTTGGAGGATGGGTTATGAATTTGTTTTGAATATTCATGGATGATTTGACTGAGATGAGGGAGTATAAGGTGGATGGTGAGTTTGGGATTGATTGGTATTGATTAGGTTGTGTTTTGAAAATGGAAAATGTTAAGTTTTAAGTCGACGTAATGCCCGATTTTGGGTAACGCTAAACACTGCCTAGAATCCGAAAACCTAACTGCCCCTTTTGGTTTAGTGATGAACATGAGTGTGTAGATCTTTGTTTCTAGTTTACGTGGGCGCAAGAATCATGTCAAAAGAGTTTACGGTTTATGCGATATGACCATTTTAGTGAAAGTGGTTCAAGGAATGAGATTGCATAAATGTACCAACTTTGTGGCTATGTTTGAGACCCTTAATAGTTGTTTTAAAATATGAAATTTTGTATTGAAGTGCCAAGGTCAGTTACGAAAGTTTGTACGAAGTTTTCGAGTCCAAAAGATTATTTTTCGATTTTATAAAAAATGTGTTAGCCGAGGTTGCGCAAGTGAAAACCACTAAGAACATGACTTAGAAACCAATGTTGTAAATGGTTAAGTATAACTTGTATTCGAGAATCGATTTCGGACTAAACCTACGACTTAAGTAATTGTTGATTAACATGGACTTAGTATGAGCCTATAACGAGCTAGTAATGCCTTGGTTGTGTTTCGCTTACGTGTTTAAGCATTGAGTACAAGTGGATTATTCAGGGGATTAATCGTGCGTTTTCTTTGACTTTGTCTAGATTGTCCGACATCGTCGCGAACTCCTATCACTTCTCGAGCATCAGGCAAGTTTCTAAATCTATACTTTGAAGTATTGACTATATAATACTGCTTTTGCCATGTATAAAATTGGACAGTTTTGCGATATATCTTATTTCTTGTTGAAATAGATTTGACCTTTGGATTATATAAAATCTTTTGAGTTAAGTAGTTATGAACCGGTTTACCTGGTAGCTCTAAATATAAGAGCATATTCTGTTGCCCAGTAATAATCTATTGTAGAAGGGGGGTTGAATACAATAGTATAAGATAATCGACTTCTTAATGTATATATCACAAATATGAAAGAAAAATAACATCTTTATTAAATCTGATATAAAACTGTTACAAACTCTCTCAAGAAATTCTGATGTTCTTGAGAGCTGCTAGCTTACAAAAACTCTCTCAAGAAATTCTATGTTCTTAAGAGCTTCTATCTTGATTCATTCCGAACCAAAACCAAAACTGTGTTTATATACTACACAGCTTCTCTATCAATGATAAGTCCTAATCAATTACAAAGATTGAAACCTATCCATAATTGATAGCTACATTCTACAGACCAGGAACCGACAGAATAAACTTCCATGTTTAACTAGACTCCAAATATAACTCGAAGTAGGAATCCTGATCAGCTTCCCGTCCTGATGATCAATCCTGATCCCAGTCCTGATATGTATCTTGATCATGACGACCATGTAAACTCTCTCAAGAAATTCTGATGTTCTTGAGAGCTGCTAGCTTACAAAAACTCTCTCAAGAAATTCTATGTTCTTAAGAGCTTCTATCTTGATTCATTCCGAACCAAAACCAAAACTTTGTTTATATACTACACAGCTTCTCTATCAATGATAAGTCCTAATCAATTACAAAGATTGAAACCTATCCATAATTGATAGCTACATTCTACAAACCAGGAACCGACAGAATAAACTTCCATGTTTAACTAGACTCCAAATATAACTCGAAGTAGGAATCCTGATCAGCTTCCAGTCCTGATGATCAATCCTGATATGTATCTTGATCATGACGACCATGTAATCCTGATGACGTCAGCAATCCTGATCAGTTGAGTCTAGCTCCTGACGATCATTGAATTCTGATCTAACATATTCATTGTTTTCGACTCTAAATCGGGAGTCGGTATTTTGAGATATGTAGATAGCCGTGGAAACCCGGAGGGATTCCATCGACAGAATACTATGTATTTTGAGGATTGTTATTCGAGTATGATATCATTCGAGGAATGATATTTGCTTACTATATCTTTCAAGGAATGTTATTTGAGTATTATCTCAGTCGACAAATACTATTTGAATACTATTTCAGTTATATATGCTAATGGAAGGCATAACTGTTTTCGAAAGTATATTGTGATACTTGCTTTATGATTTGATTATGGGCTTCTAAGCTAGATATGGGATATTAGTTAGAAGCCAGTTTTTTTTATAAATGCCCTAGGTAAAGGGCGTATGATTTTATTCTGTAGACCGGAAGTAGTTATATTTTCGGTATATGCTAAAGATTATTTTTCCGATAAAGATATCGGGTATCTGTTATTCGATGATTATTTAATTAATGAATATTATTTTTAAATATTCATTTAAGGCTTATTCATTTAATGAATATTATTTTGAATATTCATTTAATCACTATTTATTTAATGAATATTATTTTTGAATATTCATTCAATCATTATTTATTTAATGAATATTATTTTGAATATTCGTTTAAAGTTTATTTATTTAATAAATATTATTCGATTAGTTATTAAATACTTTTAACACGTTTTAAAATAAGTTATATTATTTAAAGTTTATCCTCGACCTTCAATAATTACGAAGGATATTCTAAGTTGTATTATTAATTATTTTAAATCAAGGAGAGGTTCCCAAAACACTGTTTTTCCATTTAAATCTATCTTTTAAGAGGATTTAAATACTCGCTCAACTACCAAAAATATGGGAAACCTGATTTAAGTGACTGCTACTCATTTTAAACTCTCATCTCAAAACTGTCAGGGGACAGATATTTTCTCTGAGCAATTTAATTGCTGCAAGTCAAATGTTGTGTTACTACCTCAACGATCGAGGATTAAATTAATGGAACAAGTCGATATCCATTAACAAGCAATAGCTTGGGAAATATTGGTAAATTTTCCTTTCCAACTAGATACGACTACTTTGTGGAGTCCTATCAACGAGTAATGTACTTGGGGAAAGGAGGACGAACTTTACGTTTCAGAGTCATGGATTTCATCCGAACTAGGAGCAGTGTAAGAGGTCTAGTCGCGCCGACCCATCAATTTTTATTGGCCCAACCGTTGGCCGGGAGATCCAGAAAGGCGGTAGACAATGTCAGGCTGTCGTGTTCTTCTATCTACATGTAGAAAACATTTTTAGTCGTACGACTTGCTACTGATCATAGTGAGGTTAGGACAACTGGCGCGGTGATTACTCCAGTATTGGTTCATCATCCATTTTGGATAATTCTACAACATGTATTGAAAGGGACTACGGATGACATCCTTGGTACAGGTTTACCGATCATGTTGGCAGGGGGTTTCTGCAACATGTATTGAAAGGGACAAGGATGACACCCGTGGTACATGTTTACCGATCATGTTGGCAGGGGGTTGAAAAGTGTTCAAAAATGAAGTTACAATAAATCCTTGCAACTTCATCTTTTATTTTATGAGTTATGACTCTGATAAAACTTTACTCATATTATATATGCATAAGTGGATTTTGGGTTACGGAAACCTTATATTAATTTTCCTCGTAACTTCATCTTTTATATCATATGACTCTGTGGATACCTTACATAACATGAGTTATGGTAAGGGAGTTGTTTATACTGAATCACCTTATAACTTCATCTTTTAAGTTATATGTTGATATTCTACTTACATAGCAGATATTTTTCGGAAAGGTTATATTGGGTTACTTTGAAACCTCATCTTTTATATTATACTAGAACTTTGTTCATAATATAGCAAAAGTTTGCAGAAATATTATGAAAATGATATTTGAAATACAACAATGGCACTGTTTTTGGAATACATTCCGATAAGGAAATAATTTCAGTATCGAGATATTTTGACAAATTATTGTCTTATACCCGCTTTATTCTGGGTTGAGTTAAAGGCAGGATTATGCCATACTTTTATTACCTTGCTGAGCTATCGCTCACTCTTGCTATTGTTTTATAAATATTATATAGTAGCGAAGTAGGATACCAAGGATTCGGCGCACATCCCTCAGGCGAGTGGTAAGCGCAAGGCAGTCTCATGAGCAGTTTCTAGCAGTGATCCTGGAAGTAGTGTGAACCAGTCAGATCAAGATGGAGCTTTTGGTATTCATCTTATGTATAGATATGAATGGTATGAGAGGGTGGTGAGTATTACAAGGCTAAGTTGGTAATGTACCATTACTTAGGAGTTGTATCAGTAGCAAATTCAAAAGACATTTGGGTATTGTAATAAAGATTATTTATTCCGCAATGGTTGTATTGGTGTCGTTTCTGAGACTCTAACCCATGTGTGTGTGTGAGAGAAATATATTCATTGTGGGGTCATAAGCAGATGAATTGTGTCTATTGTGAGTAAAGAAGGCAAGGCAAGAGGTAAGTGGATCGTGACTACTCTAAATCCCTGACCCCGGATTTGGGGCTGTTACAACCACCAATCTTGTAACTCTTATACCGCCGCCATTCATCTGTTACGCATCTTGCGGGACACGCCGCCCGACCACCTCAGTGTCAGGAAGACTTTCGACACAAGTTGTCCAAGATCTCCGACCGTAGTTCTGGAAAGCCTCCCCACACCACGCAACTTGCAGCCCGCAACCCCAGGATCAATTCTTAACCATCGGCTCTGATACCACTTTTTGGGCCGCGCAATACCCGTTAACTCCACATTAGTATGATATTATCCGCTCTGGGCCGTGGCCAAGCCCGCACGGATTTGTTTTTGGGCTCCTCCCAAAAAGCCTCATACTAATGGAGTTGTTTTTGGCTGCTTATATTCAAGATAATTCTTCTTTATCTTATCGATGTGGGACTTGGGTTGACACCCACTCTACATATATTTAGTTTCCTCCGTTAAAACATAGTAAAAAAGAAATTGATAATTTATCTAATATTATAAAGGCAAGAAATTAAAATTGTATATTTACTTTCCTCCATTAGTAAAAATTTAAAAGGCAATTAAGATATTTTCTAATAAAATAATTTATGAGACTATTAAAATTGTAAAATTAGTTTCATCCATTAGTAAAGATTTTAAAGGCAAGAATATTATAATTGTATATTTAGTTTCCTCCATTAATAAAGATCTTGAAGGCAAGAATATTATAATTGTATATTTAGTTGCTTCCATTAGTAAAGATTTTAAAGTCAATTGAGATATTTTCGAATCTTTAACATTAATTATTCAAAAATTTGAGAAAATTAGAAAAATAGATCGAAGCGATTTGAGAGGTGCCACATCATCGCCTTCGTCTTCTCCTTTATATAAGTACATTGATATTGATTGGATCAATATAGAGTGTTTATGAGAATATTAACATACTATATTTAGTTTCCTTTATTAGAAAATAGTAAAAAAGAAACTGAGAATTTATCTAATATTATAAAGGGAAGAATAATAAAATTGTATATTTATTTTCCTCCATTAGTAAAAATTTAAAATGCAATTAAGATACTTTCTAATAAAATAATTTATAAGACTATTAAAATTGTAAATTTAGTTTCATCCATTAGTAAAGATTTTAAAAGTGAGAATATGAGAATTGTATATTTAGTTTCCTCCATTAATAAATATCTTGAAGAGAAGAATATTATAATTGTATATTTATTTTCCTCAATTAGTAAAAAATTTAAAGTCAATTGAGATATTTTCGAATCTTTAACATTAATTATTCAAAAATTTGAGAAAATTAGAAAAATAGATCGAAGCGATTTGAGAGGTGCCACATCATCGCCTTCGTCTTCTCCTTTATATAAGTACATTGATATTGATTGGATCAATATAGAGTGTTTATGAGAATATTAACATACTATATTTAGTTTCCTTTATTAGAAAATAGTAAAAAAGAAACTGAGAATTTATCTAATATTATAAAGGGAAGAATAATAAAATTGTATATTTATTTTCCTCCATTAGTAAAAATTTAAAATGCAATTAAGATACTTTCTAATAAAATAATTTATAAGACTATTAAAATTGTAAATTTAGTTTCATCCATTAGTAAAGATTTTAAAAGTGAGAATATGAGAATTGTATATTTAGTTTCCTCCATTAATAAAGATCTTGAAGAGAAGAATATTATAATTGTATATTTATTTTCCTCAATTAGTAAAAAATTTAAAGTCAATTGAGATATTTTCGAATCTTTAACATTAATTATTCAAAAATTTGAGAAAATTAGAAAAATAGATCGAAGCGATACGAGAGACGCCACATCACCGCCCTCATCTTCTTCTTTATATAATATAGTATATTGATTTATTACATCATTATACAAAATTGCATGTATTTGTATATTGTTCTTCTTTAATTATGTAATTAGCGTAACAGCCCGTGCAAGGCACGGGCCTGTGTAAATAAGATACAAATTATTTGTTGTTAGAAATACGTTTAAACTTGATCTATTTGTGATAGGTGAGTAATGTGTAAAAATAATTGTTTGAGTTTATTATTTTTGTTGAATCTTGTTGAAAAAGGGTAATAATCACATCAGACAACGATATAGTGTACATTTTGTGAATCACAAATACACCTGATTGAAATTTTGCGAGTTCACGAGAATTAACACGTGTTCAAGTTACACAAAACAACTTTTATAGAAGATATTTTTTTTCTCAGCAAGGGAAATATAGATGTTTATGATCCCCATGTGCTTATGTTGTCCCTTTTTTATGATAAATAGAGTCATGCTGATATGGCTAAACAAAATAATTGTTAGCAGTCCCAGTTATTACAATATGAACGAAATAAAAACTATTAAAGTAGAACGTATACTGAATGCGACTAAATTTTTCAAAATGTTAAAGTAGAACATAAATAAAATTTTCAAAATGTAAGAGCATGTTATATCATGTAACACATTCTCTCACGGTACCTGTGTTCCTGTGTTTGCTTTGTTATTTCGGTAAAATTGTTGTTTCAGTGGTTATACAACCCTTTGTTTGCTCAACTGCAAGTATCACTTCATTAATAAAGATGAATAAGCGCTAACGTATGATCCAAAATTTCAAGTTATTAGCGTCTTTATATGTCTCATATATTGAAATAATTATAAAAAATTATTAATAGTACATGACCTATATAAAGATTATTAATATTCAAGACAAAAAAATAATAATATAATTTCATTTCAAAAGAGCTAGACTTGTTACGTTGTTTGAAGCTTCCTACATACTCTTTCGCTTAAAAATAGCACGTTGGAGGATAATATCATGAGTTTCTCAAAACTTAGCATATGGATAAAAAATTCATTTGCTTCGATACTATGCAATGTAGTGAACTAATGACATTCATGAACATGTTTCTTATTATATTCATAGAACTAACATGTGTCTCATCTTGAGTAGCATAAAGTTCAATATGTATATGCAATCTAATTTAGTGAGGTTTTTCATTTTGGGTTGTTGTCTAATATCATATGATTAGACTATATTAATAACTTGTAAATTGAGATAATATCTTAAATTATAATTTTTTGCTTTATCTTATATTAGTTTTAGTATATGGTATAACTCAATTATTATATATTATTGTTAGCATAAATTTTAAAAACTCATTTTAACTCAAATTTATTTATGTTAAATGCTCCTTTGAAAAATTCATGTATTTTACTTAATATCGTTTAATAAGTTCAGTGTACACATTAAAAATTTCTAAATTAATTATAATATATATACACACACACTCTTTTAAAACTAAAAAATCACTAAAAATTATTGTATGTGCGATAACTTTCAAAATATTAATTCATTGTTCATATATTTAGAATTTCATTCATCAAACTAAATTATATAACGTAATACATTAGTTTTACATAAAACCATTTTCATACTTCATAGTCAATTTATATCTAAAATTGTGTGATGTAATTATACATTATGTTGATTTTATAAATACAACATAAGCCTTTCTTAGATACTATATCTATTTTATTCTTTCAATAATATAATTTTTGCATAAATATGCACGTTAATAAATTCTTATTTTTTATCTGGATTCAATTACATATATGTATAATTTAGAAGTTTGTTTTTTGTAAAGCATAATGTAACATAAGATGTAAAAGAGATAACTACAACTCAACAAAGGACAAGACAGACAATAATATTAACAGAAGCACAGGAATCCAGAATCAAAGAAGAAAAGGTAAACTCAAAAAATCAAAATACGGTATGTATTCTTGAAGTCCGTAAACAGGTCACGGAAAGAAGTTCATGAAAATGTTCAAGCCTCAGTGACAGCAAAAGAAACAAGACTTTCAAGACGACAGAAGTATGTGAATGATTTAGGGTTAAGTACCACAGGATTCCAGTGATTTAATTGAATCAACCAGAACGACAAAGGACTTATCAGCAGCTTAGAATTGAAGACGTATAAGAAGAATTGATTAAGTGTTATTCATCTGTGAACCAGACCAGTTGCACTAGGTGACGGCACTAAGAAAGATCAAGTTGTTTTATCGTCTCAGAAGAAATTGATACAGTCTAAAACTGAAATACCCTAGAGTACAGAAGCTTTTCTAAAATTGGTCAAGTATAAGAAAAGACTTCGATGGTTTTTCTATTTAGAAAACCATCGAATGAGTTTAAAGAAAACAATTAGAATTCTATTTTAAAAGAATTTAACTTTCGATAGTTTTTATTAAAAACTATCGAATGGTAAATTCTTTTTAAAGATTCGATGGTTTTGAATTTGGAGAAGCAAGTGGTGAAGTGACTTCGTTGTCAGGTTGATGAAGATCCAACGGCCAAGGTTAATTCTATTAAATTGGTTCGATGGTTTTTCAAATCAAAGTCTACAATTACTAACAGAGGAAGTGTGTCTTCTTCAGTCGAGGTTATTTTCACAGTAGCAATTACTAAGAGAGAGTTTGAGCCAGAGAGATTACTAAAGAAATTAATATTGCTCAGAACTTGATCATTGTATTGATTGTGTATAACCTAGAACTCATTGTAGCTAATCTACGGATTAGAAATTGTAGCACCCCTCGAGGTTTATATTTATAAAAAGATATATTCCCCGACTCTTGGTTTGATTTGGTGTGTTTGATTTCGTTATAGAACTGAATGATTAATCCGCGAACGAAATTGAATTATTTGTAGGTATCGTATTCAACCCACCCTTCTATGATACTTTGGACCTAACAATTGGTATCAGGGCTACTTGATTGACGTACAAATCAGATCCGGTGAATGAGACCAAAATCAAACGTAGCGTGAAAATTCGAAGCAAATTTTTTAACTTTCAAAATTTTTCATTTAATTGGAATTTCTTGAATTTTAAACAATTTGAAATTTTCAGAAACCATGAGTGCTTCAAAGACAACTGCTGGTATTAAAGTTCCCCCGTTTACTAGAGATGATTTCGGTTTGTGGAAGATGAAGATGCTGTTATTTATCAAGGCATCAAATCCGTTGTACATTGGCATATTAGAGAACAGACCGTTTGTACCAATGAAACCAGTTAGTGAATCTACAGCTCCCGATGGTAGCAGGATTCCTCAAGGCACCCGACCTAAGGATATTACTGAGTATACAGATTCTGACAAAGAACTGATTCGATTGGATACAGGATTGATGTTGATATTGGCAGACTCCGCAGACAAGGAAATGAGCTATCAGTTGATGAACTGTACAAGCGGGAAACATATGTGGGATACCATTAATTTGATAATGGAAGGAACTGAAGACGTGCAGGAAAACAGATTGGACATCCTGACTTCTCAGTACGAAGCTTTTAGGTCTCTTCCAGGAGAAAGTATAACTCAGGTCTTTGAGAAATATACTAAGCTTCTAAATGAATTGGCAATGAAAGGAAAGACCTATCCACTGAGAGAATCAAACAGGAAGTTCATGATTACGCTGCCCCATCATGTAGAACACAAGTCATCATCCATAAGGGAAAGAATTGACTTCACAAAAATGCCACTAGAGATGATCTATGGCAAGCTGAAGACCTATGAGATGGAACAGGAACAGAGAGTGATAATCTACGGACAAGGGACAGTGGATAACAAGCACAATGCACTTGTGAGATCAGCAGCACTTGTAGTGGGTGAACCAACAACTTCTGATATTTAGGTTCAAACCCCTAGAGCTGGAAAGGAGGTGATTATAGAAGCTGAAATGGATTCTGTGAATCTGGGTGTTGATGAAAGTGATTACTACACCCTAGAAGAGCTTGAGAAGATGGAAGACAAAACCATGGCGTACTTAGCTACAAAGTTTAGTCATATTCGTTTCAAGAGAAACCCTAAGTATAAGTTCAAGGGCTCAACCAACAGATTCCAGAAGAGCAAGTACTCACTAGGGACTGGCTTTAAGGGAGGCTACAAGACTGGCATGATTGATAGAAGCAAATCAAGATGCTACAATTGCAATGAGTTAGGGCATTTCGCCACTGAATGTCGGAAGCCTCATCAAGCAAGAGACAAGAAAGAGGTCTATGAAAGGAAAGACTCTTATGAGGATTTGAAGAAGGAGAATGCCAAGCTTAAACAGCAACTTGAGGCATTTTCTGGAAAGCAGAAAGGGAAAGCTTATATAGCAGAGGGAAAACACTGGGATGATACTGATTCGGATGAAGAGGATGAATATGTAAATGTTGCCCTAATGGCTGACTCTTCAGAGGAATCACCGTAATTATCTCAGGTACCTATCTTAACAACAATTGACATGTCTAATTCTGAGTACAAGAAAACTGTGCAAGATCTTAGTGTATAATTGTTTAATGTACACACAAGCATGCTAGCATCAGAAATGGAAAATGCTAAACTAGTTCTTAAGATTAAAAATCTAGAATCTAAAAATGAAGAACTAGAGCTTGTAGCTGTCACATTAGAAGATCTTAAGCAAAAGAATGTGTACCTAGAAAACAAGGTCAAGTGTAATGATGAGATAGAGACTATCCTCAGGAAGCAGATTTCAGATTTAGATTTGAAACTGAATGCTTTTAAGAATTCCGCTCTAATTTCTAAGGAGATCATTGATACTCAGGCCATAGAGAATAAAACTGCTATAGGATTTGACTATAACAAGAAAGCTGGTAAGAAGATAGTGGAATTCCCTGTGACACCTTCAGTTGTCAAAAGGAATACTCCACATGTTCTTAAGAATGTTGATTGTCCAGTTTTTGTTAAGCCTTTTCCACCACTTTTTCATGAGGATGATCTTTTCATAAGACAAGAATTGATTGAGGAGGATTTGTTGAAGGTTAAAGAGGTAAAGACTAAGTTGCCTAGGAAATCAGCAAAAACTGCATTACCTAAAACTGAAGTAGGTGACTTAGTTAGTAATGCTAAAAAGAACAGGAATAGGAAAAAGAAGGTTGTTAATCTGGAAATGGTTCCATATTCTCCCATTGTATCTAGGAAGTTGTGCACTATTTGTAATTCTGCTGGACACCTTACACATGCATGTAAAAAGGTTAAAGTAGAAACTGCTAATACTTCTGAAATGCATAACATGTCTGACATGCATGATCTTCATGAACCCTGTGGAAAGAAAGAGTGTTTGCTATGTAAGTACAACATCATGCATGCTTATTTTAAGTTGACGAATGATAATAGCAATAGCACTAGTAATGTTAAATCCACAGATACTATGAATGTCAAACAGGGTAAGACAAAATTGAATGTTACTCCTGTTAAAGTATCTAAACCTTCAGGACCCAAACAATTTTGGGTACCAAAGTCCGCTTAATCAATCTGTGATTGCAGGGTAAGGTTAAAACCTCAAAGGTCGTGTGGATTCTGGATAGTGGCCGTTCTAGACACATGACAGGTGAAGAGTCCCTGCTTACAGAGGTGGTTAAGAAGACCGGCCCGATTGTAACCTTTGGAGATGACAGCAAAGGATTCACTACGGGATATGGTAAATTGAAAATTGGGAATGTCATCATTGAACACATCTCTCTTGTTGAAGGATTGAAGCACAATCTTCTAAGTATCAGTCAATTCTGTGATAAAGGCTACAATGTATATTTCAGAAAAGACAAGTGCTTGATCACAAACAGGAAGGATGAGAAGCTTGCTCTACTGGGAGTAAGGAAAGGAAATTTGTTTATAGCTGACTTAAGTTCTACCATTGAAGGAGAAGTTACATGTTTCTACAGTAAGGCATCTTCAGAACAAAGTTGGCTATGGCACAAGAAGATCTCACACTTGAACTTCAAAACTATGAACTCTTTGGTAAAGAGAGAGTTAGTGAGAGGGTTGCCCCTGATGGAATTCAATCAGGAGGGACTATGTGAAGCATGTGAAAAGGGGAAGTCGAAGAAAGCATCACATGGAAGCAAAGGAATGACAAGCATTGCTGAACCATTACAACTTATTCATATGGATTTATTTGGTCCAGTCAATGTCATGTCACTTTCAAGAAAAAGATATGCATTGGTGATGGTGGATGACTACTCCAAGTACACGTGGGTGTTGTTCATACAATCAAAGGATGAAGCAACACAACTAATCATTGATCACACCAAGAAGATAGAAGTGGAAGCTAAGCTACTTGTGCGGACAATCAGATCAGATAATGGAACTGAATTCAAGAATGCAGTTCTTAATGATTTCTGCTCAGAGAAAGGAATATCAAGACAATATTCAGCACCAAGAACTCCTCAACAAAATGGAGTAGTGGAAAGGAAGAACATGACCTTGGTTGAAGTAGCAAGGACCATGTTAAGTGAATCAAAACTTCCCACTTACTTTTGGGCTGAAGCAGTGAATACAGCTTGCTACACTCAGAATCGAACCCTGATCAACAAAGATCATGAAAAGACTCTGTATGAGTTAATGGCCAACAAGAAACCAACACTGAAGTACTTTCATGTGTTTGGTGCAAAGTGCTTTGTACTTAAAGATGGAGAACATCTTGGCAAGTTTGATGCCAAAGCAGATGAAGGCATTTTTCTGAGCTATTCTCTGGAATCTAAGGCTTTCAGGGTATATGTGATTGAAGATAAGAAGGTGTTGGAACGCTTTAATGTAACATTTGACGACACCAAAAGACCAGGCCTGCAAACAAGGGAGAACTCTGAATCCTTGGTATTTGAAAATCTATCAGGAGATCTCTCTGACATTGAAGAAGAACCTGAAGTTGTTACAGTTATTAATAATAATCATAATGATAATGATTCTGGACAAAGTGGTGACCAAAGTGGAGACCCTCAAAATACTACAGGATCCACCGGTCAGTCTACAGAATCAACAGATCAAACCATCAACAACTCAGGGGGAGCAGGAGAAGGATCAACTAGTCACACTCCACAACATCTAGAACAAGGAGAATCATCAAGATCGCATCTGCCAAGGCAAAGGGTATGGAATAGAGATCATCCCTTTCACTTGATCATTGGTGATCCGGACACAGGAGTGAGAACTAGGAGAACAACACAAAATGAATGTCACTATTCTGGGTTTCTTTCAGAAATAGAACCTAAGAAAGTTGAAGATGCTCTAGATGATCCAGATTGGGTGATTGCTATGCAAGAGGAACTCAATCAGTTTGAAAGGCAGAAAGTTTGGAAGCTGGTACCCAGGCCTAATTGAAAATCTGTTATTGGAACAAGATGGGTATTCAGAAATAAGTTGGACGAAGATGGCATTGTAACGAGAAACAAAGCCAGACTGGTTGCTAAAGGTTACTCTCAAGAAGAGGGTATAGATTATGATGAAACCTATGCACCAGTAGCAAGACTTGAGGCCATCAAAATGTTTCTGGAATTCGCAGCACATTCCAATTACAAGGTATATCAAATGGATGTGAAGAGTGATTTTCTGAACGGGGAGTTAGAAGAAGAAGTGTATGTGGAACAACCTCCAGGTTTTGAGGATTCAAAACTGGCAGACTTTGTGTACTTTCTATTCAAAGCTCTCTATGGACTCAAACAAGCTCCAAGGACATGGTATGACACTCTCTCTGAATTCTTACTTGAAAATGATTTTACAAGAGGTGTTGTAGACAAGACTCTCTTTTACAAAAAGCACAAAAATGATTTGATATTGGTGCAAGTATATGTTGATGACATAATATTTGGTTCTCCTAATGATGATCTATGCAAGAGATTTGCTAAGTTAATGCAGAGTCGTTATTAAATGAGTATGATGGGTGAATTGTCATTCTTTCTTGGACTGCAAGTGTATCAAAGGCAAGATGGTATATTCATTTGTCAGTCCAAGTACATCAAAGATCTTCTTAAAAAGTATCAAATGGAAGACTCATCTATAGAAAAGACTCCTATGCCAACTGCCACTAAGCTTGATAAGGATGAAACTGGTAAGAAGGTTGACATCACAGGCTACAGAGGTATGATAGGCTCATTACTTTATCTCACTGCAAGTAGACCAGATATAATGTTTGCAACATGCTTGTGTGCTAGGTTTCAGTCTGATCCTAAAGAATCTCATCTAATAGCTGTTAAGCGAATATTTAGATATCTTAAGGGGACCCCAAATCTTGGAATTTGGTACCCTAAAGATACAGGATTTGATCTTATTGGATACACAGACTCTTATTTTGCAGATTGTAAGATTGATCGGAAGAGTACTTCAGGAAGCTGTCAGTTTCTTGGAAGAAGGTTAGTTTCCTGGTATAGCAAGAAGCAACATTCAGTGTCCACATCAACAGCTGAGGCTGAATACATTGCTGCTGGTAGCTGCTGTGCTCAGATTTTGTAGATGAGAAACCAACTCCGTGACTATGGGCTTTTGTTGACAAAGATTCCAATATTTTGCGACAACACAAGTGCCATAGCAATCTCAAACAACCCAGTGCAACACTCGAGGATGAAGCACATCGACATCAGGTATCATTTTATCCGAGAGCATGTCATGAATGGAACTGTGGAGTTACATTTTGTACCCACAGAGGAACAAATTGCAGACATCTTTACTAAACCACTTGATGAATCCACTTTTTCAAAGCTGGTTGGTGAACTTGGGATGTTAAATCTTTCTAATTGATTTTGATTAGAAGTCAGTAACTGCAGATAGTCCTAGTGAATACATGAGTTTAAGAATTTCTATATCCTTAGGACTCGTGAATTTATTTTCTGGAGCAATTCTCGTAGTTAGGATTATTGTACTAATTTTATGTCATAATTATGGATGATATATCTTCTGGCATTTAATTGGTTATTAATTCTAAAAATTATTTAGGTGCTAATATTTTTTCTAAATATTTAAGCATTTATTTAATTTGAATTAATTTACTTTGTTTTTGACATTGTAGATTAATGCAACATAATTTATTGGATTTTAATTGGTTAATATCATTCAATGATATTTAGTCGATTTTTTTCTGAGAAAATTGTGAATTTTCTGTTAACAATTGATTTTGGTAAGTTTGAAAATATTTATTCAAAATAAAACTTGACAGGAAATACAAAAATTTGAATTTTAGAACATGAACAGGTTTTAAAATTTGAAAAGAAGCAAAAATTATCGAATTTAGGAAATTCGACAGTTTTTCAAGTTCAAAGAAAAATCTATCGAAATTAATTTTCGATAGTTTTTGAAAAGGAAAAGAAAAGCTATCGAAAACAATTCTCGATAGTTTTTGAGAATATCTTTAAAATATATCGAAGGAATTTATCTAATTCTATATTTAAATTCTCGATACATTTTGAAATTCAAGGGAAAATATATCGAATGGAATTTAACTAATGAAATATTTAAATTCTCGATAGATTTTTTAAATAAATACTTCGATAGTTTTGGAATTTTAAAAGAACAGACTTCGATAGTTTTCAGAAAAGCTTTTTAAATTCTGATTTTCAAATCTCTTCGATAGTTTTTCAAAAACCATCGAAGGATAGTTGACCTTTTTGCCCCTCTGAGAAAACTATCGGTAGTTCATTTAAAATCTATCGAACGTAAAAGGACATAATTGCCCCTGAAAAGTCAGTAAGTATTTAAGTAGCACTTAGACGTTTCCCTGTTCTCATTTTACATATCTAAGAAAAGCTTACATATACTTACATATATTTTCGAAGAAGAACTTCAAAAAAAAACTCGATAGCTTTCGGTTTTGACCGAGATTCAAACACAGTAAATTCTGTTTTAATAGTGGTATCATTGTCAACAGTGAAATCTCTGTGAATTGTGAAACCTGTGTACTCAAGTGTGGTTGTGGTTAAATAGAATACTATCGAAGCAACTTTTGAACCTTAAACAATTGCAATTGTTCTTGATTAGTAATCTTTGATTGAGATCAGTTTCAATTAAAATTGCTTTTCTTGATTTAGAAAATTAGGGTTCTTAATTTGGGAGTTTTTAGTAGTTCGAATTTGGTTAAGTGATAAAAAGGGTAATTTTGTTAAAGTTTTAGTTAATTATTTATAATTAATTAAATTTAAGTGAAAATTAGTTTTGGTTTAAAATTGAATTTTCTGGATATTTGAAACATAATGGCTGGAGAATTTATCGTAACCAAAACTAATCATGTCTCGTTTCAGAACTTGCAATCCATAACGAACTTACAGTTTCGTGCATGGGCAGAGTTTCTGAACACACGTTCATTAGTGGCATATGCTGTGAGTACTCCCGTGGTCCTTTGCATTGATCAATTGACTACGTTGTACACAACCGCCACGGATACAACTGAGAATAACGTAAGGTCCTTCAGTTTTGTTGTGCCGGGGGGCAGAACAATAAGGGTGACGGAACATGATTTTAATAGAATCCTACATTTTCCTACAGAAAACCTTATTCCGGATCCCACGACTAAGGAGATACATGCCTTCTTCACTCTCATAAGAAGTCAACAACCTAACTTCTTTGTGGGAGAGTTTCTGAATCATTATTTGACAAAGCCATGGAACTTTTTCTTTCATACACTTATCCATGTGTTTACTGCTAAGCTTACAAATCTGCATGGTATTCCCTTATTCCTTCAAAAGATAGGGTTTGCCATTGCTAACAATAGGCATATAAACATAGGAAAGTTACTGATTGATCAAGTCATTCTGTGCATGGGACCACTGGATGAAAGAACAGGCATGGACGATGTGCTTTGTTTCTATCCTAGGTTCCTACAGCTAATTCTCAATGATATCTTAATAGATAATGAACGGGAGATTTTTGAAGGTGAAGCCAACCAGGAGTGCATGAGAATGAAGAGCAATGCAATAACCGCTCTTATAAGGAAGAACAACTATCTTCCAGGGGTACCCACTGTTCTCACAGATTATCGAAGAACGGTGCCCCTACCACTTCTGCCCCCAGGGGAACAGGTAATTGAAGGTAATATTCCTCCACCTCAACCTGAAATGGCACATGAACCAATGGATGTTGATCCAGAGCCCTCAGTGGCCATTCATGGCCAGGAGGTTGCAAACCCACAACCTCTAACCACGGTCGAAGAGCCTTTGGTAGAGCCAAATGAAACAATAAACGAACCTCATTCCCCTCCTATACCCAGTAAACAAACATCCTTGAGTGTAGAGCGAGATAGTGCCAAAGGAGCACCACATAAGGAGATACACCCATCAACAACAGCTCTGCCTTCCTCTAAAAGGAGAAGAACAGAAACCGAGGCAACTGTTGATACTTCATTTCTCTCATCCAAAGAACCCTTCACTGATTTTTCTGATTTTGATTGGGCAATGCTAACAAAAGCAATATCTGAACCCATAGCTCAATCAAGTAAGGAAGAATTGACGGAAGCAACTGGTGTTCCGACCATATTACGGTCAGGTTCACTGGTTGAAGGTTCTAAGAACCAAGAGTCTTCACAGACGTCGAGAGAAGGCTTTGACCTAAATGCACAATCTAAAGGGTCATTGCCTAACTCCCCAGATGGAACATATCTGGATCCTGCGGGTAAAGGGTCTGACGTAGGTGCAGATCGGCAACTCGGTGACGATGAATCAATTAACATTGAGGAGTTAACTGAGGTAAAGTCTTCACAGACTATTGGGGAAGGTTCAGGATATCTGCTGTTAATAGAGCCTGTTTCTAACCCCCTAGAGATTCAAACTCTAGATCCTTCAAAGGATACATCATCCACGGATGATCAGCAACTTGGTTTATCCAAGGACGGGGACTTGCGAAGCCCCATTGCACCACCGGTGACCTCCTTAAGGATGGCTACGGTGTTTTCTTCTGCAGGTACATCTAGCACAAAGGGATTGAGTGAAACAAAAACACTTACACCTGGCCTAAGTGAGAAAGGTAAAATGAGTGAAACACTGACAGAAACGTTGAGTGTACACCCAGAGCCAAACATGAGGAGTGACACCCTAACCCTTCCAAATATTGATGATTTGCTATTACCGACAGAACGAGAGTTACAAGTTCAATCCACCCTCAAGGAGATGACAGTTCGTGACAAAGAAGGAAATCCACTATTCAAGGTTCCACTGCGACCTTCCTTTGACCAAGGGATCTCCTCTAGTCAAGGCAATGCTTCTTTAAAGACTATTCAAGAGAAGGTTGACTTGGATGCAGCTGATTCCAGAAGAACATTCAGGGTCATTGGCAGTGCATCTGGCACTATAACAAGTACGAAGCAGGCAGTGGACTCCTTGAAGAAGGAAGCAATGGAAGAACTGATCGAATTAAGGACGGACGTCAAGGAACTAAAGGATGGATTCATGAATGAAGTAGATGCTTTGTCACAAGGACAGGAAGCTTTGAGAGAGGACGTTCTGGTTATCCGGGATGGTCAAGCGTGGGTAAAAGATGCAATGAATACACTTTCAAGAGTGGAGTCTAAGCTGAACAAGAGGCTGGATCACATGAAAAAGACTACCAACTCAAGATTGGATAACATTGACCTGACGCTAGCTTCTATGAATGAGATGAATAAGCAGATTATGGATTTCTTGGACAATCAAAGTGACGGAGTACGGTCAATCTGGACTATGCTGAAGAACCAACAAACTGGACAACCTGGTCCTTCAAATCAGCAACCTGATCCTTCTACTACCTTTTATGCTGAGGATGCTTTCGTCGAGGATTCCTCAACTAAGGGGGAGAAAGTTGGAGATGGGGAGAAAGGTCTGGATGGATGGGGAGTTTGGGAAACGGTTGAAGCTATTCCGATAAGACAGTACTGGATAGAAGAACTTGTACAAGAAGAAGAGAAGAGTGAAGAGGAATTTGAGGTCATGCAAGAGCAACCAATTCAGGAGGAGCATGAGCCATATTATCCAGAGCCTGTTGAACATCCAATCTGGGAGGATATTATGGAAGAAGAAGCAAATCCTCTGTCACAAGAAGAAGAAGCTGCCTTGGAAACAATAAGAGCTCAAAGAGTTGCAGTAGATGACAGGCAAGCTGAGAAAGAGAAACAACAAGCAGTTCTGCGAAGTGAAAAACTGAAGAGGTTCAAGATGTATAATGAAGTGAGGAGGAAGAAGATGATAGATCTGGTAAAGAAAGAAGGTAATGAATGGGAGATGGCTTATAAAACCTTTTGCGGAGTTGAAGATGGATTAGAAGTCAACGACAATGCTGAGGTGGAAGTTATCATTCAGAACATTAGAAGTGCCAATCTTGAAGATCAGACTTATTTCACAGCATTGAGAAACTCTATGATCTTTCTGAAAGCAGGGGTTAAAGCAAATGGAGCCTGGAGCTTATTGATCAATTTTCTAGAGAAAGGTTGTTGCCCAGTAATAATCTATTGTAGAAGGGGGGTTAAATACAATAGTATAAGATAATCGACTTCTTAATGTATATATCACAAATATGAAAGAAAGATAACAGCTTTATTAAATCTGATATAAAACTGTTATAAACACTCTCAAGAAATTCTGATGTTCTTGAGAGCTGCTAGCTTACAAAAACTCTCTCAAGAAATTCTATGTTCTTAAGAGCTTCTATCTTGATTCATTCCGAACCAAAACCAAAACTGTGTTTATATACTACACAGCTTCTCTATCAATGATAAGTCCTAATCAATTACAAAGATTGAAACATATCCATAATTGATAGCTACATTCTACAAACCAGGAACCGACAGAATAAACTTCCATGTTTAACTAGACTCCAAATATAACTCGAAGTAGGAATCCTGATCAGCTTCTAGTCCTGATGATCAATCCTGATCCCAGTCCTGATATGTATCTTGATCATGACGACCATGTAATCCTGATGACGTCAGCAATCCTGATCAGTTGAGTCTAGCTCCTGACGATCATTGAATTCTGATCTAACAATCTCCCCTAATCTCATACTTTATGAAATAAAGTATAGATTCCTAAGATTCAATGATGTCAAAAACATATATACAAAATGTACAGAATCTGCAGCAACAACTTATCTGTTTAAATTCTTTGATAGAATAGATTCATCTTCAAGAAGTTGGATAACAAATTTTCTTCTTTTTCTTCAAGAATTTGAATCAGTCTTTCCTTAAGATTTCTGAGTTCTTCATCTTCCTCATTATCTAGTAGATAGCTGCTCTGAGATTCAATATGGAGCTTTTCTGAATACTATGCTCTTCAAGCAAAAGATAAGCAATTTCCTTCCCATCAGGATTGAGAGTAAGTTGAGTCATGCCAAAAGTTAATTCTTTAACAGCAGTACCCCTTTGCATTTCCACATCCTGACCTCTTTGATTTAAGTACATGGGAGTATAATTACCATTGAAATTACTGTTTCCATCCAGTCTTCTTCTTATTGTTGACAAAATCATGTCACTCCATTCCTTGCACATTTGATTCTTCGATCTCAAAAGATAATGAACATATTTCAGTTCCTGTGTAGTTTTAATCAGCAGATCTTGAATAGGTAAAATCTTCACACTACCATCTTTCATGAAGTACAGAAGCTTTTCTTTCTTGTCAAAACCATCATGACAATCTATAACTATATCAACAGCTAGTAAATTGTTCAGGTTTTCAGAAGTTAAAGTACCTCCAATTTCAGTTAAGGAGTAAGGATCAACATATGACATATTTATATATTCAGCATCCCTGTGTCCAATACCTCCTCTTGAATTACTTGTCAATTGCTTCAAATTTGAAAACATCTTTAACCAGAGTGCTTTTGATCTAACCATCCCAGATAAATCAACAACACTTGAAGCGTTTGTAATAATTCCTCCAGACTGAAAATTGATAAGTGTATCACAACTTAGTGTGCTAATATGTTTCCACTTCTTATCCTTTTCCTTTTCAAAGGCATAGCTTCTTTCCAGTGAAGATTCTTGTCTGCTTGAGTTCCTCCACTTTCTTCTATTTGAGAGTTTAAGCCTTTGTACATAGAGATTGAAATCTCTATTTGTTGATCTTGTAATTTCACTTCTTCTGGCTTCTTCTTCTTCATCTACTTCCTTGTTGTGAGAATCAACCACAGTAGATAAAATAATCAAATCAATCTCTTGCATAATTTCAGAATCATCAGGATCTTGAATATTATCAGGAACAACATCAGGATTAGATTCTTCAATTTGATTTGTATTGTAGAGAGTTGATTTTCTTGATTTTCTTCTCAATTCAGGTTCTTCTTCAATATCTCCATCATCACCAAAAGTAGATCTGTCAGGAACTACTAGAGTTTGAATAGGTTCAGGAATTTCTTCAATTCTTAACCCTCGAGACCTTGTCTGTCTAGATATTGTTTGAGTTGAAGAACCTCTTCTACTTCTTCTAGCTCATCTCCTACCTCTGCCTCCTCTACCTCTAGCAGGAGCAGGATTATTAAAGCTGTTAGATATAATTGCTGACGTTTGTTCATCAGTGTTTAAGTAACAGGTACATATCAGAGTTTATCTAGAAGCTAGTCAGAGTTTGATAAAGTCTGACTGGATGATAGTTGACTTAGCTGTCGGTGCAAAGATAAAGATTCTAGAAGCAATATATTCTGAAGATGGAAAGAAGCAGAATATATTGATACAGCTAAGGAAACGGAATAGAAGACTGAAGCAATCCTTGATTGATATGAATTGTATAGCTAACTTATAGGAATATCAATTAGAGATGGATTGTAAGTAGCTGTGTACTATATAAACACAGATAGGTTATCCCTAGAAGGGACGCGAACATTGAATATATTATTCTTGTAACCTAGTAGCTCTTTGTGATTCATTAACATCACTAAGAGAGAAACTGTTAATATAATTACAGTTTTGTTGATTTATAAACAAGTGTTCTTGATTGTTATTCTCATATACATACTTGATTATATTGTGTATTCGGCCTAACAATTGGTATCAGAGCCAAGGCTGTTTAATATATACAATTTTACGATTCAAACACAGTAATAATCATGTCTGAAGAAAATCAAACTGCTCCCAAGGCTGAACAGGTTAAGCCTAATTTTGTGAGTCGATATGAAACAATCAGGGTTCCAATTCTCAGGCCAGTAGAGTATCCAATTTGGAAGGTGAAGATGACCATGTTTCTGGAGGCTATAGATCCAGAATATCTTGACAGAATTTATGATGGTCCTCATAATCCAACCAAACTAGCCCCTGTTGTTGATGGTCAAGAACAAAAGACTGTTCCAAAGGAAAAGAAAGATATGACTCCTGAGGACATCTCATCAATTGCTAAGGATGCAAAGGTAAGACATCTTCTTCACAGTGCCTTAGATAATGTGATGTCTAACAGAGTAATTGGCTGCAAAACTGCCAAAGAGATATGGGATGCTTTAGAAGTCAGATGCCAGGGAACAGGTGCTATTAAGAAGAACAAAAAGACAATACTCACACAGGAGTATGAGCACTTTGATTCAAGAGCCAATGAAACCTTGACTGAGACTTATGACAGATTTTGCAAACTATTGAATGATCTGTCTCTGGTTGATAAAGAATATGAGCTTGAAGAGTCTAATCTCAAGTTTCTGTTATCTCTACCTGAAAAGTGGGATTTAAAGACAACCACAATAAGAGATAATTATGAGCTTGCTGATACAGATCTTGATGAAATCTATGGGTTGTTGAAAACTCATGAACTGGAGATAGAACAAAGAAATAGAAGATTAAGCAAGAAGACAAAATCTGTTGCTCTCAAAGTTGAGGAGAAGCCCATTAAGAAGGAATCATCAAGGAAGAAAGCCAAGGGAAAGGCTTTAGTCGTTAAATCTGAAAGTGAGTCATCAAACTCTGATGATGATTCAAACTCTGATGAAGCTTCTGACTCTGAGGATGATGAAGAACAGATGATGCAAATGGCTGCATTGATGGTGAAAACCTTCAAGAAGATGGGATTCAAGAACTTTAAGAAAGGAAAGAGATTCTCAAGGAAAGATTCAAACTCTGAAAGGAAAAGTTTTAGAAAGTCTGATGGAAGGGAGACCAAGTCTGGCAAGAAGGATAAATCTGAAATCCAGTGCTACAGGTGTAAGGAGATGGGTCACTATGCCCCAGAGTGCAAGAAAGGCAAATCTGAGAAAGCACTCATCTCTAAAGGCAAAGACTGGGCAGATACTTCAGACTCTGATGATGGAGAAAATTATGCTCTTATGGCAACTGTCAGAGATGAGACTGAATCATCTGAAAATAAGGTACCCCTAACTACTTATGCTTATGATACTGATAATATATCTGAATTAAGAGTATATCTGAAAAGCGTACATGTTAGTTATAGGGATCAGACTTTAGAAAATGAGAGAATTAAATCTGAGAATCTTAGCCTTAAAGATAGAAACAAGTTTCTTGAAGGAGAACTTGAAAATATGAAGCAGATTCAAAAAGAAAGAGATGATGCTGTTTATGTAGAACAGGAGTTGCTCAAAAGATATAAGCAACTAGAATCTGATCTGGAAAAAGAAGGAAAAATAATCAAGACTTGGACAGACTCTGGAAGAGACACTCATCAAGTGTTTCAGACAGATTCTGTAGGTTTAGGCTATTGTGAAAATGATGAACTCAGGTTTAAAGACAAGGTTAAGGTCAAACCACAACTTAAACCTGTGAAATTTGTTCCAGAAACCAATAAGTTAAAATCTGTTGTAATAAGAGAAGCTGATATGGAATCAGATGAAACCTGTGAAAAACAGGAAAATATTATAACAGAAAAACTTATGGAGATAGAAGCTGTTAGAAAACCAGTAAAAGTCTGTGAAAAACAGGTTAATGTTGGTTTAATGACAGGAAAATAGTTCAATCATAAGCTCGAAGAGGTAAAATCTGCCATGAAACCAAAAGGGTCCAAGAAGAATAGGAATGGAAAGATAGGCATAAATAAAAGAAATAATCATTTGCCTACTACTGCTGCTCCAAAGAAAACATGTTATAATTGTGGTAGTTCTAACCATCTTGCTAGATTTTGCAATAAGAACAAAGATATTAATTCTTTACCTTCTAAATCAGGAGTAAAGAATGATTATGTAAGGGTTAAACCACAAACTTTATGCACACATTGTGGGAGCACTTGGCATTCTATTTATACTTGTAAGAGTTATCATGCTATTTATCACAATTACTATGAGCTAAAACCCAATCTGAAGTGGGTTAGAGCAAACTCTGCAAGTGTAAAGTCTGACAATGTTAGTTTAAACTCTGTTGATAGTAATTCCGCTGCAAAAGCTAACACTGTTAAGAAAGACAAAGGATCCAAGCAAGTCTGGGTCCTTAAAACTAACACTTAGTGTTTGTTTGTGATTGCAGGGTATAAAAGAGAGCACACTTATCTTGGACAGTGGATGCTCAGGACATATGACTGGAAATAAAGCCCTGCTATCAGACTTTGAGGAGAAGGCTGGCCCAAAGGTTTCCTATGGAGATGGCAACATAGGACACACTCTGGGATATGGCAATATTAATCTTGGAAGTGTCATCATCACAAATGTAGCTCTAGTCTCAGGACTCAAGCATAATCTGCTATCTGTGAGTCAAATCTGTGACAGAGGAAACCATGTAGATTTTCATACTGAATACTGTGAAGTTATCAGTAAATCTACTGGAAAAGTTGTTCTAGTTGGACACAGGCACAATAACATTTATGAAGCAAGTTTGGTTACAAACTCTGATGGAAGAACAGTGTGTCTGACTGCAAGAATGTCAAATGAAGAGAGTTGGAACTGGCATAAGAAGCTCTCTCATCTCAATTTGAACAACATCAATGAGCTAATAAGAAAGGATCTTGTAAGGGGACTTCCAAAATCAATACTCAGTCTAGATGGCCTATGTGATTCTTGTCAAAAGGCAAAGCAAAGGAAGTCATCTTTCAAGAGCAAATCTGAATCTTCAGTAGTGGAACCTTATCATCTTCTACATGTTGATCTCTTTGGACCAGTGAATGTGATGTCTATGGGCAGAAAGAAATATGCTCTAGTAATTGTTGATGAATATACTAGATATACATGGGTGTATTTCTTATCAAAGAAGGATGAAACTGCTCAAACTCTGATGGATCATGTAAATCTACTGGACAAAGGATCACAGCACAAAGTCAAAATTATAAGGAGTGATAATGGAACTGAATTCAGAAACTCAATCATGGAAGCTTTCTGCAAGGAAAGAGGAGTGAAACAAGAATTTTCTGCACCTGGAACTCCACAGCAAAATGGTGTAGTTGAAAGAAAGAACAGGACTCTAATCGAAGCTGCTAGAACTATGCTTGATGAAGCAAAATTACCAACTTATTTCTGGGCAGAAGCTGTTCAAACTGCTTGTTTTACTCAAAATGATACATTGATCAACAAGCATGGGAAAACACCATATGAGATGGTGAAAAATAAGAAGCCAAATTTGAAATATTTTCATATATTTGGATGCAAATGCTTTGTGTTGAAAACTCATCCTGAACAGTTGACCAAGTTCGAGTTAAAAGCTGATGAAGGAATCTTTGTTGGTTATCCATTGTCAACAAAAGCATTCAGAGTTTACAATCTGAGAACTAAAGTGATCATGGAATCCATACATGTGTCATTTGATGACAAGAAAATAACTGGACTTGATGACTTAGATGGATATGATCAACTGTGCTTTGAAGATGAAGGTTTATTTTCTGATAATGTAAACTCTGATGAAGCAGTACCGACAAACTCTAATGAAGCGGTTCTGATAAACTCTGACGAAGCATACTCTGAACCTCTACTGATAAATACTGGAGAAACTGGAAATTCTCAAATTGAACAAAATAGAGAATCAGTTGAGGGGGAGCGTGAAGAAGCTCAACAAGACACTGCAAGTGAGTCAGTTGAGGAAACTGATTCAAACTCTGACAGTTCAAACTCTGAGCCATCCAATTCAGGGAGAGCCTCAAATGCTGCAGAAAGTCAACATATGAATCAGGAGAGCATGGATCAAGGGGGAGGATCCAATACTGATACAAGAAACCACTTACCAACAGCAAGAAAGTGGACACAGGCACATACACCTGATCTCATAATTGGAGATCCTGATGCTAGTGTGAGAACTAGAAGTGCAACAAATAATGAGTGTCTGTATCATGCTTTCTTGTCTCAAACAGAACCAAAGAAAGTGGAAGAAGCTCTTCAAGATGCTAATTGGATTACAGCAATGCAAGAAGAGTTAAATGAATTTGAAAGAAATGAAGTCTGGACACTTGTACCTAGACCAAAGAATAGATCAATAGTAGGTACAAAGTGGGTTTTCAGAAACAAGACTGACAGTGAAGGTGTGATTACAAGAAACAAGGCTAGACTTGTGGCTAAAGGTTATTCACAACAGGAAGGAATTGACTATGATGAAACCTTTGCTCCAGTTGCAAGATTGGAGGCCATAAGAATTTTTCTGGCCTATGCTGCATAAAAGAAGTTTAAAGTCTTTCAGATGGATGTAAAGAGTGCTTTTCTCAATGGGAAGCTTGAAGAAGAAGTATTTGTTGAACAACCACCAGGATTTGTAGATCCCAAGCATCCAGATTATGTCTACAGGCTTGACAAGGCATTATATGGACTAAAGCAAGCACCAAGAGCATGGTATGAAACTCTTGCTCAATTTCTTTTAGAAAGTGGGTTCACAAGAGGTACAATTGATAAAACCTTGTTTTACTTCAATTCTGGTGATGATTTGCTTTTAGTTCAAATTTATGTAGATGATATTATCTTTGGATCTACTAATGACAAACTTTGTAAGAAGTTTGCAAAGCTTATGCAATCCAGGTACCAAATGAGCATGATGGGAGAGCTTAGTTACTTTCTAGGCTTACAGGTCAAGCAAACAGATGATGGTATTTTTATCAATCAAGCAAAATATACCAGAAATCTTCTCAAGAAATTTGGTATGCTTGATAGTTCATCTGCTACAACTCCCATGGCTACAACAACAAAGCTAGACAAAGACACAGGAGCCTCAGTAGATATGACAAACTACAGAGGAATGATAGGGTCTTTACTGTATCTTACTGCAAGTAGACCTGATATCATGTATGCAACATGTCTTTGTGCAAGATTTCAAGCAGATCCCAGAGAGCCTCATCTAACAGCTGTAAAAAGGATTTTCAAATATCTCAAAGGAACCATAACCTTGGGTTTGTGGTATCCTAGAGAATCAGAGTTTAAGTTAATTGGTTACTCTGATGCAGATTTTGCAGGCTGTAAGATAGACAGAAAAAGTACAAGTGGAAGCTGTCAATTTTTGGGTGACAGATTGGTTTCTTGGTATAGCAAGAAACAAAAGTCAATTTCCACATCCACAGCAGAAGCAGAGTATATAGCAGCTGGTAGCTGTTGTGCACAGATTCTATGGATGAAGAATCAGTTGCTGGATTATGGATTGAGGTACTCTAAAATACCTATTTTCTGTGATAACCAAAGTGCTATTGCTATGACAGGTAATCCAGTACAGCACTCCATGACAAAGCACATCAGCATAAGGTATCATTTTATCAGAGAACATGTGGAAGAAGGAAACATTGAGCTTCATTTTGTGTCTACAGACCAACAACTTGCAGATATCTTCACCAAACCTTTGAGTGAAGCTACTTTTACAAGATTGGTAAATGAACTTGGAATGATCTCTGGTTCTGACTAGAGATACGGGTTAGACTCAAATTCTATACATGTGTGATTTTTAATGCTCATGATTCCTTGCATGTATTAACTGATATGAGTACCAGTGTCATAAACTCTGAAAGTAAACTCTGATGCTAAACTCTGTTAGTCATACTCTGTCGGTTAAAGTCTGATGTTAAACTCTGATTAAGATTTTTGTCTGAAACACAAGGACCAATGAAGAAATTTGTATGAAGCATAATTCTCAGTAAGTAATTATGAATCCTTAAGAGTTGTATAGATTCTGATCTCAAATATGTGCAGTAAGTTAACACAGCATGATACTGTCTCTGTATTTATAGCATCTCTTAGTTTATTGATCCTATACACTGAGTCTGTATTAGCTGTTTGCATTTTCTCTCATAAATTAATTGTATTAACTGATGACAAGTCTAAACTCTGATTATTAATTGCAAATAATTCACCCTCAAATCAAAAGATGCCAAAAAGAGCACAAATTCCTTTGAGATCATGTTGTGCCTAGGAAGATCCAGGAACTTATTGTATGAAATAAGGGCTAAAATCTTTGATTTTTGGTGACTAGTGCCAACCACTGATTACTGGAAAAATAAAAAATATAAAAAATAAATAAAAAAAAAAATAAATAAATAAAATAAAAATATATCTATAAAGGGGGTGAAAAATAAAAGATATATCCAAATGAAAGGATATCAGTATTACAGAGTTTAGATATAAAAATCAGATTTTATGTTTTACATGAGAGTTTAGGCAACCAGTTTTTACTACTTTAGTTTGTGGATTTTATGCACTTTGAGATGATTTAAATATTGATTTTGGTAAACTCTGCTATTGCACACACAATTATGCACACCTGTACAGTTTGAGAAAAGAGTTTATTGACAAAGAAGGACAAATGGTAAACACTGATGTATTGTGTGAAATATGCCGAGGTAACTTTGTTTTAATCTCTGATGGTTAAAATGATTTCTTTGTTTCAGACATTTTATAATTTTGAGGTAAAACATTTGTTTTGGTATTTCAAAAGAGTATGTTTGGGCATTGGTTTAGAAAAGTGTTAAAGAGAGGAGAGAGATTGCATACATAGGAAAGTGTAATCGGCTGTAATTATTGCTGTTTTTACTGCGCATGCGCATTGGAAATTGCCAATTACTGTTGTCAGTCATTGCATGGGTGACACGTGTCTCATTTACACAGTATACGGGTTAAGACAGTTGTGTTTTAATGATTAAAAACTATTCAGTTTTTAATTTTAAATTTTATATTTATACATTATACACACAACCGTTACAGTTTTTCACGACTTACTCCAATTGTACTCTAGTTTCACTCACACATATTCACAAACACTTTCTTTCTTAAACTCTCTCGTGTTTTTGAAGCTATTTTCTGTTTATTTCTTGACATTACTAATGGCTTCAACTGCTTTCACTGCTTCTGGACTAGAGTTCGTTCCTAATAACTATTCAGCCCCATTAAACACTGTCAATGCACCAGAAGCGTTTCATATCATACAAAACTTTCTTGCTCAGTCAGAAATTGGGCGTGCTTTGGTGGAGCCTGCAAAGCTTTATGGATCTCAGATCAAAGCTTTCTGGGAAACTGGTGTCTATGATGATGGTGGTGATTCTGGTACCCCATCCATAGTTTTTGAGTTCAAGGAGACAGAGTTTGTCATAACTCCAGGAACTGTTCGTGAAGCAATGGGCTTTGCAGAGTCTGACGCGTACACCATTAGTGTTGGTGATACTGAACTTCAGAGAATGATGCAAGCTATTGGGTATACTGGATCTTTGGCGAAGATTGGCCAATTGAAGCGACCGCTCTTACGAAAAGAATGGAGTTTCTTTTTCGATTGCATAACTAGAGCGTTCGGGAAGAAATGCACAAATTGTTAGACTTGTCTTAATGAACATAGGAGAGAAATTAACAGAGAATAGGCATGTAGTCTATTTTTCTAGATTTTGTCAAATTTTATTCTCTGCATGTGTTAATAATGTTGAGATTAATGAGGAGGACGTAATTCCCTCATTCAAATTGCACAAAAGGGTATTCTCTGATCTTACGAATAAGGATTTAAAGAAGGTAAATGTTGGTGAGTTGTTGTTACCTGAGAGAGTTCTTCAGTTTTTAAATCCTGAACCTCAACAACAACAAGAACCAGTAAATCCTGAGGTCTCTCCATCTCCAACTCAGCCTAAATTTGTAAACTCTGAACCTATTCAATCCGCATCTCAACAACCAAGGACTGGTGGTAGGATCAAACACAGGGCTTTCAAATCTTCAAAGTCTGTGAATCCAGCTACTGAAGTTGGTGTGTCAAAAACCTCTATGCCACAGTCTGATGGTCCATCAAAGAAGCAGAGGGCAAAAAGGCCAAAGTCTGATAATGCTGATGAGGACAGTGAAACTGATGAAGAAACTCTTCATCAGAGAAAAAGAAGATTGGTGGCTGCACATCTTTTTGGTGCATCAAATGTAAATGCTGAAGCTGTCAATTTGGACAGAGTTTTTAAGGAAAATGTAAATGATGAAGATGAAGCTCCTACATCAAACGCTGATGATGTAGTTGAGGAAGCTGCAAATGACGGTGCAGATGAAGCTCCTGAAATTCTTGTTCAGGAGGCTACAGAAAATGTTGAGGCTGAAATTTTTGAGTCACAGGGATTTGATATGGATGTTGAAGCACACAACTCTGTAAACTCTGACAATCTTGAAGTTTTTGATGAAACAGAGGGTGTGGAAGCTGATCAAGCCACAGTTATTCTTGAAGATTCTATGGCTACACACACAGAGATTCTCTCTGTTACTCACCAGGTAATTGAAAAGGGTGAGGAAGTCGATCAGACTTTAGATGCTAATGCTCCAGAAACTGTTGCTGCACATCCTGATGTTGCTGACAAGGATGCAATAGAAAATGTTCCCATAGAAGCAGAGTTTGTTACAAACTTTGAGACTAATAAAGTTGAGATTCATGAAGCTGAGCAGATTAACACTGAGACTGCTGCAGAGAATGTTCCTGAAGAGAATTCCGCAGAGAATGCTAATGTTGAAGATAGTCCTGCTCATTCACATCCTGATATGCAAACGGAGTTATCTGATATTCAAGCAAACTCTGATGAAGAAAGAGAGATCAATCGAGCCACTGCTGAGCACTTTCAGGAAATGTACTATAACAGATGGGCTGATGCAGATTGTATCTTTTCTGCACAGAGAGCTGCTGATTTTCTTGGTGATTCTGTGAAGACAATTTCAAATCCTGATATTCTTACAAGTCTAAAGGCTACTGTGATTCACATTAAATCTCTCCACAACAGATTTGATGAGTCTCATAAGGAAGTCACTGCTTTGAGGAATGAAGTTGGTCTGAGGGATCTTACTCTGAAAAATGATAGAGCTTACTACAATTCCATGTTCAAGAAGCAAGCTAAGGACTCTGATGACATTCAGAAGAGGCTTGGGAAAGTTGAGGACAACCAGACTGCTATGTCTGCCCAACTGACTTCAATTTCTAATGCAATTGAGCTGTTGACATCAGTACTACTTTCTGATGATGTCAAAAAGGGGGAGAGTGTACCAAGTGACAAATGCAAAGACACTCCAACTCTGAGACGGAGGGATGATGGTAATGATGGTGGAAACAAGGGAGATGGAAAGAGCTTGAGATTAAATGCTGATAGAAGACTACTTTCAAGAAGATCAAACTCTGATAAAAGATCAAACTCTGGAAAGGGACATGCAAACTCTGCCAGTGGTTCAAGATACAAAAGTTTGATAATCTCTGATAAGCCTACCAAAGATGAGGAAATTGCTGCTAAGGTGTTTATGGCAGAACATGGAAAAGGTATTACAATTGAAGATATCCAAGCTGAAGAGCAAACGCTTGCTGAAGAACACAAGAAGAATCTTGAAGCTGGAATCTACAAGAAGAAGGAAATCAAGGTTCCTAGAAAGAAAGAAAAAGGAATTGTTATCAAAGAAAATGTAAACTCTGATCAGAGTTTACAGTACTCAAGGAGGCCTGTGATTAAAAATGCTGACAAAGGAAAAGGTAAACTGGTAGAAGAAGAACAGTTACCTAAGAAGATTTATTCAACCTCTGACATTGCTCAAGTTGAAACAAGATTAGCTAAATCAACCTCTGACGCTGCTCAAGTTGATGTTTCTACTAAAGTTATGACAACCTCTGACGTTGCTCAAGTTGTACAGAAATCTACACAACTTCCAGGATTCAGCAAACCTAAAATTCTTGAAGAATTAAAGCTTCAAGCTGTGAATTTCTCAGAAACCAGAACTGTATTGGGAAAAGAAGCTTTTGATAAATCTGGACTGGGATCACACAGAGAGAGAAGAACAAATAACAGATCTCAAGATAACATTTCACTGGCAGAATCTGGTATTGGGGTTACACAAGAAAACCTTGATAAGTTAGAATCTGTTCAGTTGATTTTTCACAAAGTATTGAAGAAGCAGTTTTTGTTATACTTCATGAGTGATGGAAGAGTTTATAAAGTTGGAGAATCTGATGTTAATCTCAAATCATGGGAAGAACTGGAATATGTGCTTTATCTTCTAAAAGTCAAAAACAGACATACTCATGATGTTGCTCAAGTTTTGAGAGAAAAGATGCTGAGATCTAAAGCTATGCTTGGAGGAGGAGTCTCAAGTGTTTATATTCCAAAGTATAGGGATCATACTGGAAAGTTAGTGGAGATGAAGAGAAACAGTGCTAGATTTAGAACAGCACTTGGAACAAAAGTTTTAGAATTCAATCTAGAGTCAGACAAAGCTCATTACATTCGGCTAGGAAATGATATGAGAAGAAACAGCATATATTCTCTAAGAGCTGCTATTTACCAAACGGGGGAGAGTGATTCAGAACTTAAAGAGCTAAAAGAGATTATGGTGGATGAGCTAGAGAAGGCTGAAAGAAGACTGCTGATTGATTATCTCAGGACAGTACCTGATATTGAAGAAGTCAAGTAAAGTCTGACTGTAGGTTTTTATGTTTTCTATTCTAAGTTAAATTTAAACTCTGTTTTAAAATTAAACTCTGACATATTTTAAACACTGCATTTGTTATATGTTTTGACATCATCAATTATCTTTTTAACTTGTACATTTTGGTATGAACAAGTTGGGGGAGATTGTTAGATATAATTGCTGACGTTTGTTCATCAGTGTTTAAGTAACAGGTACATATCAGAGTTTATCTAGAAGCTAGTCAGAGTTTGATAAAGTCTGACTGGATGATAGTTGACTTAGCTGTCGGTGCAAAGATAAAGATTCTAGAAGCAATATATTCTGAAGATGGAAAGAAGCAGAATATATTGATACAGCTAAGGAAACGGAATAGAAGACTGAAGCAATCCTTGATTGATATGAATTGTATAGCTAACTTATAGGAATATCAATTAGAGATGGATTGTAAGTAGCTGTGTACTATATAAACACAGATAGGTTATCCCTAGAAGGGACGCGAACATTGAATATATTATTCTTGTAACCTAGTAGCTCTTTGTGATTCATTAACATCACTAAGAGAGAAACTGTTAATATAATTACAGTTTTGTTGATTTATAAACAAGTGTTCTTGATTGTTATTCTCATATACATACTTGATTATATTGTGTATTCGGCCTAACAAAAGCTTTCCATCACTTCTCTCTGTTGTCTTAAGAATTCTTCATGTGAGAGATCAGGATATTCTTCACTTGCTGTAGAGAGTGTTTTTCTTGCATATAATTGTTGAACTCTTTTATCAGTGTGATATAGAGTAACAATTCTGCCATCTTTTGTAGAAAACTTCTGGAATAAATTTGATGCATCTTCAGGATTATCAATAAAAATATCTTCATCACCTTCAGGAATTGTGGCAAGAGTATGTCCATGACCAGGTGTCAGGATTTGTTCTTCCGTCAGGATCTGAGATTGCACTAATACTAGATCAGGATCTGAGATTGCACCAACGTTCTTACTGTCTTAACTCCAGAATCAGAAACATGAGTTGACTGCGTTGTTTGACTTTGTGAAGTTTGAATTGTAGACTTCATAACAGCAGCATCAGAGGTTTCTCCTTGTATCACTTTGTCACAACCATCATCTCCAGTATCATCATCATTATTCCTTAATACTAGATCAGGTGTGCATTTTGTCTGACTAACCTTCTCCCCCTTTTTGACGTCAGGATTTGACAATAAATTCAAAATTAAGGAAAGAGAGGCTTGAATGTCAGTTACCTTGGTATCCAGAGAATCAATCCTTCTGTTGATAGAGGTTTGTTCAGAAATAACAGATTTCACTTGGGATTCTACTACCCTTAGCTGAAAAGCAGTAGGCACCTTTGTAAAATTTTGAGAAATATCATTCCTCACCAACTCAGTTGAGTTCTTGATAGAATCAATCTCACTTTTTAGACTTTTGGATAACAAAGTTGTAGCCTTCAGATGATTCTTCAAGTCTTGATTCTCTATAGATTTCACTGCATCATAGGCATGTTCCAAAGCAGAAGAATAACTTACAGATTCAGCAGATCTGTGCCATGAATTGTTCCATTCATTCTGTCTAAGTACCTCAGCAGGATTAAAGGAAGGAATAGAAAAATCTTGTCTCTGATCTTTCCCAGTGGAAGCTTTGCCAGCCATATATGTACTTGATGAACCAAAATTAGTTCCAAGACTAATTTTGAGTGTTGTAGCAAGCTGTTCCTTCTCTTTTTGATTCTCATCATCATCACTATCATCAGAGTCATCATCATCATTACTATGAGTATCATCAGGATCAGGAATAGCTATACCTTTCATTTTATCCTGTGAATCTGTGATAGGATGATCCATTGGTCTTGAACGAAGTGGCTATATCAGGATAGGTTCAACATCAGGAGCACCACTAGCGTCAGGATGAACACCGTCAGGATTTGATATGCTTGCATCAGTATTTACTACCAATGGTTCTTGTGGAGCTTGAGGTTCAGAAGCTTCTTCAACACTTTGAGTCAAAGGTTATTGTGTGCTTCCCTCATTGACAGTGTCCTCGACCAATCTTTGAACTTCATCTGCACCAGAAATCCCTTGAGCATTGTCAGGAAATTTCTCAGAAACTGTAGCTTGGCCTGCATCTTCACTTTGAGAAGATGGTTCTTGTGTAGCTGGAATGTCGATGTCTGCATTCTCCTTTTGAGAAAATGGTTCTTGTGGGACCATTCCACTAGCTAAGCCTTCACTCAAACTTTGATTGAGTGGTTCTTGTGTGGCTGGATCATCAGAAAGAGCTGCTGAACCACTTTGAGGTTCAGGTTCTTGTGGGCTTGATCCTTTCAGTTTCTTCTGTCTCTGATATACTAACTCTTCTGCCTTCCTTAGCTTTTCCATTGGATGTTTTATCCCAAGATTGGAAGCAGCAGCACCATACTTCTCCCATGAAATATCAACATGTCTTTTTGTTGGAGAGTCCTGTGCTGGAGAGTCTGAAATATTAACCACTTGACTTGGTGCAGTATCAGGAATACTAACATCAGGATTTGCTTGAGCAGTTGAAACTGATTGCTCATTCAGAATAGAAGTGTCATGTACATCAGTATCCTGCTTCTTTTCTAAAGGAATATGATACCTGCTTTTTGATAACTTTCTTTTCTTCTGTGGTGTAGACAATGGAACCACAGTTGCAGTAGCAGTATCAGCAACTTCCTTATTCATATTCATCACAGAGGATATAGGTAAGTCATCCTCTGAATCAGTCTCATCCCTGAGAACTAATTTTCTTTTAACAGAAACAGCCTCACCTCCCTTTGCAGCTTTCTTCACCAGGAACCCTTGTACACCCCCTTGTAACTTCTTTTTAGTGATAGGTGTAGAGGAAAAGTCCTTTGAACCTGATTGCCTTCCTGACACATCAGTTCTAGCTGACTTCTTTGCTTTTACAACTAAAGTCTTTTGAGAGACATTAGAGGTGGCAGTTGACTGTTTAGTCTGTTTAGGATGAATGCTTGGGTTAGGAACAAGGTGTGATTGGCCTTGCCCCATAGAATTAGAAATTAAACCATAACGAGTAGGCATTTTCCTATGTAAGAAAAACCTAACCTCATCAGGAATAAAAGCATTTCCTATGTAACCATTTGCCTTATCAGGATTGAAAAAAAATATTTAAAATGAAGTAAAATAAAATTTTATTTAAGAAAACAAAATTTATTTTGATAATCCTGATAAGTGCTTTTTTTTTTAAATGATTACAAAAACAAATAGCATAATACACATGTAACCATTCTTACCAATTACCGAGGCAAAGTAATTATGAGAAACTGAACAGTCGCCTCGATATTGAGAAAATGACCTGCATCCTTAACACACATTCTCTATAAAATAGAACTGTTAAGCATAATATCATATATCTATTAAAACACAAACCCTCTCCAGAGAAAAACTTACGAAAACCTTTCACCTTCTTTGTTTTTCAATGGCTGCCAATCAACAACAAAACAACATACCTGATGCTGAGCTCGATATCATATGGCAAGAGATGGAAGAGGCTCTTGCTGACATTGAGCCACAACCAGTTCCTGACCCTCAGGAACATGAAGCGTTTGTTAACGCAATGTTTGATGTGGTTTGGCACAACTTCCTGCAAGCCAATCCGGACTGGAATCCGCTTGATAACCTCATCTATGAAGAGGATGAGGATGATAAAGAGGATGAGGATGAAGATGATGAAGAGCTCGTCCGAGAGCTTGAGAAAAGAAAAAAGAGAATCCGTAATGCTTGTATGTCATGCAAGTTGGAGTCACGGAAGAGTCCCGGTGGGCACGGTGACGATCCGCCTTCAAGTGAATCAGCTCCTCTTCTTGTCTCTTAAGGATGGAACAAGAGAAGCCCTAGATGGATCAAAGCCTGGTTATGATCCATCAGGAGTGTTCATGCTTATCTGCAGGGCACGTGTTCCTGAGTAGAAAAGTAGACTAGGAAAAGAATATGTAATTTCCATTTTCATTTGTAAAGAATCTTCAAGATTTAATGAAAACTATCAATTTGCTCAATTGTTCTTGTCCTTCTTACTTTTCCTGCACAATTTGTTAGTAACACTGCATTTGATACATAATATAACGAATAGTAATCGCTGACAAAAATATAATTGTAATGGAAAATTAAGACTTAATAACTTAATCAAAGACTAAGTAATGATCTTATTTGTCAGAGTTTACCAGGAGTGTTGTTGACAAATTGTCTTAGAACTTCTGGTTTTCATACCAGCTTCAACATCTGAGCATCAGGATTTGACCAGTTGACTTCCTGTCAGGATTGCATCCTATCAGGATTTGATCAAAGAAAACATACCTTTCTGAATAACCATCAGGATTTGACAGTTATCAGGATTTCCTCTCTGTAGCTTTCCTCAGAAATTCTCAAAGTTCATCATTCCAATTTCACTCACCAATTTATTGAAAGTAGCTTCAGGTAGTGGCTTGGTGAATATATCAGCTAGTTGTTGATCAGTAGGAACAAAGTGAAGTTCAATTGTTCCTTCCAGAACTTGTTCTCTTATGAAGTGATATTGAATACTGATGTGTTTAGTAAGAGAATGTTGAACTGGATTTCCTGTCATTGCAATAGCACTTTGGTTATCACAATAGATAGGGATTTTTGAGTATGACAGGCCATAATCTAACAACTGATTTCTCATCCACATTATCTAAGCACAACAACTTCCTGCAGCAATGTACTCAGCTTCTGCAGTTGAAGTGGAAATGGATTTTTGCTTTTTACTAAACCATGAAACTAGTCTTCCACCCAAAAACTGACAGCTTCCTGAAGTACTTTTCCTGTCTATTTTGCATCCTGCAAAATCAGCATCTGAATAACCACACAACCCAAAATCTGATTCCCTTGCATACCAAAGGCCAAGTGAAGAAGTGCCTTTGAGATATCTGAAAATTCTTTTGACTGCAATCAGATGGGGTTCTCTAGGTTTTGCTTGAAATCTTGCACACAGACAGGTTGCAAACATGATATCTGGTCTACTTGCAGTGAGATACAATAAAGAGCCAATCATTCCTCTGTAGTGAGTTACATCTACCTCAGCACCTTGATCAGGATCAAGTTTGGTAGCTGTAGCTATGGGAGTTGTAGCAGGAGCACTATCTTGCATGTTAAACCTTGTCAATAAATTCCTTGCATATTTAGACTGATTGATAAAAATCCCTTCATCAGTCTGTTTAACTTGAAGACCAAGAAAGTAACTCATTTCTCCCATCATGCTCATTTGATATCTTGACTGCATAAGCTTGGAAAACTTTTCACAAAGCTTATTGTTTGTTGACCCAAAAATGATATCATCAACATAAATCTGAACTAACAACAAGTCCTTACCATGATTCACATAAAATAGAGTTTTATCAATAGCACCTCTTTTGAATCCACTTTCCAGTAAGAATAGAGCTAAAGTTTCATACCATGTTCTTGGAGCTTGCTTTAGTCCATAAAGTGCCTTATCCAATCTGTAGACATGATCTGGATAGTTAGGATCAATGAAACCATGAGGTTGCTCAACATAGACTTCTTCCTCCAGTTCTCCATTTAAGAAAGCACTTTTAACATCCATCTGGAAAACTTCGAATTTCTTATGTGCTGCATAAGCAAGAAATATCCTGATGGCTTCTAGTCTTGCAACAGGAGCAAACGTTTCATCATAATCAATTCCCTCTTGTTGAGAATACCCCTTTGCAACTAGTCTTGCTTTTTTCTGATTATTACTCCATCAGAATCAGTCTTGTTCTTGAAAATCCACTTTGTACCAACAATTGATCTATTCTTTGGTCTTGGTACCAGTTTCCAGACTTCATTTCTTTCAAATTCATTCAGTTCCTCTTGCATTGCAGTAACCCAATCAACATCTCTAAGTGCATCTTCAACTTTCTTTGGCTCCTCCTTGGATAGAAAGTTATTGTATAGACATTCATTTTGAGTTGCACTTCTTGTTTGAACACCTGCATCAGGATCCCCAATGATCAAATCAGGAGTATGACTTGCAGTCCATTTCCTTGCTGGTGTTAAATTGTTTCTTGAAGTAGATGCTCTCCCTGGATTGGTGTTATCTTGATTTGAAGAACTTGCTTGTCTTGAAGCTCCCCCTGAATTATTGCTATTTCCTCCTGATAAGTTATCAAGATCATCACTTGAATCGGTATCTGTAGAATTCTGTCCTGATGATTGAGTTGACTCTGAACTTGTAGTAGAATGATGTTGCTCCCCCTCAACATTAGCACTACTAGAAGTATCACTATTGATTGCATCATCAGCATTTGCACAATCAGCATCTGGTGTGACATCAGGATCTGGTGCCCCATCAGGATCTGATGTATTGACAGGATCTGATTCTCTTTCTTCAGGTTCCTTGGTAGCTTCATTTTCAAAAATCAATCTATCATGAGAGTCTTCATTGATTCCAGCTATCTTCTTGTCATCAAAAGATACATTTATTGACTCCATGATAGTCCTTGTCCTCAAATTAAAAACTCTGAAGGCTCTTGATGCAGGATAGCCTATGAAAATTCCTTCATCAGCCTTTGTTTCAAATTTCCCTAGCTGTTCAGGATGAGTTCTGAGAACAAAACATTTACAGCCAAACACATGCAAATGCTTCAGACTTGGTTTCTTCTCCTTGAGTGACTGATAAGGAGTAACACCATGCATGTTTATTAATGTGAGATTTTGAGTGTAGCATGCTGTGTTGACTGCTTCTGCCCAGAAATATGTAGGTAATTTTGCTTATTCCAACATAGTTCTGCCAGCTTCAATAAGAGTTCTATTTTTCCTTTCAACTACTTCATTTTGCTGAGGTGTGCCAGGAGCAGAGAATTGTTGAATGATTCCTTTATATTTGCAGAACTCTTCCATCTTTGAATTCTTAAATTCAGTACCATTATCACTTCTCAGTATCTTGACTTTGTACTTTGTGGTTGTCTCAATCATTCTCACATGATCCAACAGAACTTCAGGAGTCTCATCTTTTCTGTGCAGAAAATACACCCAGGTGAATCTAGAATATTCATCAACAATTACAAGAGTGTACCTTTTCTTACTGATGGACATGATGTTGACTGGACCAAATAGATCAAGATGTAACATGTGATATGGTTCTTCAATAGAGGATTCTGATTTACTCTGGAATGATGTCCTTCTTTCTTTTGCTTTCTAACATGCATCACAGAGTCCATCAGGAGTATATAACACTTTTGGTAATCCTCTCACTAAATCTTTCTTGTGCCAATTCCAACTTTCATCTACTGAAGCTTTACTGATCAGACAGATAGGGGAGTCATCAGTATTTGATTGAATGTTGGCTTCATATATGTTACCATGCCTGTAGCCAGTCAGTGCTATCTTGCTTGTTGCTTTACTGACTACTTCACAATGAGTGGAATAGAAGTTGACATGATAACCTCTGTCAGTGATTTGACTAATACTCAACAAGTTGTGTTTCAGTCCCTTCATTAGAGCTACTTTTTCAATGATGACACTTCCAATGATTATATTGCCATATCCCAAAGTTTGTCCAATGTTGCCATCTCCATAAGACACAGTTGGGCCAGCTTTTTCCTCATATTCTGATAACAGGGCTTTGTTTCCAGTCATGTGCACAGAACATCCACTATCCATGACTAACACATTTTTATTTTTACCCTGCAATCAGAATAGAAACACACTAGTTAGAACATTTAGGAACCCATACTTGTTGGGTTCCTTTTCCATGCAATTTATTAACTTTCACAGCAGAAGACTTTCTGACCTTAGCAGTCCTGACAGGATTTACTCCATCTGGATTTACTTTGTCAGTATCAGTATTAACAAAAGCATGTTCCAACTTGACATTCTTAACGCTACCAGAGTTTGCACTATTTTTATCAACTTTAGGCAATGGATCATAAAAGTTATAGTACAACTCATGATAATCTTTACAAGTATAAATAGAATGCCATATACTACCACAATGAAAACAGGACTTCTGTGGTTTATAAAATACTGATCTATTCCTAACATCAGACTTAGAAATATCAGCAATCTTCTTCTTACTCTTCTTACAATCAATAGCAAGATGATTAGAGTTACCACAGTTAAAACAACACTTTCTAGGTGCATTTGGGATATATTTGTAAACATTCTCTTTATTGATCCCAACTTTACCATTCCTGTTTCTCTTAACAATAGCTTCCTTTTTCTTATTTGTCACCTCACAGATTTTATCCTTAAGCTGTTTCTGAGACAATAGACCTACATTCTTAATGACTTTATTCAAGACAGGTTTAGACTTTATGATTTTAATTCCTTGAGTAGAAGTAGATCCCTTTTCAAAATTAGAATTGGAATCCTTACCAAAAACAAAATTAACAGGAGTAATCTTAGATTTGGTTGCATCTATAACATGTCTATAGGTCTTTGGACTGACCGTCTCATCAATGACAATTTTCTCTTTCAATTTCTTATCCTCATCTGACTTATATCCTAGACACTCTTTCCGATTCTTAGAGGTATTAATCTCATGAAATTTCCTACCAGAGTCTGTCCAGGTTCTGATTTTCTCATTAGCATATTCAAGTTCCTTTTCAAGAGCAGTACATTTGGATTTCATCTCTAAATACATGTGATTAGCATTATCACATTCTTTTTGTACTTCTTGCATACGAGAAAATTCAGCTTCTAATATATCATTCCTTTTTCTAAGTTCAGACATCTCAGATAAGATCCTAGTATTTTCAGCAGTTTGACTTCTAAAGCTAATATGTAATGACTTTAGAAAACGTCTTAACTCAGAAGCATTATCAGTATCAAAATCAAAGATAGTATTTAGTACCTTATCATCAGGAGCAGCAGTTACATCAGCATTGGCCATTAGAGCATAGTTGACCACCTCAGTATCAGATTCTGAGGAAGAGTCCATCCAATCCTTGCTTGATGTGATAAGTGCCTTTGTCTTCTTGCACTCAGAAGCAAAGTGACCCATACCATTGCGCTTGTAGCATCTAACCTTTGACTTGTCAAATTTACTACCCTTGATGTCCTTTTTGATATACTTATCTTTGTTTGGATTGAAAGCCTTTTTCTGAAAGTTGCCTTGTCTTCTACTCTTCCTGAACTTCATCCTTCTGAAGTTTCTGACAATCATAGCAACCATCTCTTCCATGTTTGAGTCAGAAGAGTCATCATCAGTATTGGCATCAGGATTGCCATCAGTATCTGATGAAGAGTCATCAGGATCTGACTCAACTATTCTTGTTTTAATTCTAGAGACCTCCAGAGCTTTTCCTTTTGATTTAGCCTCTGCTTTCAAAGCAATTGATTTTGCCTTGCTGCTTTTCTTGTTCTTTCTCTGTTGAACTTCAAGATCATGAGTTCTTAGCATCCCATAGACTTCATCGAGAGACACAGTGTTAAGATCATACTGATGTCTAATGATCGAGGTCTGAGTGTCCCATTCTTCAGGTAAAGCTCTTAGAAATTTGGTGTTTGAATCTTCAGTTTCATATTCCTTGTCAACTAAAGATAAACTGTTCAATAGTGTCAGAAATCTATCATATAGATCAGTTAGGCTCTCATCGGGTCTTGCATCAAATTGTTCATATTCTTGAATCAAAAGAGCCCTTCTGTTTTTCTTGACAGATGCAGATCCCTGGCACTGAGTTTCCAAAGTATCCCAGATTTCTTTTGAAGACTTGCATGCAATCACTCTGTTTGACATGACAGCATCAAGACTACTGTGTAAGATATTCTTTATCTTTGGTTCCCTGAGTACATGAGCTTTTTCTTCTGGAGTCCATTCACTTTTAGCCTTGACCACATAATGTTCAGGTACTGTATCTGTTCGTTCTACAATCCTTGTAGGAATATATGGTCCATCACGAATCATGTCCAAATAGTCAGGATCCATAGCCTCCAGGTACATCAGCATCTTTACCCTCCATGTTGGATATTCTGATTTCTTCAAGATGGGAATCTTCATGCTTTCATACTTGGTTGTCGACATCTTTAGATCGTATCTGATTCAGAATTAAATCAGTTTGCTCTGATACCAATTGTTGCCCAGTAATAATCTATTGTAGAAGGGGGGTTGAATACAATAGTATAAGATAATCGACTTCTTAATGTATATATCACAAATATGAAAGAAAGATAACAGCTTTATTAAATATGATATAAAACGGTTACAAACTCTCTCAAGAAATTCTGATGTTCTTGAGAGCTGCTAGCTTACAAAAACTCTCTCAAGAAATTCTATGTTCTTAAGAGCTTCTATCTTGATTCATTCCGAACCAAAACCAAAACTGTGTTTATATACTACACAGCTTCTCTATCAATGATAAGTCCTAATCAATTTCAAAGATTGAAACCTATCCATAATTGATAGCTACATTCTACAAACCAGGAACCGACAGAATAAACTTCCATGTTTAACTAGACTCCAAATATAACTCGAAGTAGGAATCCTGATCAGCTTCCAGTCCTGATGATCAATCCTGATCCCAGTCCTGATATGTATCTTGATCATGACGACCATGTAATCCTGATGACGTCAGAAATCCTGATCAGTTGAGTCTAGCTCCTGACGATCATTGAATTCTGATCTAACAAAGGTACATTTGTGATTTCCACTAAGCTTTTAGAACAGAGGACATACACAGAATTGCAGGTAATTCTCATCAAGATTCAGAGGACGACAAGGCTAAATGAACTGCTCCGTGAGCATGTTAAAGAGATCTTGATGAAAGTCGGTCCAGAGATTACTGAAGATCCTCCAATGGTTAGATTCATGATGAATGACTTGTTCAGAATCTGCTATTTGGCCGAGGACAAACTGAGAGACTATCCAAGCAACTATCTAATATCAGTTGAGAAGTATCTTAGATCCACTGGATTCTCATCAACGGAGAAGGACAAAGCAGCAGACACTCTAAGAAGATTTCTAATGGAGAATGTTCCTTACTATAGGAAGAGAGTGGAAAGAGGATTGGAAGTGAATCCCAGACTACGAAACATGCCAAAGCTAAACAAGAAAGATGTTAACATTGCATGGTTGTGGGCTGGAGTGGGACAAGAGGTTGAGTACATTGGAAGACACATCAAAGGAGCAATCCTTAAACCTGGAGAACCACTGCACTATCCTTCCGTGATTGATTATCAGACTACTAACTCCAATCCAATGATAGAAGAAGGTGAGATTGAGATGGACTGAAGATTGAAGCAAAGAACAAAAGAACTATCAGCTCAGACTAGAGGAGCAACTTCATTGTATAAAGTTTTATTGTTTTTTGATTTATGAAATTTGGAAATGTATATATATCTGATCCAGAATGTATTTAATATTATTACGCTGTCTTACTTTAATTAGTTTCATGTTTCCTTAGTTAGTTGAGTTATCCTCGAAGTATTTGCTTGTCAAACTCTATCCAATCAAATAGGGGGAGATTGTAAAGCATAATGTAACATAAGATGTAAAAGAGATAACTACAACTCAACAAAGGACAAGACATACAATAATATTAACAGAAGCACAGGAATCCAGAATCAAATAAGAAAAGGTAAACTCAAAAAATCAAAATACGGTATGTATTCTTGAAGTCCGTAAACAGGTCACGGAAAGAAGTTCATGAAAATGTTCAAGTCTCAGTGACAGCAAAAGAAACAAGACTTTCAAGACGACAGAAGTATGTGAATGATTTAGGGTTAAGTATCACAGGATTCCGTTGATTTAATTGAAGCAACCAGAACGACAAAGGACTTATCAGCAGCATTGAATTGAAGACGTAGAAGAAGAATTGATTAAGTGTTATTCATATGTGAACTAGACCAGTTGCACTAGGTGACGGCACTAAGAAAGATCAAGTTGTTTTATCGTCTCAGAAGAAATTGATACAGTCTAAAACTGAAACACCCTGGAGTACAGAAGCTTTTTTAAAATTGGTCAAGTATGAGAAAAGACTTCGATGGTTTTTCTATTTAGAAAACCATCGAATGAGTTTAAAGAAAACACTTAGAATTCTATTTTAAAAGAATTTAACTTTCGATAGTTTTTATTAAAAACTATCGAATGGTAAATTCTTTTTAAAGATTCGATGGTTGTTACGACCAAACTCAACACGCAAGTGCACGTGATCTCAAGTAATACAGATAGCAAATAAGGTTCGTTCCTACAGGGACTCGTTGTTTGTCTAGTTAATTCACTCACCAATGTATGATTATTATTCGATGCTAAAACAATTAACAAAGTGGTTTTTTTGATTATCACTAAAATTTATCTAAGAATTATAACTAATTATCACTACTTAAACTGAAATTTATATCGAATTACTTATATGAATAAAACATGGGATTTCAACTTCATTAAACAATCCATCTAAAATCTTCAATTCTCTAGCCCTTTCATGTGATTTGTTAATACCTGATCGAACACACAAAACTGATATAAGCCAACTTTCGTTGTACCAATACCATCCTAAATAATATCCACAATTAAGATAGAGATCACTTAGTCTCCCAATTATGCTTATTCCTTATATGTCTATAAAGATTGAAAACATAATGGTTGAAGTACAAGCATTCAATTGATCACATAGTCGTCATAAAACGGTTAGAGTTACGACACTAATTACGAATGATATTCTCACGCATAAACCTATGCTAGCATGGCAAGTTCTAAACTCTTAAATCCACTTTCGCTTCAATAAGAATTAACACACAATTACAGGAGTTAGCTACTCTCCTATAACGAATTAAAACAACCATGATAGGATATCACATCAATCACACTATAGGCATCGAGAAAATTCAACTAATAGACTTCATGAATAACTCCGCTAAAACCCCATGACAACGAGTTAGTTCATAATCAAACTAATCGTCACCATGGGTTCTAATGTAAACATGATGAAAGAAAACGAATTATAACTGTTATAAATATCAAGGGTTTTAAAGAGTACACCAAATCCAAGCATCCACAAGCTAGAAAGATTACAAGAAAATAATTGAAAAACGATCTTCTTCCTTGCTTCTCCGTGCTTTACAACTCCGTATATGATATGTGGTATATGTCTCTCCCCTATCTCTAGGGTTTTCTTTCTTTTTATAGGCCTCCAGGTGCAACAAGTCGTATGGAATTGAATTTTTTTAACTTTTCCTTGAAAAATCAGCAATTAGGTCAAAACAGGAAATTCCGTCAGATTACCCGGCGCTGCCGCGCCAAGTTTATATAGAAGTTCGGCGCTGCCGCGCCAAGATCTCTGCTAAGTTCTTTTCATGCGGCGCTGCCGCGCCAAGTTCAAGTACTATCACGGCGCTGCCGCGCCATAACCTCTGGCCAGCAAATTGACTTTTTCCCTTTTCTTCATTATAACTCCAAATTGCATTCCGATTGCTCCGCTACATTCCTAGTACACCTGTGATAAATATACCTGCACAATACCCTCAAAAGAGATCAAAAACACCACAACTCGAGTACAAACATTCGTTTTAAGCCATATGGAAACGTTCTAAGTGAATAAAATACCCACTTATCACACCCCCAAACTTAAACCGTTGCTCGTCCTCGAGCATAAACAAACTACCACTTCCGTAGGTGATCACGGTTGCATTTGGCATATGCAACAAGCCCTTTAAACCCCTAGGCAGCCCTAGTGGACGAGTAAGGTCTCGTGAGGGCCTATAGTGAATGTACCCCCAAAATCCATCTAACAATGCAACTACAAATGCAACTAACTACATGAATGCAACTATATGAAAATGCAAGGACCCCCTTAGACTAACCAAAACCATTCATTAGGCAAACATCTCAAATCATGCAACAACTTCCAAACAGAGCTCGACTAAATTCCCGTATACTGACAATACATGCATAGGAACGTGGTGTGTGCGATACTCATCAGATATACTCCTAACACTAGATCAAAAACCATACCGATTCTTAGTCAAGGCAATCACAAGTTTATAAAAAGAATGAACGGTAGACACATCATAACTTCGAGACACCTCCATACTCATTCAGGATAACCAGGAATTCATGCTTTATTACTACGACACATACTACTATTCACAACACATATGCTTATTTAACCGTGCAATGAGTGAGACCCCAAAAGGCTTATACAATAATACCCATGTAGCGAGTGTTAGGTCAGTGGATCCCAGACTATAAAAGCCTTAGGTCACTAGGACTAAGTCCCCTCAGACTTAATTACTCGAGTATTAAAGAGCTCACTCGTGGTTAATTTTGCATTTAACTTATTTACATGACTCTTTTTTTTTTCTTTTTTTTTTTTTCTTCTTCTTTTTTTTTTTTCTTTTTCTCAATTTTTTCTATACAATCTGGAATGAGAATTCTCAATTCCAACCCTAGACTACTCATATAAATATGAGCCGGCTACTAGCCATTTGACACCTAGCCATAAACACAAAAAACTAGCATGAAAATCCTGTTTCCCCCAAACTTATACTTTAGTGCTTTTACGTTATCAAGGGAATAAAGAACATTCTAAATATAACCAGGTAATTAAACCTCAAAACCTCCAAACAAGCATGACCCCCAATCTAGCCCAAAAGCAAACAATGAGTTGTGTAATTGTTTTTGTCCCCACAACATGCATGTCAATTTCATAGAAACTCTAAATCAACCCTCTATTCATGATTACCACACTCAAATCAACATCTACCTGCCAAACAGAAATAGCTCGTCCTAAGGGATCATGAAAATGCATGCCATGCTTATGCAACTATATGCACAAAAATAACAAAATACCCGAATGTCCTATATGCTCTAAACTAACATGCACAAATGTTCCTAATATGCAATACAACTAATATACAAATGCACCTTTCATCCCCACCCCAAAACTTAAAATTTTCAATGCCCACATTGAAGGTAAGAATAAAAAAAGTGCAAAGCATACCTACTCGTCGTCCGAACCACTCCCATTAGGAGTGTCCGGTGGCGGATAGACAGCGCCAACTCCAAAGGACGGAAAAGTCACGTCCACTCCACTTGCACGCAAAGCCGTGCCCAAAGCTTGTGCAAACTGACCAAAATCTGCTCTAAAACCTGCCTGCATATCGTGCACCGCATCGATACGCCTCGTCAATCTCCGATACTGCCTCTGACTAATAAGAGAACCTCCATCCTGAGGCTCTCCCCCCTGCTGCTGCTGCTGCTGTTGCTGACCCTCAACTACATAACCAAGACCCCACCAATCCGGCTCACCGCCATCCCACACATTCAGCCTCATTATACTCTGATGATCCAAGGCTGCCTGTGGCTGTTGCACAACCTCCGCTTCTGACCAAATAGCACCACCATCCCTAGCCAACCTAGCAACAACCGAACCATAAGGTATCGCCGCAGTGGTACTCCCTTGCATAAAACGGAGAATCCCCTGGTGGATCAAATTACCCACATCCACCAACTCTCTGCTGCAAATAGCAAACAACAAGATAGCTCTCTCCACTGTCACCTCATTAGAATGCCTAGTAGGGATGAGGTTAGCACAAATGAACAAATGTCAAGTACGCGCATACTGATTCAGAGCCGTCGACAAAAACGAAGTAGGCTCAGTAGTGCCACGCCTCAAAGTCCACTGTGTACCTGGAACACATAACCTCTGAATAATCACCTGAAGGTCCACAGCATCGCGAGTCCTTCCCGACCAATCCTCTTGATTCCTCCTAGGAGTCGGAAGACCAAGAACACGACGAATAGCACGCGGCCGATAATCCACACGAAAACCACGAACTTGGCTAATCCCATTCCTGTCCACACTAGCATTTGCATAAAACTCGCGAACCACAGTCATCGGAACAGGCTCCGGAGCCTCACAAAATTGCTCCCAACCTCTCTCACCAATATTCTCCAACATATACCCATCCGATGCCGTAGGCAAAAGACCTCTCTCACGGGCAATAGGACGCCCCAACAACTCATTATAAGCCTCACGAGCCTCATTGGAAACAAATTGAGGTTCACCATTACCTCCACCAGAATCAGATGAAGAAGAAGAACGAGGGTGCCTTCCACCAGCCCCACTACCACTAGCGCCCTCACTACCACCACCAATTACAACCCGTTGTCGCTTTGATGCCATTGAATTGAATGGAAGAAAGTGTTTAGAGTGTTTGAGAATTTGTGAGATTTGTAAGTAGTGTATGTATAGGTTGTATAGGTAGGGTTATGAGATGTGGTTTTATATAGAGGAGTTTAGGGTTAGTGGGTATGGGTAGTGGGTTTAGGTAATGGGCCACTAAATACAACAACGATCTTTCTCTTCTTTTTTTTTTCAATTTTTTTTTCAAATTTTCTGTTTTTTTTTTCTTTCTTTTTTTTTTCTCAACAGACGCTACGGCGCTGCCGCGCCGGAAATGTACTGCCGCACGGCGCTGCCGCGTCAGAACTTCTGCTGAAATTTTTTTTTCTATTTTTTTTTTTTTTTTTTTTTTTTTTTTAAAACGATACAATCACACAATCAAGTGGGTTGCCTCCCACGAAGCGCTCTTTTTAAGTCATGAGCTTGACATAGCTCCATCTCCTTACGTTGTGTAAATTAGAACCGCGGTCTCAACTTCGCGATTCAACTTCTCTCCAAAATATGGCTTTAACCGCTGACCATTGACCTTGAACGACTGGTCCGGTGACTTGTCAAAAATCTCCACTGCTCCATGCTGAAAAACTGTTTTAACTGAGAATGGACCTGACCAACGTGACTTCAACTTTCCAGGAAATAACCGAAGTCGAGAGTTGAACAACAACACCAATTGGCCGGGCACAAATGTCTTAAGAACCAACCGACGATCATGCCACCTTTTGACTTTCTCTTTATATAGCTTGTTGTTCTCATAAGCTTGCAATCGAAACTCGTCCATTTCATTCAACTGAACCATACGCTTTTCACCTGCTGCTGTCAGATCAAAATTCAGCTTCTTCAACGCCCAATAAGCCTTGGGTTCTAACTCAGCTGGAAGATGACATGTTTTTCCATACACAAGCTGAAATGGTGACATTCCCAAAGGCGTTTTATAGGCTGTCCGATAAGCCCACACTGCTTCATCAAGCTTCAAAGCCCAATCCTTCCTAGAAGGACTTACCACCTTCTCAAGAATCCGTTTAATTTCACGATTAGACACTTCAGCTTGCCCATTGGTTTGAGGATGATAAGCTGTAGCAACTCGATGATTGATATTGTAGCGTGCCATAAGAGATGTAAACTTCCGATTGCAAAAGTGCGTACCTTCATCACTGATGATAACTCGTGGCGTGCCAAACCGAGTAAATATATTCTTGTGAAGGAAATTAAGCACCGCCTTAGCATCATTCGTTGGAAGTGCCTTTACCTCCACCCACTTAGACACATAATCCACAGCTAACAGAATATACTGATTACCACATGATGGAATGAACGGTCCCATGAAGTCAATTCCCCACACGTCAAAGATCTCTACCTCCAACATGACATTAAGAGGCATCTCGTCCCTACGAGAAATATTACCAACTCGTTGACATCGATCACATCTCAACACAAACTGATGAGCATCCTTGAATAGAGTCGGCCAATAGAAACCTGCTTGAAGAATACGTGTGGCTGTCTTGGCACCCGCATAATGGCCTCCATAAGCTGTAGCATGAAAATCACTAAGAATAGCCTCGGTCTCACTGTAAGGAACACAACGCCTAATAATCTGATCAACTCCTTGCTTGAACAAAAACGGCTCATCCCAAATATACTGCTTGACATCATGTAAGAATTTCTTCTTTTGAGCATAAGAGAACTCAGGTGGTATGATGTTACTTACTAGATAATTCACAATGTCGGCATACCATGGTTCAACATCTTCCACACTGAATAGTTGCTCATCCGGAAAAAACTCATTAATAACCGTATTATCTTTAGGTGACTTCCCATGATCTTCCAATCTAGAGAGATGGTCCGCTACCTGATTCTCCGTCCCCTTTCTGTCCTTGATTTCCACGTCAAATTCTTGCAACAGAAGAACCCAACGAATCAATCTTGGCTTAGCATCTTTCTTCGCCAAGAGATAGCGAATAGCAGCATGATCCGTATAAACTGTCACCTTAGTACCAAGCAGATAAGAGCGAAACTTTTCAAACCCGTAGACAATAGCAAGTACATCCTTCTCAGTGGTGGTGTAATTCATCTGAGCATCATTAAGAGTTTTGCTTGCATAATAAATAACATGAAACACCTTTTCTTTCCTTTGGCCTAGAACGGCCCCTAGCGCAAAATCACTAGCATCGCACATCAAAGCAAATGGTTGGCTCCAATCTGGAGCTGTAATAACTGGAGCAGAAATTAATTTCTTCTTCAAGATCTCGAATGCATGTAAACAAGACTCATCAAACTTGAACGGAACATCTTTTTCCAAGAGATTGCAAAGTGGCTTAGAAATTTTTGAGAAATCCTTTATGAAACGCCTGTAAAACCCCGCATGACCAAGAAAGCTGCGAATACCCTTGACTGAAACAGGGGCAGGAAGGTTCTCAATAGTCTCCACCTTTGCCTTGTCAACTTCCAAACCTTTACACGAAACCTTGTGTCCCAGAATGACACCTTCTTGTACCATGAAATGGCACTTTTCCCAATTTAAAACAAGATTTGTCTCCACACAACGCTTTAGAACCAAACTCAAGTTTCCCAAGCACTCATCAAAAGAATCCCCAAAGACTGAGAAATCGTCCATGAATACTTCCACATTAATTCCAATCATGTCAGAAAAAATGGCCATCATGCATCGCTGAAAAGTAGTTGGTGCTCCACACAACCCGAAAGAAACACGTCTGAATGCAAATGTACCAAATGGACAAGTGAATGTAGTCTTCTCTTGATCCTCGAGCGCTATGCAAATCTGATTGTAACCAGAATACCCATCAAGCAAGCAATAGTACTGATGTCCAGCCAATCTGTCGAGCATCTGATCAATGAACGGAAGTGGAAAATGATCTTTACGAGTGGCCTTGTTCAACTTTCGATAATCCATGCAAATCCTCCAACCAGTTACTGTTCGAGTAGGAATGAGCTCGTTCTTTTCATTAGTCACCACTGTCATGCCCCCCTTCTTAGGCACACATTGCACCGGACTCACCCAAGAACTATCAGAGATCGGATAGATAATACCCGCATCAAGCCATTTAAGAATTTCCTTCTTCACAACTTCCTTCATGACAGGATTCAGTCTCCTTTGATTATCAACTGTAGGTTTAGCTCCCTCTTCCAAAGGAATTTTGTGCATACAGTAAGAAGGACTAATACCCTTTATGTCTGCTATAGTCCACCCAATGGCTGATTTGAAATCCCTTAAAATTCGCAATAGCTTTTCCTCTTCCATGCCTGAAAGCTTAGATGATATAATAACAGGTAAGGTAGAAGAATCACCAAGATAGGCATACCTTAGATGTTCAGGCAATGGCTTAAGTTCCAATTTAGGTGCTTCCTCGATTGATGGCTTTAGTCTAACATGAGACTTCTTCAGCTCTGACAACCCCAAAGATTCAAAAGGAATCTCAAACTTCTTCCATGGAGATGCATTAAGATATTGCAATTGTTCTTCATCCTCTTCGTTCTCAATCTCCAAGTCATTAGTCAGAACTCTTTCCAACACATCAATTTTGATCAAGTGTTGAGTTGCGGAGTTAACCACCTTGTCCACCATATCAATTTTAAAACACACTTCCTCGTCAGTTGGAAGCTTCATTGCATTGAAAACATTAAAGGTGACATTTTGATCGTGCACCCTCATAGTGAGTTCTCCCTTTTGGACATCAATCAGAGTCCGACCTGTAGCCAAGAATGGTCGTCCCAAGATGATAGGGATCTTCTTGTCTTCCTCAAAGTCAAGAATCACAAAGTCGGCTGGAAAGATAAGCTTGTCGACCTTCACCAAAACATCCTCAACTATTCCTCGAGGATAAGTAACTGAACGGTCCGCAAGTTGCAGAGTCATAGTAGTTGGCTTTGGTTCTGGAAGACCAAGTTGCATGAAAACTGATAAGGGCATGAGATTAATGCTTGCACCCAAATCACACAAACATTTGCTGAATGAGAGATCTCCAATAGTACATGGAATAGTGAAGCTTCCAGGGTCCTTCAACTTAGGTGGCAACTTTTGTTGCAAGATGGCACTACATTCTTCCGTTAATGCAACTGTCTCTAGCTCCTCAAGTTTCAATTTCTTCGAAAGAATGCCCTTCATGAACTTCGCATAGCTCGGCATTTTCTCAAGAGCCTCTGCAAATGGTATGTTGATTTGAAGCTTCTTGAAGACATCCAAGAACTTAGCAAACTGCTTGTCAAACTTTTGCCTTTGAACTCATTTTGGGAATGGAGGAGGTGGAAACACCTTTTCTTCTGCTTCCTTCTGAGAATTATCAGTCCTAACAGTTTTAGGAGTCGAGGGAGTAGCATTAGGTACCAAATCAGGAACGGAATCGACCCCAACGTCAAGATTATCATTTTTTTCCTCGGCTGAATTTTCTTCGTTCTGACCTTGTAGAATCTTCCCCGATCGTAAGGTTACTGCCTGGACCTGTTCCTTGTGATCTTTCTTGCCTGGATTCATCTCTGTGTCACTCGGAAGCGTTCGTGGTTGACGGTTCAGCAATGCATTGGCTAGTTGGCCAATCTGATTCTCTAAAGTTTTCAATGACACCGCCTGACTCTTGTACATCATTCGCAGCTCTTCCAATTCAGACTTCTCAGACTGATTCAAAGAATTCCCTTGAGATGGTTGAAACCCAGGTGGATTGAATGTTTGCCTTGGAGCATAAGGTGGTTGTTGATAGTTCTGATTATATGGCCTTGCATTGAACTGCTGATTTTGTGGTTGCTGAACACCACCCTGATTGTTGCTCCAACTGAAATTAGGATGATTCCGATTGTTGGGATGATAAGCATTAGGCACTGGCTGCTGAGCTCTTTGAAAATTACTAACAAACTGTGCTGATTCAGATGAGATAGCACACAGATTCGTGTCATGAGCTCCTGCACACAATTCACACACCATAGCAACCTGGTTAGTCCCATGATTAGAAAGGGAATCTACCTTCATTGTCAACGCCTTGAGTTGAGCAGCAATAGCAGTAGCTGCATCCAATTCAAGTACTCCAGCCACTTTAGCAGGTGGCAAGCGTTGAGTAGGATTCTGAAACTCATTGGCTACCATCATCTCGATAAGATTATAGGCATCCTCATAGCTTTTTGCCCATAGCGCACCTCTAGATGCTGCATCTAACATAGGCCTGGACTGAGCTCCCAACCCGTTATAGAAATTGCTGATTATCATCCAATCCGGCATCCCATGATGAGGACAACGTGCCAAAATCTCCTTGTACCTTTCCCAAGCTTCCCCCAAAGATTCCTGGGGTTGCTGAGCAAACTGAGAAATAGAATTCCTATAAGCTGCTGTCTTCGCCATGGAAAAATACTTTGTCAAGAACTTTTGAGCACAGTCTGCCCAAGTTCTAATAGATCCTGACGGCATAGAATGTAACCAACTCTTGGCTTTATCCCTAAGAGAGAAAGGGAATAGCCTCAATCTGATTGCGTCATCTGTAACTCCGTTGAATTTGAAGGTATCACAGATCTCAAGGAAGTCCCTAATATGCGCATTGGGATCTTCTGCAGGACTACCCCCAAACTGAACTGTATTCTGAATCAACTGGATGATGTTTGGCTTAAGCTCGAAGTTATTCGCCCCAATAGCTGGACGAACAATGCTGGTATGAATGTCCTCCACCTTTGGCTGAGAGAATTCACTCAAAGCCTTCGCTGGTTGTGCTTCATCTGCCATATCTTCTTCTGATTCAAGATTGTTTTCCACACCGATGTTCTCAAAGTCAAGTTTCCTTCGTGCTAGTTCTTCTCTTCTTGCTAATTCTTCTCTACGAGCTCGAGCTCGCGTACACATACACTCTCAATAAGTACCTGAAATTCACCAACTAGAAAATTTGGTGAGAAATGTCCTAGTCACCGAACTTTAATGACCACTGATGGTAAATACTAAAACTAAACAAATAAAACCGCAATCCCCGGCAGCGGCGCCAAAAACTTGTTACGACCAAACTCAACACGCAAGTGCACGTGATCTCAAGTAATACAGATAGCAAATAAGGTTCGTTCCTACAGGGACTCGTTGTTTGTCTAGTTAATTCACTCACCAATGTATGATTATTATTCGATGCTAAAACAATTAACAAAGTGGTTTTTTTGATTATCACTAAAATTTATCTAAGAATTATAACTAATTATCACTACTTAAACTGAAATTTATATCGAATTACTTATATGAATAAAACATGGGATTTCAACTTCATTAAACAATCCATCTAAAATCTTCAATTCTCTAGCCCTTTCATGTGATTTGTTAATACCTGATCGAACACACAAAACTGATATAAGCCAACTTTCGTTGTACCAATACCATCCTAAATAATATCCACAATTAAGATAGAGATCACTTAGTCTCCCAATTATGCTTATTCCTTATATGTCTATAAAGATTGAAAACATAATGGTTGAAGTACAAGCATTCAATTGATCACATAGTCGTCATAAAACGGTTAGAGTTACGACACTAATTACGAATGATATTCTCACGCATAAACCTATGCTAGCATGGCAAGTTCTAAACTCTTAAATCCACTTTCGCTTCAATAAGAATTAACACACAATTACAGGAGTTAGCTACTCTCCTATAACGAATTAAAACAACCATGATAGGATATCACATCAATCACACTATAGGCATCGAGAAAATTCAACTAATAGACTTCATGAATAACTCCGCTAAAACCCCATGACAACGAGTTAGTTCATAATCAAACTAATCGTCACCATGGGTTCTAATGTAAACATGATGAAAGAAAACGAATTATAACTGTTATAAATATCAAGGGTTTTAAAGAGTACACCAAATCCAAGCATCCACAAGCTAGAAAGATTACAAGAAAATAATTGAAAAACGATCTTCTTCCTTGCTTCTTCGTGCTTTACAACTCCGTATATGATATGTGGTATATGTCTCTCCCCTATCTCTAGGGTTTTCTTTCTTTTTATAGGCCTCCAGGTGCAACAAGTCGTATGGAATTGAATTTTTTTAACTTTTCCTTGAAAAATCAGCAATTAGGTCAAAACAGGAAATTCCGTCAGATTACCCGGCGCTGCCGCGCCAAGTTTATATAGAAGTACGGCGCTGCCGCGCCAAAATCTCTGCTAAGTTCTTTTCATGCGGCGCTGCCGCGCCAAGTTCAAGTACTATCACGGCGCTGCCGCGCCATAACCTCTGGCCAGCAAATTGACTTTTTCCCTTTTCTTCATTATAACTCCAAATTGCATTCCGATTGCTCCGCTACATTCCTAGTACACCTGTGATAAATATACCTGCACAATACCCTCAAAAGAGATCAAAAACACCACAACTCGAGTACAAACATTCGTTTTAAGCCATATGGAAACGTTCTAAGTGAATAAAATACCCACTTATCAATGGTTTTCAATTTGGAGAAGCAGGTGGTGAAGTGACTTTGTTGTCAGGTTGATGAAGATCCAACGGCCAAGGTTAATTCTATTAAATTGGTTCGCTGGTTTTTCAAATCAAAGTCTACAATTACTAACAGAGGAAGTGTGTCTTCTTCAGTCGAGGTTATTTTCACAGTAGCAATTACTAAGAGAGAGTTTGAGCCAGAGAGATTACTGAAGAAATTAATATTGCTCAAAACTTGATCATTGTATTGATTGTGTATAACCTAGAACTCATTGTAGCTAATCTACGGATTAGAAATTGTAGCACCCCTCGAGGTTTATATTTATAAAAAGATATATTCCCCGACTCTTGGTTTGATTTGGTGTGTTTAATTTCGTTATAGAACTGAATGATTAATCCGTGAACGAAATTGAATTATTTGTAGGTACCGTATTCAACCCCCCCCCCCCCCCCTTCTACGATACTTTGGACCTAACATTTTTGTAAATTATATTAACAAATAATTTATCTACTCAAAAGTTAAAACTAAAAAGAAACAATAGGATAATAAGAGAACATGGAGTTTATCCAATAAGATTTTTAAACTTAACTCAACAAAGCATTGTAGCGCAATGGTTATAACATTAATTTTCTAAGAGGAGGTCGGGGGTTCGATTCTTAAAGCCAAACTAAATTCAACATTTTTTACCTAAATAATAGAGGGATGGCAATTTTGAAATTTTTTAACAAATAAGGGTAAAATCGTATTTTCATAGGTATTAAAATGGCTCAAATTACCCCTAGACACCATTTAATATATATAAGTAGATAGGATAGGATATAAAGTATATAGTTTAAAACTCGTGTGATTCACAGATTGTTTTTAATAATTATTATTTTTATTATTTATGTTATAATATTTTATTAATTGCATTTGTTAAAAACAAATAAGAAGGTGTATTAAATTTCTTAAAATAATTAAAAGTATTAAAATCAATTTTAAAATAAATAAGTAACGGGTTGCTGTGATATTTTTGGAAAAGGAGAGGTTTTAGTAAAGAAAAATTAAAAAAGTAACATGTTTTAGTTGAAAAAGATAATTGTCCGTAATTACAAGTATTAAAATAGGTTTTAAATAAATAATTAAGGATTTGCCCGTGATATTTTTGAAGAAAAAGGGATTTTAGTAAAGAAAAATAGAAAAGTAACGTGTTTTAGTTGAAAAGGGTAATTGCTCGTGATTTTTTTTAGAAAAAGAGGGGATTCTGTTAAAAAAAAGTAATGTATTTTAGCCGAAAAGATAATTTATTATAAATAATGTTATTATTTAAAAATAAATAAGGGTAATTAAGTAAAATCACTTCGGATCGACCGACCTACCAAACTTTTAATTTTTCGTCTATTATAATATAGTATAAATAAGGATTTAATTCTCGTGAATAAACACTAATATACAAACTACGGACGATATCAAAAAGAAAAAAGAGAAAGTAATATTTGGATGAGGGTGGATGCAATTGTTGCCCCAAGTTTATTATATTATGGTTTGTGCTTAAGTGAGAACCCACAATATTATGAGAACTGAGATCTAATCTCAGCCTTCTATTTTTAATTAATTCTTTTAATCTTAACCCTACCTTTTTATCTTCCCCACTCTCCTTACCAGTCACCACACTCCACCCACCTGCCACCACACCTACTCCGGCCACCTCAAGCACCTGCCGCCACACCAATTCCGGCCATAGAAACTAGCTCGAATAAAATCGATAGATACAGGAAGATTGATATTTCTAACGAGGTCGGCGAGGAAGATGAAAGCGCCGGTGGCGACGCCGAGGAGAATAGGAGAAAATGGAGTTGTTTAAACTCGGCAGTGATTTGGGAAGCGAGTTGAATGAGTCGTTGAGTTATGGCTTCTTCTGTCCATAGAATTTTTTCTATGTCTTTCTCCATGTATGTAGTAAATAGCGCCACAAGTCTGGTTTCAGAGGATGGTACAATGTCGCAAACAAAAGGATTGGTTTCGTAGGTAATAAAATGAATTAACTCGGTTAATTTGGGTTAATTTGGCGATAATGTGGTGGGGGTTACGCGGTGATGTAGTGATGGTGTTGGTGGCAGGATGATGTTAGTGGTGATAGTTGTACAGTGGTTTATGCTGATTTGTAATGATTTTCTGGTGATTTTGGCACATTGTTGGTGATTAGCTGACGATGGTCAGACTTGGTGGTCAGAAGTAGTGGTGGTGTGGTAATTTGTGATGGTTTGTTATGGTGATTTTCGTAAATTAATGGTGGTGATTTTTTGCTAATCGCCGGAGATGGTGGTGATTTTTTGTTTCCGGTGGTGATTTTTTGTTTTCTGGTGGTGGTCGAAGGTGACGACAGTGTGTTGATTTTTTGTTTTCCGGTGGTGATTTTTTGGATTTGCCGAAATTGATCGCCGGAGATGATGACTAGAGTTCGTGGTGGCCGGAAATGGAGGTTCCCGGTGGCCGGAGGTGGTGGGATGGGGGTGGAATATTAAAATATTAATAAAATTTAATGAGTGGTGGGAGATTAATATAAAGTATATTAATGAATGGCTAGAATTAGATCTCATATCTCACAATAGTGAGGGTTTTCAATAGAGCGCGACCCTTATTATATATACACCAAGAGTTTATTTTAAAATTATTAAATTTTAAAATTATAGAAAAGTTAATTTTTTTATTTTATGTGTTCTCCTTTATAAATTCGAACACTTCTGCTTTATAAATTTGAAGTTTTATCCTCTATAAATTCGAACACATATTCTATTTTTACTATGTTAAGGTATTTTTTAAATTCTAAAATTCTAGAAAATTAGTTATGTCTTCTCTTTTATAAATTCGAACACTTCTCTTTTATGAATTTGTTATCCTCTAGGTATTCAAACACATATTCTACTTCTATATATTAAAGATATTTTTTATTTATAAAATTCTAAAATTCTAGAAAATTTGAAAAATAGGTTGAGATGATTTTATAGGCGCCACCTAATGTACGGCGTATCCTCTTTTATATATATATATATATATATTCAACTTTCAAGGGAGAACACTGTTAAAAAGAGAACAAGAGAACACTTCCTTTTACCGTTGGATTAAAAATTAGTTCAACGGCTAAGATTAAAAGATCATCTTTTTAATAACTTCCCCCTTTTATTATAAAATATGTATGTGAAAGTTTCGTATATACATACATGGCCGTGTCTATAGATTCTGCGAGAACTGCTATCGAAATACTCTGTTCGACCTGATTTTAACAAAGATAAAACTCAATTCTCAGAGATGCTTATCGAGCTTTGATCGTTTCGTTTCTTTTTGGTTAAAAATTGTTCGTAATTTCATCGATTCTTCTTCGTTTGGTTGGTAGTGCCATGGATTCTTGCTCAGGTATGATATGAATAATCACTTGCTTCCAAAACTTGATTTTATTTGTATTGTTAATTTTGCTAATTTGATTTTAGTTCTATAGATTCTAATGAATTTATGTTGTTCGTTTGATATGTTTTGATTAATTATTAGTTTATTCTTTTTATGCCCAGTGTGATTACATACATCGATTATGTGATTGTAGTTCATATATTGCAATGATTTTGCATCTATCATTTCGTTTATTGAGTGAGAGAGAGAGAGATGAAAATGCACTCGTGCACACAGATTAGAAACATAGAATATTGTACACAATATGAATATTTTGGAATATATGTTTCTGTACAATGCGAATTTAAAGAGAGAATATATGTTCGGATGGCTCTTTACAAATAAAATACAGAAGCTTTAGTATGTGTATTAATATTGTTTTAGTTGCTTTTTGTAATCTGATTACCTTTTATTATGTGCATTAATCGAGAATTAAAAAATTAGCACCTTTTTGAATAAGATTCCTGAGAAAGAAAGTGTGGTTGTGTGAGTATATTCTAACACAAAAATGAGGAAATCAACACCTTTGTTGACTGGAGTTAACAAAGGAGTTGTTAAAAGAGCCGCATGCAAATATGATTTTGTATAAGGTCCATGACCTATCTGCAACATTGCTTAGCTATATTGTGCTTAGATTTGATGTTTAGAGAAGAAGTTGCCACTGATGCTTGGACCTCTCTGATCAGCTTTCAATTCACTCGGATCACTAAACTCGGATCATTGTTAAGGAATATGCTAGCAAAGTAGGGAAAAAGTAAGAATAAAAAATAAAGTGGCGAGATTCATCAATATTTAAGATATAAAGTAGGTAAAGTGGAAGAAAGTAGTGAATATTTATATTATAAAACTTTACTATATTTGGAAATTTTTGAAATGTAAAAAAATGGATGAAACATCTACAAAGAAAAGTATAAAGAATTGGATGGACAAAACGTGTCCATACTCGCCCAATAAGAAATACTACTAATTCTATGGTTAACTCATGTATTACAGACAGTAAAATTAAAATTTTCAATGGTAGCCTAATTGCTGGATCCTTTCATCACCCTACCATATGAGAAAGGAAGGAAAAAATGATTTTATGATTTTCGATTATAAACTGACTACTGGGAACTTAGTTGGCAGTTTGTTTCCGACTGTCTGCAGCCTGGAGAACATTACCCTTACAATCGATAGGGATTTACGAATCCACCTGATCGCCTAAAACTTTTCTCCAGCATACTTTTGTACAAAATCGTCTACAGGGGTTCACTAACTCAAAGTACAGGAAATGCTAAAAGAAAAACTTCATCGATGTGAGTAAAGTCAATCTGTCTGGAGATAAACCCAGAATCTTCTTGCTAAGCCAATAAAACTGTATTTACAATTACAAGTTACAACTTACAACTAGTCTCTACTCACCTTCACCTTTCTTCGGAATCTACATATTTTCTATATCTACATTACTAACTAACTCTATTTCTATTCTTCTATATAAATACACTGTATGTACATCGCTATCACAAATATATTTGTGGCAGGTGGATGCTTTGTCAGACTTGGCCTCTCCTTTAGCCATTATAACCATTCTGTTTCACCAAATATAAGTAGATGCAGCAGCAGCTAGCTTGATGCTGCTGTTAAGTAGTGTATGCTCATTTCTGTATTTCAATATTCATTAGCAGCTCTGTCATCTTCACGTAGTCAATCAGCAGGAGAAACCAATGATGCCAGACAAATTATGACAACTATTATTTCTTATCCGACAGATTAAGGCAAGAAAACCATCCACTCTTGAGTTGGAAGATGGTGACCTGATAGACGAAAGCAACCTCATTGATGAAGAGGAAGAGGAGAGGCAGAGGCCTGTGCATCCACCTGGTAGGGAAACAGTTACATTAGTTGTCTATAAGGCTTATCTTAGAAATAGACAATAATCTGTTCTTGTACATATTTGCAGTTCCTGATCCTGAACCAGGAAGATACCAAGCTGATTGTACATTGGAACGTGTAAGAATTTATTCAACCTCGTTTATCTGGAATATAGTAACTAGTCTTCAATATAGATGTCAGTAGTTTGCAATTTTCGATATTTGTCTATGTAAAATCTTTAACCACTTTACCCATTCTAATTCCGGTTTATACTTGCAGTGTGGGCTAGGTGATGCTTTCCACTGCCGAACATGTCCTTACCGGGGCTGTCCTCCTGGTGAACCCGGTGTGAACGTAAGTAGTAACATTAGTTGCACTGCAGAAATGTACTCTATATCTTATATTCTGTGGAGAAGTATATTAATTGATTCTTTGTTTACATTTTGCAGATCACCCCTAACTTCCCTCCACTAATAGCTGAAAATTGAAAGTGGTCTTAGTGTTTCTCCGGACTCTGTACTCTGTAGAGTTGCAGAGATGACTTTTTAAGGCTCTTGTTTTCAGTACTTTCTGTTGGTATTGAGATAACTACTAGTAGTTTGTATTGAATTAATGGTGAACCTGCTGTATTGCTTTTTTGCTTTCTAACGCACAAGTTGGTAGATGGATATTATAAATGCATAAACATCATATTCTGGAAATTGCAAAGTTTCTACATGTAAACTGTGATGTTATGATTTGCTCAAGTATAGTCCTTGTCCCCTGTCCTTGAATAAAACAAGAACAGATACCCCCCAGTTTGAAACTAGTTCATGTGCATGTAATTCTTAGGGGCGAAAGTGCGTAACACTTCATATTGTGTTGCCACTTACCAGACATCCACTTTTATGTACGAAATTTACAGAACAAGCCCGCAAATTCGACTTTACACCCTGAGGTGTAAAATGTATCCTTTTAAAAATTAACTTATTAATCCAAGCAGAATGGACTTGACAAGAGATAATTATAAATCAGTAAACCAAAAGTGCCAAGATAGAAATCATGTAACTCGAAGCATTTTCAACTAGCTCTTGTAACACAGAAGTAAAATCACACTATTACACAAATTTGGCAACAATTTTAACATATATTAAAGAATGTCAGCTATTCGATCAAGTTAACCGGCTTGTGCATTTCATAATTTCTTCCCTTTCACCATTGTAGATAAATAACAACCCGTTGAGATTCTAACATAGATCTTAAAACAAATTCTTTGTTATTACAGGTTAAACGGGATTTTAAAATAGATTTTTTTTTTAAATAATTTCAAGTTATTTGTCATTTTTTATGATTTAATTTTTCACTATCAGAGCTTATTTTGTTTTATATTCATGGTTAAACTGGATTTTAAATTTTAATTTTTTCCAAAATTTTGTGATTTTAAATCAATTTACACTAGATTGTTTCTTGGAGGTTAAAGTAGATTCTAAAATAGATTCTTTAACTTTTTTGAGATTCTAAATTCTTTTCTTGGAAGATAAAGTGTATTCTGAAATAGATTCTTTAAATTTTTTGAGATTCTAACATAGATCTTAAAACAAATTCTTTGTTATTACCTGTTAAACGTGATTTTAAAATACATTTTTTTTAAAAACAATTTCAAGTTATTTGTCATTTTTTATGATTTAATTTTTCACTATCGGAGCTTATTTTGTTTTATATTCATGGTTAAACTGGATTTTAAATTTTAATTTTTTCCAAAATTTTGTGATTTTAAATCAATTTACACTAGATTGTTTCTTGGAGGTTAAAGTAGATTCTAAAATAGATTCTTTAAATTTTTTTGAGAAGTTATAGATTCTAAAATAGATTCTTTAAATTTTTTGAGATTCTAAATTATTTTCTTGGAAGATAAAGTGTATTCTAAAATAGATTCTTTAAATTTTTTGAGATTCTAACATAGATCTTAAAACAAATTCTTTGTTATTACCGGTTAAACGTGATTTTAAAATAGATTTTTTTAAAAAACAATTTCAAGTTATTTGTCATTTTTTATGATTTAATTTTTCACTATCGGAGCTTATTTTGTTTTATATTCATGGTTAAACTGGATTTTAAATTTTAATTTTTTCCAAAATTTTGTGATTTTAAATCAATTTACACTAGATTGTTTCTTGGAGGTTAAAGTAGATTCTAAAATAGATTCTTTAAATTTTTTTGAGAAGTTATAGATTCTAAAATAGATTTTTTAAATTTTTTGAGATTCTAAATTATTTTCTTGAAAGATAAAGTGTATTCTAAAATAGATTCTTTAAATTTTTTGAGATTCTAACATAGATCTTAAAACAAATTCTTTGTTATTACCGGTTAAACGTGATTTTAAAATAGATTTTTTTTTAAAACAATTTCAAGTTATTTGTCATTTTTTATGATTTAATTTTTCACTATCGGAGGTTATTTTGTTTTATATTCATGGTTAAACTGGATTTTAAATTTTAAATTTTCCAAAATTTTGTGATTTTAAATCAATTTACACTAGATTGTTTCTTGGAGGTTAAAGTAGATTCTAAAATAGATTCTTTAAATTTTTTTGAGAAGTTATATATTCTAAAATAGATTCTTTAAATTTTTTTGAGATTCTAAATTAGATCTTAAAATAGATTCTTTACTATTATCGGTCAAACATGATTCTAAAATAGATTTTTTAAAAAAACAAATCAAGTTATTTGTCATTTTTTTTGGTTTTATTTTCACTATCTAAGCTTCTTTATGAGTTTTATTTTAGCCTTTTTTAATTCCAAATCTACCTTTTTCGAAACTTCAAGTACAAGATTCTAAAGCGGATGCTAAAATGGATTCCACATCATTTAAAATTAATTCTAAATTAGATTCACTAAAGCCACAATTCCACATCGTTTAAACTAGATTTCAAATTTTAATTTTTTTTTACATTCGGATCAAAGTATATGATCTTACCCACAAATCATGAAAACAGGCTTAGGGTTCTTAATGGGGGGATCAGGTCTGAGCCTTTCTTAGTCATAAATCACAAGAATGTAAACTAGAAGCAATCCAGAAAATCAAACAAGTAATACTGATTAAGGCATTTGAGTCCGACACTCATGATATGTCCCTGATAATGCACACCATATCTGAGTAACGTTAGGTACCCAGCAACAACCAGTAATACTACAAAGTAAAGGCCAATGTTTCAAACAAGCCAACACCCGAGGTATAAATATACAGACTACTAACCAAAGATAGATAGTAGACATACAAACAGAGCAAAGTATTTCTGCAAGCTCTTCCGGCTAATTACACCCACACAAGTAGCCTTAACAAGAAGAGGTCACTCACACACAAGCCAACCAGAAGACCTTGTCTACTTGATCTCAATTGTAGGCCAAGTGTTTCTGTAATAAGTATGATTTGCCTATCTTACTTTTTTTTGGATAAAAGCACAAGCAGATAATCTTATATCAAGATACACAGCACACAATATGCCACTTATTTAGTCAATTACATATAGAATATGAAGTTCTACTCTCCAGAATGAAATGTAACATAACGTTTACTGTTCCATGTCAGTCGTCAGATATTTAAATATCTGATACATATAGGTAACAATTTGGAAATCATGTAAAGAACAAGTAACAATATACCTGTAACCAGCAAACACACATTGAAAGTTGAAACAGATCCTCTCATAAAACACATACCATCTTCATAATTGCATAATGCATATCCTTAGCAACTATTATAAAATGCTTCTCCATTATTCATGGTAGACACTTGATTGAAATGAAAAGAGTCTAATGAGGACAAAGCCCTATATAACGCAATATGAGCTTATTTAAGGATAACGGAAAAACTGTATGCTGGAAAGATTTTCAGACAATAGATTACGGATGGAATTGAACTCTGTTCCCCTTTCAGGTGCACAGGAATATTCACTTTTACATACGGAGGGAAAGGGTCATATCGATATAGTCTTTCAGTGTACTTTCAAAGTGCAAGAGATTCTTACAGAACTCCAACACAGAAGCAAGCAGGAAAGAGATTCTTACAGAACTCCAACACAGAAGCAAGCAGGACATAAGTTCAATTAAGCCGCCTCCTTCTAGGAGCACGAGAATCTCCACTGTCCACATCTGAAATTCTAGAATGATAAAACAAGGTAGTACACAGGAGCAACACATGCATGGAAAGCAGAGAAAAATTAACAAATAATTTGTATCATTCTGAAAATTTCAGAGTATCAGAACACTTTTAAATGTGAGATGTCCAAACAAGTTTCTGCAACTGATGCAACTGATGCTTTATATGGTCATCTACAAACAAAAATATTGAAAATTAGAAACTAAAACAGAAATTACTGAATTACTAGAATTGATATACCATCCCAATCATTTATATAACGGTTATCAGTCAATGAACTCACTTCTTACCATCATCTTTTAATTTCATCCAGAACCATCTGTTTGCAGCGATTAGGTAGGAGAAAAACTGACCACAAAAAAGTAAATACTAAGGAAAACGAGAGAAATTAGGTGGTGTTATCCACTCATACGTTATCGACAGTTAGTAAAAAACGGTGTTGCATCTGTAGCCAAGTAGTTATGTATATGAAGCTCACGACGAGTCCTCCGAATTATAATATATACTACTCTCTTATAATTTTTTCCGTCGCATCTGTTTTCATCATGGACTCATATTCATCGCCAGCGTTCGTCAAGAAGAAGCTGAAACAAATTCTGTCAGTGTTTTGTTTTAAGCTCAGAGAGCATGATTTACCAGAGCTGAAAAAGTTCCTCAGCGTCTTGAGCTGCCAGAACTCGTCAAAAAATATTGAGGAAAACGTTCACTTGTCTTCCGCTCTCAATTTGAACACATGTATGTGTTTTCGTTATTGTTCTTTTTAAAAAACATATAATGGTTTACGTATTCCAGGGAGTTTGTAAACAGCGTCTGGTGTATAAAGATACTATCACCGCAAGAGGTGCAACAGATGGGGAAACAAGGTATAGAGCTTCTGAATGCGGTTCCAGTTCAGAGGCTCTCTACCACCAGCTGTGACAACTACGCGAGCCAACAAGAGTCAAGAAATTTGAACTCGGGGTTGCATCCGTAGGAACCCTTGATTACTGAAACTTTCAAATTAGATAAACAACTATCTCAACTGTAATATTACTATTTCTCGTGAATACTAGTATGGCGGGAGACCGATTCTAGCTAACAGTTTATTTTATAGTAATATTGTAATTATAGCATTTTAAGCGTTTCAGTATTTAATTATGTTTCTTAAACATCAAAGTATTAAAGTGTACTTGGTAGAGATTAATATTTGTGAAGATAGAACATGAGGATGTTTGATCACTGGACTGCTGTTTCTATATATAATTTTGGGAATGGTCAGTCGCATTCACATTAATTTAATTACTGTCCTGCTGTCGAGGTTCCAAAATTTTAGGTATGTGTTTGGGCTTTTTTATCATATATTTAATTGGCATTCTCCACCGGTTTAGGGCAGCAGTTTGGAAATGCAGATGCACTATTTATATTCCTCTTATTTTTGTGCATCTCTAAAGTCCAAATGTGTCTCTTTTGGAAGGGAAAAAATGAAAAGAGGCCAGGGCTGTGTTGTGTATTATGCAAAAAGAATCATGCTAGGGAAGGCAATCTAACAGAAGGTAGCCAAGACGAAATGAGAGGATGAGCAAGACATGGACCATTTTCTGTTTATACGCTTTCTTAAAATGGGTGCTCATATGTCAAAAAAGACCCCTTCTCTTAATATTGATAACATTATTTTATGTGCCTCGGCTGAATGACAATAATTAAGGTTTAATCGTGGATGACTATTATGACTTTAACGGTGAAAGGGAGCCTTTATGCGTTTCTGTAGTGGGAATAAGCAATCTAAAAATTCCAATGTTCTACAAATAGCATCTCCACGTTAATGGTTACAACTCTTAAGCCTGCGCTTTCTGTGGGAGTTTCTTTTCAGTCATTTATGGTGAAACTAGTACTGCAACTAAGATGGACTTGATGGAGGAGCTGTTTTCTGCCCATAAAACTGAGATGCCTGCGACTAAGCATAGCACCCTCCCCCTTCCCTCTCCCAAAACGAAAGCATGACATACATGAAATCGTGATTAACATTCAAAGCAGAAGTGAGATTAAATTGACATTTCATGTTGCAGAATACTTCAAAAATTGTCATTAGCACATAGATACATAAACACCAACACACACACAGAGATATATACATAGATCCAAGCATAAACATAGATATATAGAGAGATTCATGTACAAGAAACAACGATTCATGTATAAACAGAGATTTAAACACAGAAATACAGATGTATGTACAAATATTACATATATTTCATTGTTACCTAATCGAAGAAACATATTGAAGCTTCAAATCACGAATGTAACTTCAATTCAAGCACAATTAGACCTGATATTACATATATTTCATCAAGTTAAACAAAAATACTACATAAATCGTAAACAAAAAACTCGAAACCCTATTTTCACCAATTTTGAACACTCCTTACCATTTTCAATGACTCTTCAACAAATACACGCGATTCTTCAACAAATTCAAACGATTCTTCAGCAAATTCAGACGATTCTTCAATAATTTCGAATGATTCTTTCGTCGAATTGAAAAACCTAGCTTCACTTTGCTTAGATAAATGCTATATTTTCTGTTTAACACTGTATGTATTTTGGTTCGTGGGTAGCTATTCAATTTTCGGTTGTTTTTTAAGTTTGCTACTTAGGCTTCAATTTCAATTAAATTACGACCATGCCACTCGATTAAATCAGAATCGTGATCTTTAGATGTGTTTATAATGGACGGCTAGGATTATGTTCTCTTGTTCTCTTTTTAAGAGTGTTCTCCCTAGAGATGCACAAAAAGCCTGAAGCCCGAAATCCGACCCGATCCGGCCCGAAAAAAAGCCCGGCCCGATCCGGCCCGGCCCGAGGGCCCTAAACGGGCCTAGTTTTTTTCATCAAGCCTGGCCCGGCCCGAAGCCCGAAAAGCCCGGGCTTTTATCCGGGCTTTTAAAAGCCGGGGCTTTTATCCGACCCGGATAAAGCCCGGATAAAGCCCGGATAAAGCCCGAAAAAAGTCTGGTTTAACCCTAACCCTAAACCATGATATTTAACTCCGAATACTTACAATTTGATTGAATATTGATCCAGTTATGTAAAATTTGACAATTTAACAATTAACATGATGTACTTGATAATTTAGGGTTTAACCCTAACCCTAAACCAACCCTAAACCCTAAACCATGATATTTAACTCCGAATACTTACAATTTGATTGAATATTGATCCAAATATGTAAAATTTGACAATTTAACAATTAACATGATGTAGTTGATAATTTAGGGTTTAGGGTTTAACCCTAACCCTAAACCAACCCTAAACCCTAAACCATGATATTTAACTCCGAATACTTATAATTTGATTGAATATTGATCCAGTTATGTAAAATTTGACTTTTGATCGAATTGATACGATTCAGATAAGATCATACCCTATAAACGAGTGCTCGTATGTACTAAGTAGTACTAACTACTAAGTACTCAACTCAACCGACTCAGTGATTATAAGTTAGAAGACTAATAGTAACAAACCTTTTTGTTCAGAAGATTTATTGAGTGTAGTATATGTGCTTCTTGAAATGGTCATGTACGAGGAGATTTGTATGGTTCACGATCAGGTTAAGTTCAATAACGCATATTAAAAAAAATCCCGGATAAAAGCCCGGCCCGGCCCGATCCGGCCCGGCCCGAGGGCCTAAAACGGGCCTCATATTTTAGAGGAAGCCCGGCCCGGCCCGACCCGATTTTTGAAAAAGCCCGGCCCGGCCCGATCGTTAAAAAGCCCGGCTTTTTAAAGCCCGTATAAAGCCCGGCCCGAAGGGCTTTTTGTGCATCTCTAGTTCTCCCTAGAGCCCAACTCTTTATATATATATATATATATATATATATATATATATATATATACTAGCTTATATCCCGTGCGATGCACGGTCTTCTTTAATATTTTCTTATTTTTTATTTAAATTTTAGTTATTATATATAATTTGATAAAATTTTAATATATATATATATATTGGATTTATAAATCTAACAATATAATATTTAAATTTAATATATTATTGACGTAATCAATAGTAATATTTTAGATATTAAAATATAAAATATTTTAAAATAACATATCTAATGATTCGTATTTTTGTACTCTTAAAAATCTAAAAAAGGGACTCAAGTGCAAATATCAAAATATGTGCTTGTTCAATATACCGAGTTTATTTGAATATACTATTACTTTAATTTTAATTAATTATCTCGTTTAAATTGAATGTTAAAAAACTTATAATAAACATGAATTTCATAAGTTTAATATAATAATATTACCAATATATCTATCTTTTTCCCGTGTTATTTTTAATTTGAACATGAGTTGTTTCAGTTAAAAAATATAAACAGGTAATATCCTTAAAAAGATAATTAGTTACTTATTAACAATTATATAAAATTATATTAATTTTTTTATATATACGTCTGCATTACTTTTAGAAAATTAGTTGTTTAAGTTAGAAAATATAAAAGAGGTAATTTGTTTTAGCTGAAAAGAATAACTTCTTATTTATAAAATAATTTGTTTAAAAAATAAATATAAAATAGGTAATGTAGTGAAAAGAGGTAATTGGTTATTAATAAATTGATTATAGATAGGCCCGTGAATCGGCCCAAATACCGACCGACCGACCGACGACCGACCAAAACTTTTAATGTTTCGTCTTTAATAATATAGTATAGATATATATATATATATATATATATATATATATATATATATATATATACTAGCTTAAAACTAGTGCTATGCACAAATTGTTAATTGTTATTTTATTATTATTTTTTTAATTGTATTTGTTAAAAAAATAAGTAGTCATGTTAAAATAGCTAAACACTTTTAATTAATTAAAAACATTAAAAAAGATTTTAAAATAAATAAGTAAGGGTTTGCTCGTTATATTTTTGGAAAATGAGGGGTTTTAGTATGAAAAAATAAAAAATGTAACATATATTTAGTTTAAAAAGGTAAATGCCCGTGATATTTTTGGAAAATGAGATTTTAAAATTTAATAATTTAAATTATTTAAATACGTTTTAAAATAAATAATTAAAGGGTTTGTCAGTGATATTTTTAGAAAAAGAATGGATTTTAGTGAGAAAAATAGAAAAAGTAAATTGAAAAAGGCAATTTCCCGTGATATATTTAGAAAATGAGGGACTTTGTTAGAAAAAATCTATAATGTGTTTTAGCTGAAAAGGTAGTTGGTTATAAATAGGTATTTGATTATTTATATTTTAATATTTTTAGTAATTGCATTTGTTAAGAAAAATAAGTAGACATGTTAAAATAGGTAAACTTTAAAAAAATAATTATAATATTAGGTTTAAAATAAATAACTAAAGATTTGTTCGTGATATTTTTGAAAAATGAGGGGTTTTAGTAAGGAAAAATAGAAAAACTAACATGTTTTAGTTAAAAAAAAAAAGTAATTGCCCATGATGTATTTGAAAATGTAGGGAAATTTGTTAGAAAAAATAAAAAATAATGTATTTTAGGTGAAAAAGGTAATTAGTTATAAATAGGTAATATTATTATTTAATAATATATTCCTATAAATAAGTAAGGTTAATTAAGTAAAAACACGAATTTAAGAAAGGATAATTAAGTAAAATCACAATGTAACATACCAACCAACCAAACTTTTAATGTTTCGTCTATTATATAATAGTATTGATATATTAATGATGATTCATTTTTTTTCATCTCCAATCTTTTCCCTTGTTTAATTTTAGATAATCTATTTTTGCTGATTATAAGTCAACATTGGCAAATTTTATAGAAGTAAATATGTCATCATTTTTTTGATATTTTACAAGTTCAACAAAGTTCATACAATGATGTTCCTAATTAAGGTCTTTTGAGTTTGATGAAATATAATAAAATAGTAAACATTAATTAAATGGATATTTACTAAAAATATCAATTTTTTAAGTTTTTTTACAATTTTACCATTTCTCAAAATATTTACAAAAATATGTTTTTAAAAAATATCATATTTTGAATTATTTTTTGCAAAAATACGTTCTGCAATCAAATCAATCAAATGCAACATGTTGATAGAATTTAGTTAATTTTGGTGAATTGTGAAAATTTTAAAATTGAATTTGTATATATGGTTTGCATGCAGTTGCATATTTGGTTGCAAACATGTTGCATTTGATTGATTTGTTGCACAAAGAATTTTGCAAAATATTTTTAAAAGATGATATTTTCGCAAAAAAAAATTAAAAAGGTATTTTTGCAAAAAGATTTTCTAGATGGGGTATTTATGAAAAAAAAAAACCTTAAATGGATGTTTTATGTTTGTATTATAAAAATAAAACAATAACGAAATATATGTAACAAATTAGTTATTCTAAACAAATTGTTTTCAATCAATATTTCACTCTTTATATTAAGCAATTATATTAAGCAATAAGAATTGAATTTCTTGACTAGACAAACTTCCCTTAAATAATTAATATTGGAGTGTACTATTAAAGGATTTTTAACAAACGTATTAACTTGGACAAATACTCTTTTAAGATTATTATTTTTTGATAGGAACACTCTTTTAAGATTTAACTAAAAGCAATGTGCAAATAATAAGTATTTTACTAAAAATTATAAGCTAATAAACAATTACAGCAAGAATGTTGGCTAGGGTGGTAACAACTTTGGATTAGACATCTTGGAGTGTAATGAAGTTATAGGGTCATCTTAACCATAACAAACTTTCCTTAATTATATTATACATCCTGAAATGTCCTACTATAAAGGTTTGGACTTGGCCAAATTCATCTTCAAGAGATATTTTAACTAGAAACAATATAAGCTAATAAAAGATTTTACTTATAAAAACTATTAGCTAAATAACTATACAGTAGTAACAAACTTTCCATAATCTCTTGTACATCTTGGAGTGTACTACTAAACAACATTAATCGGCATTGATAAAGTTTGAACGTCTCACTTGCCCAATACAATTGCTTACTTTTACCTATAAATTTGCATTTGTGTTGCATGCATGCAGCAAATTCACTTAGTTCTCTGTTTAGGCTTGGCTTTAACAATATTAGTCATGAAAACCCTCGTATATGTTTTGTTCTTAGCCGCCCTAGTATCTAACATTGTTTGTACTGCCCAAAGTATTGGCGAGTATAAGGATGTTACCCATTACCAATATGCTATAACATGGGCTCCTACATACTGCAAGTATTTATTCCGTGATCACTGTGTACCAAATTTACCCGACCGTTTCTTTATGCACGGCATCTGGGCCGGAGATGCAAGTGGGAGGACCGTGGATAATTGCAGAGTTGAACCCCCAATCCCCATTGGCGTGGTAATGAATCTCTCTCTCTCTCTCTCTCTCTCTCTCTCTCTCTCTCTCATGCTCCACATATATTGTATTAATAAAAAAAACTCCATGCATTCAGTTGAAGAAATTTGAAGCACGACTAAGTAAATCTTGGCCGCCGATAATTCAAGGAATGACAGCTTTTAGACTCTGGGGTCACGAGTACAGGAAGCACGGGGTGTGCTTAAAAGATTGGACCGCTACAAATTATCTGAACTTTGCAGACAGAGTGAGTCTGAACAACAACATTACAAAGTTGTTGGAGACTAATGGAATCAAAATATCCAGTACAGTCAAATATTCCAGAGGTGCTATTGAAAAAGCGATACAAACTAAAATTGGAGCGGGATTCAGTATGTATCTTGGGTGTCAACAAGTTGGAACACTTTACTACTTGAAAAGTGCTGCAATCTGTATTAAAAAAATAGACGGCACAAAATTCCTGAATGTGTATGAATTCGTATCTTGTCCGCAAAGAATTGATCCAAACTATAACAACTGTGGAGGTGGTAAAACAGAAGAAGAAAATATATTTCTTCTTTAATTTCCAGTGTCTAGCAATGAGTATGATGTTCTATAAGCTTTTTATATAATAATAATAATGACTTATTTTCTGGATCCATGCATCATGAGTACCGAAGCAATTTCCATACAGATTGTATATAATTTTGTTTGCACACAAATCTACTTTACTTGATATATTTTAATTTGGTTAAGCATTTGCATTGTCTGGCATAAGTAATTAATTAATCCTCAACGAATCTAATATGTTAATTAGGAGGCAAATTAAATATTATTCAATAATTTTCCGGCGCATGAAATTGGACCAGGACAACTCAATTGGTATCCTTTCAATAGCGTTTTGAGCTTTGGGTTTGAGCCCAAGTTTTTTTATGAGTGGTAGTAGACTATACGATATAAAACGATTTGTTGGAAGTTGGAACCAGCAAAATGGATGCCGGAGGCGGAGGTGGCAGGGTTTAAACATTTCATCTTAAAATACATAGACTATGTGATGCATTAGTCAGGTAATTAAAGCAACAAAATAATTACAACGGAGTTATCAACTGATTTACATCACCTGTTCAAGAGTAAGGGATCTAGCAACATGTCATAGATAGATTTTGTGGCAATGACTCAAGGCCTTTCCTGGCAAGAAACGTGTCATAGATAGATTTTGTGACAATGACTCAAGGCCTTTCGTGGCAAGAAACTTCCAGCAACAGCTCGTTGTCGCCTTCATCATCGACTTCTTACGTGGTTTTTAAGGTGGATTTGGCAAGTCCAGTGTAGATGTGGTACCAAGTCCTGCTGAATTTTAATGCATGCTGCATCAGCAGCTCTATGCATGCTCTGTTTCTTTACTTGTTCATCGTTTTAAGTTTTTTTATTATTAGTAAAACATAGTGTACTGCTGATGCCTTAAGTTGACCGGGTTTCCCTACAATTTTTTTTTTCATCTTAGTCTTATTAGTAAATAATTTTTGTAAATTTTTTAATTCATGTGGCTATTTGCAGGGGCAGTACAAGTCAAAGTTAGTTTGTTCCGCCTCTAAATAAGATGTCGGTGACATTCGACCCCTTTATGTACATTTCCCTGCCTCTCCAATTCACCTCCATGCGGAATATGACAGTGACACTTTTCACTTGTGATGGAAGTGCACCACCAGGCTTTCACTATGAATGTTCCAAAGCAAGGACGTTGCAGGGATTTACTCCAGGCACTCAGCAATGCTTGTTCCTTAAAAGACCACGACAAGATTTTACTCGTAGTATTTCACTTCACGAAATACAGTTTTCAATCCATTTAGAATCAAAATGTGAAACTGATCGAAGCAGATATCAACGATCATTAATGTCTACACAGGCATTATGGTTATGGTTTCAAAATTAACCTTTCAAATGCCCTGCGGATAGATAGCAATAACAAAAACTAATACAGGCAAATTTATAGCATCTGTCTTGCAATAAAGCAGACTCTTCTTCTGTTCCCAAGTGGCTTTGTTAAAAATAACTACTTCATTCTCCAGGAATGACAATTGATACAAATGACATAATATAAGTCTTGCACACCACAAAATATTCTATCTTTAAGAAACAAAAAACTTCTGCACCTCCCTCCAAAGTTGTTGTCTCGGTGAAGGAAAATTGTGGCCGTAAATAAGACGAACCGAGCCGAAATCATAATCTCTCTCTCACTCGTGAGCATATTGGTTCGTCTCATTTACAGCCACAATTTTCCCTAATAATGCACAACTAATATGTTCGACATGCTCAAGAGTTTACGGGATAGTGGTAAATTAGATTGGGTTTTGTTACACATTAATGACTAGTTACAACTTTTTATTTTGAATTTATATGTTAAATTAGTTGAGATTAAACATCTACGTTGGTGTGTACTTTGAAATAGTTTTAGATAAATGAAGATGGATGTTTTAAATTGAATTACAGCTTTCTTATTTTACTTTTTTGCTAATTGAATTTGAAATTCAACATTTAAATTCTATGAGTTCCCAAACAGGATTCAAGAATTTGAAATGCAAAACTTGAAATTCTCACGTTCCCAAACAGTAGATTAGGATTTCAAAATCGAGATTTCAAATTCTGGATTTAAAATGAAATCCATGTTTCCAAACGGCACCTTATACCGATAAGTGCTCAACAATATGAATTTTGTCTTCTTTATTGAATTATTTCTGACCTCAGATTATTAAGATTATTACAGAGAAGCAAACACATACAATTCTTGTTGAGACAATTGGATGGAAATGTAAAGTGAGAAAAAAGAATGATCTTCCATCATGTGATGCCCCCGTTTTGATCATGTATTCATTGGCGAATATCTGTATCATCCTGCTAAAGATAATTCCTTTCTATTTTTACATATTAGCACACTGTAATTGGATAAAGATAATTTGATGTTGATTACAGAAGCCTTCATATAAAATTCATCTAGTTTGTAGTAACACTTCCCTGATATGTAATAAATGTTTCCGATATCTAATTGTAATATACGGGATTTTATAATAATATTAATAATAATAAATGAGAAAAAAAGTGGAATTAGAATTATAATTTAAGAGTCCTAGGAGTAGTAGGTGAATGAGTAGTTTATATAAACTTATTAAACTCGGCATAAACCTAAAATCTATAAACAAAAAAAACGCCACAGAGAGAGATAGAAAGAAGAAAAGAGACGAAAGGTGGGTCCCTGCAAGACTTGTGTTCACAGTTTAATAATTAAGAAGGTGTCATCATTCACTTGTTATGTCACGTCAGTAATCTATACATGATTTTGTGGATATATTTTCCATTGGTTACTTTTATTTTCATCGTATTGATCTTGTGTATAAGTCAATAAATTACTGTTTCACTTGCTAATATATATTAATATAATGTTAGATCTGTATGCGGTGTACAGTAATTATATTTTCTGGTTTTGAATCAAGGAGTAATCATGTACATCATTTTCTATCATCTATTGCTCCGTGCATGTATTTAAATCAAAATCATAAACTTATGTACTGTATTACTTTAATAGCATGTTAATTATTTATTGAATGTCTCTATTTAATTTTACATCGTAATTTGTATTGTTTAATCATATTATATATTATGAGCCCTTACTAGATTTACAATTTCATACCTTAAGTTTGATAAATTAAATTTTCTGGACAATTCAAATTACTTTAATATTACAATTTTGTGAGTTACTTAGACAAGTTATGTTTCATAATATTATTAGTTGATTTTATGAGTATTAAATTTCATAAAACCTTGAATCTAAATGTATGTGTACTTATTTTATTTGTATTGATTTTGCAATTAATTATTTATACGATTAATGGTTTAAGTGATAAGCCATGCTAATTCTTTTGTTGTTGGTTAGAAGTCAGGCTAGATGTTGTTTACTAAATTAGTGACCTTAGTACAATGCATGTGCTAATTGACTTGTTTGAGTGTTGTAACTAAAATATAAGAATGAAGATCGTGGTCCGTGGAGTTAAACTCACTCAGGCATGTATGCATGAGCAATGCAACTTCGTATTTATGTAAATTTTATTTTCCGTTAACTGTTAGTTAATTTAGGTAAAAATGTATATTAATTAAAAATTATAATCTTGTAATTAGATCGGGGTTCGGGAGTTTAGTGGAGTATTTACGGATTTGATTAGTGTTTGAGATTGCTACTTATCGAGGTACAGATTCTCTCCTATTTTATTCAGCGCTACTCCTCTTGGAAATATTAATGTTAAATTCGTTTTGACCTCAAATCTGTTCATTTGATTTTGATCATTTTGATTCTGAAAATTTGTTCTGACTCTGAAAATATTTTTTATATCTGTTTCGAAATATTTAAATATCTGTTTCTGTAATTTTCTGATATTGCGTATATTTTATATATGTTGAAAATATTGAAGATATCTGTTTCTGTGATTTTAAAGGTTTTGCGAAATTTGTTATTTGAACCCTTAGTGATATAGGGTATACCGAGTTAACCAGCTGTAGGGGTACTACAGCCATGTCATTGCGGCACCAGTGACATGACACTTCCATGGCAGTGTGATTGGTCATGGCGTATCCTTCTGTTCTGATAGCTCAGGAGGCGAGCTTTTGCGCATTTGATATTTATTTTAGGATACGTGGGTGCACCCAGAGTTTGTGAGTTGTGATTTGATTTGACGGTGACGTTGTATATGTCGTACACGTTATCCGGTTTGTTGCACACATTAGGTACCCTATGATGTGTGTATTTGTATCTGTTCTGTTCTGATCTCGATATGAAATATCCTAACCCCTCGTTGCTTCATCCATACTTATTTTTAAATAAATGTTTTATTATAAACTGTCAAATATGAATATCTGTTTTCTGTTTTATAAACTGTATTCCAAATCCGTACTGGGCGATTGGCTCATGCCGTATTCTTTTTCTGGCAGGTGCTTAGGGGGATCTGGGATTGTGTGATGGAGAGCCGCCCCTTTATATCATTGATTAGGCTTTGCAGACTTCTATCATTATTGAGACTTGAATATCATTTTAGAGATTTTGGTTTTTCATATTTATTGCTTTAAACCGTTTTGGAGGTTTAATATTATCTTGGAGATTATTAGACTGTTTATTTATTATTTAGAGATTATTTTAGTGTTCTGTTTGCAGGTTTAAGGTTTAATAAGTAGCCCCTCATTTAGATATAGATGGGGGTGTTACAAAGATGGCATCAGAGCTTAGGTTCTTTCTTGTAGAAAACCTATTTAGGTTGACCTGTGAGATTGGGTAGACGTTATGATGGGTGCTCTATTTCAAGCTCATTTCATTTTACTCTATTCTTTTGACTTCTGTTTTTAAATCGCTTCTGCTTATCTATTCTTGTTATCTTCATTCGTTCGTTATCTTATATTGTAGATGCCTCCTAGACGTAATCGAACTACTAATCAAACTAACTTGGATGTTAGCCAAGCTGAGTTAGCTGCGATGATAGGTCAAGCGGTGGCTCAGGGTATACAATAAGCTATGGCAAATCAGAATAATCAGAATAATCATAATAATCAGAATAATCAGAATGGTCAAGGGAATCAAGATGGTCAGAATAATCAGAATGATCAAGGTCATCAGCAAAATCCGGAGGGTCAGGGTAATCCAGTGGAGCCATTTGTATAGTTAGAGATATTTGTTAAGCAGAAACCAGAATCTTTTCACGCACCACAGACTCCTATTGATGCTGAGAACTGGATTGTTCATCTTGAGAAGATTTTTGATGCTTTGGGTTGCGATGAGATCCAGAAGGTCAGATTGGCTGTGTATAAGTTAGAGGGGGATGCTCAGCGATGGTGGAGAGGTGTGAAGGCTACTAGGGGTGATGAGTTTACAGAGACATTGATTTGGCAGGGATTTAAGGAAGTTTTCTATGAGCAGTACTTTTCTAATGCAGACAGGGAGGCATATTTGAGGGAGTTTCATTCTATCTCGCAGAACTTCGATGAGAGCCTAACTGACTATATGGCGAGGTTTATCAGGTTAGCTGGATTTGATGGGACAGTTGCAGGGACTGCTACACAGCAAGCTGAAAAATTTAAATGGGGACTGAGGCCTAATCTGAGGGGTTCTATCATTTCACTAAAGTTTCCTAATGTGGCGGAGGTGGCAGATGCAGCTAAGGATATTGAGAAGGAGCGTACTGAGTATAGAACTTCCAGGTTTCAGAATGATCGTAAGAGGCCTAGAGATGATCAGAGTTCTATACAGGGTAAACAGTGGAATGGAGGTCAAGGTAATCAGCAGGGACAGTGGCGTGGAAGATACCAGAATATGAGGACTCAGTCGACTTACGGTCAGAATCAGTATGGTGGTCAGAAGCAGAATCAGAATCAGAATCAGCAGTTTCAGCGACAGCAACCACATCAGCAGCCTAGACAGTGGCCGAATCGTCAACAGGGGCATAATCGTTTTCGAGTTTATGGCGGAAACCCTAATATGATTCCGGTTGCTCCTTGTGCTACTTGTGGAGGGCATCATCCGGGTAGAGCTTGTTATAAATAGACTGGGGCATGTTTCTTGTGTGGTTCGATGCAGCATAGGGCGAAGGACTGTTCGACATCGCGGAACACTGGTGGTGGAGGTAGTGGTAGTGGTGGTCAGCAGAATCAGCAGAATCCTTCAGGAAGAGTATTTGCATTGACTGTTAATCAGGCAGCAGCTCATTCAGGTACCGTTACAGGAACACTTCTTGTTGGTAGACGTGATGCTTATGTGTTATTTGATACTGGTTCGACTCATTCTGTTGTGTCTTTATCGTTTGTTCGTCATCTTGGTGTTCTTCCATCATTATTATATCCTCGTATGTCAATTGCTACCCCGATGGGGAATTCCGTTATTATTTCTGATGTGTACCGAGAGTGTCCGATAGCTGTTGGGGATAGAAATGGTAAGGTTAACTTGCTTCCGATGGAGATGCATGACTTTGACATTATTTTGGGTATGGATTGGTTGAGTGAACATCGAGCTACAATTGACTGTCAGGGAAAGAGGGTGATCTTTGGGGATGCAGATAAACCAGAATTTGTATATCAGGGTTCTCAACCGAAAGGAGAGGTTAAAATGATTTCGGCTCTAAAGGTGAGTAAACTTTTGTCTAAGGGTTGTGATGGCTATCTTGCTTTCGTGAAGGATATGTCTAAGGTTGAACCTCGCATAGAGAATTATCCAGTTGTGAATGAATTTGCAGACGTGTTTCCCGATGAGCTACCAGGTTTGCCACCACAGAGAGAGGTTGAGTTTACTATTGAACTTGTCCCAGGTGTAGAGCCTATTTCTAAGGCTCCGTACCGAATGGCACCACTAGAGTTGCAGGAATTGAAGGAGCAATTGCAAGAGTTGTTGGATAGAGGATTTATTAGGCCAAGTGTATCTCCGTGGGGTGCTCCCGTGTTGTTTGTGAAGAAGAAGGATGGTTCTATGAGATTGTGCATTGACTACAGGGAGTTGAATAAGGTGACTATCCGAAACAGGTATCCTTTGCCACGCATTGACGACTTGTTCGATCAGCTGCAAGGGGCAAAGTACTTTTCGAAGATAGATTTGAGATCGGGCTACCACCAGTTGCGAGTAAGGGATGAAGATATTCCGAAGACAGCATTTCGTACTCGTTATGGGCATTATGAGTTTCTCGTGATGTCTTTTGGATTGACGAATGCTCCAGCGGTATTTATGGATTTGATGAATCGTGTCTTTCATGATTATCTGGATAAATTTGTTGTGGTCTTCATTGATGATATCTTGATATACTCTAGGAGTAAGGAGGAACATGAGGAGCATCTACGTACCGTACTTGAGATCTTGAGGGAGAAGAAATTGTTTGCAAAATTTTCAAAGTGTGACTTCTGGTTAGAGCAGGTGGCATTTTTAGGGCATGTTGTGTCTACTAGAGGGATTGAGTTGGATCCTGCGAAAGTCGAGGCTATCACTAATTGGCCGAGACCTAGCAATGTGACAGATGTGAGGAGTTTCTTGGGTTTGGCAGGTTATTATAGGCGCTTTGTGGAGGGTTTTTCGTCCATAGCTTTGCCGATGACTCAACTGATGAGAAAGGGTGTTAAGTTCGAGTGGAATGATGATCGTGAGAAGAGTTTCCAAGAGTTGAAGAAGAGATTGGTGACGGCTCCTATACTTGTGTTGCTATCAGGGAGTGGAGGATATCAGGTTTATAGTGATGTTTCTAAGAGAGGATTGGGTTGTGTTCTTATGTAGCATGGGAAGGTGATTTCTTACGCTTCTAGGCAGCTTAAACCCTATGAGGTAAACTATCCTACGCATGACTTGGAGTTAGCAGCATTGGTCTTTCCTTTGAAGATTTGGAGGCATTATTTGTATGGAGAGACTTGTGATATCTTCACTGATCACAAGAGTCTTAAGTACATTTTTACTCAAAAGGAGCTTAACATGAGACAACGGAGGTGGCTTGAACTTCTTAAGGATTATGATGCTAATATTCAGTACCATCCAGGGAAGGCAAATGTTGTGGCAGACGCTCTTAGTAGGAAGAACTTGGGGAGTGTTGCATCTCTAATTACTCAGCCGCATCTTATTTCAGACATGGAGCACTTTGGTATTGAGTTGTATGTTAGAGGATCAGGTGGTAGCATTGCTAGTTTGAGAGTGGAACCAAATCTGGTTTCAAGGGTCAAGGAAGCTCAAAAGAAAGATACAGGTTTGGATGTTATTAGATCGGAGGTGGCAGCTGGTAAGAAAAAACATTTTCGTGTTGATGATGAGGGTGTGTTATGGTTGGGTAGTAAATTGTGTGTGCCTGCAGACTTGGCGATTCGCGAAGAAATTTTGACTGAGGCTCATAGTTCTTCATTCTCTATTCATCCAGGTTCCACTAAGATGTATAGAGATTTGAAGGAGCACTTCTGGTGGAGTAGAATGAAAGCAGACATAGCAGAATTTGTGGGGAAATGTCTTATATGTCAACAGGTGAAGATAGATCATCAGAGGCCTAGTGGATTGTTGCAGCAGTTAGATATTCCAGTTTGGAAGTGGGAAAACATTACTATGGATTTTGTGACACATTTGCCGAGAACCTTCAGAAAGAATGATGTTATATGGGTGTTGGTTGATAGACTTAATAAATTAGCTCATTTCTTGCCTATTAGAGAGACTACTCCTGTTCATGAGTTGGCAGAGATTTTTCAGCGGGATATTGTTAAACTTCATGGGGTGCCTGTGTCGATAGTTTCTGACAGGGATACGAGATTTACATCACGTTTTTGGAAGGGATTTCAGCAGGCTTGGGGTACGAGGCTTAACTTTAGTACAGCTTTTCATCCGCAGACTGATGGACAGTCAGAGAGGACGATTCAGACATTGGAGGATATGTTGAGGGCTTGTGTTTTGGAGTGGACAGGTGATTGGGATAAGTATTTGTATCTTGTTGAGTTTGCGTACAATAATAGTTGGCATGCGAGTATTGGTATGCCACCATTTGAGGCTTTGTATGGTAGGAGGTGTAGAGCACCGTCTTGTTGGGATGAGGTTGGTGAGAAAGTCATTGCAGGCCAAAGTTAGTTAGAGTCACTAATGAGAAGGTGGAGCAGGCTAAGGCAAGTTTGAAGGAGGCTCGATCACGTCAAAAGAGTTATGCGGATCAACATAGGAAGTTTGGTGGATTTGAACCTGGTGATCATGTGTTCTTGAAGGTGTCGCCTTGGAAGGGTGTTAAACGTTTTGGCATGAAAGGGAAGCTTAGTCCGAGATATGTTGGTCCTTTTGATGTTATAGAGAAAGTTGGTGAAGTGTCTTATAGGGTTGCGTTACCACCACAGTTATCGCATGTCCATAATGTATTTCATGTGTCTGTTCTGAGGGGCTACAAGTATCATCCGCTTCATGTAGTTCAGTATCCACTACATACGATTAGAGAGGATCTTACTTGTGAGGAGGAAGCGGAAGCTATCTTAGCTCGAGAGGAGCGAGTTATGAGGAGGAACACCATTCCGTTTGTGAAAGTCTTGTGGAAAAATCATTCTGAGAGAGAGGCTACTTGGGAGTTAGAAGAATCCAATCGTGAGAGATATCCGTACTTATTCGATTCAGGTACGAGTTTTAGTTTTGTTAGATTCCGGGGACGGAATCCTTTTTGAGGGGGTATAAATGTAATATACGGAATTTTATAATAATATTAATAATAATAAATGAGAAAAGAAGTGGAATTAGAATTATAATTTAAGAGTCCTAGGAGTAGTAGGTGAATGAGTAGTTTATATAAACTTATTAAACTCGGCATAAACCTAAAATCTATAAACAAAAAAAACGCCGCAGAGAGAGATAGAAAGAAGAAAAGAGACGAAAGGTGGATCCTGCAAGACTTGTGTTCACAGTTTAATAATTAAGAAGGTATCATCATTCACTTGTTATGTCACGTCAGTAATCTATACATGATTTTGTGGATATATTTTCCATTGGTTACTTTTATTTTCATCCTATTGATCTTGTGTATAAGTCAATAAATTACTGTTTCACTTGCTAATATATATTAATATAATGTTAGATCTGTATGCGGTGTACAGTAATTATATTTTCTGGTTTTGAATCAAGGAGTAATCATGTACATCATTTTCTATCATCTATTGCTCCGTGCATGTATTTAAATCAAAATCATAAACTTATGTACTGTATTACTTTAATAGCATGTTAATTATTTATTGAATGTCTCTATTTAATTTTACATCGTAATTTGTATTGTTTAATCATATTATATATTATGAGCCCTTACTAGATTTACAATTTCATACCTTAAGTTTGATAAATTAAATTTTCTGGACAATTCAAATTACTTTAATATTACAATTTTGTGAGTTACTTGGACAAGTTACGTTCCATAATATTATTAGTTGATTTTATGAGTATTAAATTTCATAAAACCTTGAATCTAAATGTATGTGTACTTATTTTATTTGTATTGATTTTGCAATTAATTATTTATACGATTAATGGTTTAAGTGATAAGCCATGCTAATTCTTTTGCTGTTGGTTAGAAGTCAGGCTAGATGTTGTTTACTAAATTAGTGACCTTAGTACAATGCATGTGCTAATTGACTTGTCTGAGTGTTGTAACTAAAATATAAGAATGATGATCGTGGTCCGTGGAGTTCAACTCACTCAGGCATGTACGCATGAGCAATGCAACTTCGTATTTATGTAAATTTTATTTTCCGTTAACTGTTAGTTAATTTAGGTAAAAATGTATATTCATTAAAAATTATAATCTTGTAATTAGATCGGGGTTCGGGAGTTTAGCGGAGTATTTACGGATTTGATTAGTGTTTGAGATTGCTACTTATCGAGGTACGGATTCTCTCCTATTTTATTCAGCGCTACTCCTCTTGGAAATATTAATGTTAAATTCGTTTTGACCTCAAATCTGTTCATTTGATTTTGATCATTTTGATTCTGAAAATTTGTTCTGACTCTGAAAATATTTTTTATATCTGTTTCGAAATATTTAAATATCTGTTTCTGCAATTTTCTGATATTGCGTATATTTTATATCTGTTGAAAATGTTGAAGATATCTGTTTCTGTGATTTTAAAGGTTTTGCGAAATTTGTTATTTGAACCCTTAGTGATATAGGGTATACCGAGTTAACCAGCTGTAGGGGTACTACAGCCATGTCATTGCGGCACCTGTGACATGACACTTCCATGGCAGTGTGATTGGTCATGGCGTATCCTTCTGTTCTGATAGCTCAGGAGGCGAGCTTTTGCGCATTTGATATTTGTTTTAGGATACGTGGGTGCACCCAGAGTTTGTGATTTGTGATTTGATTTGACGGTGACGTTGTATATGCCGTACACGTTATCCGGTTTGTTGCACACATTAGGTACCCTATGATGTGTGTATTTGTATCTGTTCTGTTCTGATCTCGGTATGAAATATCCTAACCCCTCGTTGCTTCAGCCATACTTATTTTTATATAAATGTTTTATTATAAACTTTCAAATATGAATATCTATTTTCTGTTTTATAAACTATATTCCAAATCCGTACTGGGCGATTGGCTCATGCCGTATTCTTTTTCTGGCAGGTGCTTAGGGGGATCTGGGATTGTGTGATGGAGAGCCACCCCTTTCTATCATTGATTAGGCTTTGTAGACTTCTATCGTTATTGAGACTTGAATATCATTTTAGAGATTTTGGTTTTTCATATTTATTGCTTTAAACCGTTTTGGAGGTTTAATATTATCTTGTAGATTATTAGACTGTTTATTTATTATTTAGAGATTATTTTAGTGTTCTGTTTGCAGGTTTAAGGTTTAATAAGTAGCCCCTCATTTAGATATAGATGGGCGTGTTACAAAGATGAGCCAATCGCCCAGTACGGATTTGGAATACAGTTTATAAAACAGAAAACAGATATTCATATTTATTGCTTTAAACCGTTTTGGAGGTTTAATATTATCTTGGAGATTATTAGACTGTTTATTTATTATTTAGAGATTATTTTAGTGTTCTGTTTGCAGGTTTAAGGTTTAATAACTAGCCCCTCATTTAGATATAGATGGGGGTGTTACACTAATGCTCAATATTATTTAACCATATAAATTCTGATATATATCCTGATGTAGGACAAAAATTAAGAAGAAATGAAACAATAGTACAATAGCAAGGGTAGACAATAGCTGTATAATAGATATTACAGTGAGAGTTTGCATAACTAGTTATTCGTTCAGTCCTACTAAACTGATATTTGCTTTGAAAGATTGATTGCAAATGCATATGTTGTTTTCTTGAAGATGTTATGTGGTTACAATTCACTTCTGATCAAGCAGTTACGTTGGTGTCGTTTAAGAGGACTAAAACTGTAATTGAGCAAGTAAGTAATTGTTTTTAAATCAGACATCCTTAATGGCTAAAGTATGTAAGGCGAGGTACTACAAGGATCGAAACTTTCTTTAAGCTGAACTCGGATCAAATCCAAGTTTTATTTGGCGTAGTATTATGGACGCTCAACAGTTGATTCAAGCTGGAGCTCGGTGAGGAGTGTAACAGGAGAGCAGATTCTTATATCTGAAGATCCTTGGCTTTCACTGTTATAAATCCAAAAGTTACTACTCCAAGAATAGAATCAGAAAGCAGTAAGTTCAGTAGCCTAATTAAGGATGGGGAGAGAGCGCAGGATGAAGATTTTATAAAATATATTCAACAAAAGAGATGCAGGCTTTATTGTTGAAATTCCGCTAAGCAACCAAGCATTGGATGATTATTGGTACTGGTCTAAAGAAAACAGGATGTTACTTCAAGAAATGAAAGTGTTAGAAAATGGAGTTTTGGAGCATAAGTATTTATATGTTCTTGATATTAATTCTGGATTTTAACCATTGGAATTGTTCCTTGTTATGGGAACTCAAATTTTCATATATGGATCTAAGTAATTTTCTTAGTGAAATCCATAGAGAAATAGAGTTGAAGTTAGTAGCTTGAAAGAGCTTAAAATGAGAATGTGTATTTGTCCCACATTAAAATAAATAAAGTGGGTTGTTGGCTTTATATAGTATCACACATATGGGTAGTATACAACTACTAAGGTGTGTGATGGTGCATGGTGTTAGTGTGTGCTTCACGCGCGCGCCGCCGCCGCCAGCCCCGCCCCGCCCCGGGTCGGGTCAATGTCTCGGCGTCTTGCGTACGCGAGGCGACCTGGGCGAGGGTTTTTATTTAGTTGTTTTAATATTTTAATTAGAATTAATTTATCAAAATTGGTCAGTTGGGCTGAGCTGGGTCGGATATTAATATGATGGTGGAACAGTAACTGAAATGAACCTGGACATGATTTGATAGATATATTAAAAAATAAAAATATTAAAACTGATATGATTAATTGGAGGTATTGCTGTTACAATTCTAATATTAAATAGGGTGGTATCAGTTACACTTAGCCTCTACTATAAATAGAGAGCTAAGTTGCTGATTATAAGACACCACACCTTACATTCTGTATACTTTTGTGCTCTCCCCTCTATAATTTTCTTGAAGCTTGTCTGCTTGTGTTTTCTTCGGCGACTGAGGTGCTAGTCGAAGTTGAACATTGGAGTTGCTGTGGAACCGTTGCTCAGAGCTGTTTTATCCTGGAGGAGGTGTTGCAAGCATCCCAACACAGTAAGTGGGGGCAATTATCTCTTCAAGAGCAGTCAGGACTTCTTGCAAGGACTGGCGACTCAGCTGATTTCTTAAATTCCTTTTGTACACTGTTATGGCTATGGCTACTGGTACACCTCTCTTATTTTCTTTGTTTATACAGTCACTGATATGCATGTTATTTACCTTCATGATTTGTTTCGTTAATTGTTGTCTTGTCCAGGACTTGTTAAATAATTTATATAACTACCTCTATGTTGCTGTAATAGTTAATATTTCCAACATTCTTGAAGAGATAATTTGTTATATATTATTTAGCATAATGGTTAACGAGAGTGAAGTTCCTGCTAGTGGTAGTTCTGGTGCATCTGCTGGGGTCATTGATTGGACCACTTACAATTTTCCACAACCCGTTGAATTAACTGGCTTGCCAAAGAAATTCAATGGAGGCATCGGCTTTTCTCGTTGGCAGAAAAGGATGAAGTTGTGGTTGACTGTAAAGGGTTTGTGGCCTGTTGTGGAGTATGAGAAGCCGGTTGTGGATCAAGAAAAGGCTGACGCAGTTAAGGCTTTTGCAAAGTGGGGTGAGAAGGATGGGGTGGCTAGGGCGGCTATTTTGGCTGCTCTAACGAACACCTTGTTTGATGTCTACTCATCGGATGACTACTCTGCAAAACTCTTATGGGAAAAGCTGGACCAGGCACATAATAATGACTCACAGGGTCTGGAAAAGTATTCTGTGGCTAGGTTCCTTGAATTCAAGCTGGTGGACAATAAGTCCATGACTGAGCAAGTGCCTGAATTCGAGATGATAGTGCATGCTTTGAAGGAGTCCGGAATGGACCTCCCTGAAAAGTTCATGTTAGATCAGAATTCAATGATCGTCAGGAGCTAGACTCAATTGATCAGGATTGCTGATGTCATCAGGATTACATGGTCGTCAGGATCAAGATACATATCAGGACTGAGATCAGGATTGATCATCAGGACTGGAAGCTGATCAGGATTCCTACTTCGAGTTATATTTGGAGTCTAGTTAAACATGGAAGTTTATTCTATCGGTTCCTGGTTTGTAGAATGTAGCTATCAATTATAGATAGGTTTCAATCTTTGTAATTGATTAGGACTTATCATTGATAGAGAAGCTGTGTAGTATATAAACACAGTTTTGGTTTTGGTTCGATACGAATCAAGATAGAAGCTCTTAAGAACATAGAATTTCTTGAGAGAGTTTTTGTAAGCTAGCAGCTCTCAAGAACATCAGAATTTCTTGAGAGAGTTTGTAACAGTTTTATATCAGATTTAATAAAGTTGTTATCTTTCGTTCATATTTGTGATATATACATTAAGAAGTCGATTATCTTATACTATTGTATTCAACCCCCCTTCTACAATAGATTATTACTGGGCAACAATTGGTATCAGAGCAAACTAATTTAATTCTGAATCAGATACGATCTAAAGATGTCGACAACCAAGTATGAAAGCATGAAGATTCCCATCTTGAAGAAATCAGAATATCCAACATGGAGGGTAAAGATGCTGATGTGCCTGGAGGCTATGGATCCTGACTATTTGGACAGGATTCGTGATGGACCATATATTCCTACACGAATTGTAGAACGAACAGATACATTACCTGAACATTATGTGGTCAAGGCTAAAAGTGAATGGACTCCAGAAGAAAAAGCTCATGTACTCAGGGAACCAAAGATAAAGAATATCTTACACAGTAGTCTTGATGCTGTCATGTCAAATAGAGTGATTGCATGCAAGTCTTCAAAAGAAATATGGGATACTTTGGAAACTCAGTGCCAGGGATCTGCATCTGTCAAGAAAAACAGAAGGGCTCTTTTGATTCAAGAATATGAACAATTTGATGCAAGACCCGATGAGAGCCTAACTGATCTATATGATAGATTTCTGACACTATTGAACAGTTTATCTTTAGTTGACAAGGAATATGAAACTGGAGATTTAAACACCAAGTTTCTAAGAGCTTTACCTGAAGAATGGGACACTCAGACATCGATCATTAGACATCAGTATGATCTTAACACTGTGTCTCTTGATGAAGTCTATGGGATGCTAAGAACTCATGATCTTGAAGTTCAACAGAGAAAGAACAAGAAAAGCAGCAAGGCAAAATCAATTGCTTTGAAAGCAGAGGCTAAATCAAAAGGAAAATCTATGGAGGTCTCTAGAAGTAAAACAAGAATAGTTGAGTCAGATCCTGATGACTCTTTATCAGATACTGATGGCAATGCTGATGCCAATACTGATGATGATTCTTCTGACTCAGACATGGAAGAGATGGTTGATATGATTGTCAGAAACTTCAGAAGGATGAAGTTCAGGAAGAATAGAAGACAAGGCAACTTTCAGAAAAAGGCTTTCAATCCAAACAAAGATAAGTATATCAAAAAGGACAGCAAGGGTAGCAAATTTGACAAGTCAAAGGTTAGATGCTACAAGTGCAATGGTATGGGTCACTTTGCTTCTGAGTGCAAGAAGACGAAGGCACTTATCACATCAAGCAAGGATTGGATGGACTCTTCCTCAGAATCTGATACTGAGGTGGTCAACTATGCTCTAATGGCCAATGCTGATGTAACTGCTGCTCCTGATGATAAGGTACTAAATACTATCTTTTATTTTGATACTGATAATGCTTCTGAGTTAAGACGTTTTCTAAAGTCATTACATATTAGCTTTAGAAGTCAAACTGCTGAAAATACTAGGATCTTATCTGAGATGTCTGAACTTAGAAAAAGGAATGATATATTAGAAGCTGAATTTTCTCGTATGCAAGAAGTACAAAAAGAATGTGATAATGTGAATCACATGTATTTAGAGATGAAATCCAAATGTACTGCTCTTGAAAAGGAACTTGAAAATGCTAATGAGAAAATCAGAACCTGGACAGACTCTGGTAGGAAATTTCATGAGATTAATACCTCTAAGAATTGGAAAGAGTGTCTAGGATATAAGTCAGATGAGGATAAGAAATTGAAAGAGAAAATTGTCATTGATGAGACAGTCAGTCCAAAGACCTATAGACATGTTATAGATGCAACCAAATCTAAGATTACTCCTGTTAATTTTGTTTTTGGTAAGGATTCCAATTCTACTTTTGAAAAGGGATCTACTTCTACACAAGGAATTAAAATCATAAAGTCTAAACCTGTCTTGAATAAAGTCATTAAGAATGTAGGTTTATTGTCTCAGAAACAGCTTAAGGATAAAATATGTGAGGTGACAGATAAGAAAAAGGAAGCTAATGTTAAGAGAAGCAGGAATGGTAAAGTTGGGATCAACAAAGAGAATGGTTACAAATATATCCCAAATGCACCTAGAAAGTGTTGTTTTAACTGTGGTAACTCTAATCATCTTGCTATTGATTTTAAGAAGAGTAAGAAGAAGATTACTGATATTCCAAAGTCTGGTGTTAGGAATAGATCAGTATTTTATAAACCACAGAAGTCCTGTTTTCATTGTGGTAGTATATGGCATTCTATTTATACTTGTAAAGATTATCATGAGTTGTACTATAACTTTTATGATCCGTTGCCTAAAGTTGATAAAAATAGTGCAAACTCTAGTAGCTTTAAGAATGTCAAGTTGGAACATGCTTTTGTTAATACTGATACTGACAAAGCAAATCCTGATGGAGTAAATCATGTCAGGACTGCTAAAGTCAGAAAGTCTTCTGCTGTGAAATTTAATAAATTGCATGGAAAAGGAACCCAACAAGTATGGGTTCCTAAATGTTCTAACTAGTGTGTTTCTATTCTGATTGCAGGGTAAAAAGAAAAATGTGTTAGTCATGGATAGTGGATGTTCTGTGCACATGACTGGAAACAAAGCCCTGTTATCAGAATATGAGGAAAAGCTGGCCCAACTGTGTCTTATGGAGATGGCAACATTGGACAAACCTTGGGATATGGCAATATAATCATTGGAAATGTCATCATTGAAAAAGTAGCTCTAGTGAAGGGACTAAAACACAATCTGTTGAGTATTAGTCAAATCACTGACAGAGGTTATCATGTCAACTTCTATTCCACTCATTGTGAAGTAGTCAGTAAGGCAACAAGCAAGATAGCACTGACTGGCTACAGGCATGGTAACATATATGAAGCCAACATTCAATCAAATACTGATGACTCCCCTACCTGTCTGATCAGTAAAGCTTCAGTAGATGAAAGTTGGAATTGGCACAAAAAGCTTTCTCATCTCAACTTCAGCAATATCAATGAGTTGGTTAAGAAAGATTTAGTGAGAGAATTACCAAAAGTGTTATATACTCCTGATGGACTCTGTGATGCATGTCAGAAAGCAAAACAAAGAAGGACATCATTCCAGAGTAAATCAGAATCCTCTATTGGAGAACCATATCACATGCTACATCTTGATCTATTTGGTCCAGTCAACATCATGACCATCAATAAGAAAAGATACACTCTTGTAATTGTTGATGAATATTCTAGATTCACCTGGGTGTATTTTCTGCACAGAAAAGATGAGACTCCTGAAGTTCTGTTGGATCATGTGAGAATGATTGAGACAACCACAAAGTACAAAGTCAAGATACTGAGAAGTGATAATGGTACTGAATTTAAGAATTCAAAGATGGAAGAGTTCTTTAAATACAAAGGAATCATTCAACAATTCTCTGCTCCTGGCACACCTCAGCAAAATGGAGTAGTTGAAAGGAAAAATAGAACTCTTATTGAAGCTGCCAGAACTATGTTGGAAGAAGCAAAATTACCTACATATTTCTGGGCAGAAGCAGTCAACACAGCATGCTACACTCAAAATCTCACATTAATAAACAGGCATGGTGTTACTCCTTATCAGTCACTCAAGGAGAAGAAACCAAGTCTGAAGCATCTGCATGTGTTTGGTTGTAAATGTTTTGTTCTCAGAACTCATCCTGAACAACTAGGGAAATTTGAAACAAAGGCTGATGAAGGAATTTTCATAGGTTATCATGCATCAAGAGCCTTCAGAGTTTTTAATTTGAGGACAAGGACTGTCATGGAGTCAATACATGTATCTTTTGATGACAAGAAGATAGCTGGAATCAATGAAGACTCTCATGATAGATTGATTTTTGAAAATGAAGCTACCAAGGAACCTGAAGAAAGTGAATCAGATCCTGTCCATACATCAGATCCTGATGGGTCACCAAATCCTGATGACACACAAGATGCTGATGGTGCAAATACTGATGATGCAATCAATAGTAATACTTCTAGTAGTGCTAATGTTGAGGGGGAGCAACATCATTCTACTACAAGTTCAGAGTCAACACAATCATCAGGACAGAATTCTTCAGATACTGATTCAAGTGATGATCCTGATAACTTATCAGGAGGAAATAGCAATAATTCAGGGGGAGCTTCAAGACAAGCAAGTTCTTCAAATCAAGATAACACCAATCCAGGGAGAGCATCTACTTCAAGAAACAATATAACACCAGCAAGGAAATGGACTGCAAGTCATACTCCTGATTTGATCATTGGGGATCCTGATGCAGGTGTTCAAACAAGAAGTGCAACTCAAAATGAATGTCTATACAATAACTTTCTATCCAAGGAGGATCCAAAGAAAGTTGAAGATGCACTTAAAGATACTGATTGGGTTACTGCAATGCAAGAGGAACTGAATGAATTTGAAAGAAATGAAGTCTGGAAACTGGTACCAAGACCAAAGAATAGATCAATTGTTGGTACAAAGTGGATTTTCAAGAACAAGACTGATTCTGATGGAGTAATAATCAGAAACAAAGCTAGACTAGTTGCAAAGGGGTATTCTCAACAAGAGGGAATTGATTATGATGAAACTTTTGCTCCTGTTGCAAGACTAGAAGCCATCAGGATATTTCTTGCTTATGCAGCACATAAGAAATTCAAGGTTTTCCAGATGGATGTTAAAAGTGCTTTCTTAAATGGAGAACTGGAGGAAGAAGTCTATGTTGAGCAACCTCCTGGTTTCATTGATCCTAACTATCCAGATCATGTCTACAGATTGGATAAGGCACTTTATGGACTAAAGCAAGCTCCAAGAGCATGGTATGAAACTTTAGCTCTATTCTTACTAGAAAGTGGATTCAAAAGAGGTGCTATTGATAAAACTCTATTTTATTTGAATCATGGTAAGGACTTGTTGTTAGTTCAGATTTATGTTGATGATATCATTTTTGGGTCAACAAACAATAAGCTTTGTGAAAAGTTTTCCAAGCTTATGCAGTCAAGATATCAAATGAGCATGATGGGAGAAATGAGTTACTTTCTTGGTCTTCAAGTTAAACAGACTGATGAAGGGATTTTTATCAATCAGTCTAAATATACAAGGAATTTATTGACAAGGTTTAACATGCAAGATAGTTCTCCTGCTACAACTCCCATAGCTACAGCTACCAAACTTGATCCTGATCAAGGTGCTGAGGTAGAAGTAACTCACTACAGAGGAATGATTGGCTCTTTATTGTATCTCACTGCAAGTAGACCAGATATCATGTTTGCAACCTGTCTGTGTGCAAGATTTCAAGCAAAACCTAGAGAACCCCATCTGATTGCAGTCAAAAGAATTTTCAGATATCTCAAAGGCACTTCTTCACTTGGCCTTTGGTATGCAAGGGAATCAGATTTTGGGTTGTGTGGTTATTCAGATGCGGATTTTGCAGGATGCAAAATAGACAGGAAAAGTACTTCAGGAAGCTGTCAGTTTTTGGGTGGAAGCCTAGTTTCATGGTTCAGTAAAAATCAAAAATCCATTTCCACTTCAACTGCAGAAGCTGAGTACATTGCTGCAGGAAGTTGTTGTGCTCAGATAATGTGGATGAGAAATTAGTTGTTAGATTATGTCCTGTCATACTCAAAGATCCCTATTTATTGTGATAACCAAAGTGCTATTGCAATGACAGGAAATCCAGTTCAACATTCTCTTACTAAACACATCAGTATTCGATATCACTTCATAAGAGAACAAGTTCTGGAAGGAACAATTGAACTTCACTTTGTTCCTACTGATCAACAACTAGCTGATATATTCACCAAGCCACTACCTGAAGCTACTTTCAATAAATTGGTGAATGAACTTGGAATGATGAACTTTGAGAATTTCTAAGGAAAGCTACAGAGAGGAAATCCTGATAACTGTCAAATCCTGATGGTTATTCAGAAATGTATGTTTTCGTTGATCAAATCCTGATAGGATGCAATCCTGACAGGAAGTCAACTGGTCAATCCTGATGTTCAGGTCAGTATTTCATTGCTTAATTTGTGCCTAATTTTTCGTCAGTATCTGCTGATGGACGGTTGAGTTTTAGTAGGACAACTGTATGCGCGCGTGTGTTGCATTGTTATAGATATACATATACATACACATAAAAAGCGGTGCAGTTTCATTTAAATTACACACGTAATCTGTCCACTAATTATTTGTGCACAAATCATATCTTGCCACCTGTTATTGAGAGTAAAGTTTTGTTCTAACAAAATACTTTTACTTATGCTAAATCATTAATTACTCTCTCATCATTAGTTTTTCGATTTTCTATCTCTCTGTGCTCACGAACCCTAACTATTTTCAAAACATCAATTCTCAAGATTTTTAAGAATTACAATGGCGTCTTCATCATTCATGAACAAACAAACAGTGATTAGTGGTGTTACTTTTGCCACTAACAATTTTGTGGCTATTCTAAATCATCAAGATTTACCCAATGAGTTTCATATAATTCAAGATTTTCTAGCTTCAAGCCCATTGAAGTTTGCTTTAACAGAACCTGCAAGTGTTTCTTTTAAGTCTGTAATGCAGGTGTGGAACTCAGTTACTTTTGACAAAGGGTATTCTGACACTATCTTGATGAGTTTTGAACATAATGAAATTACTCACTATGTGACTCCTGCAATTGTGGAGGAAGCCCTGCATTTACCTGTTCTTGGTGATGCTATTCCTGCTAATGTTTCGGACTCTACTCTTTTTGAGTTTGTTACAAAGTTGGGCTACAATGGTGAATTAAAGAGATATGGCAATCTCTTTAGGACAAAGCTTAAGAAGGAATGGAATTTCTTCTTTGATACGATCAGCCGCTGTTTCCTGAACAAGACATCAAATTTTGATGCTCTTCCATCAGGATCTCTTAAAATTGGGTACTCTCTTATCCACTCTACAGTGTTTGATTATGGGTCATTTATCTTAAAAGCTTTAAGTGATAGGAAATCAGATAAGTTAGGTTCTGTCTGTTTTCTTAGATTTTTACAGTTGATATTTAATCACTTGTGTCCTAATGTTGTTTTTGAGAATGATGTAGTTCTACCTATCTGTAGAATTACTGAGAATAATATTAAGTCCTTAGTCAACAGTGATAAGGCAAATGGTTTCATAGGAAATGCTTTTATTCCTGATGAGGTTAGGTTTTTCTTACATAGGAAAATGCCTACTCGTTATGGTTTAATTTCTAATGCTATGAGGCAAGGCCAATCACACCTTGTTCCTAACCCAAGCATTCATCCTAAACAGTCTAAACAGTCATCTGCCACCTCTAATGTGTCTCAAAAGACTTTAGTTGTAAAAGCAAAGAAGTCAGCTAGAACTGATGTGTCAGGAAGGCAATCAGGTTCAAAGGACTTTACCTCTACACCTATCACTAAAAAGAAGTTACAAGGGGGTGTACAAGGGGTCCTGGTGAAGAAAGCTGCAAAGAGAGGTGAGGTTGTTTCTGTTAAAAGAAAGTTAGTGCTCAAGGATGAGACTGACTCAGAGGATGATTTACCTATATCTTCTGTGATGAATATGAATAAGGAAGTTGCTGATACTGCTACTGCAGCTGTGGTTCCATTGCCTACACCACAGAAGAAAAGGAAGTTATCAAAAAGCAGGTATCATATTCCTTTAGAAAAGAAGCAGGATACTGATGTACAGGACACTTCTATTCTGAATGAGCAATCGGTTTCAACTGCTCAAGCAAATCCTGATGTTAGTATTCCTGATGCTGCACCAAGTCAAGTGGTTAATATTTCAGACTCTCCAGCACAGGACTCTCCAACAAAAAGACATATTGATATATTTCATGGGAGAAGTATGGTGCTGCTGCTTCCAATCTTGGGATAACACATCCAATGGAAAAGCTAAGGAAGGCAGAAGAGTTAGTCTATCAGAGACAGAAGAAACTGAAAGGATCAAGCCCACAAGAACCTGAACCTCAAAGTGGTTCAGCAGCTCTTTCTGATGATCCAGCCACACAAGAACCACTCAATCAAAGTTTGAGTGAAGGCTTAGCTCGTGGAATGGTCCCACAAGAACCATTTTCTCAAAGGGAGAATGCATACATCTACATTCCAGCTACACAAGAACCATCTTCTCAAAGTGAAGATGCAGGCCAAGCTACAGTTTCTGAGAAATTTCCTGACAATGCTCAAGGGATTTCTGGTGCAGATGAAGTTCAAAGATTGGTCGAGGACACTGTCAATGAGGGAAGCACACAAGAACCTTTGACTCAAAGTGTTGAAGAAGCTTCTGAACCTCAAGCTCCACAAGAACCATTGGTAGCAAATACTGATGCAAGCATATCAAATCCTGACGGTGTTCATCCTGACGCTAGTGGTGCTCTTGATGTTGAACCTATCCTGATACAGCCACTTCGTTCAAGACCAATGGATCATCCTATCACAGATTCACAGGATAAAATGAAAGGTATCGCTATTCCTGATCCTGATGATACTCATAGTACTGATGATGATGATTCTGATGATAGTGATGATGATGAGAATCGAAAAGAGAAGGAACAGCTTGCTACAACACTCAAAATTAGTCTTGGAACTACTTTTGGTTCATCAAGTACATATATGGCTGGCAAAGCTTCCACTGGGAAAGATCAGAGACAAGATTTTTCTATTCCTTCTTTAATCATGCTGAGGCACTTAGACAGAATGAATGGAAAAAATCATGGCACAGATCTGCTGAATCTGTAAGTTATTCTTCTGCTTTAGAACATGCCTATGATGCAGTGAAATCTATAGAGAATCAAGACTTGAAGAATCATCTGAAGCCTACAACTTTATTATCCAAAAGTCTAAAAAGTGAGATTGATTCTATCAAGAACTCAACTGAGTTGGTGAGGAATGATATTTCTCAAAATTTTACAAAGGTGCCTACTGCTTTTCAGCTAAGGGTAGTAGAATCCCAAGTGAAATCTGTTATTTCTGAACAAACCTCTATCAACAGACGGATTGATTCTCTGGATACCAAGGTAACTGACATTCAAGCCTCTCTTTCCTTAATTTTGAATTTATTGTCAAATCCTGATGTCAAAAAGGGGGAGAAGGTTAGTCGGACAAAATGCACACCTGATCTAGTATTAAGGAATAATGATGATGATACTGGAGATGATGGTAGTGACAAAGTGATACAAGGAGAAACCTCTGATGCTGCTGTTATGAAGTCTACAATTCAAACTTCACAAAGTCAAACAACGCAGTCAACTCATGTTTCTGATTCTGGAGTTAAGACAGTAAGAACGTTGGTGCAATCTCAGATCCTGACGGAAGAACAAATCCTGACACCTGGTCATGGACATATTCTTGCTACAATTCCTGAAGGAAATGAAGATATTTTTATTGATAATCCTGAAGATGCATCAAATTTATTCCAGAAGTTTTCTACAAAAGATGGCAGAATTGTTACTCTATATCACACTGATAAAAGAGTTCAACAATTATTTGCAAGAAAAGCACTCTCTACAGCAAGTGAAGAATATCCTGATCTCTCACATGAAGAATTCTTAAGACAACAGAGAGAAATGATGGAAAGCTTTAATAACCCTGCTCCTGCTAGAGGTAGAGGAGGCAGAGGTAGGAGAGGAGCTAGAAGAAGTAGAAGAGGTTCTTCAACTCAAACAATACCTAGACAGACAAGGTCTCGAGGGTTAAGAATTGAAGAAATTCCTGAACCTATTCAAACTCTAGTAGTTCCTGACAGATCTACTTTTGGTGATGATGGAAATATTGAAGAAGAACCTGAATTGAGAAGAAAATCAAGAAAATCAAATCTCTGCAATACAAATCAAATTGAAGAATCTAATCCTGATGTTGTTCCTGATAATATTCAAGATCCTGATGATTCTGAAATTCTGCAAGAGATTAACTTGATAATTTTATCTACTGTTGTTGATTCTCACAACAAGGAAGTAGATGAAGAAGAAGAAGCCAGAAGAAGTGAAATTACAAGATCAACAAATAGAGATTTCAATCTCTATGTACAAAGGCTTAAACTCTCAAACAGAAGAGTGTGGAGGAACCCAAGCAGACAAGAATCTTCACTGGAAAAAAGCTATGCCTTTGAAAAGGAAAAGGATAAGAAGTGGAAACATATTAGCACATTAAGTTGTGATACACTTATCAATTTTCAGTCTAGAGGAATTATTACAAGCGCTTCAAGTGTTGTTGATTTATCTGGGATGGTTAGATCAAAAGCACTCTGGTTAAAGATGTTTTCGAATCTGAAGCAATTGACAAGTAATTCAAGAGGAGGTATTGGACACAGGGATGCTGAATATATAAATATGTCATATGTTGATCCTTACTCCTTAACTGAAATTGGAGGTACTTTAACTTCTGAAAACCTGAACAATTTACTAGCTGTTGATATAGTTATAGATTGTCATGATGGTTTTGACAAGAAAGAAAAGCTTATGTACTTCATGAAAGATGGTAGTGTGAAGATTTTATCTATTCAAGATCTGCTGATGAAAACTACACAGGAACTGAAATATGTTCATTATCTTTTAAGATCGAAGAATCAAATATGCAAAGAATGGAGTGACATGATTTTGTCAACAATAAGAAGAAGACTAGATGGAAACAGTAATTTCAATGGTAATTATACTCCCATGTACTTAAATCAAAGAGGTCAGGATGTGGAAATGCAAAGGGGTACTGCTGTTAAAGAAGTAAATTTTGGCATGACTCATCTTACTCTCAATCCTGATGGGAAGGAAATTGCTTATCTTTTGCTTGAAGAGCATAGTCTTCAGAGAAACTCCATATTGAATCTCAGAGCAGCTATTTACCAGATTAATGAGGAAGATGAAGAACTCAGAAATCTTAAGGAAAGACTGATTCAAATTCTTGAAGAAAAAGAAGAAAATCTGTTATCCAACTTCTTGAAGATGAATATGTTCTATCAAAGAATTTAAACAGATAAGTTGTTGCTGCAGATTCTGTACATTGTGTATGTAACAGCCCCAAATCCGGGGTCAAGGATTTAGGGTTGTCACAATCCATGTACTCCTTGCCTTACCTGTATTACTCACACCATTCATAATTCACCTGCTCATGACCCCACAACATATGTCTCACACACACACACACACAGGTTAGAGTCTCAGAAATGACACAATACAACAACTGCGGAATAAATAATTTTTATTACAATACCCAAATGTCTTTTGAATCTGTTACTGATACAATTTTCTAAGTATTGTTACATTACCAACTTAGCCTTCCGATGCTTACAGTCCTCTAATACCATTCATGTCTATACATAAGTTGAATGCCAAAAGCCGTAGCCTGATTCGATTGGTTCGTACTACTCTTCGGGATCACTGCTAGAAACTGTTTATGGAGACGCCTTGCGGGGTATGTGCCGTCCCATTGGCATCCTGCTTCGCTGCTATATAATATATATAAAACAATAGCAAGAGTGAGCGATAGCTCAGCAAGGTAATAAAAATATGGCATAATCCTGCCTTTAATTCAACCCAGAATAAAGCGGGTATAAGACAATAATTTGTCAAAATATCTCGATACTGAAATTATTTCCTTATCGGAATGTATTCCCAAAAACAGTACCATTAATGTACTTCAAATATCATTTCATAATATTTCTGCAAGCTTTTGCTATATTATGAACAAAGTTCTAGTATAATATAAAAGATAAGGTTTCAAAGTAAACCAATATAACTCTTCCAAAAATATCTGCTATGTAAGCAGAATATCAACACATAACTTAAAAGAAGTTATAAAATGATTCAGTATAAACAACTCCCTTACCATAACTCATGTTATGTAAGGTATCCACAGAGTCATATGATATAAAAGAGGAAGTTACGAGGCAAATTAATATAATATTTCCGTAACCCAAAATCCACTTAGGCATATATATCCTTAATCAGGTTTTATCAGAGTCATACTCATAAAATAAAAGATGAAGTTGCAAGGATTCATTGTAACTTTATTTTGAACACTTTTCGACCCCCTGCCAACATGACCGGTAAACCTGTACCACGGTGTCATCCATGGTCCCTTTCAATACATGTTGCAGAATCCCTCTGCCAACATGATCGGTAAACCTGTACCAACGGAGCCATCCGTGGTCCCTTTCAGTACATGTTGCAGAATTATCCAAAATGGATGATGAACCAATGCTGGAGCCTTCTCCGCGCCCGTCGTACCAACCTTACTATGATCAGTAGCAGGTTGTACAACAAAATATGTTTTCTACATGTAGATGGAAGTATCACGACAGCCTGACATTGTCTACCGCCTTTCTGGATCTCCCGGCCCATTTGGGGCAATAAAGTGATGGATCGGCGCGACTCGACCTCTTACACATGCTCCTAGTTCAGATGAAATCCATGACTCTGAAACGTAAAGATCGTCTTCATTTCCCCAAGTGTAATACTTGTTGATACGACTCCACTCAGTAGTTATATCTAGGTTGGAAAGGAAGATTCTCCAATATTTCCCAAGCGATGCTTGTTAATGGATATCGACTTGTTCCAGGAATTTACCCCTCGAGCGTTGAGGTGGTAACACAATACTTGACTGGCAGCAATCAAATTGCTCCGAAAAATATCTGTCCTTAGACAGTTTTTGTTTTGAGTTGAGAGTTTAAAAAGAGTAGTAGTCACTTAAATCAGGTTTCCCATATTTTTGATAGTTGAGCGAGCATTTAAATCCCCTTTAAAAGACATATTTAAATGGAAAAACATTGTTTTGGGAACCTCTTTTTGATTTGAAAATAACTAATAATATTTATTAACAAGTAAACCTTCAAATGAATATTCGAAAATAATATTCATTAATAAATAATCCTTAAATGAATTTTCAAACATAATATTCATTAATAAATAAACCTCAAATGAATATTCAAAATAATATTCATTAATAAATAATCCTCAAATGTATATAAATAATATTCTGTAAGTCGATAATCCTCAAATGTATATTAATAAATAATATTCTTAAAATGAATATTAATAAATAGTATTCTTAAAGTCAATAATCCTCAAATGAATATTCATAAATAATATTCCTTAAATAAAATGATTAACCCTCGAATAACAGTTACCCGATATCTTTATCGGAAAATAACCTTTAACATATACCGAAATATAATTACTTCTGATCTTAGAGAAAATCACCCGCCCTTATCCTAGGGCAAATATAAAATCCTGACTTATAGCTGATATCCCATATCTAACTCATAAGCCCCAACTTCAAGTCATAACCTCAAGTATTGCTATACATAGCAATTCGAAAACGAGTATGCAATAACACATGTATACTTCTCATTTGCATATATAACTGAAATAGTATTTAAATAGTATTTCTCGACCGAGATAATACTCAAATAACATTCCTCAAAACACATAGTATTCTGCCGATGGAATCCCTCCGGGTTTCCACGGCTACCTACATATCTCAAAATACCGACTCCCGATTTAGAGTAGAAAACAATGAATATGCTCTTATATATAGAGTTACAAGGTATACCGGTTCATAAGTACATTATCTCAAAGCTCGTATCTAAACCAAAATCAAACTCTATTTTATACAATATATAACATGTATCGCAAAACTGTATAACTCCACACATGGCAAAAGCAGTAATATATAATCAATACCTCAAAGTATAGATTTAGAAAACTTGCCACAATACTTGCAACAAAGATTTGGTATATAAATTGGGAATACACAAGTATTGAACATTGGAAAATATACCTACTCTGAATAATAGAGTAAGGTTTAGTAAACTTGCCTGATGCTCGAGAAGTGATTGGGGTTCGCGACGATGCCGGACAATCTAGACAAAGTCAAAGCAAACGCACGATTAATCCCCTGGATAATCCACTTGTACTCAATGCTTAAACACGTAAGCGAAACACAACCAAGGAATTACTAGCTCGTTATAGGCTCATACTAAGTCCATGTTTATTCGACAATTACTTAAGTCGTAGGTTTAGTCCGAAATCGATCCTCGAATACAAGTTATACTGAGCCATTTACAACATTGGTTTCTAAGTCATGTTCTTAGTGGTTTTCACTTGCGCAAACTCGGCTAACACATTTTTATAAAATCGAAAAATAATCTTTTTAATCCCAATCTTTTTCGTGAGCCTTCCTAACTGTCTCTAGCATTATTCCTCAAAGTTTCACATTTTAATTCGACTCTTAAAGGTCTTTTACTTAGCATCAAAGTGGTTACATGTCTGCGATGAAACTTCTCGAACCACGATTACTAAAACTAGCATAACTCTTAAACCGTTCGGCCAAATTAGGCGAACCACATATCATTAAGAAGCTTATAACATAAACTACACAATCATGGGCAGTAGAACTCAAGGGTCGAGCTCTAACAGAGGAAAAAAAGGGAACCAATCAGTAGGTAAAAATTTGGGCATTACGACGGCTATAACTCGGATATTCCCAAATTTAAAATCATCCAAAATGCATATCGATCACTCCACTCAACATATACATCTTATTCAACCAAGAACTGAGGCCAAGAAATGCCTTTACGTTCTTAAAACTCAATATAACTTATAACAAAACCCAATCATAGCTACTAAGATCATAAGCATGCTTTTACACCATTAAAGCTTCAAAAATCACTTAATACATTCAAGGGTTCAAGGTTCATACCTCCTCCAAGCTTGTTTACTTCCAATACACCTATATAAACTTAGATCCTTGCTTAATACAACCTTTGGAAGCCACAAACTCAATATCCAAAAACAAAACAAAATACAAGTTACTATTCATCGTTACTTTGTAAAATCCATATAAAATCGAAAAACAAGAGTTTGGTTCTCAACTTTTTACCACACCTTCTACTCTTCAAGGGCTTTCTTTTGAGTCCTACCTCATCACCATAGGATGCTTGAAGCTCGACTTATTGGCTTTCTAAGGTGAGTGGTCGAAACTGGAAAAGCAGGACAGTTTCTGTCCTCCGACTTGGGGAAGCGATTTGACTAGGCTACACTCCTTTGTTGACCATGAAATTTTGAACGAATGTTTCCCATGGAGTGGAGAATCTATGGTCAAACTTTGGTGATTTAAGGATGGATAGAAATGGAGTTATGGATTTTTCTTTCCTTGATGCTTTTGCTGGGCAGAATGGGGGAGAAGAGAGTTCTTCTCTTTCTTTTTCTTTTCTTGTTTAATGGATAATGATGCTGATATTTTGTGGTAAAAAGGGGGTGAGTCATCACCTTGGTTGCCTCATCTCTTGACACTTGTCAAGCATGCACTGGCTCAGATAAAGTAACTTTACTGGTTCGCTTTCCTTTCACATGTATGATCCAAATGTTGCATTCCTCAAATTAATCTTGTTACATGTTACTTCCATGTCTATATTTAATCCTGTAAATGTTGTCTTGTTCCTCTTGAAACGATTCGAAATATTTCCTAAAGAGAGCGAATAAAACTCTACGCGATTTTCGCAGTGAATAGTAACTATTCACTATTCACTCCAACAATCGAATCCTTAAATCGACTTTAATAAAATAATAAAGTTCCAAAATATTAAATCCTCAAATCCTCAATTTTCATATCTCATTTCTTGAATATAATAATATATAATTCGTTGCCCGGTCGAATATTACACCAAAATAAAATTTGGAATTTCTGAATTCCGATCGTCTTTGCATTCACTTATTTACTCCGTAGATCACTAATATGACTTTGGAATATCCACACTACGTCTCGTACATAGGTGGCATGAAAAATTTTCTTAACCCTCAAAATCACTATTCATCCACCAAATTCACTATTCACTGATGCACTTAATCATAATAAGAAAAGTTTTAAATTTTACCAAAAATTCGGGTTATTACAGTCTCCCCTCCTTAAAAGGATTCCGTCCCGGAATCAGCTTAGGAATAACTGGGGGTACTTCTCTTCCATTACACTTTCTAACTCCCAAGTGGATTCTTCCACTTCTTGATTCTCCACAAACCTCTCACTAGCTTGGCAACCTCGTCACTTAGCACTTTCTCTTTTCTATCCGTGATTTCCACAGGTCGTTCTTTGTAAGTCAGACCGGGTTGTATACCTACCTGCTCGTACTCTACATATGTCGGGCATCTATAGTATACTGACGTAGTATTGACACATGAACCCCGTCATGACCATTCTACAAGTTTGGGGGGTAAGGCTGGCTCGTAGGCCACCTTCCTGATGTGTTTTAAAATCTCAGATGGCCCAATGAATCTCGGGCTCAATTCCCTTTCTTTCCAAATCTCATTAATTCTTTCCATGGATATCTTTTAGCATCACGAATCTCTAACCTCATATTCCCCATCTTGTTTGTACAGAAAATACACCAACATAAACTTGCTTGTCATCCATCAACATGTCATTTAGCTTATTAATAGCAGTACTATCTCTATACTCGCGGGCTTAGTCCGCATACTTTCTCTGTCTGTCTTGGTTGTCACTAGCCGCTTGTTGGTGAAATCTTTTGTCTTTCTAGTTTGTTGGACTAACTTGGGTTTTTTTTTGTAAAATCTCATCCTTTAATTCCCGATCATTCGGAATCCATCTCTGTCTCATTTTAATTAAGGGTATCGGCCACCACATTGGCCTTCCCCGGATGGTAGTGTATCTCACAGTCATAATTCTAGGTCAATTCTAGCCATTTCTCCATCTCATGTTATCTACTATCACGGGTAACTCAAAGCCAATTCATTACATTCCATAAAATTTGTGGGTGCATTAGTCAACCCAAAATAACTTCGCTGAAAACTCGAAGTGTCTATTCCTAGTACGAATCGCAGTCTTGGGTATATCCTCGGATTTAACTTCCAACTGGTGATACCCAGTTCTTAAATAAATTTGGAAATACACAGCGTTCTTCCGCTGATCAAACAATCATTTACAAGGGTACCTATTCTCCATGTCGAACTCATACAACTCTCGAGGTTCGATATATAATCTTGTGCTAACATCTTTCTCTCTTACAACAACACCGGGCTCTCCACGGTGGTACACTGGGTCTTATCATACACTTATACAACAACTCTTGTAACTGAGTCACTAACTCTTTCATTCCCACTATACCCTGAATACTCGGTATTCATTCTCATGCCATCCAAATCGATATCTGGTAGCTCATTAAAACTTTGTACAATCTCCCAAAACCATTGTAGTTCCCTTTATACTTGGTATCCCTTTTCTTGGCGTCAACCATAAGAGCTAATTAAGCCTCATCTCTCTGGCATAATAGTTTCTTAGTCTGAACTATACTCAAGAATCTCTGAACCTGTCTCCATCCTTTATTTATTACTCTCTCTCCCTTACAATCAGTCTGGGCTCCATTGGGTGTCAACCAACCCATTCTTATTATAATATCAACTTCTCCCAACTTGAAAAGAATCAGGTCTATTAAAAGTGTCGACCTCATATTTCTAGTTCACAACCTGGATGTACCAGTCTTATGGGAAAATCCCTCGAATGGCTATTTCTACTTGTAATTATTCTCTTTAGCGGCTCAGCCTTAAGGTTTAATTATCATGCAACTTCTTGATATACAACGATACATTAGCTCTGTCTAAATAGTATAGAAGGGCACCTGCTATTTAAAGGTCCTGACAGTGGGCTGCTTGTTGGAGGTAGCCCTAGTTGGAACCTACGGGCTTTCTTTTATTCGGTGTTCACAAACTCCGGAACAAACCTCGATAATTCGGAAAACTTGGTCTCATACTCGGTCACAGTCATGGTTTCTTATTTTAACTCTTTAACGTTCATTTTCATCCGGGTCTCCATATATTTCCGAGAATTATTCCTCTAGAACCACACACGCTGCACCTCTCCCAAGTCACAATACCAGCTCCCTCTGACTCCATCGTCAGTACTTATCTTGCTAACCGAGAGGTAGTGTCCATTCGTGAACAACTCCTCCAAAATCTCAATCTCACTATAGGGCATCTATCTAATCACCATTGTCACTGGAGTTCACGGCACATCACTATCTCTTTCACATATATCGATTGACACGCTTTCCATTATCATAATATCCTTGGGAGAATAAACCAATTTCATCGATATATCACTAATATTCTATTCGTCTTAGGGATTCGCTCCTGTCATAGGCGATTTCGTTGCGAATCTAATTCCTATCAGCGAATTTTGACTTATTTGACCTGGTTGGCCTCCCCTTGAAATTCAATAAGGATAACAAAAATTATGGGGCCTTGAAAGATAGCTCCCATATCAAAGAAAATGTCACACACCGGTGATCATAAGGTTATGAGTTTTAAGGTAACCTTATTGGAGGTAAGAGAATTTTACCGAGAGATCAATATGATCATAAGAACTCAACGTTGTGTGCCTCAATTGAGGCAATACTAAAGGTAATTAGCCTTCTTGTATTTCACAACTTACAAGTGATGGCGTCCCATCAGACTTCTATCACACAGACAGATAGTCCTTGTAGCCCCTATAAGTATAGGGTTGTTCGTCTCAGTGGAAGTTGAAAAGTATGAAACCAATTCGAGATCAATTTAATGATTATCGCCTTTCGACAATATTTCTCAAAGGAACACCTTGGATTAAAATTGAACAGATTCCAAAGGTGCGGTTTTCCAAAGAAAATACAAAGAAAAGAATAACCGAAAAGATACTGGTACTTAACAAACAAGTGGTGATGTATCACCATAGGGTCATTCATTATTTGAAGAAAAGTGAAAGCTTAAGTAACATCATTTGACAGGGCTTCGAAAGCCTGAAAGTAGGCATTGTAACAGCCTCTGGCACAAGTGAAACTGAATATGGTTTAGCACAAGTGTTATAAAACAACTTCGAAGAGGGAATATACCCCTTATCAGAATTCTTTCCTGGAGAGAGGTCAAGATAGATCATAGATTGGGGAGGTACCCCACATAATTTGCAAATGGGGAGGGTATTACCAAGGTCTCTACGGATGCCTTTTACGTCGGCTCCTCTAATGGATAATCGTTCAATTCCAAAGCTTTTCTTCTCCATGCACACCCTAAGGTGATCGATACTTACGCTATTGCCGACTCATAATAGTCGCTAAGGATTCAACCATCTACCTTTGCAATCGCAGGGAATTCTATTCGACTAGGCGCAAACATCCCAAGTAAGCGTTCTGTTCTATAAGAAGACTTCGATACCGTTGTCGCCCGTAGCAATGACAATTCCTCATGACGACTGGGCGGTACTTCGGAAGATCGTTAGAAACTACAAGATTAAATCTGGTCTCTAATTCAATCATCCTTAGATCCAATATTCCTTCTCCCATATCAATCCCGTGCGCTACATAAGCTTAACACTTTTGGCACAATAGCCTTTTCATTTAAGTCAATCCCGGAATTTCTCAGTCCGTCTTGGTCCTTAAATATATTTCGCCTTTACCGTCCAATCTCAACTTCATCATTTTATCTCTACAATCAATTATAGCAATCAGGGTCTGTCCACCAACTCATATAACGGCTATCTTACCCAATCCACAGGGTTCGCTCTGATTTCCACTCTCTTTGGTGACATCCTCTGGTAATCAGAAAGACAAGGTTTGCCAAAATTTGCTGAATTTCTTTCCAAAATCAGGGAAATTTGATCAATCTATTTACCTACTAGTAATGCTCGGATCTGATTTCCGACCTTTCTGTTCTATCCTCATAATTCCTTCCTGGTTTCCTGAGGGTGGTAAATCTCGTTCTCGATTCCGTCTTAGCGTGCTTGTCTTACAATGACATTTGCATGGTACATATACCCAAAATTCTCCTTGAGATAATAAAATCCCTCAATGATGTAATAGACACTATTTCCAGTGGAATCGTGGTCGTGGGGGATTGAAACCTCATAGCCAAAGCAATTCCTTCCACTATTCTAGGCAACTAAGTACCCTTAATCGTTCTTAAAAATCTGAACACCTTGGTTCTTATGTATGTCGCCTCCTTATGGGCAACTATAACCGACTACGAGTAACAGGTTTCGTCAAGTCGAATCAATCCACTGATACTGGCTATACTGCCTCTACCTCTTCTGCTTTGGAGACTCTATTCCATTTTCTTTGTCATATCTCTCGATGAATCATAAACGATCCTTAAACCCTCGTCTCGGCACTTATTTGACCTCTAAAGGTTCGTCCGGTCCTATTATACGACCTCAAGTAACATACTACATCTTTATCAATCAACACGTCCTCTACAAGATCCTTTCATTGACCCACTATGGGGTCTTCCTCTAGATCCTCCTATGGATCTTCCTTTATCGGGTCTCCGTCCATTTCAAGGAACACATCATCAATTGCCTACTCGAAGGCCTCGGGGTCTGGTATCTCAGAATCCCATCAATCTATAACTCATACGACTCGAGGTGACTAATCACGAAGTCCTAAGTACGGTTTCCCAGAAGAAGTCCCCTCTCGGGCTTCATCTTAAATAGTCAGGGTCATGTCCTCTAACCCGACTACGAACTCAATTTGAGCTCTAGATGCTCTTATCATTATTAAGGGTATTGTAAGACTCGATCTCCTATCGTTTCGGAGGACTGTAACCTAACGCTCTGATACCATCTCTGTAACAGCCCCAAATCCGGGGTCAAGGATTTAGGGTTGTCACAATCCATGTACTCCTTGCCTTACCTGTATTACTCACACCATTCATAATTCACCTGCTCATGACCCCACAACATATGTCTCACACACACACACACACAGGTTAGAGTCTCATAAATGACACAATACAACAACTGCGGAATAAATAATTTTTATTACAATACCCAAATGTCTTTTGAATCTGTTACTGATACAATTTTCTAAGTATTTTTACATTACCAACTTAGCCTTCTGATGCTTACAGTCCTCTAATACCATTCATGTCTATACATAAGTTGAATGCCAAAAGCCGTAGCCTGATTCGATTGGTTCGTACTACTCTTCGGGATCACTGCTAGAAACTGTTTATGGAGACGCCTTGCGGGGTATGTGCCGTCCCATTGGCATCCTGCTTCGCTGCTATATAATATATATAAAACAATAGCAAGAGTGAGCGATAGCTCAGCAAGGTAATAAAAATATGGCATAATCCTGCCTTTAATTCAACCCAGAATAAAGCGGGTATAAGACAATAATTTGTCAAAATATCTCGATACTGAAATTATTTCCTTATCGGAATGTATTCCCAAAAACAGTACCATTAATGTACTTCAAATATCATTTCATAATATTTCTGCAAGCTTTTGCTATATTATGAACAAAGTTCTAGTATAATATAAAAGATAAGGTTTCAAAGTAAACCAATATAACTCTTCCAAAAATATCTGCTATGTAAGCAGAATATCAACACATAACTTAAAAGAAGTTATAAAATGATTCAGTATAAACAACTCCCTTACCATAACTCATGTTATGTAAGGTATCCACAGAGTCATATGATATAAAAGAGGAAGTTACGAGGCAAATTAATATAATATTTCCGTAACCCAAAATCCACTTAGGCATATATATCCTTAATCAGGTTTTATCAGAGTCATACTCATAAAATAAAAGATGAAGTTGCAAGGATTCATTGTAACTTTATTTTGAACACTTTTCGACCCCCTGCCAACATGACCGGTAAACCTGTACCACGGTGTCATCCATGGTCCCTTTCAATACATGTTGCAGAATCCCTCTGCCAACATGATCGGTAAACCTGTACCAACGGAGCCATCCGTGGTCCCTTTCAGTACATGTTGCAGAATTATCCAAAATGGATGATGAACCAATGCTGGAGCCTTCTCCGCGCCCGTCGTACCAACCTTACTATGATCAGTAGCAGGTTGTACAACAAAATATGTTTTCTACATGTAGATGGAAGTATCACGACAGCCTGACATTGTCTACCGCCTTTCTGGATCTCCCGGCCCATTTGGGGCAATAAAGTGATGGATCGGCACGACTCGACCTCTTACACATGCTCCTAGTTCAGATGAAATCCATGACTCTGAAACGTAAAGATCGTCTTCATTTCCCCAAGTGTAATACTTGTTGATACGACTCCACTCAGTAGTTATATCTAGGTTGGAAAGGAAGATTCTCCAATATTTCCCAAGCGATGCTTGTTAATGGATATCGACTTGTTCCAGGAATTTACCCCTCGAGCGTTGAGGTGGTAACACAATACTTGACTGGCAGCAATCAAATTGCTCCGAAAAATATCTGTCCTTAGACAGTTTTTGTTTTGAGTTGAGAGTTTAAAAAGAGTAGTAGTCACTTAAATCAGGTTTCCCATATTTTTGATAGTTGAGCGAGCATTTAAATCCCCTTTAAAAGACAGATTTAAATGGAAAAACATTATTTTGGGAACCTCTTTTTGATTTGAAAATAACTAATAATATTTATTAACAAGTAAACCTTCAAATGAATATTCGAAAATAATATTCATTAATAAATAATCCTTAAATGAATATTCAAACTTAATATTCATTAATAAATAAACCTCAAATGAATATTCAAAATAATATTCATTAATAAATAATCCTCAAATGTATATAAATAATATTCTGTAAGTCGATAATCCTCAAATGTATATTAATAAATAATATTCTTAAAATGAATATTAATAAATAGTATTCTTAAAGTCAATAATCCTCAAATGAATATTCATAAATAATATTCCTTAAATAAAATGATTAACCCTCAAATAACAATTACCCGACATCTTTATCGGAAAATAACCTTTAACATATACCGAAATATAATTACTTCTGATCTTAGAGAAAATCACCCGCCCTTATCCTAGGGCAAATATAAAATCCTGGCTTATAGCTGATATCCCATATCTAACTCATAAACCCCAACTTCAAGTCATAACCTCAAGTATTGCTATACATAGCAATTCGAAAACGAGTATGCAAAAACACATGTATACTTCTCATTTGCATATATAACTGAAATAGTATTCAAATAGTATTTCTCGACCGAGATAATACTCAAATAACATTCCTCAAAACACATAGTATCCTGCCGATGGAATCCCTCCGGGTTTCCACGGCTACCTACATATCTCAAAATACCGACTCCCGATTTAGAGTCGAAAACAATGAATATGCTCTTATATATAGAGCTACAAGGTATACCGGTTCATAAGTACATTATCTCAAAGCTCGTATCTAAACCAAAATCAAACTCTATTTTATACAATATATAACATGTATCGCAAAACTGTATAACTCTACACATGGCAAAAGCAGTAATATATAATCAATACCTCAAAGTATAGATTTAGAAAACTTGCCACAATACTTGCAACAAAGGTTTGGTATATAAATTGGGAATACACAAGTATTGAACATTGGAAAATATACCTACTCTGAATAATAGAGTAACGTTTAGTAAACTTGCCTGATGCTCGAGAAGTGATAGGGGTTCGCGACGATGCCGGACAATCTAGACAAAGTCAAAGCAAACGCACGATTTATCCCCTGGATAATCCACTTGTACTCAATGCTTAAACACGTAAGCGAAACACAACCAAGGAATTACTAGCTCATTATAGGCTCATACTAAGTCCATGTTTATTCGACAATTACTTAAGTCGTAGGTTTAGTCCGAAATCGATCCTCGAATACAAGTTATACTGAGCCATTTACAACATTGGTTTCTAAGTCATGTTCTTAGTGGTTTTCACTTGCGCAACCTCGGCTAACACATTTTTATAAAATCGAAAAATAATCTTTTTAATCCCAATCTTTTTCGTGAGCCTTCCTAACTGTCTCTAGCATTATTCCTCAAAGTTTCACATTTTAATTCGACTCTTAAAGGTCTTTTACTTAGCATCAAAGTGGTTACATGTCTGCGATGAAACATCTCGAACCACGATTACTAAAACTAGCATAACTCTTAAACCGTTCGGCCAAATTAGGCGAACCACATATCATTACGAAGCTTATAACATAAACTACACAATCATGGGCAGTAGAACTCAAGGGTCGAGCTCTAACAGAGGAAAAAAAGGGAACCAATCAGTAGGTAAAAATTTGGGCATTACGACGGCTATAACTCGGATATTCCCAAATTTAAAATCATCCAAAATGCATATCGATCACTCCACTCAACATATACATCTTATTCAACCAAGAACTGAGGCCAAACAATGCCTTTACGTTCTTAAAACTCAATATAACTTATAACAAAACCCAATCATAGCTACTAAGATCATAAGCATGCTTTTACACCATTAAAGCTTCAAAAATCACTTAATACATTCAAGGGTTCAAGGTTCATACCTCCTCCAAGCTTGTTTACTTCCAATACACCTATATAAACTTAGATCCTTGCTTAATACAACCTTTGGAAGCCACAAACTCAATATCCAAAAACAAAACAAAATACAAGTTACTATTCATCGTTACTTTGTAAAATCCATATAAAATCGAAAAACAAGAGTTTGGTTCTCAACTTTTTACCACACCTTCTACTCTTCAAGGGCTTTCGTTTGAGTCCTACCTCATCACCATAGGATGCTTGAAGCTCGACTTATTGGCTTTCTAAGGTGAGTGGTCGAAACTGGAAAAGCAGGATAGTTTCTGTTCTTCGACTTGGGGAAGCGATTTGACTAGGCTACACTCCTTTGTTGACCATGAAATTTTGAACGAATGTTGCCCATGGAGTGGAGAAGCTATGGTCATAATTTGGTGATTTAAGGATGGATAGAAATGGAGTTATGGATTTTTCTTTCCTTGATGCTTTTGCTGGGCAGAATGGGGGAGAAGAGAGTTCTTCTCTTTCTTTTTCTTTTCTTGTTTAATGGATAATGATGCTGATATTTTGTGGTAAAAAGGGGGTGAGTCATCACCTTGGTTGCCTCATCTCTTGACACTTGTCAAGCATGCACTGGCTCAGATAAAGTAACTTTACTGGTTCGCTTTCCTTTCACATGTATGATCCAAATGTTGCATTCCTCAAATTAATCTTGTTACATGTTACTTCCATGTCTATATTTAATCCTATAAATGTTGTCTTGTTCCTCTTGAAACGATTTGAAATATTTCCTAAAGAGAGCGAATAAAACTCTACGCGATTTTTGCAGTGAATAGTAACTATTCACTATTCACTCCAACAATCGAATCCTTAAATCGACTTTAATAAAATAATAAAGTTCCAAAATATTAAATCCTCAAATCCTCAATTTTCATATCTCATTTCTTGAATATAATAATATATAATTCGCTGCCCGGTCGAATATTACACCAAAATAAAATTTGGAATTTCTGAATTCCGATCGTCTTTGCATTCACTTATTTACTCCGTAGATCACTAATATGACTTTGGAATATCCACACTACGTCTCGTACATAGGTGGCATGAAAAATTTTCTTAACCCTCAAAATCACTATTCATCCACCAAATTCACTATTCACTGATGCACTTAATCATAATAAGAAAAGTTTTAAATTTTACCAAAAATTCGGGTTATTACATTGTATATATGTTTTTGACATCATTGAATCTTAGGAATCTATACTTTATTTCACAAAGTATGAGATTGGGGGAGATTGTTAGATCAGAATTCAATGATCGTCAGGAGCTAGACTCAACTGATCAGGATTGCTGACGTCATCAGGATTACATGGTCGTCAGGATCAAGATACATATCAGGACTGGGATCAGGATTGATCATCAGGACAGGAAGCTGATCAGGATTCCTACTTCGAGTTATATTTGGAGTCTAGTTAAACATGGAAGTTTATTCTGTCGGTTCCTGGTTTGTAGAATGTAGCTATCAATTATAGATAGGTTTCAATCTTTGTAATTGATTAGGACTTATCATTGATAGAGAAGCTGTGTAGTATATAAACACAGTTTTGGTTTTGGTTCGATACGAATCAAGATAGAAGCTCTTAAGAACATAGAATTTCTTGAGAGAGTTTTTGTAAGCTAGCCGCTCTCAAGAACATCAGAATTTCTTGAGAGAGTTTGTAACAGTTTTATATCAGATTTAATAAAGCTGTTATCTTTCGTTCATATTTGTGATATATACATTAAGAAGTCGATTATCTTATACTATTGTATTCAACCCCCCTTCTACAATAGATTATTACTGGGCAACAATTCAAGGTTATGAGCGTGATTGAAAAACTCCCGAAATCTTGGGAAGAGTTCGCTCTCTCCCTGAAAAGACAGAAAGGAGAGATCACTTGGACCAACCTTATGCTGGACATCTCGGTGCAAGAACAACACAAGTCCAAACAGGGACATGTGATGCCAACTGAGCACGGAAGCTCGAAGGTGAATATAGCGATTGTAGGACAGAAAAGAAAGGTTGTCGCTAAGAAGGGTAATAGTAATAAACCTAAGAATGACAAGGACAAGGCCAAGAAACCAAAGGCAAACAAACCATGTTGGTCTTGTGGGCAGGTTGGGCACTGGCGTAAGGACTGTCCTTCAAAGAAAGCGAAGAAAACCGAGGTGGTAGCGCAAGCGAATGCTGTGCTTGGAACCGCAAGTGGACCTGTAGTGAACATGGTTGTTGGTGAGGCTACGACTTCTGAAACCAACATGGACCGGTATGTTACCTACAACCCTGTACTATTTTCCACTTATCTGTTAAATGAATGGTTGATTGATACTGGAGCTAATGTGCATATTTGTGCTGACATTAGTTTATTTGTGTCTTACCAACAGAGTCATAGTTTAACAGTGACGATGGGGAATGCTAGTGCTGCTCAAGTACATAGAGTAGGTAACGTGGACCTGAAGTTCCCTTCGGGTCGTATTCTATCCCAGACTAGAGTGCATCATGTTCCCGACATGCGTAGAAATATAATAAGTGGAAGCTGTTTAGTTTCTAATGGTTTTGAAATCTCTTTAAAGTGTAATAAAGTAGTTCTTATTCATACTGGTACATTTTTTGGCAAGGGTTACTTGTCAAGTGGTTTATTTGTAATAAATGTTGAGCCCGTTCTGGGAACGTTGATTAAATATATTACTCCTTCTGTTAACTGTGTTGAATCTTCAAATTTATGGCATGCTAGACTTGGTCACTTAAATTTTGGTGCTCTTAAGAATATGATGAACTTAGAGTTGATTCCAAGACATACTATAGAAAAGAATTCTAAATGTCAAGTATGTGTGTCTGCTAAACAAATAAGGAAACCTTTTCATAATATTTTTAGGGATTCAGACTTGTTAGATTTAGTACACACTGATATTTGTGAATTTGGTGGTATGTTGACTAAGGACCAGTTTAGATATTTCATTACCTTTATAGATGATAGTAGCAGATACTGTTATGTTTATTTACTTAGACATAAGGATGAAGCACTTAGTAAATTCATTATTTATAAAACTGAAGTTGAAAAACAAACTAGTAAGGTACTTAAACGATTGAGATCTGATAGAGGTGGTGAGTATACGAGTAACTCTTTTAATGAATTTTGCGCAAGCAATGGTATAGTTCATGAAGTTACTCCACCATACACACCTGAGTCTAATGCAGTTGCTGAGCGAAAGAACAGAACATTTAAAGATATGATTAATAGTATGCTTATTAATTCTGGGTTGCCTAAATACATGTGGGGAGAGGCTCTGAATACGACCTGCCATATTCTGAATAGAGTCCCTCTAAAACACATGGACAAGACACCCTTTGAGTTATGGAAAGGCAAGAAGACTAGTCTTAAGTATCTTCGTGTGTGGGGGTGCCTTGCTAAGGTACTTGTCCCTGAACACAAGAGAAAGAAGCTTGGTCCGAAGACTGTTGATTGTATCTTTCTGGGCTATCTTGAAACCACTACAGCTATGAGATTTTTAGTTTTAAAATCTGACTTAGACGGTATAGTGGCTAACACGATAGTTGAATTTCGTGATGCTACATTTTTTTAGGATGTTTACCCTATGAAGACTGGTATACCTCAAGATACTTATTAGGAAGATCCTGCTCACACATCGAGGTCTATTCCTGATCATGTGGAAAAAATGAAAAATGTGGGGGCGGAACCTAGTAGTAGCTCTAAAACTAGGGAAGTAGAGGAACCAAGGAGAAGTAAGCGTGCAAAGGTAGTCAAGGATTTTGGAAGTAATTTTATCACTTACAATGTCGAGGATGAACCTTTAACTTTCCGACAAGCTATGGATTCTTCAGAGTCTAGGCACTGGAAGGGCGCTGTAAAGAGTGAAATTGACTCTATTGTTTCTAATCGGACATGGGAGTTAGTTGATCTCCCTCCTGGGTGTTCTACTATCGGGTGCAGATGGACTTTTAAAAGGAAGTTGAACCCTGACGGATCAATAGATAAGTACAAAGCTAGACTGGTAGCTAAGGGTTTTAAGAAAAAGGAAGGCATTGATTACTTTGATACATACTCTCCAGTGGCTAGGATGATAACAATCCGAATGCTTATAGCATTAGCTTCCGTCCATGGTCTTATCATCCATCAGATGGATGTAAAGACAGCTTTTCTTCATGGAGAACTTGAATAAGAGATATATATGGATCAGCCTGAGGGATTTGTTGCATCAGGAAATGAAAGGAAAGTATGTAAGTTGATCAAGTCTATCTATGGCTTGAAACAAGCTCCCAGGGATTGGAATAAAAAGTTTGATGAAACTATTTTGCCTTCCAGTTTTACTATTAATGAAAGTGACAAGTGTGTCTACACCAAAGTTAAAGGTAGTGAATATGTCATCTTGTGCATATATGTAGATGACATATTACTGTTTGGAACCAATATTGAGATTATTAACGAGACAAAAGCTTTCTTGAAAAGGCATTTTGAAATGAAGGATATGGGTGAGGCTAGCGTGATTCTTGGACTCAAGCTGACTCAGTCAGCTGAGGGAATAACTTTATCACAATCTCATTATATAGAGAAATCTATACTTGAGAAATATGGTTATTCAAAGTGTAGAATCGCTAGACCAGATATTTCATACTATGTGTCTAAGTTAAGGTATTCTCAGATTATTGGGAGCTTGCAGTATCTTGCTAACTGTACTAGACCAGATATTTCATACTCTGTGTCTAAGTTAGCTAGATATACAAGCTGTCGTTAGTTTACACTATAGGAGATTTCCTGGTGTACTTGAGGGGTACAGTGATGCTAGTTGGATAGCTAAGAAGTCTGGTTCCAATGGAGTGACTGGATACCTATTCACCTTAGCGGGTGCAGCAATATCCTGGAAGTCAACTAAACAGACTATTGTTACTCGGTCTACTTTTGAGGCTGAGTTGTGTGCACTTGATGCCACTGGGACGGAGGCTGAGTGGTTACACGGACTTATGTCTGCAATACCTGGAGTAAGCAAACCGCTTCCTGCGATTGCTATTCATTGTGATAGTCGAACAACTATCGACAAGATTAGCAGTAAAAAGTATAATGCTAAAACAAAGAGACACATCCAAGTTAGACTCAAGTCTATAAGGGGTTTAGTGTCTGATAGGATTATAGCTATAGAGTTCATAGGAACTCAGAATAATATAGCTGATCCTCTGACTAAAGGACTGGAACCTGCAGTGGTCCTTAAGTCAAGGTTGGGAATGGGACTGTCAACCCATCATGATTCATCAACAGTGGAAACCCAATACACATGAGAGGAGATCCCTTGAAAGTGTATTCAATGTGGTAATAACAAGTTGTAAGGATGAATTGGTAGTACCTTTGCTACAAAAATGATACTTTGTATCTGAGTCGATTCCCTGAAAACCTAGAAGGTACTGACACTGCTATGATAGCAAGAGTTTTATAACTCTGAATGGGGTCAAGTCATTTGACGAGATGGTAGCAATACATCTCTGGAGATGCCCAGCTAAGCGAATGTAATTGTGTGGTCGCAATTAGGGGAAAGGGTTATACTCTAAAGCATTCGACGAACAGGATCGAGACAAGACCATTAATGTCTCAAAGCCGTAGATTGGCACCATAGCCTTTGACTTGTCGTCGTTTATGGAACATGGTTACATCAAACGGATTAAGATTCAAGGTGAAACATTCCATCTGAATCTGGTAGCCATCGAAGTAGGGGACTCAGGAAGGTTCAAACCCGGAAGGGTACCGACTCTAAAAAACAAGTCATGATGAGAAACCTGAATGCATTTCTGTATGGATTTGTGGGGGATTGTTAGAAAATGGAGTTTTGGAGCATAAGTATTTATATGTTCTTGATATTAATTCCGGATTTTAACGATTGGAAATTGTTCCTTTTTATGGGGACTCAAATTTTCATATATGGATCTAAGTAATTTTCTTAGTGAAATCCATAGAGAAATAGAGTTGAAGTTAGTAGCTTAAAAGAGCTTGAAATGAGAATGTGTATTTGTCCCACATTGAAATAAATAAAGTGGGTTGTTGGCTTTATATAGTATCACACATATGGGTAGTATACAACTACTAAGGTGTGTGATGGTGCATGGTGTTAGTGTGTGCTTCACGCGCGCGCACACACACGCACGCCGCCGCCGCCGCCCGCCTCGCCACGCCTCGACTCGACTCGGGTCGGGTCGGGTCGGGTCGGGGCGATTTGGGCGTCTCGCGTACGCGAGGCGACCTGGGCGAGGGTTTTTATTTAGGTGTTTTAATATTTTAATTAGAATTAATTTATCAAAATTGGGCTGGGTTATCAGTTGGGCTGAGCTGGGTCGGATATTAATATGATGGACCTAGTGGAACAGTAACTGAAATGAACCTGGACATGATTTGATAGATATATTAAAAAAAAATATTAAAACTGATATGTGGATTAAATATGATGTGTAACAGTTACGATTTATTTAATTTAAAATCGTCAGTTTTTGATTTTTTATTAAAAGTAAATCGTTAGTTTCATCTCTAAATTAATTGGAGGTGCCAGTCGAAGTTGAGCATTGGAGTTGCTGTGGAACCGTTGCTTAGAGCTGTTTTATCCTAGAGGAGGTGTTGCAAGCATCCCAACACAGTAAGTGGGGGCAATTATCTCTTCAAGAGCAGTCAGGACTTCTTGCAAGGACTGGCGACTCAGCTGATTTCTTAAATTCCTTTTGTACACTGTTATGGCTATGGCTACTGGTACACCTCTCTTCTTTTCTTTGTTTATACAGTCACTAATATGCATGTTATTTACCTTCATGATTTGTTTCGTTAATTGTTGTCTTGGCCTGGACTTGTTAAATAATTTATATAACTGCCTCTATGTTGTTGTAATAGTTAATATTTCCAACAGAAAGGAGGGGAATGATAATGATGTAGTGGAATTCTGGAAAAACATCTGGAATATGCAAATTCCTCCCAAGGTAAGAGTTTGTATCGAGAGCTGTAAATGGGTGTATCCCCACTAGAGTCCAACTGAGATCGAGGAAAATTGATGTTGCAGCAATGTGCGCGGTATGTCATGTGAATGCTGAGTCTATCACTCACTGTTTATTAACGTGTGATTGCCCAACGTTGTTGGCGCACTGCTGGGCTTGGTTATATTTCTCGTAACGAGCATTCGTTTCGAAGTTGGCTTTTCGTGCTGCATAATCAAGTGAGTAGTTCAGATATCAGGACAGTTGTAATTCTTTGTTGGGCAATCTGGAATATGTGTAATGAGCTGCTTTGGAAGGGCAACGTAAGTACTGTTAATCATGTGATTGTATCAGGCTGTGTCACTCTTGAGTCTTGATCAATGGTTAAAGGCTCCAGTATAGAATTGTTGTTCGTCCATGGGAATGTGACTTCCAGGGGATGGTGCTGAGCTATGGTCTTCACCAGATATAAATTTTTGAACACTGATGTCGTCAATTCAATTTTTGTAAGAGGAAAATAAGTATGGTTTTGCAGGTGTGCCACTCAATCATACAGGCTGCTTAGTGAGGCTGTTTTGGGGCTTAAAGAAGGAAGAGTGCAACCTCAAATTGTGGAAGCTGTGGCACTCAAAGAGGTCCTAAGTTGAATCAAAAACTCAGCTTGGCACAAGATAAAGGTGGAATGTCATAAAGGTGGAATGTCATAATTCGATGTTTGGAGAGGTGATAAGGATTGTAAGCAACTCCTTAATTCTATAAGAAATGTAACATTATACTTTGTTAAGCAGTCTGCTAATCAGGTGCCTCACAGTTTGTCTAGAGCATCACAACTGTGCACTGACTGCAAGTTCCTGGAGAGTAATACTCCAGCTGAACTATTATCTAGTATTGAAGCTGATTTGGCTATTGAAATGCAAACTCTCTGTTAAAAAAAATATATTATCTCTGTCGCTCTCGTTTCTTTACACTTTCCTTTTTGGATGTCCCTCTCAATTATTTACATTCCAAAAGTTTCCTAAAATATTAAAGTTTTATAATATAAAAATTAACTACATCCACTATTTTACTCCATAATCTCTACTTAATACATTAAATATTGATTGGTGTCACCACTTTACTCATTTTTCTTACTTTTGTTCACTATTGAGGGGGATGGAGAGAGTATTTTCTATTTTTCATTACTAAAATCTCTCATTTTTCAAAATATCACGGGGAAACTGTTACTTATTTATTTTAGAATCTATTCTTTTCAAGATACTGTTTTCTTCCATTCAAGATATCGAATATTATGATTGGTAGGATTCACTTATTATGTTTTTCAAATTTTAGAATCATTTCAATGTGTTATTCATGTCATTGAAGTATTTAATGACTTTAATCCTACCATTTCTGTTTTTTCATTTGTTTAAATTTAATTCGGATATTTTATGTTTCGTATTAACAAAAATTAAGTACGACCTCAACATTACTTTGAGATGGACGTATAATATTATTACTCTGAGAAGGACATAATTAAGTACGACCTCAGCGTTACTTTGAGATGGACGTATAATATTATTACTCTGAGAAAGACGAAATTAAGTACAACCTCAACATTACTTTGAAAGGGACGTATAATATTACTACTCTGAGAATGACGTGTGATATTGTTACTTTGAAGTGAACGTTACAATTGCACGAACGTGTAATATTGTTAGTATGTTTGTCAAAGAGAACGAAATCAATGCCATAATATATGTCATAATAATCATATAATATAACAAATCACTTATATAAAGTCAAGATATAAAATTAGAAATTAAATTAAAACAAATATCATTCTGTATGCGAAGCACGGACATATTACTAGTATTATAAATTTGTGGATGTCACATACCTTAGGTTCGGGATCCATATTCAGCTTCGGTAATGACCCATGATCCAATATAACATTAATGATTCTTTCCAAATTTAAATATGTTACAAATTTCAACTCTTTTCAAATTTGATTGATATATTAACTGAAAATGCAAATAAGTTATTTTTTGTCAGGTAAATAAGTTTGCTTCAATTATCTACTTGATTTAGTTTAATTTAATTTATTTAATTTTATTAAACATAAAATTTAATTTTATTATTTAATTTAATTTTATTATTATATCTTATAAAAATATTTAGTTTCAAATAAAATTTTAAAATATCGTATGCCTAGAACGAGCAATAATCTAGTTTAGCAGAACGATTTTCATGCCCGATATATGGGCCGAAAATTCAAGTGGCATGACGAGGAATTATTATCGTGATAAAGATGGCAATCTTATACCCCTAATCCCGAATGCGCTCATTAATTATATATATATATATATATAAGAACACCTCATATAAAAAACAATAAAAAACACCATTATAAACACTTTATTTTTCATAAAAATTGATTTTTTAAAATTAGAACAATTAAGCCTAACATATCGAATTTAACGTAGAATCTTATCTAAATTTAAAAATTAAACATTACATATAATCCAGTACAGAATCTTGTATATATATTATCACAATGAAATTACATGTAATCATGTTTTATTTGTATCTAATTTTTTGTTAGATTCTACTTTTATTCGTAATAAACATTTTTTGGTGAGAAAATTAGAATCAACATGTAATTTATGTAAGATTCTATGGTATTCTTTATTGTTCTTTATATAACAGTATTTTTCATGGATCAATGGCATATATATATATATATATATATATATATATATATATATATATATATATATACTAGTTTATAACTCGTGCGATGCACAGATGAATTTTAGAATTTTTTGTCTTACTATATGTATTTTGATTATATGATTTTATCAGTAGAAAACTATCTGGTTGTCACGTACTCGATATGGTGTATTATTATTTCTTTTTCATATATGTTATTATTTTCATTATATAGGTTTTACATATATAATATTTAATTTGTCTTTGATGAGAGTCGAACTTTTGACCTACTGTAGTATTTCTTTATTATCCCTCTCACTCTTGTTTTTATTATCCCTCTAATTTTTATTATATAATAGTATATAATGTTAACACATTATCGTACCATTCACTTCTAGTCTAGTTACATTCCCCACCAAAGAGGCACAACCTAAATTCACCCAAAAATTTTTGTTTTCCAAATTTATCATACTAGCTTATAATACGTGCGATGCACCGATGAATTTTATAATTTTTTATCATATTATATGTATTTTGATTATATGATTTTGTCAGTAGAAAATAAAATTTTTAAAATTAATAATGTATGTATGATGTTATTGTAAGCATTTGTTTGTATTTTGATGATAATATTTTTTAATATATTGTCAACGGGAATAATATCTTGAACTTCTGAATGTATCTTAGAAAAATAGTTAATATAAATATTTAATATTAATATGTTGTTGACGGGATTCGAACCTTGAACCCGTGGAAGCATTTTGAATATCAAGAAAAAAATATTTTTTTAACATTACATCAAACGGTTCTCCTTTTATCTATCTTTCAATCTAACGGTTGTTAATTATACTAACTTATATCCCGTGCGATGCACGATTTTTTTGAATATTTTATTAATAATATAACTAATTTAATTTAATAAATTGTTGACATAATCTTTAGTATTATTTTAGATATTAAAATATAAAATATTTTTAAATAATAGATCTAACGGTCTGTATTTATTTGCTCTTAAAAAATTTCAATTTGACTAAAGTGCAAATAAAAAATATACGTGCTCTGTAATGTACCGAGTTTCTTCTAACATATGCTATTACTTTTATTTTTTTATTAATTATCTTATTTAAATTGTATGTTATAAAAAATTATATTAAACCCGTATTTTATAAGTTTAATATAATAATATTGTCATTATATCTACATTTTGCATGTGTTATATTTAATTCGAATATGAGTTGTTTTACTTAAAAAATTATAAAACAGACAATGTCCTTAAAAAGACAGTTAGTTACTTATTAATAATTATATAAAATTATATTACATTTATATATATGTTGCCCATGTTAAAATTAGTTGTTTAAATTAGCAAATATAAAATTATATTACCTTTTGATATATATGTTGTTCGTGTTATTTTTAGAAAATTAGTTGTTTAATTTAGAAAAAAATAAAAAAGGTTATGTGTTTACGTATTTTATTTTTAGAAGATGAGTTGTTTTGGTTAGAAAAATATATAAAATAGGTAATGTGTTTTAACTAAAAATAATAATTAATTATAAATAAATTAATTATAGATAGGGCTCGACCCAAATTATAAATTGACCTGCCGCAAATACCGATCGACCAACCAAAACTACCTCTAAAAACAAAACCTCAGGTGTCTGTACAACGAAGTGCAAATCCAGAGTCATTGATGTTTATGAATATTGAAATGTTATTCTAAAGAAAGGATTCATTTTAACAAAGTGGTTTGTCTCCTTCATGTAGAGCCGGCAATTTCGTACCCGGCACGAAAACACGACACGAAAACGACACGAAAATTACGGGTATGGTTTGACCCTTTCAGTACACGAACACGAAAATACACAAACACGAAATTACACGAGCGAATTTAGTGTCGGTTTTGGGTTTACCCTTGGGTACACGACACGAAACGAAAGTACACGAAATAATTAAATAATTAAATAAATAAATAATTATTTTAAAATTATATAAATACATATCATAAATAAATATTGTATGTATTATTTTTATACAAAATTATATACTCAAAATATTGTATATCATAATTCATAAATACTTAAAACAATCTGTATGTATTGGTCATGGTCAATGGGCACTCGGCACTTATCGTTTTCGTTTCGTGTACTTTTCGTTTCGTTTTGGTTTTCGTTTTCGTGTATTTTTCGTGTACACGATAAATACACGACAAATTTCGTGTACTTTTCGTTTCGTGTTTACACGAAATTTTTCATTTCGTTTTTGTTTTGCAAAATGGGTACACGAACTTATTTCGTTTCGTTAATGATTTAGCATCTTGATATACGAAACACGAAAGTACACGACACGAAACGAATTACCGAGTCTACATTCATCTACTAGGCTCCGTAAAGTACTATCTCAAATATCGGAAAGCCTAACTGAAAGAACGGGAGCAACACAACAATCCCACATATACAAGTTATCTCAAACAAATTAATTTGACTTACACAAGATCCAACAAAATCTTGGTCAAAAAATATTCAAAGAAATCAATCTAAGAAAATATATACAAAACAAATATATGAAGTTTATATAAAATCAAAGAATTAATAAAATCTACCTTGAGAAAGAAAATAAAATCCACCTTAGACAAATAAAACACAACCTTAGACAAATAAAACACAACCAGTAGCAACAAATAACAAATTAGACAGACTGTCATTAGAATGTGAGAAAATGGGGGAAAAGGAGGGAGAGATGAGAGATTTATTCATGAAGTTACCAGAAGGTTTTAGAGAAAGATTCATGCAACAAGTTTTTTCACTTACGAGTCCCGAGGATGCCATGAGACTGCCATTTGTGTCTAAAATGTTCCGATCAGTTGCTGATTCCGACGTCGTTTGGGATTCTTTCATTCTTCCCGATCATTTACCTGCTCTCAGAGGATTTGAAATGGATTCTGCCAAGTCTCTTTTTATAGTACTCACTGAAACCCCCATTTCCTTCAATCAAGGTTTGTTAATTTATTATAGTTGATTTCTTGTTTTATAATTTAATTCATCGATTTTTTTATTTGTGATTGATTAAAGGATGTCTTTGTGATAGTTTTATAAACCAAAAAGAATTTTTCATCTAATGTTATCTTTTTCTACTTTGGTTTACTTGAAATGGACCTTACTGACTTGCAATTTCAATTAAGTTTCTTATTTCTTAGACAGATGGAGTGGGAAGAGACGGTTACAGATCTCTTCTGACAAGCTCTTAGTCACATTTCTCGACACAGACTACTGGATTTCTAACATTCCTAACCGATGGTGCAAATTCTTCCAAGCTCATATTCTTTCTATACTGTATATATATATTCGTAATGCTTTCATTCATCAAACATAAAATATTTCAGGCTTAGGCTTGGTCACGTGGCATGGCTTGAAATTAAGGGGAAGGTAAGCACTTCTAAGTTGTCAGCTAATACAACTTACACTGCTTACCTCCGCTTTACTTTCCTAAGGGAGTTCTATTATGGATTTCACGTACCCGTTGAGACTTCTGTTGGGATCACTGGGGAAGAAAACATCAACAAATTTGTCTATTTGGACCCTAGGATGGCCAAGTCCGAATGCCAATATCTGAAGCGTAGAGAAGATACTCTGTTCGAAGTTGAGTTAGGTGACTACTTCCACAATGACGGAGAGACCAGGGATCTGGAGATGACTGTTAGAGAAGTGAAAAGTGGAAAACCTAAATGTGGCATAGAGATCTATTTTATGGAGCTCTGACCCAAGAGAGGTATGTAAGAACTGTTTCACATTTGGGGGAGGGGGTGAACATACATATGAGTTATCTAGTTTATATCCCAGACACTGCTCTAATCGTGATGTGCTGGGTATGCTTGTGTTTGGTTGTTTGGTTTGAGGTAGCCACTTTACATATAAATATTTTTCTTATATAGTTCTTAATGTTTTAAAACTTGAAGCCCTTTGAGCCTTTCCTATAATTGATAAATGGTTTTAGTGAGCATTATATGTGACATTCTTGATTGGAACTAGTTATCAAGTTTTTTTTTCATGTTTGTGTTACACAGAGAGTATTAATCTGTACTGCAAGTCCTCTCACAAAGCTCATTCCTACTCCGAGAGAAATACCGAAAGAAGAGAGGGAGAGATGTCAAAAGAAGGAGAAGAGGGTTGGGAAGACACTAATTTATTCAACAAGTTACCCGAAGGATTTGGACAAACATTTATGGAAGAAGTTGTGTCCCGTACGAGCCCTGTTGATGCGTGCCGGTTGTCAGTTGTGGCAAAAAATTTCAGGTCAGCTGCAGAATCCGATGCAGTTTGGGAGAGACTTTTACCCAACGATTATCAACAATTTTTATGCCAGGGGGATTTCTTTCCCGACATTTCTTTTGCATCCAAGAAAGATTTGTTTCTATTTCTCACCGGCAATCCTCTCCCCATTGATGCCAACACTAAGGTAATTTTTTTTCCTCAACTCTTTCTAATTAATTGATATGGTGTCAGTAATGATTTATGACATGGTGTTGAATTGTGGTTGTAGCTCTTAGAGTCTTGTTTATAAATTTGCTGACAAACATGATTTTATGCTATGCGTAGATTATTTTTTGGTTAGACAAGTGGAGTGGGAAGAAGTGTTTCTTGATGCCTATCTCAACTAAACTATATCCTGAAGGTGATTGGAACCCCTTCTGTGAATCAAGGTTAATTTAAAACTAAAGGCAAACTCTGTTTATTATACTTTGTTATGGTAGAGACTGAATAATGTTGGTTGATTTATTCTAAATGTTTTATTGTTCAGACACAGCTTTGTCGAATTATTATTGGGAGATTACTATGAAGAGTGGTTTGGAATTCACGGAAAAATGAGCACCTCCAAGTTGTCACCAGATACGACTTATACAGCTTACCTTGTACACAAATGGGACTGTGGGTTTGGATATAATTTTTCCGCAGAAAAACGAGCTCCTTTTGAAGCTTCTGTTGGGAGTAGTGAAGATGAAAGCGTCAACAGGGTTGTTTATCTGCACCGTAAAATTGGAGAAACTGGTAGTCAATATGTTGTGGAGAGAAAAGACAGTTGGTTAGAAGTTGAGTTGGGAGAATACTTTAACAGAGGAGGGGAAAACAAGGATTTGGAGATCAGTGTGGTGGATGTGACCAGTGGACTTAGTATGACTGGACTCAAAATTCAGGGGATTGAGATTCGACCCAAGCATGGTTAATATATTGTTTTTTTTTTGCGAAGCGAATGGATGAGACTTGATTTGAATAACTTCGATAAAATTCAAATATTCAATATTATATTATATAAAACATTATATTATTATGTTATGTTCAATATTCAATATGGATATTTCCATAGTTTTTCTGCATCTCGAGTGTGTCTTCAATTGTTAGTCTACAAGAGCAATTCTAAAGAAAGCAACGTGAAGAACATTCCCCAGCAATACAAGAGCAATTCTAAAGAAAGCAACGTGAAGAACATTCCCCAGCAAAATGGTATTTCAAGTCAAACAATATCAGATTCAATTTATTATTCTTTTAAACAATTATTTTGTCATCGTGGTTGAAGAAATTCTGATCACGTTTCAAAACTGTGCCAAAAACTTTAATTAAAACTCCCAATAACTAATGTTTAATTATACTAATATTGGTCTTCTCTTAAATCATTTACTTGGATGACAGTATCTTAATTATTTAAGAATTAAATTGTTACTCAAAATCTAAAAAAAAAATTAAGATAATTATTATTATTGTGACTAATGAAATATTTAAGAAGTTAAGATGACATGGTCTCATGACCATGCAAGAGGTGGGAGGAGGCAGACCGGAGGAGGATACGGTAAGAAGTTATTATTATTTTTTTTTTAAAGGTTCATTAATCAAAAGTCATACGAAATTTATAAAAATAATTAAAATTGAACAAACATGCGCTAAAATAGATCAAATCAGAAACTATTTCATAAAAACTATGATTGTTGATCACATCTTCAAGTGTGGTACATCTCTCACTCATATCGCTGAAATTTACGGTCTTTTCGAAGAGACAATCTAACAGGTAGTCGTGAGGAATATATATATCCGATTTGTCAAAACATATTTGAACAACTGACCATGATTGTGATCTCATACGACCAAAATCAATGAACCAATACATAAACTCATGCGTATCTACGATCCCGGATACTAAAATAATAACAGAACGACTCTCACAAGTAGAGAGAAACAAACACAATATATGGGTAGAAAAAACCCACCAACGGGGTACTGAAACTCTCATTAAAAAAAGAACTTTATTGAATAGAAAATAAGAACGAAAGAAAACAATGAAAAGCAGTTTATCATCAACCAGATAGGTTGATGACAACCCCTAAACGAGAATAATATTAGGGTTTTTGTGGAGGGTAAGAAGTTAAGAATAAGGAAGAAATATAAATAGTATTATTATCCATTTAAGTTTGATAAAGTAAGATTAAAATATATAAACTAAATCGAATTGTTAATTTTGGAACTTGTTTCGCAACACTCATTGACATTAATCTTCTTTAATTTTCTTATTATTTAAAGTATTTTTAATGTTATATATATATATATATATCTATACTATATTATTAAAGACGAAACATTAAAAGTTTTGGTCGGTCGGTCGGTCGGTCGGTATTTGGGCCGATTCACGGGCCTATCTATAATCAATTTATTAATAACCAATTACCTTTTTTTACTACATTACCTATTTTATATTTATTTTTTAAACCAAACCAACTCATCTTCTAAAAATAAAACGGACAACATATATATAATATGGTAATATTATTATATATTTATAACTTATTACCTTTTTCAGCTAAAACACATTATTTATATATTTTTTACCTAAAACAACTCATCTTATAAATATGACACATATATGGAAACCAAGTTATTGATAACCAATTACCTTTTTCAGCTAAATTATATTACATATTTCATATATCTATTTAAATAAAACAAATCATTTTCTAAAAATAAGACGGACAATATATATATAAAATGGTAATATTATTTGATATTTATAACCGACAACTAAAACACATTATGTGTTTTATATTTTCTAACTAAAACAACTTATCTTCTAAATATAATACATGCAAAATAAATATACAATGGTAATATTGTTTTATATAAATATTAATAAATAACAAGTTATTCTTTTCAGCTTATATACTAAATTTAAAATACTACTATTGATTACGTCAATAATATATTAAATTTAAATATTATATTGTTAGATTTATAAATCCAATATATATATATATATATATATATATATTAAAATTTTATCAAATTATATATAATAACTAAAATCTAAATAAAAAATAAGAAAATATTAAAGAAGACCGTGCATCGCACGGGATATAAGCTAGTATATATATATATATATATATAATATAGTTGCACTCTAGGAAGAACACCTTATATAAAGAATAATAAAAAACACCATCATAAACACTTTATTTTTCATAAAAATTGGTTTTTTAACATTAGAATCATAAAATTGAACAAGTAAGCATAACATATCGAATTTAACGTAGAATCTCATCTAAATTTAAAAATTAAGCATTACATATAATCTGATATAGAATCCAGTACAGAATCTTGTATATATATTTATCACAATGAAATTACATGTAATCATGTTTTATTTGATTCTAATTTTTTGCTAGATTCTATTTTTATTCGTAATAAACCTTTTTTTGTGAGAAAATTAGAATCAACATGCAATTTATGTAAGATTCTATGGTGCTCTTTATTGTTCTTTATATAAGAGTATTTTTCATGGAGCAATGACCTATATATATAAAGGAGGATACGCGAGAGGTTAGGTGGCGCCTTTCAAATCGTCTCGATCTATTTTTCTAATTTTCTTAGAGTTTTACAATTTTAAATATTAGTAGTTAAAATATCTTTTAACTTAGTAGAAGTAGAAGAGGTATTACAATTAAAAGAAAAGAAGAGCTCGAATATATAGAAAAGGCATAAATTTTTGTAACATATTCATAGTAGAAAAGGCGTGCAAATTTAGATCAATATAAAATATTATGCACCAATTCAAAATATACATGAAGGATTAATCGATCGAATCTTGATTTTATTTATTGCATCAATCTACTTAATCCTTTGTTATTGCTTTACCTGATATAATACTTATTTATGTACTAGCTTCTTCATCAACATGCAGTTAAATCATGGAAGGAACGCGGACTATGTCACTACTGAAGCAAACTTAATTTTTTGGATTGAATAATATTTGAGGTACTCTTTTTTTTCTTATATTTTGTTGTTTTTATTGAATTTCTTTCTTCTATGATACATTAATTGTCAGTTTGCATGTTATCAAACTGAAGTGCGTGATCTACTTATTATAAAATATGGAAGGCTCAAATGTTTCTAGCTCGAACACATACAGTAATTAAATTTACAAATGTCTATGTGCATGAGTTGATAGTTGTTGGTTGGGATTTAGTAACATGTTAACTTGCCGATAAATTAAAAATCTAACATTGAATATGGTGAAATCTTTATTATATGGGTCACGATAATTGATTTATTGTGTGAGATAAATTGCATAACTGAAATAAGTAGAACTTTTTTGCAGAAAGTTTTTACAAGAATTTTTGTAGCATGACAAAATTGCATGCCCATAGTACAAGCTTCTTAAAGGTTTCCTCATGTTTTTAAAGGTGGGTATTCATCTACGTGGAGGTTATGTGGCGCTTCTAAAATTGTCTCAATCTAATTTTTTTAATATTCTAAAATTTTAGAATTTTAAATACTAATAAAACCTCTAAAATTGTCTCAATCTATTTTTTTTTATTTTCTAGAATCTTAAATACTAATAAATCAAAAAATGTCCTTTAACATATTAGAAGTAAAATACGTGTTCGAATTTATAGAGAAGATGAGTTCGAAGAATTTATAGGTAAGATATAGAATTAAAAGTTATATTGAAAGTAAAATAAATGTTCGAATTTATAGAGAAGATCGAATTTATAAGAAATACATACAATTAAAAGTTTTATTTAGTATGATCCGATACGAAAAAAAATTGAAAAGCCTGGTCCGGCTCGATCTGAGGGTTTTAAACGGGCCTATTATTTGTTATCAAGCCCGGCCCGGCTAAAAACTCGATTTTTTTTAAATAAAATCTGAAAAATTATAATATTTTAAATAAATTTCAAAAATATTAAACTTAGCAATAGAGGTGTGTAGAATCATGAGACTAAGAAGAATCAACAATATGCAGGACAAACTCTTCTTTCGAGAAGATTTACTGAGTGTAGTGTATGTGCTTCTTGAAATTCTCATGTACGAGGAGATTCGTATGGCTCACTGTCAGATTAAGTTCAATAACACACATTATGTATAGAAAGTTCTTGAGTTGCACTGATATTTTATGATAAAACATTATGCTAATAATTTTTTAGTAATAGGTATCATGGTGTCTCTTGTTATGTATTATAGATTCCAATAGTTCAGGGATATAACTATGTAGGGGGTTTTTTTTTTGTAAAACTTTGCTTTTTATGTATATTAATATATTAACTTTGCAAAAAAAGAGAAAATTGCTTCTAAAACGGCCTGATTCGGCTCGGTCCGGGGTCCTAAAACGGGCCTCATATTTTAGAGAAAGCCCGGCCCGTCCTGATTTTTGAAAAAGACCATCCCGGCCCGATTGTTAAAAAGCCCGAGTTTTTTAAAGTCCAAATAAAACTCGGCCCGAAAGACTTTTTGTGCATCTCTAAGATAGGCATAAGAAGTTTGTTGGTCCTTGAGTATTGCAGAAGGGGGGGGGGGGGGGGTTGAATGCAATACTGATAAATTTCAATCTATGTTTCAACAACTAAAACTAAGATTAATGTTTATCAGTAGAAGAATTGCAAACACAAATAGATTACTCACAAAATAAATATTTTATTTATTTTGTAAAGTGTTGCTACAACCTAAAGAAAAATATGAGTTTTTCTTGAGCTTCGATTTCTTCAGATCTACAAGACATAGAATGAAGAGATGGTCTAAGTATACTAATCCTATCTCTATCATCACGGGTCTGTGCAGCTGTTGTCATTATCTTGTGGCATCTCCTTACAAACTTGCAAACACATGTGACTTTCCTAAATTGCTATACAATTAGATTTATCATTACATAAAAAGTAATCTAGATACATTCTAAATTAAGCTCATACAATCCATCAAATGTTGATTTGTCATGCTCTTCAATTGATAAGCTTTGTCTTGTTATCTCTCAAGCTTCTATCGTAGTCTTTACAAGCCTGATATAGTGTTGGAATACTGCATCACGCCTGTTTCTTGAACATCCAAAACTGTCACATGTTTGACTGGGTAGATCCCCAATTCAAACGACTCCCTTTGAGACAGTGACCTGAGCTGCTAAGTTTGTTGTCACATGAATATGCTTTTGGTGACAGTATGAACTCTCCACCAATGTTGCTGTCAGGAGTTCCGAACTTGCTGTCAGGATAGGATAAAGTTGCTGTCTCAAAGCTTCCGCCAATGTTGCTGTCAGAGTGAATATGCTATCATGACTTGCAACATGATGTCTTCTTATAACCTTACTGTCAATGCTATAACAGTGACTTTTATTCTTGATGTCTTCCTGATAGTGACTTTTATTCTTGTTTTCAACCTGATGTACTCTTTGAGGCTTGAACAAACGAATGAACTTCTTCCAAGATATACAAACAGTTCATAACAGTAAACAAAATGGTTACAAGAACATACTTTGGCTGTGACAGTATGTTCTACTTAATAAAATTAAGCATTGATAAATATCTAGTTAAGTTGTCTCTACAAGCTCCTTGTAGGTTTTTCCTGGTTCAAGCACAATTCCCAGAGCTGCATTGATGCCTTGAATAGTGAGAGTGTAATTGTTCTCTATTATTTTGAAATTGATGGCTGCATTGTCACCATCTCCCTGAGCAACAGCTGACTCCCAGAAATTGTCAATCCTGTCTAGATCTAGAACAGGAGTTGAGGTAATCGCATACCCAAGATAGGACTTATTCAAGCAAGAAACAAGCCCTTTGAAATCTTCACCAGCATCAATGGGTGAGTAGATACCAACAAAGTTAGTTTGAGAGATTGATTGCTTAGGGGTCATTCTTGTTGATTGGGAAAAGAAAGAAAGTGAGAAGATTAACTACTTGGGTAGAGAATAAAGTTGTTTTGCTTTGTGTTAGTTATTTTTTTGCCTAATTAACTGATGAATAAAGAGGGAAGTTCAAGCGTTTCACTGAAAAAGGGGAAAAGTAAAATCGTGTCTTAACCAGTAACTCCATCACGTGGGTTACTCGCCTTATTCTCTCTCTACGTGGAGGTTAATTGTACAATTGTAACGGTCCACTACTTTTGACAGTAACCTGTGCGCTAAAACAAACTGTCAGTGACATTTGGTGTGATGACAGTAGGTTTTACTTGACAGTAACTTAGTCGTGAAAACTTACTGGCATCGTTAAGTACCTTAATGACAGTATCTTTTAAAACTCTTGACATAATGTTGTTCACTGCTGTCAAGAAACTAACTGTCATGGCATACTGTGATAGTCACTTTTCTTGACGACAGTAACCCTTGCGAGAAACAATAACTGTCAAGGATTTTAATAGATCTTTTCATTAATTTACTTGACTAAAGAGTCACCGGATACACATTATTCAAATTTAATCAAGAATCTGTTTTCATGCACAGTCGAGTAATCAGTTAATCAACACAAGCACATATCAAATACATAAGGAACTACAGAAGACAAAGGGATAGGTTTTATTAATAAAATTATTCTTCTACAATCAAAAGTTACAACTATCCATTGTAGATTTTATTAATTAACCCTAGAAATTCTGCATAAGCTTCTTCTTTTGTGCGTCCTTCCTGCTTGAGGAGCACCTGAAGTTCCTTCTCTTGCTCTTGCCACTTAGCCTCTTTAGCGGCTTTGGCTGCTTATTCTTTTTCTTTTTCCTCTTCGAGGAACTCTTCTACCACATCGAACAACTTTTCAACTACTTCTTTGTGTGAAGGCTCACAGCAAATCTTAGGCATATACTCGACTCCTTTGTTGTCCATTTTACCTTTTCTGAATGATAAACTAATATGGCCTAAGGTTCATTTTATAGGCATACTAGGTGAAGGGTAAGATAAATGGTCAATAGTTTAGAGTACCCATACAACTACCACCGATTGCAATTAAGAGACGTGTCCTCCACTAATCCAACAATTCAAACATATATAACCAATCAGTGCAACTCCCTTGACCAATTTCTCAAATTTTGAAATCATTCAAGTTAATGACATACAAAGTCTAACTATCAAAATGAAGACTTGCACAAAATTCAATTTAGTACAGTCAAAGCAAACATCTTGTCAAAAATGAAAAGTGACTATATAGACAGTAACTTCTAATGACAGCAACTTTAAAAGCTACTGTCACAAGCTGCATGAGAACATGAAAATGTAAAAACTAGTAAGTTAACATACCAGATTTAGCATTCCCAATTCACTTACCAACCTGTTAAAGGTGGCTTCATCCAATGGTTTTGTGAAGATGTCTACAAGTTGCTTTTCTGTTGGGACATAGATCAGTTTCACAGTTCCTCTTTCAATATGCTCTCTTCTAAAATGATGTCTCATATCAATGTGATTTGTCCTAGAGTGTTGAACATGATTGTCTGAGATGGATATGGCACTAGTCTTGTCACAGAAGATAGGAATATTGTTTAACACTAGACCATAATCCAAAAGCTGATTCTTCATCCACAAAATTTGTGCACAGCAACTTCCAGCTGCAATGTATTCAGCTTCTGCAGTTGATGTAGAGACTGAATGTTGCTTCTTGCTGAACCATGAAACCAATCTTCCACCAAGAAATTGACAGCTACCTATTGTACTTTTTCTGTCAATTCTACATCCATCATAGTATGAATCAGAATACCCAACTAGATTAAATCCATTATTTTTAGGATACCAAAGGCCTAGATTAGGAGTGCCTTTTAGATATCTAAAAATCCTCTTGATAGCAACCAAGTGTGACACTTTTGGATCAGCTTGAAATCTTGCACAGAGATATGTAGTAAACATTATGTCTGGTCTGCTAGCAGTTAAGTAGAGGAAAGATCCAACCATGCCTCTGTAAGCAGTAAAGTCCACTTTCTTCCCTTTGGAATCAAGATCCAGATTGGTTGATGTAGAGATGGGAGTCTTGGCATGTGATGAATCTTCTAAGTTGAACTTTTTGAGAAGTTCCTTGACATATTTGGCTTGGCATATGAAGATTCCATCATCTTGTTGAAGGACTTGTAGACCAAAGAAGAATGACATTTCTCACATCATGCTCATCTCATATTTGTTTCTCATTAGAGATGAAAACTTTTCACACAGCTTTTCATTTGTAGATCCAAAAATGATATCATCAACATAGATTTGAACCAGAATGATGTCTTTGCCATGATGTTTGTACAATAGGGTTTTATCTACTACACCTCTTATAAATTGGTTTTCCAATAGAAAGGTAGAGAGTGTATCATACCAAGCTCTGGGACCTTGTTTCAATCCATAAAGTGCTTTGAACAGTTTGTACACAAAGTTATACAATTCAGCATCTTCAAATCCTGGTGGCTGTTCAACATAAACCTCTTCCTCCAACTCTCCATTTAGAAAGGTACTTTTGACATACATTTGAAACACTTTGAAGTTACAGTGTGCAGCAAAGGCTAGAAAGATCCTTCATGTTGACAGTAACCTTTAGCTACTAGCCTTGCTTTGTTTCTTGTCACATTTCCACCTTCATCTAGTTTGTTTCTGAATACCCACTTTGTCTCAATAACTGATTTTCCTTTTGGTCTTGGAAACAGTTGCCATATATTGTTTCTTTCAAACTGGTTGAGTTCTTCTTGCATGGCAATCACCCAATCAGAATCCAACAATGCTTCATCAATTGTTTTTGGTTCCATTTGAGACAGGAAACATGAGAACATGCTGTCAGTAGAGACATTATTCCTAGTTCTTACCCCAGAAGAAGGATCTCCAATGATTAGGTCATTTGTGTGATCCTTGTTCCATCTTGTGGTTCTGGGCAAGCTTCTGTTTTGATCTGAAACATTGGCTTCAGTTTGAGGAATTGAATCTTCACCAGGGCAGTTGTCTCCACCATGCTCTTCAATATCTCCAGAGTCACCATCATTTTGAAGATTACCTGAAATGGTCTGTGACTGAGCTGGAGTTTGATTAACATTATTTTTATTGACAGCATCTTTCTCAATATCAACAGTTTGAGTATAACTGGGCTCTTCATCAACAATTTCTTCTTCTTCCAAGTATCCTTGATTTTCAAATCTAAGAGACGCATTTGACCATCTTCATGCAGCCCTGGAAACTTGGTTTCATCAAATGTGACATTCACATTCTCTTCAATAATCCTGTGTTCTATGACATAGACTATGTAAGTTGTCATTTCTATTGCATAACCCATGAAAATACCTTCATAAGCTTTAGTGTCAAACTTTCCTTTCTTTTCATGGTTGTCTTTCATCATGAACACTTGCTACCAAACACATGAAAATATTTGACAGTAGGTTTCTTCTCAGTCAGCAAATAGTAAGGAGTGTTTCCATGAGTCTTGTTGATCAAGGTTATGTTCTGTGTGTAACAAGCTGTGTTAATAGCTTCTGCCCAGAAATATGTTGGTAATTTTGCATCATGCAACATAGTTCTAGCAGCTTCAATGAGAGTCCTGTTCTTCCTCTCCACAACTTCATTCTGCTGTGGAGTTCTTGCAGCAGAGAATTGTTGTACAATGCCTTCATCCTTGCAGAAATTTCCAAGAGTGGCATTTCTGAACTCAGTACCATTGTCACTTCTTAGGATTTGAACTTTGGCATTTGGAGTTCTGTCAAGAACTCTTATGTGATCAATGATAACTTGAGTTGTTTCATCTTTTGACTCTAGATACTTCACCCAAGTATACCTAGAGTAATCATCCACTATGACCAATGTATATCTCTTTTTGGCTAAGGATGGAACATTTACTGGGCCAAAAAGATCCATGTGAATTAGCTTGAGTGGTTCAGTGTTGGTGTTGACTTGCTTTGTCCTGTGCACAACTCTTCTCAATTTTCCCATTTGACAATCCTCACACAGTCCTTCTTGACAGAATTCCTGTTGAGGTAGTCCTCTTACAAGCTCCTTCTTCATTAGCATATTCATTGTTTTGAAGTTGAGGTGAGAGAGTTTCATGTGCCAAAGTATGATGTCACCAACAGTAGCTTTACTGTAGAAACAGTAGGTCTTGTCCTTCTTTGTAGAGCTTAGATCAGCAACAAACAGGCTTCTTTTCCTTACTCCTTTTAGAGAGAGGCTTCTGTTTTTCTTGTGATAGATGTTGCAGACCATCATGTCAAAGTCAACCTTAAATCCTCTGTCACTGAATTGGCTGAAACTGAGTAGATTGTGCTTTAATCCATCAACAAGAGCAATATCATTAATGACAACATTCCCAATTTCCAAACAGCCATATCCCATAGTGTAACCTTTGCTGTTGTCTCCAAAGGTTATGATTGGGCCAGCTTTCTCCACAAAATGTGATAGCAGGGCTTTATCACCAGTCATGTGTCTTGAGCATCCATTGTCAATGATCCACATGACATGTTTCTTGTTCTTGCCCTGCAAAACAAATTATGTTTAAGTTGCATTTGGTACCCAAATCTTGTTGGGTCCTGCAGATTCAGTATCACATGAGTCTTCATCATTTTTAACACTAAAAACCACATCAGGATTCTTCTGTTTGACTTCTTACATCACCCACTCAGTTTTAGAATTAGACCTAGTCTTCTTATTAGTGGATGTAGCCTTTTTACTGTTACCAGTAGGCTCAGAATTCTTAACAGTTTGCATATAAGAGCATTGTTCAGTAGATAGAATAAGCAGGTTGAAACAAGTACTCATGATAGTTATCTTACAAGGCATGCAATCAGTGTTGTTACAGACAACCATAGATCTATGCATAATGGGGGTTCTATGTAAGTTACCATTGACCTTGGTCACATTGATTTTACTCTCTGTTGGTTTCTTACAAACATGTGTTAAATGATGAGAGGAGCCACAATTATTGCATAGTTTCCTAGGAGCACTTCCAACATTAGCATAGCCATTTCTTTTGTTGATCCCTAACTTGTCATTCTTGTTCTTAGACTTGTAGGTATCTATGTTAACAATATGTTCTGAAGTTGCTATCGAGTTCTTCTTGACAGTACCTTTTACACTGACAAGGCTGTTGCGTGCCTATCAAATAATAATATCTAACAAATCCTTCTAACTATGTAGTAGGGCAAGTCAGAGTCGATCCCACAGAGACAAACGTATCAATCACTAGTTATTCTTGATTCAATTCAACTAAGCAAGTAACACAATAAATTGTTGAGAGATTATTAATCTAAATATTATACTAAAGCAAATATGTGGTATTTATCAATTAACTAAAAACATCTAGAATTAAGTATCCCCATTAGCATGAATTGATGCAATTATGATTTTCCACCCCAATTAATCATACGATACTCAAGAGGAAAGATGCGCCCTATAAAATACCAATAACCTCTCTCGGGTATTAATGGCTTCTCTAAAATACACTCAAGCCTATTTTCATGGTATCATGCAATTTAGAGACATTAAACACAGCATCCTAACTTCCTAACAATCCGTTCTACCTATTTTCATGGAGAAGTTCATGTCCTTATTGGATAAATCACAACCATCTAAGTCCAACTTTCGATGATAAATAGATATTAGGTTCAAACAATACGCATAATCACGTCTGACATGTTATTGTTAATTAAGCACAACTCAATAAGCAAGAGCATACAACATAACTAAATTGGGGGTTTGTGGAAAATCATACATCAATCATAACTAGGGTTCAACTTAACCCTAGATTAAATATCTACTCACTCATAATTAAACTAACAAAACACATAATATAATAAGAACACATGATAATATTAAGAACAGAGAATAAAAACCTTTAATCTTTCTCCAAGAAGAAAAAGTACAAGTCTCGCTCCGTCTATATGTATCTATGTATATATATATGTATCTCTCTCCATCTCTCTCAGATCTGATGTATATATATATATCCTCAAATATTTTAATGCCTTGAGGAAAGTACAAGTATGTTTCCTAAACTGATTCTGTTTTTACAAGGAAAATTCGTAGCTGACTTTTCTTCAGTAATTCTGAGCCTTTCCTGGAGTAATTTGATAATTGGACCACTTTAGAATAAAAGAGATTTCCATTATCTTCGCGTGGGCTGTTTAATCGTCCAATTCTGACTTCTAGAACTCAAGATATGACCCAAACAGTGAATTATGTGCAGGCAGCCCAACAAATCCGAATTTCCTTCTAATAAATCTCCAAATTAAGCTATTTATTCTCCGATCCTTCCAAGTTTAGGATTTCCATGCTTCCTACAATAAAACATTAAAATTTATTAAATAAAAATCCAATTAAATGCAAAATATAATAAATATGAGGAATAAAATCATATAAAATATATATAAATATATACTCTATCATACACCTATTGTCTTGACAGCAGGTTTAGAAGTTACTATCTTGGATACTCGTTTGACAGTATCTTTGGAAGTTTCTGTCTTGCCATTGATGACAACATCTTTAGAACATTCTGTCAGATTGTTTGGCAACGTTACTGTCTTGGGGATTTTGACAGTATCTTTTCCTTCAATTGGTGTGCTGTCAACACTCTCATCTTCATCAAGAAGTTGTTGCTTGATGAGCATGGCTTCCTCATCAAACTCAAATTCAGAAATCTTGAAAATTGGTTTGTGAATCTTTTTGAGAATGTGAGGTTTGATAGAACCATCAGTTGAACAATCATGATCCACAGTTTCCTTACCAGGTCTCCTACCATACTCAAAACCTATCCCAACTTTCTGATTCTCAGTGTGTTTCTCATTGTAATCCTGAAGTTGCTTAGATGAGTTTCTGTAAGACTTAATCTTGAATTCATTTTCATTGATTTCATTCCTTAGAATCTCCTATATCTCCTTAGCACAGACTAAGTCATTTTTAAGTCTAGCATTTTCTTGAGCTAATTAAGGACTCTAATGGACTGGTCTTAAGTAAAAGCATTTCATTCTCAGATTTGAGAGTATCATTTAGTTTAACTAGCCTAGTAATTTCTTCATTTGCAGCAGTTAAACTAGTATGAATATTAAACATCTCAGCACTCAATTCTTCAACAGTTTGCTTATATTCATCCTTAGACATATCAAGTAAGACAAGTGATTGTACCTGACTTGAAGAGTTTGATGAAGCATCATCAGATTTAGCCATGAGGGCTAAGTTCACATATTATTCCTCTTCTTCATCATCAGATTCATCCCAACATTTTCCTTCAGCCATATAGGCTTTTCCTTGTCCTTTCTTGAACTGTCCACTTGACCCTTTATCCATTTTTCTGACTTTGTTTTGGCCTTCTGCATTCTGTAGCAAAATGACCAAGTTCATTACAGGTGTAGCATCTAAAATTAGATATGTCCACCATCCATGTTTTGTATCCTCCTCTTGTAGCACCACCAGCAGCCTTGTATGAGTTCCCTTTGCTGAACCTAGATGTTTGACCCTGAGGCTTATATGGCTTGTCTCTTTTGAATCTTATGTTTTTGAATTTCTTAGACATATAAGCCATGGTAGGATTGTCCATCCTTTTCATCTCTTCTATTGTATAGAAGTCTTCATCTTCAACATCATTTAGTTGCATCACCACCTTCTCATCATCATCCACAACCTCTTCAATCTTTAGAGAGATACTAGAGCAGGTTGGATGATTTGCATTGCTTCACTTGGCTGGGTGATCCTTGGCTCATGATGTGACGCACCCGACCCCGGGATGACCTCAGAAACCCGACCCGGGAAACGTCAAACAAACCAACGCCTCAATATATGCTTACATAACTTAAACTTTAATTAATAAACAAAAGATCTTACAATGTGGTCAAGTCTTACGACAAAACGTTACAACATACAATAAGTTCTTACACAACTTCAAAAACATAAGTCTATTACAAAAGTATTCTCCTTAGAGTACTACTTGCTTCCCATCAAACATCGATAGTTCAGTTCATCACATTCTTATCTTTTCCTGAACATCCTTCTCCAAATTTCTTCCCTGTGGAAGTTAGTGAAATAAAAGAATGAGCTCACAGAGCTCAGCAAGCATATATTATACCATTTAACTGAGGTTTGCAATTTCACAAGTCGTTCATCACGATAAAACAATTTTCACAGAAATTGAATAAAAATGAGTATTCAAACACGATAGGTTCACAAGTTCTACTAGTTGGGATCCCGGCTAGCTAAACAATTAGTTTAGCTTTACTTCCAAAAAGGAAGTATCACAGTTCACAATATCAATGTAAGAATACTCAATTTTCATCAATAAAATCATTGATATTTCACAATCACATTCTCAACAGTAAAACAGTATAATATATACTTACAATACGTCGCTTATGATCTTAATCTCTTATACGAATATCGTCAACTTCGCTCGTTCCCTAAAATCTTATCAAAATTCACAATAGCATTATCACCACGTTTCATTTCTACTACCTAATTATTCTAATTTAACTAACTTAAATATTAAACAATTAAAATAATAAATAACTAAAATAAATTAATAAATTAATAAATAAAATAAAAGGAAAAGGCTGAGCACTTACCGAACCACAGGAGTTTGCAAGCAGTTTACCTATTTCCTAAATTAGGATACTACATTATTTATATAAGGAAAGGTTGAAACACTTTCCTAACATAGTCGATGTGGTACTGGTCCTTTAAGCATTAGAAAAATAAAATGAAAAGCATCTAATAGTCAGACACTCTAAAGACATACCTCGCCCATTAACTTCTTACCATTATGCTGCAGACTTCTACTATATAACCTTGTATACTACCTCTTTTCTTTTCAATGTGGTAGAAAAATAGAGGCAAGGAAACAAAAATTAGTCTCGGGTGTTAACAAAAATAACATACATCCCACCAGCAACTAATAAGCATCACTGGCTTTCATCCTCTTGGTTTTCCTAATTGGTGTTTGTAGATGAATCCATCTATATAAACTCTTTTATTTTCCCTATAGTTATCAATGTGGTACTAAGCCATTCTATTTCCCATATATTGTTGGTTATCCCACATCGAAAATTTTCAGTGAAGAATTCCCTCTCAAGCCTATATAATCAATCAAGTCATATTACTAAGAGTTGGCGATTAATGCCTTGGCTCCCACTAGAGTTGGCCCGAAACCACAAGACTCATTTTCGTATCTAGGCATGATGAAGGCAAAACAACAAAGATTAGAGCTCAACTCAAGTGAAAACAAATCAAACATTAGAAGGCAAGAAACCACTAGTTGCAGGTTTAAAACATGAATTCATTGTGTCCCACATCGAGGTGGTTAAGAGTAGAACTCCTTCTTGGTTCTATATAACTAAGTGAGGTCCTCATCCTACGGAATAAAAGTTGTGGTATGTAATTATAACTTTGGCCCCAAATTGAGTCAAAAAATTATAAGTTCAATATTTTGATACCCAAAAGATACAAGTCGAAATTTTAATTATGGAGTGCAACATTCCACAAAGGCTACTGCTTCTTATACTAAGAAGTGTGTGAGTTTTATTTATTAAAACAGAAGTGTGTTTTGTCCCACATCGAGCAGCTATACAAGTTGATGGCTTTGCTTCCCTATATAAAGAACTTAAGACTTGAAGGCTAACCAAACTAAAGAATAACCAGAATCATGTTTGGTTAATTCTAGGGACTGAATTATTGTCCCACATCGGAATGCTGTAGAAGTAGGACTCCGTCCAAGTCCTATATAAGGCTAAGTAGAAATGCTTCCTGGTTAATACAACTACGACTTTGGCTCTAAATTGAACCAAAAACAAAAATATTTAAGGTTTGAATCTTGAATTCCCATTACTAGCGATCCTTAAACATTGAACTTGAATGCAAAACTAATTTCAACTCTATGTACTTGTACTTTGAAAATGTAGAAAAACCAGTGCCAAAGTTTGCCAAAAGTATTAAAACAGAAGTTCACTTTGTCCCACATCAAAATGATGTGAGGATAAGTGTCCTCTCATTCCTATATATTGCCTTACTTGGATCATTAAATGATAGTTCAAAGTTTTACCCCTTCCCCTTGGGCCTTGAAGCAATTGCTCGGCCCATCTCCCTTGAGTCAATTAACATTGGCTTGGAAAACAGTTTAAATCTTTCATCCTTTTCTCATTGGGTTTTGATGCATCTGCTCCGCCCATATCCTTGGGTCAATTCACCTTGGCCTGGAAACCAGTTTAAATCTTTGCATATTTTCATCTTCTTTCAAAAAGGCCTTGATTAAGTTCGGCCTATTTTATATGGCACATGGGAGCTCGACATGTCGAAGCAAACCAACAATCTCAAAAAATAATTTTCGTACTATTAGAATTCTTAATCAACCCAAGTTACGTATTTATGAATAAAATTGAGCATAAGTTATAATATTGAAAAAAAACAAGTCGGGATATTACACATGAGCTACAAGAGCACCAGACATGTTAGCCATCTTGCCTTTTGATCCACTCTGAATTGCTCTTTTCTGAAAGAGTTCGAGCTCATAGGATTTGAGCACACCATATAAGGTTTCAAGAGAAACATTGTTCAGGTCTCTTCCTTCTTTGATGGCTGTAACTCTGTGCTCAAGATGCTCAGGAAGGGTGAGTAAGAACTTAACATTGATATCTTTCTTCTCATAGAACTTGCCATGAATCTGTAGTTCAGCTAGCAGTTTACTGAACCTCTCGAACATTTGTGTTAGTTCTTCTCCAGGTTTTGTCATGAAGGCTTCATATTGAGAAACAAGTATCTATCTTTGGTTTTCTCTGACCTCTTCACTTCCTTCATAGAGCAGCTCTATTTTGTTCCACATCTCCTTGGCAAATGTGCATCCAATGTTGTTCCCACACATGGCTTTGTCCAAAGTGAGAGCATCAAGCAGGATGAGTTGCAAATAATCATCCAGAGCTACCTTCTCTTTTTCTGGTTCTAAAAACTCCGAAGGCTTCTTGGTAATCCAGTGTGTTTGAATAAGTACACCATCCACAGTCGAGGCTGCAATCTCTTTCTGAGGAACAAAGGGGCCATTCTCAAGAATTCCCATGTAAAGTGGATTGGCAGCTTTGATAAACAACATAAATTTTCTTTTCCATATATCGTAGTTCTCTTTATCAAAAGCTGTGATCTTGATACTACTTGACTTCTGCAAACTTGTCATGATCTCAGATTTGTATATCAATCTGTTGCTCTGATACCAGTTGTTGGTCCTTGAGTATTGCGGAAGGGGGGGGGGTGAATGTAATACTGATAAATTTCAATCGATGTTTCAACAACTAAAACTAAGATTAATGTTTATCAGTAGAAGAATTGCAAATACAAGTAGATTACTCACAAAATAAATATTTTATTTATTTTGTTAAGTGTTGCTACAACCTCAAGAAAAATATGAGTTTTTCTTGAGCTTCGATTTCTTCAGATCTACAAGACATAGAATGAAGAAATAGTCTAAGTATACTAATCCTATCTCTATCATCACGGGTCTGTAGAGCTGCTGTCATTATCTTGTGGCAACTCCTTACAACTTGCAAACCCATGTGACTTTCCTAAATTGCTATACAATTAGATTTATCATTACATAAAAAGCAATCTAGATACATTCTAAATTAAGATCATACAATCCAGCAAATGTTGATTTGTCATGCTCTTGAATTGATAAGCTTTGTCTTGTTATCTCTCAATCTTCTGTCGTAGTCTTTGCAGGCCTGATATAGTGTTGGGATACTGCATCACGCCTGTTTCTTGAACATCCAAAATTGTCACATGTTTGACTGGGTAGATCCCCAATTCAAACGACTCCCTTTTGAGACAGTGACCTGAGCTGCTAAGTTTGGTGTCACAGGAATATGCTTTTGGTGACAGTATGAACTCTCTGCCAATGTTGCTGTCAGGAGTTCCAAACTTGCTGTCAGGATAGGATAAAGTTGATGTCTCAAAGCTTCTGTCAATGTTGCTGTCAGAGTGAATATGCTGTCATGACTTGCAATATGCTGTCTTCTTGTAATCTTACTGTCAATGCTATGACAGTGACTTTTATTCTTGTTGTCGTCCTGACAGTGACTTTTATTCTTGTTGTCAACCTGATGTACTCCTTGAGGCTTGAACAAACGAATGAACTTCTTCCAAGATATACAAACAGTTCAGAACAGTAAACAAAATGGTTACAAGAACATACTCTGACTGTGACAGTATGTTCTACTTAATAAAATTAAACATTGATAAATATCTAGTTAAGTTGTCTCTAAGCTATCACTCATAAATCCTAACAAAGTTAATAATAAGGAAGAATTGTAAATAGTACTATTATTATCTATTTAAGTTTGATAAAACAGAATTAAAATATATAAACTAAATTCTCTCTCAATAATCAAATTGTTAATTTTGAAACTTGTTTCGGAACACTCATCGACATTAATCTTCTTTAATTCTATTATTACTTAATGTATTTTTAATGTTCAATTTCGACATGACATGTTATCTATTATCATTAATTAGTTGACCAAGCCGCGCTTTACGGCGGCGTTAAAATTATTTTTAAATTTTTTATTAATGTAAAATTTTAACAATTGCTCAATCATCATTAATAAGCCGTCCTCTCGTTATTTTTTTCTAATGAAGTGCTATCTCGTCGAACACATTTATCCTTAAAAAGTCTCTTGCTCGTTACTTTTTACGTCACATGTTAACAGTGTACTAAATCAATGTTAACGCTCATTTATTTCATTTATAATAAAACTTTTTTTTTTTTTTTTTGCCAGAAAAAGTCGAGATTTTATTACTCATTCAAGTCATTCGACATTACATATTGAAAATCGGAGTGGACATCTCCCACTCTCCAAACACGATCAGCTACGGAACAATTTTGACGCGCTAAGAAGTGCGCGGCTTTGTTCGCAGACCGTTTAACAAACCTAAACTTTACGTTTTTGGAAGATAAATTTGCAAGGAGGGCACAACATTCCTGAATTACTCGACCTAGATACGAGCTGCATTTCACAGAACTCCGGATAAGTTGTACCACCTGCAAACAGTCAGACTCAACAATTACATTGCTTTGATTTTTCTCCAATACCCAGCTAAGAGCTTCTTTTATGCCTAGGGCTTCTGCTAGTTCTGGACTGGGAGAGCCTCTTAGACATCTTGATCTGGCTTCGACTAGATTGCCTTCGTTATCTCGCACCACAAAAGCATGGTTGTGACAGTTCGACTCTTCGAAAATGGCTGCATCTGTGTTAACCTTAACGCTATTCACTGGGGGATATTTCCAGTGTTCTTCTCCGTCTTCTGGGATCATGTAACCCATAAAACGATCGAAAGTACGATCTTGAACACTATTCCATTGGTTAAGGACCGAGCACGCAGAATTAACCACCTCTGAAACTTCCATACTTCTTTGATTCCATATGATATCATTTCTGTTTTTCCACAGAAGCCAGCAGATCATGACTATATGTGCTATGTTTTCTTTGCTATGTTGTTCAAAAACTAGCTGAAGCCAGTCTGCAAACGAGTTGTAGTTGCCATCCACGTGGAGATTGCTAAAATTATTCCAAGTAGAGACAGCGAACACGCACTGTACCATAATATGAAGTATTGACTCTTGCTGATCATTACACACTGCACATGTAATGTTAACTGGCACTCTTCTTGTAATTAACAGGTCTTTTGTGGGCAGAATGTTGGAACAGGCACGCCATAAGAAGTGTTTTACCTTAGGGGGGATTTTTAAGTTCCACAGATTGCGCCAGAAGCCCGAGTTGGGTGCTACATCTATCTCAGAACTCTCTCTTTCTAAAAGTAGATAAGCGCTTTTTACCGAGTAGTTACCAAGTTTATCTTTTCTCCAGTACCAGGAATCGTTTGCCTCTTTATCTACCGGGATTGCGAGGATGATGTTTGCATCTCTGGGCTCAAAAATGTCCTGCACTATTTCAATGTCCCAACAATTATCAGACATGCTAAGAAGGGATGACACTTTTTGATCGCGAAGTGACTCAGAGATCGTGTGTACATAAGGATCACTCTCGTCAGAGAGCCAAGGATCTAGCTCGACACTGATTGTGTTACCACGACCAACTCTACAACCAACACCTTTCTTAATTACATTTTGGGCTTCTAGAATGCTTCTCCAAATGAAACTTGGGCTACTTCCAATTTTGGCATTTAGAAAGGAGCCACGAGGGTAGTAACGAGCCTTGAACACCCTGCTAACTAGCTTTTCTGGGTGTTTCAATAAACGCCAACCTTGATTGCCTAGAAGTGCAATATTATAGTCCCTCACATCTCGAAAACCTATGCCCCCTTTTGATTTTCTCCTGCACATTTTTTTCCAACTCTGCCAATGAATATTTCTCTCTTTCTTTGAATCTGTTCTCCACCAATACTTGCACATTTGGTTTTCTAGCTGATGACAGATTTCCAATGGTAATAAGAATACACTCATGGCATAATTTGGGAGGGCTTGTGCGACCGTCTTCAACAAAACTTCCTTACCACCTTTAGAAAGTGTTTTTTTGTCCCAGCCAGTAATACGGTCCTGCAACTTCTCTTTGATGAAGCCAAATAAAGTTGACTTGTTCCTGCCTACAATGTTGGGGAGGCCCAAGTAGTGGCAATGATCAGTAGCTTCTTTGAACCCCATTTTTTGACATAAGTCTCTCTTCAACTGTCCTTGAGTGTTTTTGCTGTAGAAAACAGAGGATTTGTCGACATTGATCTTCTGACCGGAAGCTCTCTCGAAGAGATTTAAAAGAACCAAGACGTTATCTGCGCTTTCCATGTCAGCTTTACAAAATATGTAAGAGTCATCTGCAAAGAACATATGACTAATTGGAGGAGCACTTCTAGCCACTTTTACACCAGTTAAAAGATTTTGATTTTCGAAATTCCTCAGAAGTGCAGATAGGCCTTCAATGCATATAAGAAACATATAAGAAGACAAGGGATCACCTTGTCTGAGGCCTCGTTTCGGAACAATTGAACCAAAGGACCTGCCAGCATGAGAAATTTTGTAGTTCACTGAAGTCATGCAGCTCATGAGAAGTTGAATTACACGATTTTCGAATCCCATTTTTTCTAAAATGGCGCCCATATAACACCACTCAACCCGATCGTAGGCCTTCGACATGTCTAATTTTAAGGCCATCCAGCAATCTTTTCCTCTCTTTTTCCTTTTCATATAATGCATTACTTCAAAAGCAATCATTATGTTATCAGTGATTAGGCGCCCAGGAATAAACGCGGATTGAGATTCTGAGATGATCATGTCTACCACTTCCTTCAACCTGTTTGTTAGGACTTTGGAAATGACTTTGTACAAAACATTACAAAGTGATATGGGACGAATATCAGTCATGCGTACTGGATTTGATTTTTTAGGGATTAGAGCAATATTAGTACCTTGCAAATGATTATCTATCTGTCCTGTTTGAAAGAAATTTCTGACAAGGGATACTATTTCATTCTTCACTATGCTCCAGCATTTCTGATAAAACCCAGGCGTCATTCCGTCCGGACCTGGGGACTTGTCCGGATGCATGCTAAAAAGTGCAGCCTTCACTTCTTTTTCCTGAACTTCTGCCAGAATAGCTTCATTTTGCCTTGTGCTCACTTTCCTTGAGATGCAGCCAATCACCTGATCCCATTCCGAACTTGAGGAATTAAAAAGATTTGAGAAGTATGATTCCACTACCAGCTCCAACCCTGAACCCCATTTAGCTTTGTTATTTTGTTCGTCATACAAAAAGTCGATTTGGTTCATTCTCCTTCTGATATTTGTAGCTGAATGGAAGTACTTGCTGTTTTGATCTCCTTCCCGAAGCCAGAGTTGTTTTGATCTCTGGCGCCAGAAGACTTCTTGTTGAGCATACGTTTCGTTGATCTTCTTTTTTTCCTCCTGGTACAGGTTGAGAGAGTATGAATCCCTTCTTCCCTTCAAGGTTTTCAGAACTCTTTTGGACTGGTTTATACGGCCCTTAAAATTTCCAGTAATTTCCTTACCCCAAACGGATAAGATGTCAGCACAACTGGACAATTTATCAAATAAGGTGCCAGTGTTTGAGCTCCATGTATCTTCGACAATCTGATAAAACATTGGCTCCCTGAGCCATGCGTTTTCAAATCTGAAGCTTCTTGATTTCCCAGTAAAATTACTAATATTTGGCTCCAGAAGGATCGGGCAATGATCTGATGTAGAGATTTCTAAATTAGTGAGCTTAGCTTCTTGGAAAGCATTTAAGAAAGCTGGATTAACTAAAGCTCTGTCAAGGCGAACTTCAATATGATTAACTGTTCCCACTCCTCTATCCCAAGTAAATTGGTGCCCACATAAGTTCATATCTGTCAGGTCACAGTCGGTAAGGACGCTTTGAAATCCTTGCAACAGATGATTAGGATAGGGCCTCCCTCCTCTTTTGTCCTGTTGAGATAAAACATTGTTCATATCACCGACGAGGCACCAGGGAAGTGATGTCTGAGATGCCAAGTTCCTAATCAGACTCCAAGTCTCTTTTCTTTTTGACCTATCAGGTTCTCCGTAGATACCAGTCAGTCTGTAAGTTGTACCAGCTTGAGGGGTTACGATCACAATTATATATATGTCTTAAATATTTAAACTCCTCTCCTCTATAAATTCGAAAAAATATTCTCATAGAACTTTAAATTATATGTTTAACCTATAATTTCGAACTATTATCCTTTATAAATTTGAACACCCGTTCTACTTTAAATAAAAATTTTATTACCTTGTAAATTCGAATTATTCTCCTTTATAAATTTGAATATCTATTATACTTCTAATATATGTAGAGGATATCTTTTTAACTATTAATAATTAAAATTCTAAAAATTAATAAAATATATTGAGACGATCTTAGAGGCGTTATCTAACCTCGCATGTATCCTCCTTTGTATATATGATGATTGATCGATGATTTCCAAGACCTATTTAGTTGGACCTATTTACGAGTCTATTTATTTTAAAACTTGTTTTAGCGTTTTTAATTATTTTAAAAAATTTACTTATTTTAACACCATTACTTATTTTTCTTAACAAATGTAATTAATAAAATATTAAAACGAAATAATAAAATAACAATTTTTAAAAACAATCCATGCACAGATTTTAAACTAGTTATTATAAAGGCTTTATGACCTTTTAGAAAAAGCATCAGGACGATTGAGAAAAAATATAACATGAATAAAGTAAGAAAAATTACCTTCTCCAAGTAAGAATTACAACTTTAGGCATCCACAAGTATACAACACCCAATAGTGAAATTTAAGCAAAGATAAATAATTCTTATACAAACAAAATTAAAATTTGAAACCAATTCCAAATTCGGAATACATAGATCAACTAATTTAAAATATGCATCGTTTGTGTTATCGCGAATTAACTCCTTATATATAATAAGCGTAAGGGAGATCTTATCCAAAACTTTGGTTAGTCACTGTACTATCAAAAGTATACGATCCGTTGGATTATAAAACTATAAATATTCAAATAGATGAGGACCGTTAGATATAATATTAAAAATTGTATTTGATTAATAATAGGATAATATTTAAATACTAAAAGGTGTATTTTGATAATTTAAACCAATTATAAATGGGTTTTCTATATTGAATAGAAATCTTTATGTAAAAATTCGTAATTATCCTTTCTCTTTAGTTTATGGATAGTTCCAGTTAGATAATAATTATTAAACCATCATTAAATTAAAGATAATTTTGTTAGATTCGCGTGGGCTGTAAAATCGTTAAAATCTGTTGTCTAAAACTCAAGATAGAGCCCAAACTGTAAAGTGATTATCTAAATTTTCATAAATATTTTTTTTATTATTGTAGCACCAATTTAATTTTTTTCCTAATTCTTTTAAATTTATAAATTCTATGTTTATTTCAATAAAATATTAAAACCAATTTAAGAAAAAATTAAAATCGATCTGGTCCGTGTACGATCACTATACGACCAAATTAATAATTATAGTTATATCTTAAATAGATTGATGAGAATTATTAGATCTAATATTAAAAAGTGTATCTGATTAATAATAGAGTTATATTTAAATACTAAAAAGTGTATTTTGATAATTTAAATTTTTTCTATGTAAAAATTCTTAAATATCTTTTCTCTTGAATTTATGTATAGTTCTTGTTAAACCAAATATCAAGATAACAATTCATATCGATTACAATATTAAAAATTATCAATATACTGCTCATGTATATCATACTAACAATGATACACGTGGACCCTATGTTATAAGAGATTTAGAAGAACTCCTAAGAGACTTAAAAGAACTCATGTACATGAATAAATTTAAACACTTTTTTTTCGTGAAGTAACATAACAATTTGATTAATCCAAATTATAATTATATTATTTTACATATAACAAACATAAAAAGATAATATCAAAATATTATTAAAATATTGAGGGTTTCATATTCATAAACGATAATTTTGAATATAATACTTATATTAAAATGTGTATTTGATTAAAGGTGGGATTATATTTAAATACTAAGAAGTGTGCTTTGATAATTTAAACAAATTATAAATTGGTTTTCTATATTGAATTGAATTCTTTATGTAAAAATTCTTAACCGTTTTTTTCTTTCGGTTTATGGGTAGGTCAACTGGTCAAGTTAGATAATAATTATTAAACCATCATTAAATTAAAGATAATTTCGTTAATTTCGCATGGGTTGTAAATTCGTCAAAATTCAATTTTTAAAACTCAGGATAGAACCCAAATAGTAAATAAGTATCTAAATTTTAATAAATATTTTTTTTATTGTAGCACCAATTTATTTATTTTTCCACTAATTCTTTTAAATATAGAAATTTTATGTTTCTTTCAATAATGTATTAAAATTAATTAAGAACAAATTCAAATCGATAAATAATATAATAATATGATAATAAAATTTTATATATTCATAACATAATTTTTATTCTGTTTAATAATTTTTAATTAATAATGTATTTTAAAATTTTATATACACTGTAAATAAAACCGAAACATTAAAAGTAAAAGCAGTTAGTAAGATATTTATATTAGTATATACTTGATATCCTTATTATATTAAATCCTTATATATAATAAGCATAATAGGGATCTTATCCAAAATTTTGGTCGTAGGACAACCAAATTAATAAGGACCATTAGATCTTAACTAGATAAATGAAAATCGTTAGATCAAATATTAAAAAGTGTATTTTATTAATAATAGGATTATATTTAAATTCTAAAAAATGTATTTTGATAATTTAAACCAAATATACCAAATATAAATAAGTTTTCTATATTGAATAGAATTCTCCATGTAAAAAATTCGTGACTTTCTTTTCTCTTCCATGGACAATTCCAGTTAAATAAAAATTGTTAAACCATCTTTTAATTAAAGATAATTTAGTTATCTTCATGTGGGGTGTAAAATCGTCAAAATCTGATTTTTAAAACAGAAGATAAAGCCCAAATTAGTAAAGTGAGTATTTAAATTCTAATAATTATTATGTCATCATTATTTTAACGCCAATTTAATTACTTTTTTCTAACTATTTTAAATTTAGAAATCTATGTTCAAAAAATAAAATCAATCTAAGAAAAACTCAAATCAACAAAGAATATAATAATATAATAATACGAGGATAAAATTTTATAAAATTGTGCATATTTTTTATCCTATTTTATTAAGTTTTAGATCATAACTAATCAAATATTATTTATTATTAAATAATAAATTATACGCAAATGATGATTTTGTTTTATAAGAACTCATACAGACCTAATTTTATTGTTAGCATGACTATATTCATGTTAAAAAAAATCGTATTTTGAAATTTTAGACTCGGCTGAAGAGGCCAAACTTTTTTAACCTATATACATTGTAAATTATTAAATTCGAAACTTTAAAAATTTGTTAATCAATTAGTATACCACTTTTCTGAAAAATCGTACTTTACAAAAAATATTATCAAATAACTTATGTCTACAAGAAAAAAATGAAAAAATTCTAATTTTTCAAAAAAAAACCTGTAAATTTTAATATGTTGTTGGTAGATTCAAACCTTAGATCATTCTACATGATAATTTTACTGTTATATCTAACATTTCTCAACAATTGAATTTGAAAGATCCAACGATTATGGATTGAGTGATCAAACAAAACGACATAAGGAAGCTTTCATTATTTAGTCTTTAATATAATAACATAGATATTTACCAGATATACTATAAAAAAATGAATTTTATACAGAATTTTGATCGTCACGATGTACTACTTTAAAAGAAGAACTATTACAAAAAATATTATATTTTAATTGATAATTTATTTTCTCAAAAGTTCAAAGTTCTCGCATCATTAACATATTACAAAAAGAGTATATTATATTTTAGCAATAAATATTTAAAAAAATTAAAATTTTATAAATATTATGAAAAATTAATGATATTATCCTGGTAGTTTGGTCCTAAATACCGCCAAAACATTCACAACCGTTACATCCAATACTTTTAAAAATAGATAATCATGATTATATCATATAAAAAGAAGTTATTATCTAAAAATGATATAAGTTAAAAGATATTATATTAGGATTGGATTTTCTAAAAAGTCAAAACATAAAAATAGTTGTAATTAAATAAGGAAACTCATTTAATAACAAAATAATAAAAATCGTTTAATCTTAAAAATATAGGTGAAAACCGTTAGATTTAACATTAAAAACTGTATTTGGTTAATAAAGGGTATTTTAATAATCTAAACTACATATAAGTAGATTTCCTAAATCGAATAGAATTCTCAACATTAAATTTCGTCACTTTATTCTCTTTTTAGTTTTTGAATAGTTTTTAATTGAAAAAGAACTATTAAACCACAACTAAATTAAAGATTATTTTGTGAATTTCATGTGGACTATAAAATTGGCCAAATCTAACTTTTATAACTCAATATAAACAAATATTAAATTGAGCGTGTAAAATATAATAAATATCAAATTTTTAACTACAATTTTTTGGCTAAATCTTTTTTAACAATAATTTAATCATGTAAACTAATAACTTCTAAATATTAAAATATTCATAAATAAATATAATTATAAATATTAAAAAAACAATCGTGTGTTGCATGGGTAATAAAAATATAATTATAAATAAATTTTAAATAACCGTGCATCGCACGGGCTATAAGCTAGTAAATACTAATATCCACGTGCACACAAAATATGATTTTTTTATGATATGCTTTTAAAAATAAAATAAAATAAATAGTTGAGAGTAAGGATATTTACCGGCTTCGATGAATTTTTGTGATATCGATAAGGTAACCTTGTAATTTAAACGGTTTTGAATTGTTCTTTATACTAGCTTATAACCCGGCACGTTTATTTTTTTAATTTATATAATTATAGTAATTTGTAGTTTTTTAATAATTTTATGTTATTAGTTTTTATATTTCATTTATTAGGTTTTATACTCTCAATATATTATTTATGTTGTATCTTGAGTTATAAAAATTAGATTGAACGATTTTTACAACCCACACAAAACTCACAAAATAAATTTTAATTTAGTCATGGTTTAGTAATTGTTTTCCAATTAAAACTACCAAAAAACTAAAGAAAGAATAAAAATGACGAATTTTTACATTAGTTCTATTCAACTTAGGAATAGAATTAAAATAAGAGAACCTACTAAAATTAGAATTAAAGTATACCAACAATCAAATAAACCATCTCAACTCAGAATTAAAGTTACGAATTTTTACATCGAAAATTTTAGTCAACTTAAAATATCTACTCATATTTGATTTATATTATAATAATTATTTATTTTAATATTAGATATAACGATTCTCATACATCTCTTTTAAGATCAACGGTTCTTATTAATTTGAAGATAGAAGGATCAAAATTTTGGATAAGATTACTCTTTTGACTTTACAAAACAAATTCAAATTCAAATTCAAATTAAAATCCAAAATTTCATGTTCAGTAAAATTCAATTAGCACGGATACCCATATTATTTTTACATCCATAATATATCTTCATATAAAAAATGATATGATACAAAATTTATATTTTAGTACTTAAACTTTTACTAACTTATATCACGTGTCATGCTAAGTAGCACAATTATTCTCTTTTTTTTTTGTATATTTTAAAGATTGATTTTTGTTATAAATAGTTTGATTATAATAAATTTTAAAATAGTTAATGTCATATTTTAAGATAAATAGACCTATAGATGTATCTAATTAAATAGTTGGATGCATTTTACATAGTTTAATTATAATAAGGAGAAAATTTTATTAGAAAAAACTAATTTGTTTTAACTAAAAAAGTTAATTACTTATAAATATGTATTGTTATTATTTAATAATATTTTTAATAAATAAATAAGGGTAATTACGTAAAAACACGTTGTATCAAAAAACTGTTACCATACCAACAAACCAAACTTTTATTGTTTTGACTATTATATTATAGTATAGATAGATAGATAGTTTATAACCCCTGCAATGCATGATCCTTTTTTAAATATTTATAATTATATTAATTTTATGTTATTAGTTTTTACATTTTATTTATTAAGTTTTATACGCTCAATACATTATTTATGTTGTATCTTTAGTTCTAAAAATCAGATTTAAAAACAAATTTACAGCCCACATAAAACTCACAAAATAATCTTTAATTTAGTGATAGTTTAACAAAACAAATTCAATTATAATTACCCTGAAATTGAAAAAAGAATAAAATAACGAATTTTTACATTAGTTATATTCAACTTAGGAAAAGAATTAAATTTAACAAATTTTTCCAATAAAAACTATCTTGAAATTGAAGAAAGAATGAAATAAGGAATTTTTACATTAATTCTATTCAACTTCGGAATAGAATTAAAATAAAGAAAATCAACTAAATTTAAAATTAAAGTATAGACCAAAAATCAAATAAACCTACTAAACTTAGAATTTGAAGATACAAATTTTTACGTTGAGAATTCTAGTCAATTTAGAAAACCTACTCATATTTTGGTTTATATTATTAAAATAATTTTTTTAATATTAGATCTAACGGTTCTCATTCATATATTTTAAGATCAACGGTTATTGATTTGACGGTATATGACCAACGTTTTGGATAAGATCTCTCTTAGGCTTATTATATACTAGCTTAAAACTCGTGCGATGCACGGAATGTTTTAATAATTGTTATTTTATTTTTTATGTTTTAATATTTTATTAATTGCAATTGTTAAAATAAATAGGCATTTTAAAATAGATACATTTTTTTAAATAAATATAAGTAAGGGTTTGCCCGTGATATTTTTGGAAAATCAGGGGTTTTAGTAAGGAAAAATAGAAAATGTAACATTGTTTAGTTGAAAATTAAGTAGGCATGTTAAAATAGGTAAACATTTTTAAATAAATATAGGTAAGGGTTTGCCGGTGATATTTTTGGAAAAAAAGGGGTTTTAGTAAAGAAAAATAAAAAAAGTAACATGCTTTAGATGAAAAAGGTAATTGTTCCTAATATTTTTGAAAAATGAGTTGATTTTGTTAGAAAATATTAAAAAAGTAATAGGTTTTAGCTTAAAAAGGTAATTGGTTATAAATAGGTATTTTTATTATTTAATAATATTTTAAGATAAGTAAAGGTAATCAAGTAAAATCACGAAGTAAAATTATGAAGTACCAAAAAACAGGTACTCTACCAATCAAACTTTTAATGTTTCATATTTAATGATATAGTATATATAGTATAGATTATGTAGTTTTAGGGGATACAGTTTGACCAAATCATTTTAAGATCCTTAGGTTGATTAGAAAAAGAATACCTAATTATACTTTCTAACATAATTTTAAATTTTTATTTAATTTTTTAATTATTGATTCTAATGAATTTGTTAGGAGACATGTATTTAAAAATTAAGTTGCAAACTCCATGAAACACAAATAATAATGAATAAATATTCAAACGCAAACTATTTTTAACTTAATGACTAAACTCAAGTTTCTACAAATTAGTATCCAAAAAGTTACTGAATTAAAACGGTTGCTCCTATATGAAATTACATCATTATACAAAATTGCATGATTAATTTACAATATTGGTACCAAAAATAACAAATCAGGTTTAGTTTGAGAGGTTTACATGTTTCAAATACTTATAAAATATTTGTATATTGTTCCTCTTTAATTATGTAATAGGATAGGATATAAAGTATATAGTTTAAAACCCGTGTGATTCACAGATTGTTTTTAATAATTATTATTTTTATTATTTATGTTATAATATTTTATTAATTGCATTTGTTAAAAACAGATAAGTAGGTGTATTAAACTTTTTAAAATAATTAAAAGTATTAAAATCAATTTTAAAATAAATAAGTAATGGTTTGCTGTGATATTTTTGGAAAAGAAGAGGTTTTAGTAAAGAAAAATTTAAAAAGTAACATGTTTTAGTTGAAAAAGATAATTGTCGGTAATTAAAAGTATTAAAATAGGTTTTAAATAAATAATTAAGGATTTGCCCGTGATAATTTTGAAAAAAGAGGGATTTTAGTAAGGAAAAATAGAAAAGTAACGTGTTTTAGTTGAAAAAGGTAATTGCCCATGATTTTTTTTTAGAAAAAGAGGGGATTCTGTTAAAAAAATAGAAAAAGTAATGTATTTTAGCCGAAAAGATAATTTATTATAAATAATGTTATTATTTAAAAATCAGTAAAGGTAATTAAGTAAAATCACCACCGACGACCAAACTTTCAATGTTTCGTCTATTATATTATACTAGCTTAAAACCCGTGCGATGCACGGATTGTTAATTGTTATTTTATTATTATTATTTTAATATTTTATTAATTGTAATTGTGCAAAAAATAAGTAGGCATGTTAAAATAGCTAAACACTTTTAATTAATTAAAAACTTTAAAACAGATTTTAAAATAAATAAGTATGGGTTTGCCCGTTATATTTTTGGAAATGAGGGGTTTTAGTAAGAAAAAATAAAAAACGTAACATATATTTAGTTTAAAATGGTTAATGCCCGTGATATTTTTGGAAAATGAGGTTTTAAAATTTAATAATTAAAAGTACTTAAATACGTTTTAAAATAAATAAGTAAAAGGTTTCCTGTGATATTTTTGGAAAAAGAATTGATTTTAGTGAGAAAAATAGAAAAAGTAAATTGTAAAATGCAATTTCCCGTGATATATTTAGAAATGGAGGGACTTTGTTCGAAAAAATATATAATGTGTTTTAGCTGAAAAAGTAATTGGTTATAAATAGGTATTTGATTATTTATATTTTAATATTTTTAGTAATTGCATTTGTTAAGAAAAATAAGTAGATATGTTAAAATAGGTAAACTTTTAAAAATAATTATAATATTAAAATAGGTTTAAAAATAAATAACTAAATGTTTGTTCGTGATATTTTTGGAAAAAGAGGGATTTTAGTAAGGAAAAATAGAAAAACTAACATGTTTTAGTTAAAAAAGGTAATTGTCCGTGATATATTTGAAAAAGTAGGGGAATTTGTTAGAAAAAATAGAAAAAATAATGTATTTTAGGTGAAAAAGGTAATTGGTTATAAACAGGTAATATTATTATTTAATAATATATTTCTATAAATAAGTAAGGTTAATTAAGTAAAATCTAATTAAGGGCAATTAAGTAAAATCACAACGTACCATACCGACCAATAAAAACTAATTAAGGGTAATTAAGTAAAATCACAACGTACCATACCGACCAACCAAATTTTTAATGTTTCGTCTATTATATAATAGTATTGATGATTGATAATAGAGTATAGATAAGGATTTAATTCTGATGAATAAACACTAACATACAAACTACGGACGATATCAAAAAGAAATAGTAATATTTGGATGAGGGTGGATGCAATTATTTCCCAAAGTTTATTATATATACACACATACACGCAAGAGTTTATGTTCTTGTAGAAGTAGTAATTCGAATGTGTTAGTTAAACATATTTTAATTTTATGTCTTCTCCTTCAAAAATCTGAGCTATTCTTATTTATGAATTCGAAGTCTTAACTTTTATAAATTTGAACACATATTTTATTTCTACTATATTGAAAGATGATTTTTTATTTATTAAATTTTAAAATTATAGAAAAGTTAATTTTTTTTAATTTTATGTGTTCTCCTTTATAAATTCGAACACTTTTTCTTTATAAATTCGAAATTTTATCATCTATAAATTCGAACACGCATTCTATTTTTACTATGTTAAGGTATTTTTTAAATTCTAAAATTCTAGAAAATTAGTTATGTCTTCTCTTTTATAAATTCGAACACTTTTCTTTTATGAATTTGAAGTCTTATCCTCTATGTATTCCAACACATATCCTACTTCTATATGTTAAAGATATTTTTTATTTATAAAATTCTAAAATTCTAGAAAATTTGAAAAATAGGTTGAGATGATTTTATAGGCGTCACCTAACCTACATCGTATCCCCTTATATATATATATATTAAAACACTTAAAAGAATCTTAAAATACTAATAAAAGTATAATAGAACATTTTTAAAACATATCTTGGATGATGTGGTAAATCAAGGGTGATTAGTTAGTTCTCTCGGTTCTCTCAGAAAGATAGGTTCTCTCTGTATCTTTCCCATATATATATATTGTTAGGATTTATGGGTGATAGCTATGAAACAACTTAACTAGATATTTTATATACTTAATTTCATTAAGTATGAACATACTGTCACAGCCAGAGTATGTCTATGTAACCGTTTTTGTTTGCTGAAAATAAGATTCTAGTACATCTTGGTAGAAGTTCATTAGTTTGTTCAAGCCTCAAGAAGTGCTCAAGATGGACAGCAAGAATAAATACTATTGTCACAGCATTGACAGTAAGGTTACTTGAAGACAGCATGTTGCAAGTCACGACAGTACATTCACTCTGACAGCAACATTGGCGGAAGCCCTCTGACATCAACTTTATCTTAGCCTGACAGCAAGCTTGGAAATCCTGACAGCACCTTCTGCGGGGATTTCTTACTGTCACCAAAAGCACACTCCTGTGACAACAAGCTTAGCCATCAGGATACTGTCATGAAGGGATATTACTTGTATTGGGGATCTACCCAGTCAAACTTGTGACAGTTTGGATGTTCAAGAAACAGGCGTGTTGCAGTATCCCAACACTGCAACAGGTCTGCAAGACTACGACCGAAGCTCGAGGAGATCACATGACAAAGCTCACCAATTCCAGTGTATGACAAATCTACATCTACTGAATTGTGTTAGCTTAATATGGAAAGTTTCTAGATTGCTTTGTAATGTACTGATAAGCTGTTTGTATAGCAATTTAGGAAAGATTCACGGGTAGGCAATTTATAAGAAGCTGCCTCTTGAAAATGACAGCAGCTTCACTAGACCCGTGTTGATAGTGATAGGTTTAGTTTTACAAAAACTATCTATCATTCTATTCTTTGTAACAACAAGAGATCAATCACTCGAAAAACTGAAGCTCAAGAAAACAAATATTTTCTTGAGGTTGTAGCAACCCATTGCAAAATAAATAAAACATTTATTTTGTGAGAATTATTCGTGTGTCTACTTGTGCTTGCAATTGATAAACTGATAAACATTAATCTTAGTTTTTGTTGTTGAAACGTAGATTGAGTTTTATCAGTATTGCATTCAACCCCCCTCCCCCCTTCTGCAATAGTCAAGGACCAACAACTGGTATCAGAGCAGGCAGATTGTTCAAAAATCTGAGATCGTGACAAGTATGCAGAAGTCAAGTAGCATAAAGATTCCAGCTTTTGATAAGGAGAACTACAATGTATGGAAAAGAAAAATCATGCTGTTTATCAAAGCTGCGAATCCATTATACTTGGGTATCCTCTAGAATGGTCCCTTCGTTCCACGTAAAGAAATTGAAGCCTCAACTGTGGATGGTGTTCTTATTCCAGCCCAATGGGTCAACAAATTACCTTCAGAGTTTCTGGAGCCAGAAAAGGAGAAGGTAGCCTTGGAAGATTACTTGCAACTCATCTTATTGAATGCTCTCACTTTGGACAAAGCCATGTGTGGGAATGTCATTAGGTGCTCATCAGCCAAGGATATGTGGAATAAGATCGAGCTGCTGTGTGAAGGAAGTGAAGAAGTGAAAGACAACCAGAGACAAATCCTTATCTCACAGTATGAAGCCTTCATGGAAAAGTCAGGAGAAGACCTAAAAACTATGTTTGAGAGGTTTAGCAAACTTATGACTGAGCTACAGATTCATGGCAAGTACTATGATAGGAAGGAATTGAATGTCAAGTTCTTGCTCACACTTCCTGAGCATCTTGAGCACAAAGTCACTGCCATAAGAGAAGGAAGAAATCTGAACAATATTTCTCTTGAAACTTTATATGGTGTGCTTAAATCATATGAGCTTGAGTTTTTCCAGAAAAGAGCTATTCTAGCTGGATCAAGAGGAAAGATGGCTAATATGTCAGGTGCTCTCGTGGCTCATGTACCAAGAATCACTCAACCTACTGAAGAAACTCAAGTCATCCAACCTGCTCCAATACCTACTCTTAAGATTGAAGAGGTTGTGGTTGATGAGGAGAAAGTTGTACTACAGCTAACTGATGTTGAAGATGAAGACTTCTATTCCTTGGAATAAATGGAAAAGATGGATAATCCAACCATGGCTTACATGGCTAAGAAATTCAAGAACATAAGGTTTAAGAGAAACAAGCCATATAAGTCTCAAGGTCAAACATCAAGGTTCAGCAAAGGGAACTTCTCCAAAGTTGAAGGTGGTGCTACAAGAGGTGGATATAAAACAGGGATGGTGGACAGATCCAAGTTCAGGTGTTACAACTGCAATGAGCTTGACCATTTTGCTACTGAATGCAGAAGGCCAAAGCAAAATCAAAGGATTGAAAAAGGGTCAAGTGGACATTTCAAGAAAGGACAGGGAAAGGCCTATGTGGCTGAAGGAAAGTGCTGGGATGATACTGATGATGAAGAAGAAGAGGAATATGTGAATTTAGCACTCATGGCTAAATCTGAAGAGGCCCTCTCTAGCTCTCCAAGTCAGGTACCCTCACTTGTCTTACTTGATATGTCTAAAGATGAATACAAGCAAACTGTTGAGGAATTGAGTGCAGAGATGTTTCATGTTCATACTAGCTTAACTGCAGCTAATGAAGAAATTGCTAGGTTAACTAAGTTGAATGAAGAACTCACTTCTGAGAATGATTTGCTTTTGTTAAAGACCAATCGATTAGAATCTTTAACACAGGAGAATGCTAAACTGAAAAATGAGTTAGCCTGTGCTAAAGAGATTGAGGAGTTTCTAAGGAAAGAAATTAGTGAAAATGAATTCAAGATTAAAGCCTATAGAAACTCATCCAAACAACTTCAGGATTATCATGAAAAACACACAGAGGATCAAAAGGTAGGGATAGGTTTTGAATATGGCAAAAGACCTGGTAAGGAAATTGTTAGTCAGGATTGTTCAACTGATGCTACTGTCAAACCTCATGTCCTCAAGAAACTCAACAAACCAATTTTTAAATTTTCTGAACTTGAGTTTGATGAGGAAGCCATGCTCATCAAGCAACAACTTGATGATGAGGATGAAGGTACTGACAGTTCAATAGTTGGTGGAAAAGATGCTGTCAAAATCCCCAAGACAGTAACTTTGCCAAACAATCTGACAGAATGTTCTAAAGATACTGTCAAGAGAGCTTCAAAGACAGCAACTTCCAAACCTACTGTCAAGACAGAAGGTATGAAAGGTACTGTCAAGAAAAGCTCGACAGCAACTTCAGAACATCCTGATGACACAGTAACCTACAAGTCTAGAAACAGGAATGGTAAGTTAGGAAATGACAATGTTAATGGTAGTAATGCTCCCAGGAAACTATGCAATAATTGTGGCTCCTCACATCACTTAACTTATGTTTGTAAGAAACCAAAAGAGGTCAAGGATTTTGTGACCCTGAAAAATGGTAACTTACATAGAACCCCCTTATGCATAGACCTATGGTAGTGTGTAATAATATTGATTGTATGCCATGTAAGATAACTGCCATGAGTACTTGTTTCAATCTGCCTATTTCATCTACTGAACAATGTACCTACATGCAAACTGTTGAGATTTCTGAGCCTACTGGTAACAGTAAGAAGGCTACATCCACTAAGAATAAGATCAAGTTTAATTCTAAAGAAAAGTGGGTGAAGAAGGGAGTCCAACAGAAGATTCCTGATGTGATGATTAAAGCTGAAAATGTTGATTATGTCTGTGATACTGAAGTAGCAGGACCCAACAAGGATTGGTTACCATATGCCTCTTAAATACAATTTGTTTTGCAGGGCAAGAACAAGGAGCAAGTCACTTGTATCATTGACAGTGGCTGCTCTAGACACATGACTGGTGATAAAGCCCTGCTATCACAATTTGTAGAGAAAGCTGGCCCAATCATAACCTTTGGAGACAACAGCAAGGGTTACACAGTGGGATATGGCTGTTTGGAAATTGGAAATGTTGTCATAAATGATATTGCACTTGTTGATGGATTGAAGCACAACCTGCTCAGTGTCAGCCAATTCAGTGACAGGGGATTCAAGGTTGATTTTGACATGATGGTGTGCAATATCTATCACAAGAAGGATGGAAGCCTCTCTCTAAAAGGGGTAAGAAAAGGAAGCCTGTTTGTTGCTGACCTAAGCTCAACAAGGAAGGACAAGATTTACTGTTTCTACAGTAAAGCTACTGTTGGTGACAATATGCTTTGGCACAGGAAGCTCTCTCACCTCAACTTCAAAACAATGAACATGCTGATGAAGAAGGAATTACTTAGAAGACTGCCACAACAGGAATTCTGTCAAGAAGGACTGTGTGGGGACTGTCAAATGGGAAATTTGAGAAGAGCTGTGCACAAGTCAAAGCAAATCAACACCAACACAGAACCACTCAAACTAATTCACATGGATCTCTTTGGACCAGTAAATGTCCCATCCTTAGCCAAAAAGAGATATGCATTAGTTATGGTGGATGACTACTCTAGGTATACTTGGGTGAAATACCTAGAATCAAAAGATGAAGTAGCTCAAGTCATCATTGATCACTTAAGAGTTCTTGACAGAACTCCAAATGCTAAAGTTCAAATGCTAAGAAGTGACAATGGTACTGAGTTCAGAAATGCCACTCTTGCTGTAAAGATGAAGGAATTGTACAACAGTTTTCTGCTGCAAGGACACCACAGCAGAATGAAGTTGTAGAAAGGAAGAACAGGACTCTCATTGAAGCTGCCAGAACTATGCTTTATGATGCAAAGTTACCTACATACTTCTGGGCAGAAGCTATCAACACAGCCTGCTATACTCAGAACAGAACCTTGATCAACAAGATTCATGGGAACACTCCTTACTATCTGCTCAATGGAAAGAAACCTACTGTCAAGTATTTTCATGTGTTTGGAAACAAATGTTTCATGATGAAGGATAACCATGAAAAGAAAGGGAAGTTTGACACCAAAGCTTATGAAGGAATTTTCATGGGGTATGCTCTAGAAAGGACTGCCTACAGAGTCTATCTTCTGGAACATAGAGTCATAGATGAAAGTGTGAATGTCACATTTGATGAAACCAAGTTTCCTGGACTGCATGAGGAAGGTCAAATGCAGATTCTTAGGTTTGAGAATCAAGGTTACTTGGAAGAAGAAGAATTTGTTGATGAAGAACCTTCATTTACTCAAACTATAGAAACTGAAAAAGATACTGTCATTGAAAGTAATACAAATCAAACTCCAGCTCAGTCACAGACTATTTCAGGAAATACTCAAAATGATGGTGACTCTGGAGATATTGAAGAAAATGGTGGAGATAATTGTCCTAGTGAAGAATCAGTCCCTCTAACTGAGGCTACTGCTTCAGAACAAACAAGAAGCTTGCCCAGAACTACAAGGTGGAACAAGGATCACACAAATGACTTAATTATTGGAGATCCTTCTTCTGGGGTGAGAACCAGGAACAATGTTTCTGCTGACAGCATGTTTTCCTGTTTCCTATCTCAAGTGGAGCCTAAAGCAATTGATGAAGCATTGTTGGATTCTGATTGGGTGATTTCTATGCAAGAGGAACTCAATCAGTTTGAAAGAAACAATGTGTGGAAATTGGTTCCAAGGCCAAAGGGAAAGTCAGTTATTGAGACAAAGTGGGTCTTCAGAAACAAACTGGATGAAAATGGAAATGTGACCAGAAACAAGGCAAGACTAGTAGCTAAAGGTTACTGTCAACAGGAAGGGATAGATTATGATGAGACATTTGCACCTGTTGCCAGACTTGAAGCTATCAGGATTTTCTTAGACTTTGTTGCACACTGTAATTTCAAGGTGTTCCAAATGGATGTCAAAAGTGTTTTTCTAAATGGAGAGTTGGAGGAAGAAGTGTATGTTGAACAGCCACCTGGTTTTGAAGATGCTGAATTGTATGATTTTGTGTACAAGCTGTTCAAGGCACTTTATGGGTTGAAATAAGCTCCTAGAGCATGGTATGATACCCTCTCAACCTTTCTATTGGAAAATCAATTTACAAGAGGTGTAGTAGATAAGACTCTATTCTACAAACATCATGGCAAAGACATCATTCTGGTTCAAATCTATGTTGATGATATCATTTTTGGTTCATCAAATGAGAAGCTGTGTGAGAAGTTTTCAACTCTAATGAGAAACAAATATGAGATGAGCATGATGGGAGAACTTTCATTCTTCCTTGGTTTACAAGTTCTTCAAAATGATGATGGAATCTTCATTTGTCAATCAAAGTATGTCAAGGAGCTTCTCAAGAAGTTCAACCTAGAAGATTCATCACCTGCCAAAACTCCCATCTCTACTTCTACTAGTCTGGATCTAGACTCCAAAGGGAAGAAAGTGGACTCCAGTGTTTACAGAGGCATGGTTGGATCTCTTCTTTATCTAACTGCTAGCAGACCTGATATAATGTTTGCTACATGTCTCTATGCAAGGTTTCAAGCTGATCCAAAGGAGTCACACTTGATTGCTATCAAAAGAATTTTTAGATATCTAAAAGGCACTCCAAATCTAGGCCTTTGGTATCCTAAAAATACTGGATTTGAGTTAGTGGGGTATTCTGATTCAGATTATGCTGGATGCAGAATTGACAGAAAAAGCACTACAGGAAGCTGTCAATTTCTTGGTGGAAGATTGGTGTCATGGTTTAGCAAGAAGCAACATTCAGTCTCTACTTCTACAGCAGAAGCTGAATACATTGCTGCTAGAAGTTGTTTTGCACAAATTCTATGGATGAAGAATCAATTGTTGGATTATGGTCTAGTGATGAGTAACATCCCTATCTACTGTGATAACACTAGTGCCATAGCCATCTCAGACAATCCTGTTCAACACTCTAGAACAAAGCACATTGACATTAGACATCATTTCATAAGAGAGCATGTTGAAAGAGGAACTGTGAAGTTGATCTATGTCCCTACAGAAAAGCAACTTTCAGACATCTTCACTAAACCACTGGATGAAGCAACCTTCAACAGGTTGGTAAGTGAACTGGGAATGCTAAATCTGGTATGTTAACTTACTAGTTTTTCCATTCTAAAATTTTCTTTGAAGCCTGTGACAGTAACCTCAACAAGTTGCTGTCATGAGAAAGTTACTATCAACCTAAGTCTCTATCTGTTTTAGACAGCACGTTCACTTTGACTTTGCTTAAATTGAATTTTGTGCTAGTCTTTTACTTGAAAGTTGATTTTTGAGCGACACTAACTTGCATGGTTGTTAATGTTGAAATTGGTCAAGGGTTTTTCTTAAGTGGTCAGTTTTGCTTTGATTGTTGTATTAGTGGTAGACATCACTTAATTGCAATATGTGGTAGTTGTATGGGTATTCCAAACTGTTGACCGTTTACATCCCTCTTAACCTAGTATGCCTATAAAATGAATCTTAGGTCATATTAGTGAATCATTTAGAAAAAGGGTAAAATGGAAAACAAAGTAGGAATTGAGTACAGGCCTAAGCCTTGTGGAAGTGAACCCTACAATGAAGAAGTAGAAGCAATGTTTGATATGTTATGGGATGTTCTCGATGAGGAAGAGGAAAAAGAACTTGCAGCCAAGGCCGTAGAGGAGGCCAAGGTGCAAGAAGAGGAAAAGGAGTTTCAAACACTCCTCAAGGAAGAAGGAACCTCAGAAGAGAAAGTTAGGGAAGAAGTCCTAGAATTGGTTAAGAAAGACTGTACTGATTAATTAATCTCACCAATTGTAGCATTTTCCCTTTCTTCATTTCATTAAATCAATAAAATTTCTCTTTCTGCAGTTTCTATTTGATTCCTCTGTGTGTTGTCTAATTGCTTATCTGGTAGAATAATGTTTTGAAAGAATGATGAATCGGTAATAAATATTGCATTTGTTTAACTGGTGTCTCTTCAGTTAAGTTTTCATTCATAACGGTTTCTATACAAAGTCTTGACAATGTTGTTTTCCCGCAAGGGTTGCTGTCATCAAGAAAAGTAGCTGTCACAGTTTTCTGACAGTTGGCTTCTCGACAGCAATAAACGACTTTCTGTCATGAATTGTAAAAGATACTGTCATATGAGAACTTAACGATGACAGTAAGTTTTGCGCGGAATGTTTCTGTCACGCAAAACATGTTTCCATCACACCAAAGTTACTGACACGGTTGTTGTAAGCGCACAGGTTACTGTCAAAGTAGTGGACCGTTAAAATTGGACACACTTCCTTCACGAGGAGAGAGAAATCAGCCAGTAACCCACGTGACTGTTAATTGGGTTAAGACACGATTTCACTTTTCCACTTTGTCAGTTAAACGCTTGAACTTCCCTCTAAATTCATCAAACAAACAACTGTTCTCAAAAAGCAAACACAACACTCTACTTTCTCTTCTCTCCAAACAATTCATCTTCTACTCTCTCTCTTCTCTCTCACAAAGCAAAAATGGCCCCCAAACAATCAATTTCACAAACCAACTTTGCTGGCATCTACTCTCCAAGTGATGCTGGTGAGGGATTCAAAGGGCTTGTTTACTTCATGAATAAGTCCTACCTTGGGTATTGTTGGGATTTATGGGTGATAACATAGAAACAACTTAACTTTGATTGTACTTAATTTTTAATTAAGTAGAACATACTGTCACAGCCAAAGTATGTTCTTGTAATCAGTATGTAATGTTATTCTAGTTGTATAATTTGAAAGAAGTTCACTTGCTGTGTTCAAGCCTCAAAGGGTACATAATTAGATGACAACATGAATAAAGGTTACTGTCCTAAAGCTTCGACAGTAAGATTACAAGAAGACAGAATGTTGCAAGTCAAGACAGCATATTCACTCTGACAGCAACATTGGCGGAAGACTACGCGACAGCAACTTTAGCCCTCGACAGCAAGCTTGGAAACCTCGACAGCACACTATGCGGGGAACTCGTACTGTCACCAAAAGCACATTCCTGTGACAACAAGCTTTGTGGCAAAAGTAACTGTCTCGAGAAAGACCCTTGTTCTAAGTATCTTTCTCAGTCAAATCCCGTGACAATTTCAATGTTCAAGAAACAGGCGTCTTGCAGTATCCCTAAGCTGCACCAAGTCTGCAAGACTACGACAGAAGCTTCAAGCACTGCAAAACAAAAGCGAATCAATTCAAGAGCAAGGTCAAGTCTTTATTTACTGAATTGCTTAAGCTGGAAATAGAATGAATCTAGGTTGCTTTTGTTATGATGTATATCTGACATATTAGCAATTTAGGAAAGTCATATGGGTAAGACAATCTGTAAGAAGCTGCCACTTGACAATGACAGCAGCTTCACAAACCCGTGACTGATAGTGATAGGATTAGTCTTATACCTACTGTCAATTCATTCTAGATATAAAACGAAGACTAGCAAGTGCCTAGAAGAAAATTGAAGCTCAAGAATTCTCTCTTGAGGTTGTAGCAACACTTTGAAAAATAAATAAAACATTTATTTTGTGAATCCTGTCTTCTCTATTTTACTGTTTGTGAATGCATACATATTATTGATAACATTAAATCTTAGTTTTAGTTGTTGAAACTGAGATTGAATTTTATCAGTATTGCATTCATCCCCCCCTTCTGCAATACACAAGGACCAACAACTGGTATCAGAGCTTTCAGATTAACATAAATATCTGAGATCCCGACGACAATGCAGAAATCAAACAGTATCAAGATCCCAGCTTTTGATAAAGAGAACTACAACATTTGGAAAAGAAAAATCTTGTTGTTTATCAAAGCTGCGAATCCACTATACCCAGGTATACTCGAGAATGGTCCTTTCATACCAAGGAAGGAAATTGAAGCCACAACAGTAAATGGTGAGATCATTCCTGCACATTGGGTTCCCAAAGATCCCTCGGAATTTTTGGAAACTGAGAAGGAGAAAATGGTGCTAGATGATCACTTGCAACTCATCTTGCTCGATTCTCTCACGTTGGATAAAGCCATGTGTGGAAGTGTGATAAGTTGCACATCAGCCAAGGAGATGTGGATCAGGTTAGCCTTACTCTGTGAAGGAAGTGAAGAAGTTAAGGGCAACCAAAGGCAAATGCTTATATCTCAATATGAGGCATTTATGGCCAAGCCTAGTGAAGACTTAACCTCCATGTTTGAAAGGTTCAGTAAGCTCTTAACTGAACTGCAGATACATGGCAAGTACTATGACAGAAAAGAATTGAATGTCAAGTTTTTGCTTACACTGCCTGATCATCTTGAACACAAGACAACAGCCATACGAGAAGGAAGAGATCTCAACAATATAACCTTTGAGACACTTTATGGCATTCTGAAATCGTATGAACTTGAACTCTTTCAAAAGAGAGCCATACAAAGTGGAACAAGGAACAAGATGGCTAATATGTCAAGTGCCCTAGTAGCACAAGTGCCAAGGATCACACAACCTAGTGAAGCACTACAAATCACTCAACCAACCCCTGTACAATCTTTGAAGATAGAAGAGGTTGTTGAAGATGATGAGAAAGTAGTACTACAGCTCAAGGATGTGGAAGATGAAGACTTCTACACTATGGAGGAACTGGAAAGCATGGACAATCCTACTATGGCTTACATGGCCAAAAAGTTCAAGAACTTTAGGTTCAAGAAGGATAGGTCATTCAGGCCCCAAGGCCAAGCATCCAAGTTCACCAAGGGAAGCTCATCAAAGGCTGCTGTGGGAAGCTCATTCAAAGGAGGATACAAGACTGGATTTGTGGATAGATCTAAATTCAAGTGTTACAACTGTGGTGAACCTGGTCATTTTGCTAATGAGTGCAAAAGACCCAAACAGGTTCAGAGATTTGAGAAAGGAACTGGTGGATACTCTAAGAAGAATCAAGGTAGAGCCTATGTGGCTGAAGGAAAGTGTTGGGATGAGTCTGATGATGAAGATGAAGAAGAATATGTCAACCTAGCTCTCATGGCTAGCACTGATGAAGTAACATCAACATCCTCAAGTTAGGTACCTTCACTTGTCTTACTTGATATGTCCATTGATGAGTATAAGAAAACCATTAAAGACTTAAGTGCTGAAATGTTCAATGTCTATACTAGCTTATCTGCTGCCAATGAGGAGATCACTAGGCTGAGTAAGCTAAATGAAACACTAAAGTCTGAAAATGAATCTCTTGTTCTCAAAACCAGTTCACTGGACTCTTTAGCTCAGGAGAATGCTAAACTTAAAAATGAATTGAAATGTGCTAAAGAGGTTGAGGAATTCCTGAGAAATGAGATTGCTGAAAATGAATTTAAAATCAAGGCTTATAAAAACTCATCAAAGATAGTTCAGGAGTACAATGATAAGCATACAGAAAATCAGTCAGTTGGTATAGGTTTTTCTTATGGTAGAAGACCTGGAAAGGAAACTGTGATTCAAGATTGTTCTGGAAATGCTGCTGTCAAACCCACCATTCTCAAGAAAGTTAAAACTCCCATTTTCAAAGCTGCAGAAATTGAGTTTGATGAAGAAGCCATGCTCATCAAACAAGAAATTCTTGATGAGGATGAAGGTGTTGACAGCACATTCAAGGATGGAAAGGATACTGTCACAATCCCCAAGACAGTAAACTTACCAAGCAATCAGACAGTAAGTTCAAAAGATGCTGTCACAGTTGGCAAGACAGAATCTTCCAAAGATACTGTCAAGAATGGTTCCAAGACAGTAACTTTAAAACCTTCTGTCAAGACAGTAGGAATAAAAGATACTGTCAAGGAAAGTTCGACAACAACTTCTGAACATACTGTCAATCCAGTAACTCCCAAGTCTAAGAATAGGAATGGAAAGGTAGGAGTCAACAAAGGAAATGGATACACTAATGTTGGAGGTGCTTCTAGGAAACTATGCAATAACTGTGGATCTACTCATCACTTAACACATGTTTGTAAGAAACCAATTGAGGAAAAGGAATGCAACTGAACTCAATGGTAACTTACACAGAACCCCCCTTATGCATAGAACTATGAGTGTCTGTAATAACATTGAATGTATGCCATGCAAAATTACTGCCATGAGTACATGCTTTAACTTACCTATTCTCACTACTGAAAAATGTTCATACTCAAACACTGTTGAGACTTCTGAGCCTGCTGGCAACAACAAGAAGGCTCCATCCACTAAGAAAAGGACCAAGTCCAATTCTAAACCTAAGTGGGTGAAAAGAGAAGTCAAACAGGAGATTATTGATAATGCTTGTGACTTTATGACTGAAAGAAACTCAGGAGACACTGAAACTGCAGGACCCAACAAGGATTGGGTACCATATGCATTTTAGACACATTCTGTTTTGCAGGGCAAGAAGAAAGATCAAGTCATGTGGATCATTGACAGTGGCTGCTCAAGACACATGACAGGTGATAAAGCCCTGCTATCACATTATGTTGAGAAAGCTGGCCCAATCATAACCTTTGGAGACAACAGCAAGGGTTACATAGTGGGATATGGCTGTCTAGAAATTGGAAATGTTGTCATTGAAAATATTGCTCTTGTGGATGGATTGAAGCACAATCTACTCAGTGTCAGCCAATTCAGTGACAGGGGATTCAAGGTTGATTTTGATATGATGCTGTGCAACATCTATCACTAGAAGAACAGTAGCCTCTCTCTAAAAGGGGTTAGAAAAGGAAGCTTGTTTGTTGCTAACTTAAATTCAACAAAGAAGGATAAGGTTTACTGTTTCTACAGTAAAGCTACTGTTGGTGACAGTATGCTTTGGCACAGGAAGCTCTCACATCTCAACTTCAAGACAATGAATATTCTGATGAAGAAGGAGTTAGTGAGAGATTTGCCCCAATAGGAATTCTGTTAAGAAGGACTGTGTGAAGATTGTCAAATGGGCAAACTGAGAAGAGCTGTGCACAAGTCCAAGCAAATGAAGACCAACATTGAAGCACTCAAGTTGATTCACATGGATCTCTTTGGACCAGTCAATGTACCATCAATGACCAAGAAGAGATATGCCTTAGTAATGGTGGATGATTACTTAAGGTACACTTGGGTGAAGTTTCTAGAATCCAAAGATGAAGCTGCTCAAGTGATTATTGATCAAGTCAGAGTTCTTGATAGAACTCCAAACTCAAAAGTTCAAATCTTGAGGAGTGACAATGGTACAGAATTCAGAAATGCCACTCTTGGAAATTTCTGTAAAGATGAAGGAATTGTACAACAATTCTCTGCTGCAAGAACTCCACAGCAGAATGGAGTTGTAGAAAGAAAGAACAGGACTCTCATTGAAGCAGCTAGAACTATGTTGCATGATGCCAAACTGCCAACATATTTCTGGGTTGAAGCTATCAACACAGCCTGTTATACTCAGAACAGAACCATGATCAACAAAACTCATGCAAGTACACCTTACTGTCTGTTAACTGGAAAGAAACCTACTGTCAAATATTTTCATGTGTTTGGGAGCAAATGCTTTATGATGAAGGATAACCATGAGAAGAAAGGAAAATTTGACACCAAGGCTTTTGAAGGACTATTCATGGGTTACAGTACAGAAAGGACTGCCTACAGAGTTTATGTTATGGAACACAGGATTATTGAAGAAAGTGTTAATGTCACATTTGATGAAACCAAGTTTCCAAGACTGCATGAAGAAGGAAAGATGCAGATATTCAGATTTGAGAATCAAGGATACTTGGAAGCTGAGGAAATTGTGGATGAAGAACCTAGCTTCACTCAAATTGTTGAAGTTGATAAAGATACTGTCAATGCCACTACTGTCAACCAAACTCCAGCTCAGTCACAAACCATAACCTCTAACATTCATGACAATGGTGACTCTGGAGACAATGAAGAACATGGTGAAGACAATGGGATTGGTGATCATTCAACTCAACAAACTGAAGAAAATGTTCCTGTACAGTCAAGTAGCTTGCCCAGAATCACCAAGTGGAACAAGGATCACTTAAGTGACCTCATCATTGGTGACCCTAATTCTGGAGTGAGGACCAGGAACAAAGTCTCTGCTGACAGCATGTTTTCATGCTTCCTGTCTCAAATGGAACCTAAGACAATTGATGAAGCATTGTTGGATTCTGACTGGGTGATAGCCATGCAAGAAGAGCTAAATCAGTTTGAAAGGAACAATGTATGGAAGCTAGTTCCAAGACCTAAGGGAAAGTCAGTCATTGAGACCAAATGGGTTTTCAGAAACAAGCTTGATGAAAATGGATCAGTGACAAGAAACAAAGCAAGGCTAGTAGCTAAGGGTTACTGTCAACAGGAGGGAATAGATTATGATGAGACATTTGCACCTGTTGCAAGACTTGAAGCTATAAGAATCTTTCTAGCCTATGCTGCACACTGCAACTTCAAAGTATTTCAGATGGATGTCAAAAGTGCCTTCCTAAATGGAGAATTGGAAGAAGAAGTGTATGTTGAACAGCCACCAGGGTTTGAGGATGCTGAAGTGTATGATTTTGTATACAAACTCTTTAAAGCTTTGTATGGACTAAAGCAAGCACCCAGGGCTTGGTATGACACACTCTCCACTTTTCTCTTGGACAATCAGTTTACTAGAGGAGTTGTGGACAAGACACTTTTCTACAAACACCATGGCAAGGACATCATTCTAGTACAAATCTATGTGGATGATATCATATTTGGTTCAACAAATGAGAGACTGTGTGAGAAGTTTTCCTCTCTCATGAGTAACAAATATGAGATGAGTATGATGGGAGAATTGTCATTCTTTCTGGGATTACAAATTCTTCAACAATCTGATGGAATCTTCATTTGTCAAGCTAAATACATCAAGGAACTTCTCAGAAAGTTCAACTTGGAAGATTCATCACCTGCAAAGACACCAATGTCCACCTCAACCAGTCTGGATCTTGATCCTAAAGGGAAGAAAGTTGACTCAAGCACCTATAGAGGCATGGTAGGATCTCTCCTATACCTAACTGCTAGCAGACCTGACATAATGTTTGCTACATGTCTCTGTGCAAGGTTTCAGAGTGATCCAAAGGATTCTCACTTAGTAGCCATCAAGAGAATCTTTACATACCTAAAAGGCACTCCTAACCTAGGTCTTTGGTATCCCAAGAACACTGGATTTGATCTAATTGGCTACTCAGACTCAGACTATGCTGGATGCAAGATTGACAGAAAGAGTACTACTGGTAGCTGTCAATTTCTTGGTGGAAGATTGGTCTCATGGTTTAGCAAGAAGTAGCATTCAGTTTCTACCTCAACTGCAGAAGCTGAGTATATTGCTGCAGGCAGTTGCTGTGCACAAATTCTATGGATGAAGAATCAACTTCTGGATTATGGTCTAGTGTTAAGTGAAATTCCTATCTACTGTGACAACACTAGTGCCATAGCCATTTCAGACAATCCAGTTCAACACTCTAGGACAAAGCACATTGATATAAGACATCACTTTATCAGAGAGCATGTTGAACAAGGAACTGTGAAGCTGATCTATGTCCCAACTGACAAGCAACTTGCTGACATCTTCACTAAGCCATTGGACGAAGCAACCTTCAACAGGTTGGTAAGTGAATTGGGAATGCTGAACCTGGTATGTTGATTTACTCAGTTTTCTATAATTCCAAATTCTCTAATGAAGCTCATGACAGCAACTTCAAACCTACTGTCAAGAGAAGTTACTGTCTACTTGGTCTATGTCTGTTATGTGACAACATGTGTTGATTTGACTTTTCATGTCAGTATTTTGTGCCAGTCTCATACTTTTAAACCGTGTATGACATTAATGTGGTTACTTGTTAAGTTTGAGAGATAAAAATCTGTTCCATTGGACTTTCACACCTTTTTGCATTAATCTGTAGGATTAAAGGAGGACACGACCATTAATTACTTTTGTGGTAGTTGTATGGGTACTCTAACTGTTGACCATTAGACTTTAATCCTTAGACGGTTTTGCCTATAAATTAACCTTAGGTTTCACCAGTCTGCTCTCAGTTTTAAAGTAAATAATGGAAAACAAAGTAGGAATTGAAGTAGGGCTAAAAAGGTGCGATAGTGAACCCGACAGTGAAGAGATTGATGAGCTCTTCGAGATGCTGTTGGACGCCATGGATGAGATAGATGAAGAAAAGAAACAAGAAGAGGAGGCCAAGGCTCAGGAAGAAGAGAAAGAGCTTCAGGCACTTCTCAAAGAAGAAGGTCGCTCTGAAGAGGAAATTAAGGCAGAGACGTTAGAACTAGTTGATAAAATCATAGAATAATGTACTCAATTTTCTATTTTAATGATTTTATTAATAATAAAAGTTCTTGTTTTTGTGGTTATTGAGTTTATGAAGTGTCTGTGTACTTTGCTTAATATCTGTGTTGAAACGATTACATTGCTAAATCCATAATGTGTCAATATTAAGTTAAGTATATGAATAAAGCATTCTAATAAGTTTATGACAGAACCAATTCCCAATCGAAGTTACTGTCGTTAAAAAGGATACTGTCGTGTGTTTCTTGACAGCAACCTTCTTGACAGTAGGAAAAGACTTTCTGTCAAGACTTGTAAAGGATATTGTCATTCATATGCTTAACGGTGACAGCAAGTTTTTGCGCAATAGTTGCTGTCGCGCAAAACCTACTGTCACCACCTCTTATTACTGACAGATTGTTTCTAGTGCACAGGTTACTATCAACAATAGTGGACCGTTGAAATTGGATATTTATCCCACGTTGGTCAGTGAATAACGGGCAGTAACTCACGTGTTTAAGAGTGGGTTAAGACACGTTCTTGAAATCCACTTTTTATGCACAAAACGTTTGAGATACCCCTATTTATTCCCCAGTTACTCAGACATATCTTTCTCTTTCTCATCAAACTCAAGGCAAAATACCTTTCTTCCAGCAAAAAGCAACTTTCTTACTTTCTTCTTTTCTTGAAATCTCAATGGCCCCCAAACAGACTCTCTCTCAAACAAACTTTGCTGGCATCTTTTCCCCAAATGATGCTGGTGAAGGCTTCAAAGGACTCGTGTTCTTCTTGAACAAGTCCTATCTCGGTTATGCCATCACCTCAACCCCCATTCTCGACTTAGACAGACTTGAGGCGTTTTGGCAAACCGCTGTTGCTCAAACTGAGGGTGAGAACTCGGGTATTCAATTCACAATCTCTGGGCAACAATACACTCTTACAGCTGAGGTCATCAACACTGCTCTTGGAATTACCCTTGAAGCAAGACAACAATTTACTGAACTTGCAAATGATGACACTCTCAAGAAGCTCTTCTTGAAGATTGGGTATGCAGGCCCTATTCTCGAAGAGGGGACTACCAAGTGGTATCCAACTGGTGAAATGGATAGGAAACATCTGCGAAAGGAGTGGAGCATGATATTTGATGTGATGGTCAAGGTGTTCTCTACCAAGTCCACGGGCTGGAATGGAATACCCTCCTACATCAAGAAACTGACACATTCTCTTGTCCATGGATACAAGGTGAATGTTGGAGCTCTCCTCATGGCACACCTCAAAGCTGCCATAGGTAAGAAGGTATCACACTACCCTCGCTTTCTTATGATGTGCATTAATTCATTCTGTGATTTTAATGATGATGCTCCTCGTTTAGAGGCTTGCTCAGTTTTGAAAAAGAACACACACACACACACTGTTATCATCACAAGATCTCAATGCACACATTCCACTCTGTTTCACTCAACACATGGTTGATCAAGTGTCCAGCCTTGATTATCCATTACCTTCTGGTTATGATTCCTTTACTCTTGTGAATGAAACTGAATTAAACCCAAATTCAGTTAACCCACATTCAACACCATACACTCAGCCTAGGCCCTCTAGACTTCCCAAAGCCCAAAGAGAAGCCTTGCAAGAATCCAGAAAAAGATCCTTAGAAGCTGATGTTGGTGGTAGCTCTGTTAGTCAAGAGGGAGACACTACACCTAGTGCAGCAAATAAGGAAGGTAGTCAAACAGAACCCACAGTGGTTCCCCCTAAGCCTAAGAAGAAGAGAGCTAGGAGGACCAAAACCACTGTTAGCCAATCTGCAGTTTCTCAACAACCTGTAGTTACTGAAAGGGATTCAAACACCTCCCTAGATGTGCCTTCCCATCAAGGTGTATCTATTGAAATTGGCCTGTCTCCCAAGGCACCCTGTACAGAGTCTGCACAAACTCATGGTTCACAACCTGAGATACCCCCACTTGAAGAAACACACAGTGAGTTAGGGCACAGTGAGGATTTCTCTACTCCTATTGATGGTTCACATGTTTCATCTGTGAATCAGCCCCCACTCTCTACTACACTTTCACCTTCTTCCTTCCCTACACATTCTTTTGTTTCTTCTCAACAACCTAGAGAAGGGGACAGTCCCAACCCTTCAGGTTTTGATCATCCATCTCCAATCATGGATGAGCCCCCATCCAGTGGTCCACAAGAACCCATTTCTCAAAGTGAGATGGACACCACTCCTCCAAACACTGAGCTAGGGCAAAGTGGTATTTTGTCAGAAAATGAAACATCCAACACTTTGTCCGAACTCCAAGGAGCATCTTACCTTCAGGAAGATGCTGTCACAGCCTCTGTTGCTGTCAAAGACACTGGCAATGTTGCTGTCCTGGACACAGCTGCTGTCATGGGTGGAGAGAAAGATACTGTCACTACAGAACCTACTATCACTCCACCTCCCAAAGTTGCTGTCATGCCAGAACCTGCTGTCCATACTCCAACTGACAGTAACATTCCTGCCAAAGATGTTGTCCAGTCCTCTCAGCCTGCTTTTGATGCTGTGGTCATTGAGGATGCCTCTGATGATGATCTACCTCTTGCCAAACTCTTAAAGGTACATTCTAAATCTACTCCTTCCATGCATGTTAGTACTGCTCATACCCATGCATCTAGGTTGAGTGAGGGTGTGCAAAAGAAAAGAGAGATAAAAGAAAAGAGAGGTGAGCATAAAAATGAGAGGCAGCCAAATGAGCTGGCAAAAGGAGAGGGACTTGAGCATGTCCAGAGAAATATTGAGGGAGCCCACACTATTCAGGCATTAGGCCTTGAGAGTCAATCTGTGAGGGGTGATGAGATCACTCAAAAACACCCTGAGAGTGTGAGAACCCCCATAGCCTCCAAGCCCCTTTCTTTTCCTTCCCCTCCAAGAAGGTTAAGGTATGGTGGCCCCTCTGCTACTTATGGTAACAGGATTGCAGCTCTGGAAGGACAGTGTGCTACATTGAACTCCAAGATGGACTCTCTCTCTCAACTGATGGTTGATGGTTTTGTTGCTACTCAGCTCTCCATCCAGTTCCTTACTGACCTAGTAGCTGCCAACTCAACTAAGGGGGAGAAGGTAGCAAGATCAGAATCATTGCCTATTCAGGAATCAGGTGGAACTCAGGGGGAGCCTGTAACTGTGAAGACCAGAGGGGGAGCTAAAAGGAAAGCAATGTCTAAGGGGGAGCAAGTCAAACCAAGCAGTGGACAACCAAAGGATAAAGCTGAAAAGCCTGTTGAAGTGGAAATGGATGGAGAAAGGGTGTTAATGTCAAAGGCAACTCAAGATGCACTGCAAAGAAGATCTACATCTAAACACCCAATCTTGCCTCCTGTGGTAATTAGAAAGCCAACTCCAGAAACTCAAGAAACTACTCTACAGAAGAAATGGAGAGAAATGGAGGAACAAAACAAGCTTGGGAAAGGTAAAGGGAAACTGTCTGAATCCATCCAAAAGGGAATTATTTGGTCAAATGGCACTGAATTTGATCAAGAAGAAGCCAATGTTTTGATGGTGTATTACAGGGAGAGCACATTACTCAACCAGGACAGTGAATTTAGCAGTTTGGTGGAACAAGCAATGAATGCTCCAAGCAACCGTCCAACCAACACCACAAAACTGTTAAAGGATCAAATCACTAGTGTCAGTGTAATGGTGAATGATGAGAAAAGATGGGCTGTAAGTATCTATTTCACTTCTGGCATATCTTATTTCATCACAATGCAGTTATTGCAGAGTCTGCCAGCAAAGGTGTTGTGTGCCTTGAAGGGAAAGATCAGGGCAACTCAAACACCATTCAATGAAATATTGGATATGCAAATCCAGAACCTGCTCATACAAAAGCTACCTGAAGTCTACACAAATCCACCATGTGTTTTCTATAGATCTGTAACTAAGGATGGCACAAGAAGGAACAGCTTCATGAATTTGGTTGGCACATCCAGAATGGAAACCAAGTCAATTCTGAAAGTGTTAGATGGAATACTCAATTCAAATGCCAATCCAGGAAGAGCTTATGCTATTCAAGAGATCTACAAAATGCTGGTGTTGAGAGACAAGGCACTGAGAGCTAGAGTGAAGGAACTAATCTCTAGAGCCAATGCCAAAAGAAATGATCAAGGTGGAAGCTGTCTCTATGACCTTCCTCCTCAGGATGATGATGATGATGATGATGATGATGATGATGATGAGGTTGGAGGTGGTGAAGCTTCTGGAAATGCTGGTGGAAGTAATTCTGGGAATACTGGTATTCAATCCCAAAATGAAGGCAATGAAGAAACTCCTAATCAGGAAAAGAAAGATGCTGGTGCTACAGATGAAGAGGAGTCAAGAATACTGGAAGCTTTGGAGGCAAGCATTCTTAGATGTGCTATTGACTGCATAAATGCAGAAAAAGATGTTGTCACCAAAGGTACTGTCGACAAGGATACTGTCATAGAATATGTTGTCATGGAAGATGCTGTCGACAAAGGTACTGTCAAGGAAGGTTCTGTCAAGGATGAAGCCAAAGCTGCTGTCAAGCCCAAGAGACTGAAAGCTAAAGCTAAGGCATGGTTTACTAGACAGAAACCTGCAGGAAAGCACATGTGCTCAGGAAAGGAAAAGGCCACTGGATTAGGCAGAAATTTGAAGATGCCAATTCAATCAATTCCTCCTAACAATCTTAAAGTTCAACAGATGCAATCTTGGAAAATCAAGAGTGTTGAGGTTAAATTGGATGCAAATCAAGAGGCCACTGAGTATATTCTGTGGTGGGAAGGATCAAGATCTACCGAGGTTGATAAGGACTTCAACCTGGTGTCTATATCAACCAGTGGTAGGACATCAACCATAGATAAAAGGAGAATTGACTTCTTCTACCTGGAAAGAATGGTAGAGTTGTTGGAGAGCTATGATAATGTTCTAGAGTCTGTCATGGAACATATTTTAAAATATCAGGCTGATAGGGATGCTGAATTCTATCAGAAATTTGGCAACAATTTTGCAGATTTTGATGATGCTGATATTCTAACTGATCTCCCACCTTCTCCTATACCATACCACTGGTACTATGAGTTTGAGGACTTACCCACAGAAGAAGGGCAAACCCAACCAACTCAGGAAAGGGAACCCAAGCCAAGCAAAAGACCTGAATCTTCTCAATATTCTCAAACTAAGTCAGAACTTGATAAGAAGGAAGCTGATCTACTGGAAAGATGCAAGGTCTCCAACAAGGCAGAAAGTGAAGCTCCAAATTATCAATCATGTATGCTGGAAAATCCCCTAAGAATGAAGTATCTAAAAGAAGAAATCTATGTTTGCAGCTTTCACAAGCTAAAAACAACTATTCTGAAGGATTTACAGTATATGGTAGCTGGATCTATTCATCCCTTGGAGCAGATTTGTTCTGATGAAATAGAGAATGTATTGGAAGGGAGAAAAGGAGAAGACTCAAAGCTGGACAAGCAAAGGAGAAGGACTCTCAATGCTTATCCTGGAAGTAGATTCAAGCTCATTAATGAAGAACTTCACTTCAGAACCTATCCTTATGATATAGAGCAATGGTTGAATCTCAGGATGCTAGTTCTCTCCTCTCCCCTACTATAAAGAAGATCATTGAAGAAGTAGAGGATGCTGCAGTTTCTGCTGCTGAAATTTCTCTTATAGAAGGTCTAAGAGGCTGCTTGGTAGAAGCTCTCAAAAGAGAGGATGTAGCAAGACAAAAGAGGAAATCTCAAGCTAAGTAAGAAAAATCCTTAATCCATTCTGATCTTGTTAGTTAAGTTGTCAGCACATATTGTAAATTTGTTGTTATTTTCCATAAAAACAAATTGGGGGAGATTGTTGGGATTTATGGGTGATAACATAGAAACAACTTAACTTTGATTGTACTTAATTTTTAATTAAGTAGAACATACTGTCACAGCCAAAGTATGTTCTTGTAATCAGTATGTAATGTTATTCTAGTTGTATAATTTGAAAGAAGTTCACTTGCTGTGTTCAAGCCTCAAAGGGTACATAATTAGATGACAACATGAATAAAGGTTACTGTCCTAAAGCTTCGACAGTAAGATTACAAGAAGACAGAATGTTGCAAGTCAAGACAGCATATTCACTCTGACAGCAACATTGGCGGAAGACTACGCGACAGCAACTTTAGCCCTCGACAGCAAGCTTGGAAACCTCGACAGCACACTATGCGGGGAACTCGTACTGTCACCAAAAGCACATTCCTGTGACAGCAAGCTTTGTGGCAAAAGTAATTGTCTCGAGAAAGACCCTTGTTCTAAGTATCTTTCTCAGTCAAATCCCGGGACAGTTTCAATGTTCAAGAAACAGGCGTGTTGCAGTATCCCTAAGCTGCACCAAGTCTGCAAGACTACGACAGAAGCTTCAAGCACTGCAAAACAAAAGCGAATCAATTCAAGAGCAAGGTCAAGTCTTTATTTGCTGAATTGCTTAAGCTGGAAATAGAATGAATCTAGGTTGCTTTTGTTATGATGTATATCTGACATATTAGCAATTTAGGAAAGTCACATGGGTAAGACAATCTGTAAGAAGCTGCCACTTGACAATGACAGCAGCTTCACAAACCCGTGACTGATAGTGATAGGATTAGTCTTATACCTACTGTCAATTCATTCTAGATATAAAACGAAGACTAGCAAGTGCCTAGAAGAAAATTGAAGCTCAAGAATTCTCTCTTGAGGTTGTAGCAACACTTTGCAAAATAAATAAAACATTTATTTTGTGAATCCTGTCTTCTCTATTTTACTGTTTGTGAATGCATACATATTATTGATAACATTAAATCTTAGTTTTAGTTGTTGAAACTGAGATTGAATTTTATCAGTATTGCATTCATCCCCCCCCCCTTCTGCAATACACAAGGACCAATAGGTATGCAATTACCTCTACTCATGTTCTTGACCTAGACAGTATTGAAAGTTTTTGGGCGACAGCAGTTGCTCACGAAGATGGTGACATCTCCTCCATTCAGTTCAAAATCAAGGAGCATAGCTACTCTCTCAATGCTCAAGGCATCAATGCAGCTCTAGGAATTGTGCTGGAACAAGGAAAGTCTTACTCTGAGCTTGCTAGTGATGAAACCCTAAAGAAGCTCTTCTTGAAAATTGGATATTCTGGACCAATTCTTGAAGAGGGAACAACAAAATGGTACCCTTCTGGTGAAATGGACAGGAAATATCTCCGCAAGGAGTGGAGCATGGTGTTTGATGCTATGGTGAAAGTGTTCTCTACCAAGACCCCAGGCTGGAATGGTATTCCCACCTACATCAAGAAGCTCACTCATTCTCTTGTTCATGGGTACAAAGTGGATGTTGGAAAACTACTCATGGCACACTTCAAGGCTGCCATAGGTAAGAAGGTAAACATCTATCCTCGCTTTTTAATGTTGTGCATCAATTCTTTATGTGACTTTGATGAGAATGCCCCTCGTTTGGAGGTGTGCCCTGTACTGAAAAGAAACATTCACACAACTCTCACTTCACATAATTTAAATGCACATATTCCACTATGTTTCACTAAACACATGGTTGATCAAGTGTCTGACCTTGATTTTCCATTACCTCCTGGTTTTGATACCTTCACTATTGAGAATGAGACTGAATTAGACCCAAATTCAGTCAACCCTCATTCTGCCCCATACACTCAGCCTAGGTTCTCTAGACTTCCCAAAGTTCAAAGACAAGCCTTACAAGAAACCAGAAAAAGACCCCTAGAAACTGGTGTTGGTGGTAGTGCTGCGAGTCAAGAGGGAGTTCCTGCACCTAGTGCAGCAAATAAGGAAGGTAGTCACTCAGAACCCACAGTGGTTCCTCCCGAGCCTAAGAAGAAGAGAGCTAAGAGGACCAAAACCACTGTCAGCTACCCTGCAGTCTCCCAAAAGACTGTAGAGGAAAATAGGGATATAAACTCCTCCCTAGATGTGCCCTCTCAACATGGCCCATCTATTGAAATTGGCCTGTCTCCCAAGGCACCCTGTAAAGAGTCTGCACAACCTCATGTTCCAACTCATGAGGAGCCTCCGCTTGCAGATATACACATGGAGTCAGGACACTGTGAGGATTTCATTTCCCCTGTTGATGCTTCTCAAGTTACATCTGAGAAGCAGCCACTATTCACTTCTCCACTTTCACCTTCTTCCTTCCCTACACATTCATTTGTTTCTTCTCCACAACCTAGAGAGGGGGACAGTCCTGACCCATCAGGTTTTGATCATCCATCTCCAATCATGGATGAGCCCCCATCAAGTGGTCCACAAGAACCCATTTCTCAAAGTGAGATGGACACCACTCCTTCAAACACTGAGAAAGAGCAAAGTACAACTCTGCTAGAAAGTGAAACAGCCAGTAGTTTGTTCAATCTCCAAGGAGCATCTTACCTTAGGGAAAATGCTGTCACAGCCCAGGTTGCTGTCAAAGACACTGTGGATGTTGCTGTCATGGGTGACCCTGCTGTCACAGACTCAATTGTTGTCAAGACCAAACCTGCTGTCCATATTGCAGTGGAACCTACTGTCAATGTTCCAACTGACAACAACATTCCTGGAAAATCTCCTGTCACCTCTACCCAGCCTGACTTTGATGCTGTAACTCTTGAGGATGTCTCTGATGATGATGTGCCACTATCTCAGTTCTTAAAGGTACATTCTAAACCATCTATTTCTTTGCATGACAGTACTGCTCATACACATGCATCTAGGATGAGTGAGGGTGTGCAAAAGAAAAGAGAGATAAAAGAAAAGAGAGGTGAGCATAAAAATGAGAGGCAGCCAAATGAGCTGGCAAAAGGTGAGGGACTTGAGCATGTCCAGAGTGAAATTGAGGGAGCCCCACATATCCAGGCCTTAGGCCATGAGAGTTCTTCTGTGAGGAGTGATGAGATCACTCAGAAAAACACTGAGAGTGTGAGAACCCCCACAGCCTCCAATCCCCGGTCTTTTCCTTCACTTCCAAGAAGGTTGAGATCAGGTGGCTCCTCTACATCCTTCAGGTTGAAAGCTCTAGAGAACAGATGCCTATCCATGGAATCCAAACTTGACAGCCTGTCTACCATGGTGGCCTCTGGATTCTCCACAATTCAGGAAGCCATTCAGGTTTTCTCTACCTAAGGGGGAGAAAAGGGCAAGATCAGAATCACCAAGGGCAGGATCAGGAAGGGAAAGATCAGAATCAGAAAGTGTTCCCAAGCAGGATGTTGCTCAGGGGGAGCCTGTCTCAAAGAAGATGTCAAGGAGTGAGGGGGAGCCTGCAGCCAAAAGAAGATTACTGTCTGCAAAGAAGAAAAGGGGAACAAAAGAAGAATCAGGAAGTAAGGGGGAGCAAGTGCAAGAGACTGAGAGTCTCTTTGAGTATGAGATGGCTGGAGAAACAGTTCTAATGTCCAAAGAAACCCTGGAAGTAATGCAAAGGGAGGTTCCTTCCAAGAACCCAATACTACCTCATGTGACTATAAGAGAGCCAACTTCAGTTCCAAAGAAGAGTGCTCCTGAAAAGCAATGGAGAGAAAAGGAGGAGCAGAATAGGTTGGGAAAAGGGAAAGACAAGATGCCTGAATACATCTTGTCAGGAAACACTTGGAGTGAAGGAACAGAGTTCAGCCAAGAAGATGCAAATGCTATAATGGTGAACTACAGGGAAAGTACTTTGAAGAATCATGATGAGGACTTCTACAAGATAGTTGAGGGAGCTATGAAGGAACCAAGCAGATGGCTGAGTAACTGCTCAACCTTACTTAAGGAGAAAATCATCAGTGTATGTGTAAAAATCAATGAAGAAAGGAGGTGGGCTATTGATGTGTACTTAAACACTAGAATATCCATGCTCATTACTATGCAGCTGCTGCAGAGCCTTCCTGCAAAGGTGCTAACAGTAATGAAGAACAAAATCACAGCAAACCACACAGTCTTCAATGAGGTTCTACATCTGCAAATGATGAACTTAATTGCTGAGAAACTCCCAGAAGTCTACACCAATCCATTCTGTGTCTACTATGAAAGTATCACTAAAAGTGGTAGCAGGAGATGTGCATACATGAGTCTAGGAGGCACTTCAACAATGGAGTCAAGGTCAATCTTGAAGGTGCTACACATGATTCTCAACTCCAAAGCCAACAAGGAAAAAGTTCTTGCTGTCAAAGCAATCTATGACTTGCTGGTGAAAAGGGACAAGAAACTGAGCTCTACTATGAAGAAGATGATCTCCAAAGCTAACTCCAAAAGAGCTGAATAAGGAGAAAGTTGCTCCTATGATGTTCCTTTTGATGATGATGATGAGTTGGATGGTAATGGAGGAACTGGAGAAATAGGGAATGCTAGTGGAAGCACCTCTGGGAATGCTGGATCTAAATCCCAAGAGAAAAGTAAAGAAGAAGCTCCTGTGCAAGAAAAGAAAGATGCTGGAGTTACAGAAGAAGAGGAGTCTGAAATATTTGAAGCTTTGGAGGCAAGTATTTTAAGATGTGTCATAGATAGCATAAATGCTGAAAAAGATAATGTCAAGAAAGATGCTGTCATGGAGGACACTGTCAAGAAAGATACTGTCACTGAAGATACTGTCAACAAAGATGCTGTCAAGGATGAGATCAAGTCTACTGTCAAACCTAAGAGAACAAAATCCTTGGCAAGGGCTTGGTTTTCAAGACATGAACCTGAACCTGAGGAGACTTCAACAGTAAAGAAAGGGAAACACAAGTACTCGGGAAAGGAGAAAGCCACTGGACTTGGCAGAAAACTGAAGAAGCCCATTCAGTCAAAACTCTACAGCTCTTTGGATCTGTTGGAAAAAGAATCTATGCAAATCAAGAGTGTTGAGGTGAAGTTGGATAACAACAAAGAAGCATCTGAATATACTCTTTTGCTTGATTCATCACAGACTGTGAAAGTTGAAAAGGACTTCACCATGAAGGTAACCTCACATGATGTTTCAGCAACTCTCGCATTCAGAAGGAGAACAGAAGCAAGGAGGATTGATTATTTCTACCTGGTACGAATGGTCGATCTAATGCAAGGCTAAAAGGGATAAAGAATTATATCAGAAGTTTGGAGAATGGTAACTCTATGATGATTCTGACATTGCTCACTTGCTGGAGTATTCTGATGAAGAGTTAGTTGATTATGGTGATGAAGCTCCTGAAGAAGAAGTGCAAACCCAACCAAGTCAAGAAGGATCCTCAAACCCTGCAGAAAAAGATGCCACTGAAGACATGGAAGCTCCACTACTGAATAAATGCAAATAAGCCAACAGAGTGGAGAGTGAAGCACCCAATTACCAACCTTGTGTAGTAGAAAGTCCACTAAGGATCAAATTCATAAATGAAGAGATTCATGTTGGAAGCTTTCATAAGCTAAAGACAAGTGCCTTGAAAGATCTACTCTACTTGGTGATTGGATCAACTCATTCATTAGAACAGGTATGCTCTTTTGAGATTGAGGAAATTCTGAGTAAAAGAAAAGGTGAAGATTCAAAGCTGGATAAATCAAGAAGGAAAACCCTAAATGCATATCCTGGAAGGAGATTTAAGCTTGTCAATGATGCATTAAAGTTCAGAACTTATGCATATGGTCAAGAATTATGGATAGACCTTCAGGATGCAAGAGTATGTCTCTCCAAAGTAGTCCAGAAGTACATTGATGAAATTGAAGATGATGTCATTTCTCCTGATGAGAAAGCAATGGTGGAAGGACTCAAGGAGATTCTGAAAGAAGCTCTCAACAGAGAGGATGAAGCAAGACAGAAGAGGAAATCTGAAGCTAAGTAAAAATCCTTTATCAATTCTGATCTTGGTTAGTTAAGTTGTCAGCATGTACTAATTGTAAATTTGTTGTTATTTTCCATAAAAACAAATTGGGGGAGATTGTTAGGATTTATGGGTGATAGCTATGAAACAACTTAACTAGATATTTTATATACTTAATTTCATTAAGTATGAACATACTGTCACAGCCAGAGTATGTCTATGTAACCGTTTTTGTTTGCTGAAAATAAGATTCTAGTACATCTTGGTAGAAGTTCATTAGTTTGTTCAAGCCTCAAGAAGTGCTCAAGATGGACAGCAAGAATAAATACTACTGTCACAACATTGACAGTAAGGTTACTTGAAGACAGCATGTTTCAAGTCACGACAGTACATTCACTCTGACAGCAACATTGGCGGAAGCCCTCTGACAGCAACTTTACCTTAGCCTGACAGCAAGCTTGGAAATCCTGACAGCACCTTCTGCGGGGATTTCTTACTGTCACCAAAAGCACACTCCTGTGACAGCAAGCTTAGCCATCAGGATACTATCATAAAGGGATATTACTTGTATTGGGGATCTACCCAGTCAAACTTGTGACAGTTTGGATGTTCAAGAAACAGGCGTGTTGCAGTATCCCAACACTGCAACAGGTCTGCAAGACTACGACCGAAGCTCGAGGAGATCACATGACAAAGCTCACCAATTCCAGTGTATGACAAATCTACATCTACTGAATTGTGTTAGCTTAATATGGAAAGTTTCTAGATTGCTTTGTAATGTACTGATAAGCTGTTTGTATAGCAATTTAGGAAAGATTCACGGGTAGACAATTTGTAAGAAGCTGCCTCTTGAAAATGACAGCAGCTTCACTAGACTCGTGTTGATAGTGATAGGTTTAGTTTTACAAAAACTATCTATCATTCTATTCTTTGTAACAACAAGAGATCAATCACTCGAGAAACTGAAGCTCAAGAAAACAAACATTTTCTTGAGGTTGTAGCAACCCATTGCAAAATAAATAAAACATTTATTTTGTGAGAATTATTCGTGTGTCTACTTTTTCTTGCAATTGATAAACTGATAAACATTAATCTTAGTTTTTGTTGTTGAAACGTAGATTGAGTTTTATCAGTATTGCATTCAACCCCCCCCCCCCCTCTGCAATAGTCAAGGACCAACATATATATATATATATATATATATATATATATATATATATATAGATGATGATTGATTTTTTTCATCTCCAATCTTTTCCCTTATTTAATTTTAGATAATCTATTTTTGCCTATTATAAGTCAACATTGCCAAATTTTATAGAAGTAAATATGTCATCATTTTTTGATATTTTACAAGTTCAACAAATTTCACACAATGATGTTCCTAATTAAGGTCTTTTGAGTTTGATGAAATATAATAATATAGTAAACATTAATTAAATGGATATTTACTAAAAATATCAATTTTCTAAGTTTTTTTAAAATTTTACCATTTCTCAAAATATTTACAAAAATATGTTTTAAAAAAAAATATTTTGCAAAAATTCCATATTTTAATTTATTTTTTTTGCAAAAATACGTTCTGCAACCAAATCAATCAAATGCAACATGTTGATAGAATTTAGTTGATTTTGGTGAATTGTGAAAATTTTAAAATTGAAATTATATATACGTGATTTGCATGCAGTTGCATATTTGGTTGCAAACATGTTGCATTTGATTGATTTGTTGCGGAAAGTATTTTTGCAAAATATTTTTAAAAGATGGTATTTTCGCAAAAAAAATTGAAAAGGTATTTTTGCAAAAAGATTTTCTATATCGGGTATTTATGAAAAAAAAACCTTAAATGGATGTTTTATGTTTGTATTATAAAAATAAAACAATAACAAAATATATGTAACAAATTAGTTATTCTAAACAAATTGTTTTCAACCAATATTTCACCCTTTATATATACTAGCTTATATCCCGTGCGATGCACGGTTTTCTTTAATATTTTATCAATAATATAAATAATTTAATTTAATAAATTGTTGACGTAATCTTTAGTAATATTTTAGATATTAAAATATAAAATATTTTTAAATAATAGATCTAACGATCTGTATTTATTTGCTTTTAAAAAATAACAAAATACGTGTTCTGTAATGTACCGAGTTTCTTCTAACATATGTTATTTGTTAGGCTCAAGGCATATCTGAGTACCACTATTAACAAACCTACTCATTGTGACTATGTCACTCTACATGACCTAGTGAATTCTTTCACTGGGATATAGTATAGGTCTCCATTGTACTTGTCTTGTTTTCATGTACTTAGCTTTATCTTGTATGTTCAGTGTTATAATGAGCTTAGTAAGTTCCTTGCAATCTAGAATGTACATAGGCCATGGAATAATTATCCTGGTAGAAGTTCTGAAATGTTCAAGCAGCAGGATGGAGATGAATAAGGCCCTGAAGAAATTTATCTAAGTCCTTATACCGTGAAGTCAAAATAGAGCTATGTCGTGAAGTCCAAAATATCCATGTCGTGAAGTACTGAGATCGCATAGTCCTAAAATGTACTATGTCGTGAAGTCTTCATTACTAATATCATGAAGTGTTGAGATCGCAAAGTCAGATTGTACTAGATCGTGAAGTCCTCAAATAGGCTATGTCGCGAAGTCCTCAAAAAGGCTATGTCGCGAAATCCTCAAAAAGGCTATGTCGCGAAGTCTTCAAGAAGGCCATATCGTGAAGTCCTTTCTAAGCCTATGTCGCATACTCCTGAAACACTCATATAGCAAAGTCAAGAATGCACTATGTCGACATGTCAAAGAATCAGGATTATGCTGGAGTTCACGATGTCAACACTTAGCCGTTTATAACAAGACAAATCAAGGTACAGAACCAAAATTAAAAGGAGACAAATACTGAAGCATCTGTTATGGTAAGGTGGTCCAAAGAACAGATGGCAAATCTACAGCAAAACTTGGAGAGAAAGATAAGAGACAAGCAGCTATAGAAACGGGAAAGACTCCGAAAAGCAAGTGGTCCTTCCTGACACAGTTAACTTCTTATGGCAGAACAAGTTGGACTTACAGTGAGGGGTAACTGTGTAAATAGTAGTGTGCACTAGTTTGTATATGTTATATATATCTTGCACACTCTATTGTTAGCTGTAAGAGAGATATACACTGAAATATTCAAGTACTCTTTTCTCTGTAAGCAAAGCAAGAAAACATTGTTCTTGTTTAGAAGCCAGAATTTCACTTGTGAAATTTTGGAAGCTGTAGTATTTAATTTACTTAATACAAAGTAGATTAAAGTGATTGTGTGTGTTCTGTTTATTTTCATTCCGAATTTTACACAACATAATCTCTCGCAGCTTATTAGATTTCAAGAATCGAAGAATATCAAAACTATCCATTCACCCTCCCCCCCCCCCTGTCTAGTTTTTAAGTGTTATTCATTTATAACATTATTACTTTTATTTTTTTTATTAATTATCTTATGTAAATTGTATGTTATAAAAAATTATATTAAACCCGGATTTTATAAGTTTAATATAATAATATTGTCATTATATCTATATTTTGCCCGTGTTATATTTAATTCGAATATGAGTTGTTTTACTTAAAAAAATATAAAACAGACAAGGTCCTTAAAAAGACAGTTAGTTACTTATTAATAATTATATAAAATTATATTACATTTATATATATGTTGCCCATGTTAAAATTAGTAGTTTAAATTAGCAAATATAAAATTATATTACCTTTTTATATATATGTTGCTCGTGTTATTTTTAGAAAATTAGTTGTTTAATTTAGAAAAAAATAAAAAAGGTTATGTGTTTACGTATTTTATTTTTAGAAGATGAGTTGTTTTGGTTAGAAAAATATATAAAATAGGTAATGTGTTTTAACTGAAAAAAATAATTAATTATAAATTAATTAATTATAGATAGGGCTCGACCCAAATTATAAATTGGTCTGCCGCAAATACCGATCGACCAACCAAAACTACCTCTAAAAACAAAACCTCAGGTGTCTGTACAACGGAGTGCGAATCCAGAGTCATTGATGTTTATGAATATTGAAATGTTATTCTAAAGAAAGGATTCATTTTAACAAAGTGGTTTGTCTCCTTCGTGTTGAGCCGGCAATTTCGTACCCGACATGAAAACACGACACGAAAATTACGGGTATGATTTGACCTTTTCAATACACGAACACGAAAATACACGAACACGAAATTACACAAGCGAATTTAGTGTCGGTTTTGGGTTTACCCTTGGGTACACGACACGAAACGAAAGTACACGAAATAATCTCGATATGTTCACCACCCCAATCGAGTCAGAAATTTGGGAAATTGTTCGGGTTCGAGCGGAAATGGTTAGATATATAGAAATAATTTGGAAACTTATTTTCATTGAAACACAATAATATATACTAAAATTCATGTTCGATTTTCTGTTGCTAGTACATAATTATACAAGTTATTTATTTATTAAATTTAATTTTTTGATTTCACCGAGATTCGATTATCATAACTATTTAAGTAAATAGTCTTTATTTATTATAGACTTAAATAGTCTTTATTTATTATAGACTTTCATTTAAATTTCACATTGAATTCTACAAATCAACATATTTAAATTAATATTTATTAATTATTTTTATACTCAATATTCAAATTTTATTTTAATAATTTAATTTTTATTCTCGATTCGTAATTAACACCGTTATAGGCTAGTAATAATAATACGACTTGGTTTCCGGTGGGCATCTCTTCAGAGTTCGATACTTGTTTTTGCTGATTGGTCTCAAAAGCTTTTGGATTACTATGAGAGCACTTACCTGTAAAACTTACCAGTAGTTAAGAATGGTGAAGTGACTGAAAAACTTGAAATGTGTATTTTTGATTGATTTAAATGGGCCAGGGGTGAGCTTTACCGCCGAATGGACTAGAATAACACTTGTTTCAGTGCCCCCATCCTTTTCCTTGTTTTCACCATTTATGTCAAATATATTGGTAGATTGCTACTCTACGGTTTTTACAAACTATTTCCCATCATTGAACTGGTGAATCTAGATAGCTGGTGGAAACACTTAAAAAAGAAAATACGATTTTTATGTTTGTGGATTGTCACCATGTTTGAATCACAAAATGTATAAAGGGCCCATGACATCTAACCCTTGCTCTCTCTCCTCGGCTAAGAACTGAGAGAGAACTCAGGACATGCAGATGTCTTTGTTACAAGCACAAAAGCATCAGATCCACCGCGAGCTGTCAATTGTACGGGGGCTAGTACTGATTTCATTTTAGGTGAATCAGAGCAGGATAGGGGCATTTCTAACGTGACTACATTAAGGAAACTTCCTTTACTACTACAGGAAGGAAACCGTGTTGTATTGATCTCTCAGTTGGAGAAGAAACTAGATAACTGGTGAATCTAGATAGCTGGTGTTTTGCACTACAAGAAACTAAGCCTAATTTCGACCAATTCAATTCGACCGTGCGGTCGAATTTAAGGACTGCGGCTAAATTCGACCGTAGTATTGTAGTGTTGGATTACTCCGACTATTAGTTTTCTACTTCAGGTCAGTGGCAATTCTAACCTGACTAGGTGAATCAAAGCAGGTCAGTGGCAATTCTAACCTGACTACATTAAGGAAACTTCCTTCACTACTAATGGACGGAAACAATGCTAGTATGGATCTATTAGTTGGAGAAGAAAAGGCTGTTAAAATTGCCTCATCTTCAGAGTTGGATACTTGTTTTTGCTGATTGGTCTCAAAAGCTTTGGGATAACTATGAGACCAGTTACCTGTAAAAATTGCCAGTAGTAAAGAATGGCACAGTCACTGAAAAACTCGTAATGTGTATTTTGATTGATTTAAAAGGGCCAGGGATGAGCTTTGCAGCCGAATGGAGTAGAATAACTCCAGTTTCAGTGCCCCTTCCTTTTTCTTGTTTTCACTAATTATGTCAAATATATTGATATCTAAATAGCCGGTTTTTTAGATCCCGGAAACACTGCAAAAAATATATATATATGTAACCATATTTGAATCACAAAAATTCATAAAGGGACCATGACATCTAACCCTTGTTTTGGTTGTATTTCACTTGACAAAATTCAGTTTTCAAAAAGTGAAACTGATCGACGCAGATATCAACGATACATGTCTACACACGACCTTTTCGATAGTCATTGTACACACCTATGTATAAAGAATAAGGAAAGACCATTTACAAATTACAATTCGCATGTCTTCTATATTAGAAGATAAACAAACGATCGAATTAGCACACAAATAATATGAATGCTTGTGGAGGTTGGACACATACTGTCGTGCTTTTATTTAGACCAAACTTCAAAGCCTCAATCGGATCATATGTAGATAAGACAGATTGATAACTTGTTTATTTGCAATGAAACTTCTTGAAAACAAATTATCAAAAAAAATGCTTATGGTTTCAATACAAACCTTTCATATTTGTCAAGAAGAAAAGAAAATCACCATATCCTCTATAACAGAAAGTGCAGATTTCTGATCTCTTGCAATAAGATGAGCATCAATCAGCAGCACATATGTTGTTGCATTTGCTGTAATACCCAAGCCTTTAAAGTGATCAAACAACTTTAAAGCTTCTTTCTGTGTACATATGCATGTCATTCACCACTGAACTTGAAATAGAAAAACACGAATCCAGATCTTTTTCCATGACAGGTTTTCTCTCTCTTTCCCAGAGTTTTCTACCCTTAGTGGAGGTTTAACTTCTTCGATCAACCACTCACCAACCAAACACCATTAATATCATCAACAATTTATTACCTTTCATTCATATATATATATATATTAAAAATCTTTTTCATCCATTTCAGTTCTGTTATAGTATCTAAATCAAAACACAAAAAAGTTCCTTTTTCTCCTCTCTTTCAATTATGGCTTCAAAATCTCCACCGGAAAACCATTCACCACAGTTATGCCTCGGTGGAAAATTTTGGTCAGAACATAGAACTTTTAACAAACAAGGAGTAATAAATGTTTTTAAAGGAGCATGGAAAACTTCTGCTCCTTTTCAGATCCATCGGTGGGATAAAAAACACTATCTATTTCAATTTTCGCGTGACTATGACAAGGAAAAGGTACTGAAAGAAGGTCCATGGTCAGTAATGGGCTACTCATTATCTCTTGCTCCTTGGAATCCTGATGTTGCTCTCTCTGAGATAGATTTTTCTTCGGTTCCATTTTGGAGTCAGCGTACACCTGTTAAGGATTTTCTCGTAGATAGTATGAACTACTGCAAACAACTTATAAAACTCTATGATCTGTACAAATGCCTTCCAAAAAGGTTTTTCCAACTCAATCTCTCAGGTTTCACCTTTCAAGGCTGCTTACTATCAAAACCATATGCTCTTCAGTTGTCTGCCAGAGTTCAAGACATCACGTTTCCTACCATAACCAGCAGCAGCTCATGATTGAAAGTTGGAAGTGTTGATTCACAGAGAGATTTTAGAAGTGTGGAGGCCTATTTTTAGGCAGTCAACCCTTTTACTGACAAAAAGAACAGATTCTACTAGACTCAAGGTCCCTCCAATTATCAATTTCTCATAGTATTAACTATCAACCAGCAGATCTTAAGTCCTAATGCTTATGGTCCCCAAAGTAGTGCTCCAATATTAGATAGGTTGCTTCATCTGAGGCATTCTTTCACTAATTGCGTACCAAAGTACCCTGCGTTGAGTTTAGAACTCCAAGAATATACAAATTTTATATTTTATGTTTCTGTTAAACGACATGTTTAGTTCAGGGCAACATACTGATTGTTGTGCCCGAAATCTCACATGGGCTCAATTTAAGGCCCATATGTATTGAAAGTCCAGTAGGGGTGTATTGGGCTAGGTTGGTGTGAACTGGGGCATAGGTTCAAGGTGATGAAAGAAAGGTGTAGGCTGCCTAGGCAGGATTAAGATGTCAGGATTCAGGTAAAAGGCATTAAGGTTCAAGTGGTATGAACCTCGAGACTGGTCACAGGTAATGAATAGTCGAAGGCAGAATCAGAGTTGGACACGGATGCAGCTGCCTATACTTTAGGGTCACGGAATTGTACTCGTAAAAGGACTTCAAGGCTTAGCTAAACAGGTTGGATCGAACAATCGCAATCAGTTTGGGACTCATATTGATTATTCGGATATACTTTACCTGCATGAAGACCTCTAGGACTTAGAGTTGGATATGGATTAGGACACTGGGAAGCTCGGAAAGAGCTATCTTATTCGACTGAAACTCTAAGATGGATTATCTTAGGGAGGCCGAATTCGCAAGGATTAAGAAGTATAAACCTAAAAGAACTACATGGGGCTTGATTCCTATAAATAGGATATGTAGGCACTTGACTAAAGGATTCGGATTTTCACTCTTGAGAAGCATAAGGCACGTGCACCTCAGTGATACATATTCCGGCGAATTTACGGGTAGTATAGGATTTACACTACTTATTTCGACCGGTGGTTTTGTCAACTCAGCCCCCGGAAATCATACTTCAACCATTATGTTCTAACTAATCAGCTTCAGGCCTCGTACTGTAAACCTGTGGTATTGTCCGACAACCAAGGACGCTTTTTACGAATATTCCAGCGAGATTCTCTCGATTGTGTTGTACCAAATTTCTCTCACAACATAAGTGGCGCTAGAAGGAGGGGAACTCCATCAGAAATCTTGAGAGAGAAAAGATGTCGGATGATTCCGGAAAAACGCAAACACCAACTAACAATGAAGAAGGCCGTGGAACAGGTCCTCATGGCGAGGTTACGAACAAGGATATTTTCGATCACCTCAAGAAAATTGGTGAAAGGGTGGATTCCTTGGAGAAAAGATCTGAAAAGATGAAGAGATGGCGAAAGAAGCAAAAACGGCCTAAGGCTCCTAAGGTTACGCCTACTCGGCTGGATTTTGGCAGCGAGGAGGAAGGACCTGAGAAGGAGAAAACTAAGAAGACTTTTTCTAATGTTGAAACTGATCAGAGTAATCCTGACTGGAACTCTGAAGCTGAGCCCAAGGATAAGGAGGATCCTGAACCTTCGGTTACAAGGAGTGTTACTGTATTCGACCGAATGGGAAAGAAGCTAACGAGTAAGGATTTGAGGCTTAAGCTATTGGAAGCAAAACAGAAGGGCCCCAAGAAGGTACAAAGTGAGAAATCACTGTCTAAAGCATCAGGGAGTCATAAGGATAAGTCCCACTCTAAACCTGAAGATGAGCATAGCTCAGGCTCGTCCTATAAAGCTGATGACAGTTCTGATGAGAGCTCCAACGGTGGAAGTGACACTGACGACACCTCTAGGTCAGCCGAAGGTGGTGGAAAATACAAGGAGGAGGACCTCAGGAAAGTCCTCGAGAAGATTATGGCAGAGAGGGGCCCCCAATCAGGATTGACGGTGGGATCACCTTTCAATAAGAAGGTGCGGGATTCGCCCTTACCCCGTAGCTACAGGGGAGTGGGAGACTTGAAATTCAACGGGACCACAGACCCCGTGGAGTTTCTCAGTTGTTTTAACACGGAGATGGAAGTCTATCAAATCAAGGATCGCACAAAATGTCGGTTGCTGGTTGCAACTCTAAGGGATAGTGCTCATCAGTGGTTCAAGAGGCTCCCCTCCAATTCTGTTAAGTCATGGAGACAGATGGGTGAGATGTTTGTAACTCAGTTTAGAGCTTCAGTCACGTTTGCACCTCCGGCCAATACCCTAGCAAATATTAAGCAACGTGACAATGAATCACTTAACGACTATTTCAAGAGGTTCAATGCTGAGGTTCCAAGGGTGAGGAAAACCACAGACGAAACTTATAAAAATTTTCTGATAGCTGGGGTTAAGCCTGGGACCGAATTCTGGAAAGAGCTGCAGAGTAGGGAACCTACCACTTTGGCTGACTTCTACGCTAAGGCAGAAAGACACAAAGTCGTGGAACAGTCCTTGGAGAATTTGAAAAAGGATAATGCTTCACGAGATTGGAACAGGAATAAGAGGAATAGGTCTTACAGCCCGAAGGAAAGGAATTATAGCAAGCGGACAACCTATAACACGGCTTCAGGTGATGGCCGGGATGTAAGCAAGGAGGCGAAGACTGCACGTCTGTCAGTAAACACCACAGGTTCAAATAGAACAGTTGAGTACAAATATCCGTCATCTAAGGGTAGTAGGAGGTACTCGGAATACACCCCTTTGGCCGCACCTGTGGAACACATCTTTGAAATTGGTGATAAATCGGGAATATTCAGAAAACCATCCAGGACGGGACCTCCCGGAAGGAAGGATTTAGCTAGATATTGTGCTTTCCATGATGCTAATGGGCATGAAACAGCCGACTGCCGACACCTCAAAGATCATATTGAGGACTTGATCAGGAAAGGTTTCCTCACAGAATTTGTGACCCAGGAGGCGAAAAAGTACAAGGATGATAGATCCAAGAAAGATGAAGAAAAGTCTGCACCTGATCGAGCTACCAGGGCTGGTAGTATTCACACAATTATAGGCGGACCATACATTGGAGGTTTCAGCAGGAATGCAATGAAGAATTATGCACGTGAGGCTAGAGGAAACCCTCTCACGAATGTTTATCATTTGGCAGATAGGCCCCCAAAGTTGTTTAGAGGTGAAGCTGCGGACATCACCTTCACTGAAGACGATGCAAGGCATATGCATCACCCCCACAACGATGCATTGGTGGTGACTATCACAATTGGAGGGCTCAATGTGCATCGAGTCTTGGTGGATAATGGAAGTTCTTGCAACATATTGGCTTATGACACTTATCAAAAGATGGGACTTGCGGACAAGGAAATGTCCCCTGCTTACAATGACTTATACGGATTTACTGGCGGACCAGTGCAAGTTGTGGGTAGAGTAAAGCTTCCTGTTGTGTTGGGGGCTGAACCTATGAGAGCTACGCAGGTGACGGAATTCATGGTGGTAAACGAAGACAAATCATATAATTGTATCGTGGGCAGACCCCTCTTAAAGGAAATGAGAGTAGTAACCTCTATCTACCATCTCTCCATGAAATTTCCCACTCCTAACGGGATTGGATGTCTAAAGGGCTGTCAAGTAGATTCAAGGGAATGTTATAGTAAGGCTTTGCGCACCGCTGAGCAAGCTTCAAAGCATTTATTGTTAGTTGATGGAGGTACCACGGATAATTGCTATAGGTACCAGGGGGCACCAACGAAGGATGAACCTTCACAGCAGGTACATAATTTGTGCAATGTAATTATGATTATCCAACATCCAGGTGAAGAAAGCTCCATGGATATTGTCTTTTCTTCGGGGGTAGATACCCAGAATGAGGTACGGATGCTGGAGGCACCCCCACCAAAACTCAAAAAAGACAGTGAACCTTTTATCGAAGGTATTGTTGAAGAGGTAAATGATAGCGACTTTGAGGAAGCCCAGGCGGAAAGCTCCCCCAAGGTTTCTTCACAATCTAAAAGAGTTGATACAGAGGTTCAGGTGAAGGTTGACTTAGATCCCCGAATGCCCGAATCTAGGGAAACAACAGGAGCTGCTGGTGACACTTTGTCAATCCTAGTGGATGCAACCGACCCTTCCAAGGAGCTAAAAATTGGAAAGCAGTTGGAACCTGAAGCTAGGGAAGCATTGACTCGTTTCTTAAAAAATAACTTAGATGTTTTCGCTTGGTGTCACTCTGACATGGTGGGGATTGATCCCAGGGTGATGTGTCACCACCTTAACATTGACCCCGAAAGGGTTGCCGTAAGACAAAAACGAAGGGCAATAAGTGGTGAGAGAGCTTTAGCCCTCAAAGAAGAAGTTGACAGGTTACTAGAAGCTAGGCTGGTAAGAGAATCATTCTACCCGGATTGGTTGGCAAATCCGGTGCTTGTCAAGAAGCCTAACGGAAAGTGGCGAACATGTGTGGATTTCACGGATTTGAACAAGGCATGCCCTAAAGACAGCTTTCCACTCCCACGGATTGATCAATTGGTTGATGCTACAGCTGGGCATGCTCTCTTAAGCTTCATGGACGCCTACTCGGGATATAATCAGATTCCCATGTATGAACCTGATCAGGAGCATACATCCTTCATCACAGATATATTGGCATGCCTTTTGGATTGTTGAACGCTGGAGCTACCTACCAAAGGCTGGTTAATAAGATGTTCAAAGATCAGATAGGGAAAATTATGGAAGTTTATGTTGATGACATGCTGGTCAAATCTAAAGCTGCAGCTGACCATGTGATACATCTATCAAAAATGTTCAACATACTACGTAGGTTCAGAATGAAGCTCAACCCTCAGAAATGTGTTTTCGGCGTGGAATCAGGAAAGTTTCTAGGCTTCATTGTCAATCATCGGGGAATTGAGGCAAACCCTACCAAGATTAAAGCTTTAGTCGAGATGCGATCTCCTCGAAACATAAAGGAGGTTCAGAGTCTTACTGGTAGGATTGAAGCTCTAAACAGGTTTGTCTCCAAATCCTCAGACAAATGTAGAGAATTCTTTGCAGCAATCAAGAAAGGAAAGAACTTCGAATGGAACCCGGAATGTGAGGCTGCTTTTACAAAGATAAAGGAACAGTTGGGCAGTCCTCCATTGCTGTCTAAACCTCTAGATGGAGAGGTTCTCATCTTGTACTTGGCAGTTTCAGAATATTCTATCAGTGTTGTACTGATCCGGGAGGAGCTACAGGTCCAACACCCGGTTTATTACGTAAGTAAAAGGTTGCTGGACGCCGAAACACGGTATTCTAACATGGAAAAGTTGTCTTATGCCTTAATCTTGGCTTCGAGGAGGCTTCGGCCTTATTTTCAGGCACACCGAATCGAGGTACGTACTTCATTCCCACTAAGGCAGGTTTTGCACAAACCTGAAGCTTCGGGAAGGCTTATGAAATGGGCTGTGGAGTTGGGACAATTCGATATTGACTTCAAGCCAAGAACGGCTATAAAAGGGCAAGTGCTGGCAGACTTCTTGTTGGAATTCCCCCCATCATTTGAGGTTAGGGGCGATGAGTGTATAGCTGAACCTACAACCCCCGAAGAGACGGTTGAAAACTGCTCCCCGTGGTGGACACTCTATGTAGATCGAGCGGTAAATGGAAATGGGGCAGGAGCTGGTATCATTCTCATTAGCCCGGAAGGCCACAAGCTTCAAAGCTCCATTCACTTCGCTTTTAATGCAACAAACAATGATGCAGAGTATGAAGCTCTAATAGCTGGCCTGAAGCTTGCTTTGGAAATGAGGGTAGAAAACATGACCGTTTTCAGTGATTCTATGCTGGTGGTGTGGCATATTCGAGGAGGATTCCAGGCTAGAGGTCCTCGTACTGACCTTTACATGAGGTACGCCCAAGAGCTGATTAGCAGGTTCAAAGAAGTGAACCTCGAGAAAATCCCAAGAACACAAAACACTGACGCGGATGCACTTGCAAAACTGGGTTCACAAAGGGAAGCTACTATGCTAGGGGTAATACCTTTGGAGATTCAACTTCAGCCTAGCATTCCTAGACTTGAGGTCATGAACTTGGAACCTGCAACTGAGGCATTGTGGACAGCACCTATTATGAATTACATCACAAAAGGGATTGTTCCAGAAAGAAAGGAGGAAGCAAGAAGAATAAAATACCAGGCTGCAAGGTATGTCATCTATGATGGTTGTTTATACAAAAGAGGATTTAACAAACCGCTTTTGAAGTGCATCTCAGGAGACGAATGCGAGTATATTATGCGGGAAGTCCATGAGGGAATTTGTGGCAATCATTCAGGGGGAACCTCTCTGGCACACAAAATACTACGCCAAGGATACTATTGGCCGACAATCCAGAAAGATACTCACAGGTTCACTCGGGCATGCGATCGTTGCCAAAGGTTCGCAAACTTCAATAGTAATCCAGCTGTTCCCTTGAAACCACTCACTAGCCCTTGGCCTTTCGCTGTGTGGGGAATCGACCTGATTGGGGAGCTCCCTAAAGGTAAAGGAGGAGTGAAATATGCTGTTGTGGCGGTAGATTACTTCACCAAATGGGCTGAAGCTGAACCTCTAGCTACAATAACTGCAGCAAAAATAAAGGAATTCGTTTTTCGGGCAATCGTGTGCAGATTCGGAGTTCCATATAAATTGATCTCAGATAATGGAAAGCAGTTTGATAGCAAAGAGTTGCGAAAGCTGTGTGATGACCTCGGGATTCAGAAAGGCTTCACGGCAGTCTATCACCCTCAAAGTAATGGACAGACGGAAGCTGTCAACAAGATCATCAAGCACACTTTGAAAACTAAATTGGAAGAAAGCAAGGGGTGTTGGCCCGAGGAGCTCCCTATGGTTTTATGGTCATACAACACAACACCGCGGACCACTACAGGAGAGTCACCTTTCACCTTAACCTATGGCTGTGAAGCTATGGTGCCCGTGGAAATTGGGGCTGGGTCGTTCAGAAGGGATAACTACGATCCTGAAAACAACGAGGTGAATCATCGATTGTACTTAGATCTCGTGGAAGAGGTTCGAACTACTGCACAGCTGAAGCTAGCTGCTTATCAACAATGTACTCGGAAGTACTTTGACAGTAAGGTCCGTGCTCGCCCATTGAAGGTTGGCGATTTGGTCCTAAGGAAAATGATGCCCAACATGAAGGTTCATGGGCATGGCGTGTTTGGAGCAAATTGGGAAGGTCCGTACCTCATAAAGACTGTCTTATGGGAAGGTACCTACCATCTCACGGATTTGGATGGAAAGCTCATTCCAAGGGCATGGAATGGTGAGCACCTCAAGAAATACTACCAGTAAATCATCAGGTACTATTTCTGTAGGCCTCTTTCAGGCATAGGAATAATAAAAGCAGTTTATTAGTTGTAACTGCCATGCTTAGATATAGCTTCATGGTTGTGAGCCCCAGCTTCATAGCTGTTTGGCTCAGCTTCGAAGCACTTTGTTTCAGGTTCATAGTAAGACATTTTCATTTGTTCTTTGAGCACTCGGGGGGTAGTGTATGCACACCCTACCTATTGGATGTCTTTCGATAAATTTTACAATATTAATGAAACTCCTATTTTTGATTCATATGGCTCTTCTTGTTTGAATGCTTTATCACTCTTTATGTTTTTGCTGTAAGGATTACATGTGGATTAAAAGTTCGATGTATGATTGCCTTTGTTTAGTTCTTCACCATAAACGATTATATGATAAAGAACTGGGGGGTAGTGGATATACTCTATACAGGTTCAAATGGTTAAATTTCGAAATAATATTATTTGGATTGGATTTAATATTATTTGGATTGGATTTAATGTTATTTGGATTGGATTTAATATTATTTGGATTGGATTTAATATTATTTGGATTGGATTTAATATTATTGGATTGGATTTAATATGATTTGGATTAAATTTAACGGAATTGGATTGAATTGGAAATTAATACTCATGGATTATGAGGTAAAGGTTAATACTCATGGATTATGAGGTAAAGGTTAATACTCATGGATTATGAGGTAAAGGTTAATATTCATGGATTATGAGGTAAAGGTTAATACTCATGGATTATGAGGTAAAGGTTAATACTCATGGATTATGAGGTAAAGGTTAATATTCATGGATAAATATTCAAATGTATCAGCTCATATAAGCCCCAGGGACACTAGGCATGAGTATCATGGTAAAGTGTGGAAACCACTCATGGACACACTCTGGTTCAGACTTCCTTGCACGGATGCAAGCTGGAACATTGGACGGATTAACACCACAGTTGGGAGGTTCAAGGCTAATGATCCCTGAAGCTGTGGCACGGATTAAACTTCATACAGGATTGTGAAGTACATGGAATTTAATGGCACATTGCCCTAGGCAAGGATGTATATGCGTGATCGGGTTTTCTCGAATGCAGTGGATAAAATGGCTTATGGATGATCTAATCTATGGAAAATAGAATATGTACTTAAGGAAATTAGGTGCAAGAATGGATTATTTATACATCAGATTATTGGAGTAATGTGGTCGTGAATGACCTTTATCATATACGGTTTGTATCTCCGGTCAAGAAGTACGAAAAAGCTCGGGTGAGCTTCAGGTTTATGGTCGCAATAACGCAAATATGCATGTTGGTGAACTCTGTATAAAATATGACCTTATGATATAGGTCCTATTGGTTACCTGTATGGTACATATCATGGATATTCTTGGATTGGCACATAATTATTTATAAATACAGCATGGCAAATCTAAGCATGGATTTTGGGCGTAGGAGAAATAAAAGTACGATAAGATAAAAGATGAAAACCAAAGTTAAAAGGTTACATCTTGCGAGGTATTCTGAGGTACCCGCACCCTCATCCACAAGTTTGAAACTTAAGGCGCGAACGCCAGGAATGTTATCAAAACAGAGACCATAAAATTAACCCGTTTAAGGGTGTGAATGTTTCAAAAGGAAAAACGAACTTATAATTAAGGGGCGGCACTCATGAAGCAGGATTATCAGGAGACGCCGCAGGAGCATCCTGGTCAGGAACAGGGTCGGCTGTCTCCACATCTTCCATCTGAGCATCTGGGTTGGAGCTCTCCACCACGACCTGTGCCTCAGCCTCAGGTTCAGACGGAACGACCTTCTCCTGCTCCCCCGCTGCGGCAACTTCTCTCTTCTTGATCTCCTCCACCAGCTTCACAGCGTCATCACCCAGCAGAGTCCAGTCCAAAGTGGGGAAGTGGTCGTATGTAGATTCAATGTAATCGTTCACCCCACGGCTATACCCGGCTTCGAACTTTTCCCGTTTGGCGGCTTCCCGGGTAGATCTCTCCAGGGCGATGGTGGTATTGAGAGAATCCAGCTTCTTCTTAAACTCGCCAACTTTCCTGGTATAGGAAGCTTGTAGGACGTCCTTTTCAGAGTCAAGGTTCACGATGGAGGTGTTCAACTGTTCACGCTCTTTTAACAGCTTAGCCTCGGAAGCCTTAAGCTTCTTGTTGGCATCAGCTAACTTTTTCTTCTCATCTTCACTTGTCTTAAGGAGGGTTTTTAACTGCCTAATCTCTTCAAGTAACTTCTGATCGCTGCGGGCTGCTGCCACCATTTCTTCATTACGCTTTAAAGTATGAAAAAGACTCTGAGCCTCACACCAAGCAGTGGCCTTCGCGGCTTCAGACAAGCTCATCCTATCCCACTCAGCGATAGCTTCCTCGGGAATCTGGTTCCCTGCCATAGTAAAAAACTTGCGGATTAAGGAGCTGGAACCCTCACCTGGGGTGCTGGGGGGTGATGGCTTGGACTTTTTGCTAAAACGAGATCCCGGGCCCTTAGTAGAATCAACAGTGGCAGACGGCGGCAGTTTCCTTTTGGAAGAAGTAGTGGATTTGTCATGAGAAGCAGTGGTTGATTTCATCCTGGATATAGGGGTAGCATCAATAGGAACAAGGTCTTTCCCCTCATCTCCAAAGAGGTCATCGTAGCTTGCGGATTTGTTGACAAAGGATGGCACACCAGAAGCCATATCTACAAGGGAAATCAAAGATTATTATATGAACAATAAGGTATGAAAACAAGGATAATAGCGCGTTAAGAATGCACAAATGATAAAGTAAAGCACAGAGACATAATAGGAAACTTATTTTACTTGAGGTTTCAGCTTCAGAGTCCTCTGTTGAAACCAGGTTTAAAGATTTCTTATTTGGCAAAAAATCACATCTTCTAAGGTTTTGCTCTGTCAGCAGACTAGCACCATCTCCTAGCTCCGCTGACAGCTTCAAGGCCTCAAGAGCCCTTTCCAGGGAATGGCCCTTAAGTGCTGTCTTACTTGGAATCTCTATATAAGGATTAGGTGTGGGTTAGAGTGCGATGCCTAAATTATTATGGAAGGAATAAGGAAAATATAAAGACAATACTTACTGGGATTCCTGTTGAATTCTGTTCTATAAACGGGACAATCATAGCAATAGAGAAATTGGGGTAACCAATCGGTCATCCCCTTCCTGTTTCCTTTGATGCATTGTCCATCATGGACATTCCAGGCGGACAAGTAAAAGAAACCGGAATTCTTTCCCATTTGTTTGAGCTGGTAAAAGAAACCCAGCTCACGGGCAGACATCTTCTTTTCGAACTGCTGGTCATAGAGGACATACATACACATGGCCATTCTGTAGGCGTTTGGGGTCATTTGAAGAGGAGCAATGTCATAATAGGTAATGATATCATAGATAAAAGGATGTAAAGGGATGGACAAACCCATTCTAAAAAATGTGGCAGAAAACACAGCACAGGGAATCTGTTGGTCAGGTTCAAAGTTGTCAAAACGGTGGCACCTTTCCCCAGGGGAAGGTACCACCAGGCGGCACTTGGGACGGTGTTTTTGGAGAAGAATTTTAACTCGGTTAGAGTTCATTGAGGTATCTAGCTCTTCACAAGCAGGGATTATGCCTTGAGATTCGTTGGGAGTGTCATCTTCTAAGGAAACCTCAACTTCAACTTCTGAATCAGGGAGTGGATAATTGTCGGAGGATGCATGACGAATGGTAAGGGGTTGAGAATCTTTAATTTTATGGGAAAAGAGATTTGTTCGAACAGATACAATGGCTTGTTCGGGAACCAGAACCTTAACTTTGGAGCGAGTCCTGGTACTGACTGGTTTGATAGCGAGTGGATTCAATGGAAGGGTTCTGGCAGATAGAGGATCAGAGTCCACGGGAGTCTGCACCCCATGGGCCGTCGATTGCTGGGAACTTGTAGGGGTTGAATTCCCTGACATCTGCAAAAGATGATTCAGGGTAAGATAACAAGCAACCAGGTTTTTCGCAATCAGGCAAGCAAAGGGACAAGTAAACCAAAAGGCTTACGAAGGTTTTCGGTTGGGGGTTTTTGTGAGGATTGTTATTGAGGACATAGGTCGAACAGGTGAAGGTCAGAGTAGCTCCCAAGGTTCGTAAATTATAAACTATAAGGTTGATTCTACATATAAAGGATAGATAAAGGTTCACATAGGTCTTCACCTCGGGAGAGGTCGTAGCATATAGAAATTTAGCCTTAAAACTACAGAAAAAAATTTCAATTGTTGACTAAAGTCTTTAAGAGACAGCTTGTCAATGTTAACCTGCCGGGGCATATGTGGTACATACAGTCGATTATGCATGCAAGCAAGAACAATCGGGAAGATGAGGAGACGCGGCGTTGTATGCAATTCGTAACACCAAGAAAGACAAGAGTTAAATGAGTTTCATGGGTTTTACTTGATTATATGGCAGCAATATCGAGCAATTACAGGTCACAAAGGGAAGGTACATGCGACCTCTCGATCTTCTATTTGATTACACAGATGATACGAATGTGAGGGCGTGCATATATGATGGTGTATGTATGTATACATGTGCATATATATACGAGTCGAGTATATTCAAGAACGGCATGCAACAGCAAATAGGGAATAAAGACGAAAGATAAGGACAGATTCATACCTTACGAAGCGATGCAGGTTGAGGATGATCAAAGATTAAAGTATCGCTGAAACCCGGAGCCGTCTGGAAGCCTTTCGCCGGAGAGAAGGTAGAGAGAATGAACAGTTTGTGTGGAAAAGTGAGATAAAAAGAGAGAAAGAGGGGTGAATGTGTGTTTAAGTACACACGGAAGAGGAGCAGCTGTGCCAGGTGGCATACTCGGATAGGTCTCGTTTTTCTTAGAAAAAAAAAGAAAAAAGAAAAAACGGCTATGAAAAATGTGAAAGATTAATGCGTGGTTCAATTTTCTAGGAGGAATATGAGAGGTTCGTTGCAGGTTTTAAAATTTGAATTCTTTTCAATAGACAAAGGATAATGTGAGGATAAATATGTCTTTGGGGATTAATTAAAATGTGGAATTAATTTGCTGAGGCGCAGAGGTATAGGCGCCGAGGATTTTGATTAGGTATTGAGTGTTCGGATACGGGATTGCAGCTGGTTATAAGGTTAAGGGTTGATTATTTGAGAATGAAATAGGTTTTGGTTCCTTTTGTATTCAATACTGCAAGGAACCGGGGGGTAGTTGTTGTGCCCGAAATCTCACATGGGCTCAATTTAAGGCCCATATGTATTGAAAGTCCAGTAGGGGTGTATTGGGCTAGGTTGGTGTGAACTGGGGCATAGGTTCAAGGTGATGAAAGAAAGGTGTAGGCTGCCTAGGCAGGATTAAGATGTCAGGATTCAGGTAAAAGGCATTAAGGTTCAAGTGGTATGAACCTCGAGACTGGTCACAGGTAATGAATAGTCGAAGGCAGAATCAGAGTTGGACACGGATGCAGCTGCCTATACTTTAGGGTCACGGAATTGTACTCGTAAAAGGACTTCAAGGCTTAGCTAAACAGGTTGGATCGAACAATCGCAATCAGTATGGGACTCATATTGATTATTCGGATATACTTTACCTGCATGAAGACCTCTAGGACTTAGAGTTGGATATGGATTAGGACACTGGGCGAAGCTTGGAAAGAGCTACCTTATTCGACTGAAACTCTAAGATGGATTATCTTAGGGAGGCCGAATTCGCAAGGATTAAGAAGTATAAACCTAAAAGAACTACATGGGGCTTGATTCCTATAAATAGGATATGTAGGCACTTGACTAAAGGATTCGGATTTTCACTCTTGAGAAGCATAAGGCACGTGCACCTCAGTGATACATATTCCGGCGAATTTACGGGTAGTATAGGATTTACACTACTTATTTCGACCGGTGGTTTTGTCAACTCAGCCCCCGGAAATCATACTTCAACCATTCTGTTCTAACTAATCAGCTTCAGGCCTCGTACTGTGAACCTGTGGTATTGTCCGACAACCAAGGACGCTTTTTACGAATATTCCAGCGAGATTCTCTCGATTGTGTTGTACCAAATTTCTCTCACAACACTGATCTATAGTTCCACAATATTATTTTTCCTACCTTGAGTTGTTTAGTGTGTTACTATTATATATGTATTAATAGCAAACTTCTTCTGCAATCAACTGGCCATAGTTGAATACAGAAAGCAACTGAATGTCAAATACTGAAAACAACTTTTTAAAAATGCAGCTTTTTGTGAATTGTACTTGGGTGCATACAAGTTCACCATTACTGCAACATGCAAATGCGATTGCATTATGACTAACTCCTCCTTTAACTGCTACTGTTGTGGCTTACAGTAGCCTTCAAACATATGTACCAAGCGTAAGGGAAGAATGATTTAGATTCAGAGCAATCAAAAGCGAAATGTTTGGATATCTTAGATATTTTTGCTGGTTGTGGAGGCCTGTCAGGATTGCAGTATTCCTCGACCTCCCTTTTACTACCTCTCTCTTTCTCTTTTTTAATCTCTTTATAAATATCTATTTACACAAACGCAAAGCTGCAAGGTAACCTATTGCATAAAATTAAATTAATGACCCATTATGTGCTAAAAACAAAACGTCAAAACCCCAGGTGTCTGTACAACGAAGTAGGCAATTGAATATGAAGAGGCTGCAGGAGATCAATCCAGAGTCATTGATGTTTATCAAGATTGGAATGTTATTCCAAAGAAATGATTCATTTTACCAAAGTGGTTTCTCTCCTTCATGTACTAGGCTCCATAAAGTACTTCTGATGCAGGTCTATAATGGATAAGAACGCAGCTACAGATGATAGCATTTCAACTCCAGAGGCTGCAGAATTAGCTGCAAAATTAAGTGTGGAGGCAATAAGAATTTTTCATTGCCTGGACAGGTGGATTTTATAAAATATAATTGTGGTTCGTCCTCCTTTAGCATACATTTGGAAAGGGGATGAAATTCAAAGAAGCACCGGAGCCCAAAGGGTCCATGTAGTTCCTCATTCTGTCCTAATCGTAAATAAGTATTCTTAGAAGTAACTTTTGGTTGCATGAATTCAAGTGCCAATGCTCAAAAAAGCTATCTCAAACATTGAAAAACCTAATCGTAAGCAATGAGAGGGCAAGGGGGGTGAATTCATGTTGGGTTTGAGCACGAGGGTGCCAATGCTCAAACAAGCTATCTGAAACGTCGAACAAGCTATCTCAAACATTGGAAAGCCTAACCTGAAGAACTGGAGCAAAGAAAAGATAAAATAACAAATGATGCAAAAGGCTGAACGCAAGTCAATCTAATAAAATATGTAGATTTTGTTCTATTTACACCATTTTCGAAAGATGAATCTATAATTTCAATTTATAAAATCTTGACAAATCTACTTATCTACTTATATATATAGAGGGCTACTCTAGTGAGACCCCTCTTATAATAAGAACTGAGTCCAAATCATCAAATCACTAAAAAATAAAATATTACCATTCATATACATACATCAATATTTATACATATATCATCTTCCTATTACTCTACCACCACTGTCCCTTTCATCTGTTTTACCATTACCGCCATCATTTCTCCTACTCCATAACCACCATCTCCACTACACCATTATATTAGCAAAATCAACATCATCATCCCATCTGATGCACCTAGCACCACCACCTTAACTGTCGTTTTCACTATTTATGTCTCATGTAAAATCACCACCATATCAAAATCACCAAATTTAAGCTAGAATCAACAGAAAATGAAACACAAATCACCGAATTTCAATCAAAATCACTAAATTATTTTGAAACAAATCATTAACAATTTAAAAACAAATCACCAAAAATCGCTGCTTATACCATGTATACCACCACCAGTATACTAAATTATAAATCACCACCAGTATACTGCCATCATAACTACAGAATCACCAAAATTTAATACAAATCATCAAAATTTCAACACAAATCACTAATTTTCAACGCAAATCACCAAAATTTCAGAATGTTTTTTGCCAAATCAATCCTTTCCACCAACGTTTGACTCGCCTCCTGAAAAATCCTCACAACTTCCTCATTAACCTCCTCAACCACATTCATATGACTTTAGACTTTATTTGACTGTAATCGGGTGATCCAAGTTATTAACCGGAAAGATCATGGCTGGGCAGAGTATGGTCTAGGATTAGATGTTATTTGAGATAAGGTGTTTACTTTGTATGACTTGAATGATATTGAATACAAGAATACGCAGGCTTCTTTTTCTTGATTGGTTCAAATCTTACTTGCACATCTCAAAAATCATGATTCATGAATGTGGTGTGAAGAGTATATTATGAAATGGTAGAATCAGCAAATATAGATCTACTTGATTTAGAGGTGCCGGAGAGGACATGCGAGTGTTTGTGTGGGGAGAGAGAGAGAGAAAAAGAGGGAGAGAGTGAAAAAAATGGATGGATCGGGAAGTGGGTGGATGAGTGATGTGAGGAGAAAGAAATAATTATTCTAATTTAAAGATATGTGTGTTTATTTGTGGTCCAGATTAAAAGTAGTTTTAAAATTGAGTGGCTGAGATTTAGTCTCAGTTCTCATTTTAACATAGGGTCTCATTTGATCATTTGTCTATATATATATACTAACTTAAAACCTGTGCGATGCACAGATCGTTAATTGTTATTTTTTTATTATTATTTTAATTGTATTTTTTTTTTTAAAAAGTAGGCATGTAAAAATAGCTAAACACTTTTAATTAATTAAAAACATTAAAACGGATTTTAAAATAAATAAGTAAAGGTTTGCTCGTTATATTTTTGGAAAAAGAGGGGTTTTGGTATGGAAAAATAAAAAAATGCAAATATATTTAGTTTAAAAAGATAAATGCCCGTGATATTTTTGGAAAATGAGGTTTTAAAATTTAATAATTTAGTCCGTGATATTTTTAGAAAAAAGAATGGATTTTAGTGAGAAAAATAGAAAATGTAAATTGAAAAAGGCAATTTCCCGTGATATATTTAGAAAATGAGGGACTTTGTTAGAAAAAATCTATAATATGTTTTAGCTGAAAAGGTAATTGGTTATAAATAGGTATTTGATTATTTATATTTTAATATTTTTAGTAATTGCATTTGTTAAGAAAAATAAGTAGGCATGTTAAAATAAGTAAACTTTTAAAAAAATAATTATAATATTAGGTTTAAAAATAAATAACTAAAGGTTTGTCCGTGATATTTTTGGAAAATGAGGGGTTTTAGTAAGGAAAAATAGAAAAACTAACATGTTTTAGTTAAAAAAGGTAATTGCCCGTGATATATTTGAAAACGTAGGGGAATTTGTTAGAAAAATAAAAAAAATAATGTATTTTAGGTGAAAAAGGTACTTGGTTATAATAGGTAATATTATTATTTAATAATATATTTCTATAAATAAGTAAGGTTAATTAAGTAAAAACACGAATTAATAAAATCTCTTTGTTGCTCTTAGGAATCGAACCTCCGACCTCCTCCTGAAAACCTCATGTTATAACCATTGTGCTACACGTATTTATTGGTTTAACTTAAAACTCTTATTAGATAAGCCACATCACCTCTTTTTGCCCTATTTTTTGTTTAAGTAAAATGTTGGGTTATATTATTTATATAACTTGATTTATTTTGTTTCAAAATCTTTATGTATAATTATATTTTATCTACTTTGTATATATTAAAAGCCAACCAAGGACAAAAAAAGTAAGAAAATGGCAATAAATTTATTATTATACTCTTATATCTTTAAAAATTACAGAATTGTCAACCCTTTATTATTTAAGCTAAAGTAGATTAGATTTGTGTGAACATTGATAATCGTATTCCAAACTTTCTCATATAATTTCATTTAATACCCAAGTACGTAACATTGAGTTTGAGTTTATTATAAAAATATTATTATATAAACTACATTATCATCATATATATATATATATATATTAATTTTTGAGCAAATAACATGTTGTTTTATATTATTTATAAAAACATGTTTATTCAATTTTTTTTAATTTTACATTCTTGCTAAATTAAATATTAGTTCATATTATTTATATAGCTCCATTTTTCAAATTTTCGTTATTCTACATATAATTATGTATTCAATTATATTTATAAATTCTTATTTCACTTGTATTTTTGAATTATATATTAGTTATACTGTAAATTTTTATATGATTTATACTTTATATAGGTTATTTAGGTATTGATACACAAATATAATATAATTTAGAATATATTTAAAATTAGTATCGTAAAAAGTGTGAATCGGAGTTAAGGGTGTTTATGGGTTGTATTTGCCGAGTTGAAAGTATTTTTGCAATCCGACCCAATTAAATCGGTTTGAAAAAATTTCATCCCGCCACAAAAAATATTAATTTGTGACCCAACTCTTAATCGTACATCGATTTGGGTTAGGTTGGGTCGGTTTAATTGGATTAAATTATATATATATATATATATATATATATATATGTGTGTGTGTGTGTGTGTGTGTGTGTGTGTGTGTGTTGGGATTTATGGGTGATAGCATAGGAACAACTTAACTTTGTATATACTTAATTTTTTAATTAAGTAGAACATACTGTCACAACCAAAGTATGTTCTTGTAATCAGTATGCAATGTTATTTTAATTGTGTAATTTGGAAGAAGTTCACTTTCTGTGTTCAAGCCTCAAAGAATGCATATTAGATGGCAGCATGAATAAAGGTTACTGTCATAAGCATTGACAGTAAGATTACAAGAAGACAGAATGTTGCAAGTCAAGACAGCATATTCACTCTGACAGCAACATTGGCAGAAGACTACGCGACAACAACTTTAGCCCTTGACAGCAAGTTTGGAAACCTCGACAGCACACTATGCGGGGAACTCCTACTGTCACCAAAAGCACATTCCTGTGACAGCAAGCTTTGCGGCAAAAGTAACTGTCTCGAGAAAGATCCTTGTTCTAGGTATCTTTCTCAGTCAAATCCCGTGACAGTTTTAATGTTCAAGAAACAGGCGTGTTGCAGTATCCCTAAGCTGCACCAAGTCTGCAAGACTACGATAGAAGCTTCAAGCACTGCAAACAAAAGCGAATCAATTCAAGAGCAAGGTCAAGTCTCTATTTGCTGAATTGTTTTAGCTAGAAATAGAATGAATCTAGGTTGCTTTCTTTGTAATGTATATCTGACATTGTTAGCAATTTAGGAAAGTCACATGGGTAGACACTTTGTAAGAAGCTGCCACTTGATAATGACAGCAGCTTCACAGACCCGTGTTGATAGTGATAGGATTAGTCTTATACTTAGACTATCAATTCATTCTAGGCAGAGATAGAGTAACGAAGACAAGCAAATGTCTTGAAGAAAAACCGAAGCTCAAGAATTCTCTCTTGAGATTGTAGCAACACTTTGCAAAATAAATAAAACATTTATTTTGTGAATCATGTCTTCTCGATTATACTGTTTGTGAATGCATACATATTATTGATAACATTAAATCTTAGTTTTGGTTGTTGAAACTGAGATTGAATTTTATCAGTATTGCATTCATCCCCCCCCCCCTTCTGCAATACACGAGGACCAACAACTGGTATCAGAGCCTTCAGATTAACACACATATCTGAGATCACGACGACAATGCAGAAATCAAACAGTATCAAGATCCCAGCTCTTGATAAAGAGAACTACAGCATTTGGAAAAGAAAGATCTTGTTTTTTATCAAAGCTGCGAATCCACTATACCCAGGTATTCTCGAGAATGGTCCTTTCATTCCAAGGAAGGAAATTGAAGCCACAACAGTAAATGGTGAAGTCATTCCTGCACATTGGGTTCCCAAAGATCCCTCTGAATTTTCGGAACCTGAGAAGGAGAAAATGGTGCTAGATGATCACTTGCAACTCATCTTGCTCGATTCTCTCACGTTAGATAAAGCCATGTGTGGAAGTGTGATAAGCTGCACATCTGCCAAGGAGATGTGGATCATGTTAGCTTTGTTATGTGAAGGAAGTGAAGAAGTTAAGGGCAATCAAAGGCAAATACTCATATCACAATATGAGGCATTCATGGCCAAGCCTGGTGAAGACTTAACTTCCATGTTTGAAAGGTTCAGTAATCTCTTAACTGAACTACAGATACATGGCAAGTACTATGACAGGAAAGAATTAAATGGCAAGTTCTTGCTTACACTGCCTGATCACCTTGAACACAAGACAACAGCCATACGAGAAGGAAGAGATCTCAACAATATAACCTTTGAGACACTTTATGGAATTCTGAAATCTTATGAACTTGAACTCTTTCAAAAGAGAGCCATACAAAGTGGAACAAGGAACAAGATGGCTAATATGTCAAGTGCCCTAGTAGCACATGTGCCAAGGATCACACAACCAAGTGAAGTACTACAAATCACACAACCAAGTGAAGTACTACAAATCACACAACCAACCCCTGTACAATCCTTGAAGATAGAAGAGGTTGTTGAAGATGATGAGAAAGTAGTACTACAGCTCAAGGATGTGGAAGATGAAGACTTCTACACAATGGAGGAACTGGAAAGCATGGACAATCCTACTATGGCCTACATGGCTAAAAAGTTCAAGAACTTTAGGTTCAAGAAGGATAGGTCATTCAGGCCCCAAGGCCAAGCATCCAAGTTCACCAAGGGAAGCTCATCAAAGGCTGCTGTGGGAAGCTCATCCAAAGGAGGATACAAGACTGGATTTGTGGATAGATCTAAATTCAAGTGTTACAACTGTGGAGAACCTGGTCATTTTGCTACTGAATGCAAAAGACCCAAACAGGTTCAGAGAATTGAGAAAGGAACTGGTGGATACTCTAAGAAGAATCAAGGTAGAGCCGATGTGGCTGAAGGAAAGTGTTGGGATGAGTCTGATGATGAAGATGAAGAAGAATATGTCAACCTAGCTCTCATGGCTAGCACTGATGAAGTAACATCAACATCTTCAAGTCAGGTACCTTCACTTATCTTACTTGATATGTCCATTGATGAGTATAAGAAAACCATTAAAGACTTAAGTGCTGAAATGTTCAATGTCTATACTAACTTATCTGCTGCTAATGAGGAAATCACTAGGCTGAGTAAGCTAAATGAAACACTAAAGTCTGAAAATGAATCTCTTGTTCTCAAAACCAGTTCACTAGACTCTTTAGCTCAGGAGAATGCTAGATTTAAAAATGAATTAAAATGTGCTAAAGAAGTTGAGGAATTCCTGAGAAATGAGATTGCTGAAAATGAATTCAAGATCAAGGCTTATAAAAACTCATCTAAGATAGTTCAGGATTACAATGATAAGCATACAGAAAATCAGACAGTTGGTATAGGTTTTTCTTATGGTAGAAGACCTGGAAAGGAAAATGTGATTCAAGATTGTTCTGGAAATGCTGCTGTCAAACCCACCATTCTCAAGAAGGTTAAAACTCCTATTTTCAAAGCTGCAGAAATTGAGTTTGATGAAGAAGCCATGCTCATCAAACAAGAAATTCTTGATGAGGATGAAGGTGTTGACAGCACATTCAAGGATGGAAAGGATACTGTCACAATCCCCAAGACAGTAAACTTACCAAGCAATCAGACAATAAGTTCAAAAGATGTTGTCATAGTTGGCAAGACAGTATCTTCCAAAGATGCTGTCAAGAATGGTTCCGAGACAGTAGCTTCCAAACCTTCTGTCAAGACAGTTGGAATAAAAGGTACTGTCAAGGAAAGTTCGACAGCAACTTCTGAACACACTGTCAATCCAGTAACTCCCAAGTCTAAGAATAGGAATGGTAAGGTAGGTGTCAATAAAGGAAATGGATACACTAATGTTGGAGGTGCTTCTAGGAAACTATGCAATAACTGTGGATCTTCACATCATTTAACACACGTTTGTAATAAGCCAATTGAGGATAAGATCAATGCTACTGAACTCAATGGTAACTTACACAGAACCCCACTTATGCATAGAACTATGAGTGTCTGTAATAACATTGAATGTATGCCATGCAAGATCACTGCCATGAGCACATGCTTTAACTTACCTATTCTCACTACTGAAAAATGCTCATACATGCACACTGTTGAGACTTCTGAGCCTGCTGGTGACAGCAAAAAGGCTTCATCCACTAAGAAAAGGATCAAGTCCAATTCTAAACCTAAGTGGGTGAAAAGAGAAGTCAAACAGGAGATCATTGATGATGCTTGTGATTTTATGACTGGAAGAAACTCAGGAGACACTAAAACTGCAGGACCCAACAAGGATTGGGTACCATATGCATCTTAAATACATTCTGTTTTGCAGGGCAAGAAGAAAGATCAAGTCATGTGGATCATTGACAGTGGTTGCTCAAGACACATGACAGGTGATAAAGCCCTGCTATCACACTATGTAGAGAAAGCTGGCCCAATCATAACCTTTGGAGACAACAGCAACGGTTACACAGTGGGATATGGCTGTTTGGAAATTGGAAATGTTGTCATTGAAGATATTGCTCTTGTGGATGGATTGAAGCACAATCTACTCAGTGTCAGCCAATTCAGTGACAGGGGATTGAAGGTTGATTTTGATATGATGCTGTGTAACATCTATCACAAGAAGGATGGAAGCCTCTCTCTAAAAGGGGTTAGAAAAGGAAGCTTGTTTGTTGCTGACTTAAACTCAACAAAGAAGGATAAAGTTTACTGTTTCTACAGTAAAGCAACTGTTGGTGACAGTATGCTTTGGCATAGGAAGCTCTCACATCTCAACTTCAAAACAATGAATATTTTGATGAAGAAGGAGTTAGTGAGAGGTTTGCCCCAACAGGAATTCTGTCAAGAAGGACTGTGTGAAGATTGTCAAATGGGCAAACTAAGGAGAGCTGTGCACAAGTCCAAGCAAATGAACACCAACATAGAAGCACTCAAGTTGATTCATATGGATCTTTTTGGACCAGTCAATGTACCATCTATGGCCAAAAAGAGATATGCCTTAGTAATGGTGGATGATTACTCAAGGTACACTTGGGTGAAGTTTCTTGAATCCAAAGATGAAGCTGCTCAAGTGATTATTGATCAAGTCAGAGTTCTTGATAGAACTCCAAACTCAAAAGTTCAAATCTTGAGGAGTGACAATGGTACATAATTCAGAAATGCCACACTTGGAAATTTCTGTAAAGATGAAGGAATTGTACAACAATTCTCTGCTGCAAGGACTCCACAGCAGAATGGAGTTGTAGAAAGAAAGAACAGGACTCTCATTGAAGCAGCTAGAACTATGTTGCATGATGCCAAACTACCAACATATTTCTGGGCTGAAGCTATCAACACAGCTTGTTATACTCAAAACAGAACCATGATTAACAAAACTCATGCAAGTACACCTTACTGTCTGCTAACTGGGAAGAAACCTACTGTCAAATATTTTCATGTGTTTGGGAGCAAATGCTTTATGATGAAGGATAACCATGAGAAGAAAGGAAAATTTGACACTAAGGCATTTGAAGGACTATTCATGGGTTACAACACAGAAAGGACTGCCTACAGAGTTTATGTTATGGAACACAGGATTATTGAAGAGAGTGTAAATGTCACATTTGATGAAACCAAGTTTCCAGGACTGCATGAAGAAGGAAAGATGCAGACTTTCAGATTTGAGAATCAAGGATACCTGGAAACTGAGGAAATTGTTAATGAAGAACCTAGCTTCACTTAAGTTGTTGAAGTTGACAAAGATACTGTCAATGCCACTACTGTCAACCAAACTCCAGCTCAGTCACAGACCATAACCTCTAACATTCATAACAATGGTGACTCTGGAGACAATGAAGAACATGGTGAAGACAATGGAATTGGTGAGCATTCAACTCAACAAACTGAAGCAACTGTTCCTGTACAATCAAGTAGCTTGCCCAGAATCACCAAGTGGAACAAGGATCACACAAATGACCTTATCATTGGTGACCCTACTTCTGGAGTGAGGACAAGGAACAAAGTCTCTGCTGACAGCATGTTTTCATGCTTCCTGTCTCAAATGGAACCCAAGACAACTGATGAAGCATTGTTGGATTCTGACTGGGTGATAGCCATGCAAGAAGAGCTAAATCAGTTTGAAAGGAACAATGTATGGAAGTTGGTTCCAAGACCTAAGGGAAAGTCAGTCATTGAGACCAAATGGGTTTTCAGAAACAAGCTTGATGAAAATGGATTAGTGACAAGAAACAAAGAAAGGCTAGTGGCTAAAGGTTACTGTCAACGGGAAGGAATAGATTATGATGAGACATTTGCACCTGTTGCAAGACTTGAAGCTATAAGAATCTTTCTAGTCTATGCTGCACACTGCAACTTCAAAGTATTTCAGATGGATGTCAAAAGTGCCTTCCTAAATGGAGAGTTGGAAGAAGAAGTGTATGTTGAACAGCCACCAGGGTTTGAGGATGCTGAAATGTATGATTTTGTGTACAAACTCTTCAAGGCATTGTATGGACTAAAGCAAGCACCCAGGGCTTGGTATGACACACTTTCCACTTTTATTTTGGAAAATCAGTTTACTAGAGGAGTTGTGGACAAGACACGTTTCTACAAACACCATGGCAAGGACATCATTCTGGTACAAATCTATGTGGATGACATCATTTTTGGTTCTACAAATGAGAAGCTATGTGAGAAGTTTTCCTCTCTCATGAGTAACAAATATGAGATGAGTATGATGGGAGAATTGTCATTCTTTCTGGGATTACAAATTCTTTAACAACCTAATGGAATCTTCATTTGTCAAGCTAAATACATCAAGGAACTTCTCAAAAAGTTCAACTTGGAAGATTCATCACCTGCAAAGACACCAATGTCCACATCAACTAGTCTGGACCTTGATCCTAAAGGAAAGAAAGTTGACTCAAGCACCTATAGAGGCATGGTAGGATCTCTCCTATACTTAACTGCTAGCAGACCTGACATCATGTTTGTTACATGTCTCTGTGCAAGGTTTCAAAGTGATCCAAAGGAGTCACACTTAGTAGCCATCAAGAGAATCTTTAGATACTTAAAAGGCACTCCTAATCTAGGCCTATGGTATCCCAAGAATACTGGATTTGATCTAATTGGTTACTCAGAGTCAGACTATGCTGGATGCAAGATTGACAGAAAGAGTACTACTGGTAGCTGTCAATTTCTTGGTGGAAGATTGGTCTCATGGTTTAGCAAGAAGCAGCATTCAGTTTCTACCTCAACTGCAGAAGCTGAGTATATTGCTGCAGGCAGTTGCTGTGCACAAATTCTATGGATGAAGAATCAACTTCAGGATTATGGTCTAGTGTTAAGAGACATTCCTATCTACTGTGACAACACTAGTGCCATAGCTATTTCAGACAATCCAGTTCAACACTCTAGGACAAAGCACATTGATATAAGACATCACTTTATCAGAGAGCATGTTGAACAAGGAACTGTGAAACTGATTTATGTTCCAACTGACAAGAAACTTGCTGACATCTTCACTAAGCCATTGGATGAAGTAACCTTCAACAGGTTGGTAAGTGAATTGGGAATGCTGAATCTGGTATGTTGATTTACTCAGTTTTCTATATTTCCAAATTCTCTTTTGAAGCTCATGACAGCAACTTCAAACCTGCTGTCAAGAGAAGTTACTGTCTACTTGGTCTATGTCTGTTATGTGACAGCATGTGTTGATTTGACTTTTCATGTCAGTATTTTGTGCCAGTCTCGTACTTTTAGACCGTGTATGACATTAATGTGGTTACTTGTTTAGTTTGAGAGATAAAAATTTGTTCCATTGGACTTTCACACCGTTTTGCATTAATCTGTAGGATTAATGGAGGACATGACCATTAATTAATTTTGTGGTAGTTGTATGGGTACTCTAACTGTTGACCATTAGACTTTAATCCTTAGACGGTTTTGCCTATAAATTAACCTTAGGTTTCACCAGTCTGCTCTCAGTTTTAAAGTAAATAATGGAAAACAAAGTAGGAATTGAAGTCGGGCTAAAACGGTGCGATAGTGAACCCTACAATGAAGAGATTGAGGAGCTCTTCGAGGTGCTATTGGATGCCCTCGATGAAATAGACGAGGAAAAGGAAAAAGGGGAGGAGGCCAAGGTGCAAGAAGAGGAGAAGGAGCTTCAGGCACTTCTCAAGGAAGAAGGTCGCACTGAAGAAGAGATTAAGGAAGAGCTTTTAGAACTAGTTGATAAAATCATAAAATGATGTACTCAATGCTTTATTTAAGTGATTTTATTAATAATAATAAAGGTTCTTATTTTTGTGGTTTTTGAGTTTTTGATTTGTCTGTGTTAATTGCATAATATCTGTGTTCAAAAGATTACGTTGCTAAATCCATAATTTGTCAATTTTAGGTTAAGTTTATGAATAAAGCATTATGATAAGTTCATGACAGAAACAATTCCCAATCGAAGTTACTGTCATTAAGAAGGATATTGTCGTGTGTTTCTTGACAGCAACCTTCTTGACAGCAGGGAAAGACTTTCTGTCAAGACTTGTAAAGGATACTGTCATTCATATGCTTAACGGTGACAGCAAGTTTTTGCGCAATAGTTGCTGTCACGCAAAACCTACTGTCACCACCTCTTATTACTGACAGATTGTTTCTAGCGCATAGGTTACTGTCAACAATAGTGGACCGTTGAAATTGGATATTTATCCCATGTTGGTCAGTGAATAACGGGCAGTAACTGACGTGTTATAAGAGTGGGTTAAGACACGTTCTTTAATTCCACTTTTTGTGCACAACGTTTGAGATACCTCTATTTATTCCCCAGTTACTCAGACATATCACTCTCATCGAACTCAAGGCAAAATACTTTTCTTCAAGCAAAAAGCCACTTTCTTACTTTCTTCTTTTCCTGAAATCTCCATGGCCCCCAAACAGACTCTCTCTCAAACAAACTTTGCTTGCATCTTTTCCCCAAATGATGCTGGTGAAGGTTTCAAAGGACTCGTGTTTTTCTTGAACAAGTCCTATCTTGGTTCTGCCATTACCTCAACACCCATTCTCAACTTAGAAAGAATTGAGGCATTTTGGCAAACTGTTGTTGCTCAGACGGAGGGTGAGAACCCATCCATTCAATTCACAATCAATGGGCAACACTACACTCTTACAGCTGAGGTCATCAACACTGCTCTTGGAATTACACTTGAAGCAAGACAACAATTTGCTGAACTTGCCAATGATGACACTCTTAAGAAGCTCTTCTTGAAGATTGGGTATGCTGGCCCTATTCTCGAAGAGGGGACTACCAAATGGTATTCGTCTGGTGAAATGGATAGGAAGCATCTGAGAAATGAGTGGAGCATGATCCTTGATGTGATGGTCAAGGTGTTCTCTACAAAGTCCACAGGCTGGAATGGAATACCCTCCTACATCAAGAAACTGACACATTCTCTTGTCCATGGATACAAGGTGAATGTTGGAGCTCTCCTCATGGCACACCTCAGGGCTGCCATAGGTAAGAAGGTATCAATCTACCCTCGCTTTCTTATGATGTGCATTAATTCATTCTGTGATTTTAATAATGATGCCCCTCGTTTAGAGGCTTGCTCAGTTTTGAAAAAGAACACACACACACACTGTTATCCTCACAGAATCTCAATGCACATATTCCACTGTGTTTCACTTAGCACATGGTTGATCAAGTGTCCAACCCTGATTTACCATTACCCTCTGGTTATGACTCTTTCACTCTTGAGAATGAAACTGATTTAGACCCAAATTCAGTTAACCCACATTCAACACCATACACTCAGCCTAGGCCCTCTAGACTTTCCAAAGCCCAGAGAGAAGTCTTGCAAGAATCCAGGAAAAGGCCCTTAGAAGCTGATGTTGGTGGTAGCTCTGTTAGTCAATAGGGAGACACTGCACCTAGTGCAGCAAATAAGGAGGCTAGTCAAACAGAACCCCCAGTGGTTCCCTCTGAGCCTAAGAAGAAGAGAGCTAGGAGGACTAAAACCACTGTTAGCCAAGCTGCAGTTTCTCAACAAACTGTGGTTACTGAAAGGGATTCAAACACCTCCTTAGATGTGCCTTCTCAACAAGGTGCATCTATTGAAATTGGTCTGTCTCCCAAGGCACCCTGTACAGAGTCTGCACAAACTCATGGTTCACAACCTGAGGAACCTCCACTTGAAGAAACACACAGTGAGGATTTCTCTATTCCTTTTGATGATTCACATGTTTCTCCTGTGAATCAGCCCCCACTCTCTGCTACACTTTCACCTTCTTCCTTCCCTACCCATTCTTTTGTTTCTTCTCCACAACCTAGAGAGGGGACAGTCCCAACCCTTCAGGTTTTGATCATCCATCTCCAATCATGGATGAGCCCCCATCTGGTGGTCCACAAGAACCCATTTCTCAAAGTGAAATGGACACCACTCCTCCAAACACTGAGCCAGGGCAAAGTGGTAGTTTGTCAGAAAATGAAACAGCCAACACTTTGTTTGAACTCCAAGGAGCATCTTACCTTCAGGAAGATGCTGTCACAGCCTCTGTTGCTGTCCAAGACACTGGAAATGTTGTTGTCCTGGACACAGCTGCTGTCATGGGTGGAGAGAAAGATACTGTCACTACAGAACCTACTGTCACTCCACATCCCAAAGATGCTGTCATGCCAGAACCTGCTGTCCAGACTCCAACTGACAGTAACATTCCTGCCAAAGATACTGTCCAGTCCTCTCAGCCTGATTTTGATGCTGTAATCATTGAGGATGCCTCTGATGATGATCTACCTCTTGCCAAACTCTTAAAGGTACATTCTAAATCTTCTCCTTCCATGCATGTTAGTACTGCTCATACCCATGCATCTAGGTTGAGTGAGGGTGTGCAAAAGAAAAGAGAGGTGAGCATAAAAATGAGAGGCAGCCAAATGAGCTGGCAAAAGTAGAGGGACTTGAGCATGTCCAGAGAGGCTTTGAGGGAGCCCACACTATTCAGGCATTAGTCCTTGAGAGTCAATCTGTGAGGGGTGATGAGATCACTCAAAAACACCCTGAGAGTGTGAGAACCCCCATAGCCTCCAAGCCCCTTTCTTTTCCTTCCCCTCCAAGAAGGTTAAGGTATGGTGGCCTCTCTGCTACTTTTGGTAACAGGATTGCAGCTCTGGAAGGACAGTGTGCTACTTTGCACTCCAAGATGGACTCTCTCTCTCAACTGGTGGTTGATGGTTTTGCTGCTACTCAGCTCTCTATCCAGTTCCTTACTGACCTGGTAGCTGCCAACTCAACTAAGGGGGAGAAGGTAGCAAGATCAGAATCATTGTCTATTCAGGAATCAGGTGGAACTCAGGGGGAGCCAGTAACTGTGAAGACCAAAGGGGGAGCTAAGGGGAAAGCAATGTCTAAGTGGGAGCAAGTCAAACCAAGCAGTGGACAACCAAAGGATAAAGCTGAAGAACTTGTTGAAGTTGACTTGGATGGAGAAAGGGTGTTGATGTCTAAGGCAACTCAAGATGCAATGCAAAGAAGACCTGCATCTAGACATCCAATTCTACCTCCTGTGACAATTAGAGAGCCAACTTCAGCAACTCAAGAATCTGCTCTACAAAGAAGATGGAAAGAAATGGAGGAACAGAATAAGGTTGGGAAAGGTAAAGGGAAACTGCCTGAATCCATCCATAAAGGAAATACTTGGTCCAATGGTACTGAGTATGATCAAGAAGAAGTCAATACTTTAATGGTGGATTACAGGGAGAGCACATTACACAACCATGACAGTGAATTTAGCAGTTTGGTGGAAGAAGCAATGAATGCTCCAAGCAACCGTCCAACCAACACCACAAAACTGTTAAAGGATCAAATCACCAGTGTCAGTGTAATGGTGAATTATGAGAAAAGATGGGCTGTAAGTATCTATTTCACTTCTGGCATATCTTATTTCATCACAATGCAGTTATTGCAGAGTCTGCCAGCAAATGTGTTGTGTGCTTTGAAGGGAAAGATCAGGGCAACTCAAACACCATTCAATGAAATATTGGATATGCAAATCCAGAACCTGATCACACAAAAGCTACCTGAAGTCTACACAAATCCACCAAGTTTTTTCTACAGATCTAAAACTAAGGATGGCACAAGAAGGAACAGCTTCATGAATTTGGTTAGCCCATCCAGAATGGAAACCAAGTCAATTCTGAAAGTGTTAGATGGAATACTCAGTTCAAATGCCAATCCAGGAAGAGTTCATGTTGTTCAAGAGATCTACAAAATGCTGGTGTTGAGAGACAATGCACTGGGAGCTAGAGTGAAGGAACTAATCTCTAGAGCCAATGCCAAAAGAAATGATCAAGGTGGAAGCTGTCTCTATGACATTCCTCCTCAGGATGATGACGATGATGATGATGATGAGGTTGGAGGTGGTGAAGCTTCTGGAAATGCTGGAAATGCTGGTGGAAGTAATTCTGGGAATACTAGTATTCAATCTCAGAATGAAGGCAATGAAGAAACTCTTAGTCAAGAAAAGAAAAATGTTGATGCAACAGATGAAGAGGAGCCAAGAATACTGGAAGCTTTGGAGGCAAGCATTCTTAGATGTGTTATTGATTACACAAATGCAGAAAAAGATGTTGTCATCAAAGGTACTGTCGACAAGGATACTGTCATAGAAGATGCCATCATGGAAGATACTGTCGACAAAGGTACTGTCAAGAAAGGTTCTGTCAAGGATGAAGCCAAAGCTACTGTCAAGCCCAAAAGACTGAAAGCTAAGGCAAAAGCATGGTTGTCTAGACAGAAACCTGAAGGAAAGCACAAGTACTCAGGAAAGGAAAAGGCCACTGGATTTGGCAGGAATCTTAAGAAGCCAATTCAATCAATACCTCCCAACAGTCTTAAGATACAACAGATGCAATCTAGAGAAATCAAGAGTGTTGAGGTTAAGATGGATGCAAATCAAGAGGTCACTGAGTACATTCTGTGGTGGGAAGAATCAAGATCTACCAAGGTTGATAAGGATTTCAATCTGGTATCCACATCAACCAGTGGTAGGATATCAACCTTAGATAAAAGGAGAATTGACTTCTTCTACCTGGAAAGAATGGTAGAGTTGCTGGAGAGCTATGATAATGTTCCAGAGTCTGTTATGGAACATATTCTGAAATATCAAGCTGATAGGGATGCTGAATTCTATCAGAAATTTGGCTACAACTTTGCAGATTTTGATGATGCTGATATTTCAACTGACTTACCAGCTTCTCCTATACCATATCACTGGTACTATGAGTTTGATGATTCACCCACAGAAGAAAGGCAAACCCAACCCACAGAGGAAGGGCAACCCAAGCTAAGCAAAAGACCTGACTCTTCTCAATACTCTCAATATCAGTCAGAACTTGATAAGAAGGAAGCTGAACTCCTGGAAAGATGCAAGACTGCCAACAAGGCAGAAAGCGAAGCTCCAAATTATCAAACATGTATGCTGGAAAATCCCTTAAGAATCAAGCATCTAAAAGAAGAAATCTATGTTTGCAGCTTGCACAAGCTAAAAACAACTATTCTGAAGGATTTACAGTATATGGTAGCTGGATCAATTCATCCCCTGGAGAAGATCTGTTCTGATAAGATAGAGGAATTATTGGAAAGGAGAAAAGGAGAAGATTCAAAGCTGGACAAGCAAAGGAGGATGTCTCTCAATGCTTATCGTGGAAGTAGATTCAAGATCATTCATGAAGAACTCCACTTCAGAAGCTATCCATTTGATCAAGAGCAATGGTTGAATCTCAGGGATGCTAGTTCTCTTATTTCTCCTACTATCAAGAAGATCATTGAAGAAATAGAAGATGCTGTAGTCACACCTGCTGAAATCTCTCTTGTAGAAGGTCTAAGAGGCTGCTTGGTAGAAGCTCTCAGAAGAGAGGAAGTAACAAGACAGAAGAGGAAATCTCAAGCTAAGTAAACATTCTAAATCCATTCTGATCTTGTTAGTTAAGTTGTCAGCATATATTGTAAATTTGTTGTTACTGTCCATAAAAACAAATTGGGGGAGATTGTTGGGATTTATGGGTGATAGCATAGGAACAACTTAACTTTGTATATACTTAATTTTTTAATTAAGTAGAACATACTGTCACAGCCAAAGTATGTTCTTGTAATCAGTATGGAATGTTATTTTAATTGTGTAATTTGGAAGAAGTTAACTTTCTGTGTTCAAACCTCAAATAATGCATATTAGATGGCAGCATGAATAAAGGTTACTGTCATAAGCATTGACAGTAAGATTACAAGAAGACAGAATGTTGCAAGTCAAGACAACATATTCACTCTGACAGCAACATTGGCGGAAGACTACGCGACAACAACTTTAGCCCTCGACGGCAAGTTTGGAAACCTCGACAGCACACTATGCGGGGAACTCCTACTGTCACCAAAAGCACATTCCTGTGACAGCAAGCTTTGCGGCAAAAGTAACTGTCTCGAGAAAGATCCTTGTTCTAGGTATCTTTCTCAGTCAAATCCCGTGACAGTTTCAATGTTCAAGAAACAGGCGTGTTGCAGTATCCCTAAGCTGCACCAAGTCTGCAAGACTACGACAGAAGCTTCAAGCACTGCAAACAAAAGCGAATCAATTCAAGAGCAAGGTCAAGTCTCTATTTGCTGAATTGTTTTAGCTAGAAATAGAATGAATCTAGGTTGCTTTCTTTGTAATGTATATCTGACATTGTTAGCAATTTAGGAAAGTCACATGGGTAGACACTTTGTAAGAAGCTGCCACTTGATAATGACAGCAGCTTCACAGACCCGTGTTGATAGTGATAGGATTAGTCTTATACTTAGAATATCAATTCATTCTAGGCAGAGATAGAGTAACGAAGACAAGCAAGTGTCTTGAAGAAAAACCGAAGCTCAAGAATTCTCTCTTGAGGTTGTAGCAACACTTTGCAAAATAAATAAAACATTTATTTTGTGAATCATGTCTTCTCGATTATACTGTTTGTGAATGCATACATATTATTGATAACATTAAATCTTAGTTTTGGTTGTTGAAACTGAGATTGAATTTTATCAGTATTGCATTCATCCCCCCCCCCCCTTCTGCAATACACGATGACCAACAATATATATATTATGTAATATATTTCGAAAATTAAAAAGCTGCTTTTAAACTCGATAAATATATATATATATAAATATATATATATATATATATATACATTACTCTTTTCGTTCATGTACAAGTATGGAGTAATGATATGCGGTTCTTTTATGTAAATATTAACACTTAAATATCAAATATTTGACGAAGGATAAATGTTTAATAAATCCGATTAATCACCTATTATCCGAGTAATCACTACAAGGTAACTTTACCGACTAATGTCGATTTTCATATTTAAGAACATTTTAAAATACGTATAAATTGGGATTTTAGTACTAATGTTTTAGTTTGATTAACATTATAATTTTAGTAATGTAAATTATGTTGTAAATCGTGTGCATATGCATAAAATGTAAGCACATCTATAATTGAAAGTACGATTTATCATATAATGTATGGTAGTATATAATATATATATATATATATATATATGTGTGTGTGTGTGTGTGCTCGCGCGCGCGCGTGTGTATAAATATTATTGAACAAAATTTGTAAATTAAATCAGGTTGGGTAGGGTTGGCCGAAAAAATATAAAACTCATACCCATCCTATTTAAATTGGTTGGGTAGACTTGGCTTGGTCGACCAAAAAGAGAGCGATGGTTAGTTCAGTTTGATCAGGTTGGTAAATCATGAACAATCATAATTGGAGTAATCCGTGGATGTATTACTTATGGATTAAATTGGATAATTAAAGATTATTAGAATGATTAGTGAGGATCAATTTAATATTATATATATATATTGTGTAATAATTTTAATTATATGTATATTATCACATAATTTAAATTTATTTAAAAACAAATTATGATTGAAAAAAAAATAAAATTTATAGATTTAAATTTTGGATTAGTGATCAAGTTGTGAGATAAAATTAAGATAATTCGTGATTTTGACCGTCTAAAATAAGAACTACGTTTACAAAAAAATATTGTTATTATTTTTTATTCAAATTTCAACCTTTTAATTTTGGAACTTTTACCTATAAATTTCCTAAAATTTGCAAATCAGACCAATATTGGAAGGATTAGACTGAATTTTATGACCTCTTCACCAACTTTTATCAAAACTGATTTTAACATAATCAAAGCGATAAGTTACCGTCTAACGATTATCGGGATTATTAAACATCAACTTTTAGAACATAAATAATACATAAAAATATAATCGAGTATGGATTAAAAAAATTGTTTAATTATTTTTATTATATTCAATTGTTGAATTTGATAAAATTCATTTTACATCATTTAAAACTAAATATATATTTTGGTAATTAAAAATGATCATTTGATCTTTATCTTATAGAAATTAATTCAAATTTTATGAAATTAAAAAATATTTAAAAAATACTAAACAAATATAAGGTAAATTCGAAATATTATCTCTTACTACATTTCTAATTATAAAAATTATTGCAATATATATACATGTTGGTGTGAGAAATTATTCGAGTGTATAAACAGGCCCGTGCCTCGCACGGGCTTTTACGCTAGTTAATGAAATGAAATTCAAACAAATAATCCAAAAAAAGAGCCATTATCTTCGCCATCTCCATCTTAATTAATTAAGTATCTACCAGATAACAGTAATTTGTACAATACTCCAGCACTCCTCTCTCTTTCAAAAGAGCCGACGCCCTTCTTTCTTCTTCTTTAACATAGCCGGCGGGGCTTTCACCAGTTTCTCTCCGGTGGAAAGCCCCAATCTTTTTCTTTATTTTAGTTTATTTCTTATTTTTTTCAATAAGGGTAAGATTTTCTACCCATTTAGTTTCTTTGGTTTGTTTGTTTAGATCTAAATTTTTGGAATTTTCGGTTTCGTTCTTCTTCGATTCAAGCAGAATTGATTTTGGATTCGAGAGTGGATCGATTATCCCTATCGTGGTTTCGTTTTTTCAGATCTAAGTTCTTTTAATTTGGTTTTTTATTTGCAATTTCGGTTTGTTTTTGTCTCCATGATGAGAGTGTTGTTTTCTCTCCTTTATTGTGAGAGCTGTTTTGATTTAGTGATAAAAGTGACGATTGTTTCTATTTTATGTTTGTTCGACTCGACTATCTTTGTAGATGTTGTCTCACTTTTCATTAATGAATTAATTCAATTGTTTTTCAAAAAAAAACAAAAAATCCAAAAAAGCTACTCCCTCCGTCCCGTTTTTATTGTCCACTATTTCCTTTTTGGCTTGTCCCAAAATAATTGTCCAAAACTGATTAATATGGTAAATTGAATATTAATTATGTTAACTTTTATGAAAAACAATACAATTATTTGGTAACTATCTGTTTATTTTACATGATTGAATAAAATGTGGATTTTTGATGATGGACAATTAAAATAGGATAGAGGGAGTGTATAATATATAAAATCAAAAACAATATTTGAATTTATAAAATTTCTGGCTTTTCATTAATGAATTAATTTCATCGTTCTTCAAAAAAAAAAAACAAAAAATCCAAAAAAGCTATATAATATATAAAATCAAAAACAATATTTGAATTTATAAAATTTAATAAAATCAACCTTTTCTTTGAGAGAGAAAAAAAAAATCTAGCTCAAATATCCCCATATAAACCAGAAATACACGCACATATAAGCAGAGAGAACAGAGGGGGCAAAGGAGGTAGAGATGAGTGATTTATTCATGAAGTTACCAGAAGGTTTTAGAGAAAGATTCATGCAACAAGTTGTTTCACTTACGAGTCCCGAGGATGCCATGAGACTGCCATTTGTGTCTAAAATGTTCCGATCAGTTGCTGATTCCGACGTCGTTTGGGATTCTTTCATTCTTCCCGATCATTTACCTGCTCTCAGAGGATTTGAAATGGATTCTGCCAAGTCTCTTTTTATAGTACTCACTGAAACCCCCATTTCCTTCAATCAAGGTTTGTTAATTTATTATAGTTGATTTCTTGTTTTATAATTTAATTCATCGATTTTTTTATTTGTGATTGATTAAAGGATGTCTTTGTGATAGTTTTATAAACCAAAAAGAATTTTTCATCTAATGTTATCTTTTTCTACTTTGGTTTACTTGAAATGGACCTTACTGACTTGCAATTTCAATTAAGTTTCTTATTTCTTAGACAGATGGAGTGGGAAGAGACGGTTACAGATCTCTTCTGACAAGCTCTTAGTCACATTTCTCGACACAGACTACTGGATTTCTAACATTCCTAACCGATGGTGCAAATTCTTTCAAGCTCATATTCTTTATATACTGTATATATATTCGTAATGCTCATTCATCAAACATAAAATATTTCAGGCTTAGGCTTGGTCACGTGGTATGGCTTGAAATTAAGGGGAAGGTAAGCACATCTAAGTTGTCAGCTAATACAACTTACACTGCTTACCTCCGCTTTACTTTCCTAAGGGAGTTCTATTATGGATTTCACGTACCCGTTGAGACTTCTGTTGGGATCACTGGGGAAGAAAACATCAACAAATTTGTCTATTTGGACCCTAGGATCGCCAAGTCCGAATGCCAATATCTGAAGCGTAGAGAAGATACTCTGTTCGAAGTTGAGTTAGGTGACTACTTCCACAATGACGGAGAGACCAGGGATCTGGAGATGACTGTTAGAGAAGTGAAAAGTGGAAAACCTAAATGTGGCATAGAGATCTATTTTATGGAGCTCCGACCCAAGAGAGGTATGTAAGAACTGTTTCACATTTGGGGGAGGGGGTGAACATACATATGAGTTATCTAGTTTATATCCCAGACACTGCTCTAATCGTGATGTGCTGGGTATGCTTGTGTTTGGTTGTTTGGTTTGAGGTAGCCACTTTACATATAAATATTTTTCTTATATAGTTCTTAATGTTTTAAAACTTGAAGCCCTTTGAGCCTTTCCTATAATTGATAAATGGTTTTAGTGAGCATTATATGTGACATTCTTGATTGGAACTAGTTATCAAGTTTTTTTTTCATGTTTGTGTTACACAGAGAGTATTAATCTGTACTGCAAGTCCTCTCACAAAGCTCATTCCTACTCCGAGAGAAATACCGAAAGAAGAGAGGGAGAGATGTCAAAAGAAGGAGAAGAGGGTTGGGAAGACACTAATTTATTCAACAAGTTACCCGAAGGATTTGGACAAGCATTTATGGAAGAAGTTGTGTCCCGTACGAGCCCTGTTGATGCGTGCCGGTTGTCAGTTGTGGCAAAAAATTTCAGGTCAGCTGCAGAATCCGATGCAGTTTGGGAGAGACTTTTACCCAACGATTATCAACAATTTTTATGCCAGGGGGATTTCTTTCCCGACATTTCTTTTGCATCCAAGAAAGATTTGTTTCTATTTCTCACCGGCAATCCTCTCCCCATTGATGCCAACACTAAGGTAATTTTTTTTCCTCAACTCTTTCTAATTAATTGATATGGTGTCAGTAATGATTTATGACATGGTGTTGAATTGTGGTTGTAGCTCTTAGAGTCTTGTTTATAAATTTGCTGACAAACATGATTTTATGCTATGCGTAGATTATTTTTTGGTTAGACAAGTGGAGTGGGAAGAAGTGTTTCTTGATGCCTATCTCAACTAAACTATATCCTGAAGGTGATTGGAACCCCTTCTGTGAATCAAGGTTAATTTAAAACTAAAGGCAAACTCTGTTTATTATACTTTGTTATGGTAGAGACTGAATAATGTTGGTTGATTTATTCTAAATGTTTTATTGTTCAGACACAGCTTTGTCGAATTATTATTGGGAGATTACTATGAAGAGTGGTTTGGAATTCACGGAAAAATGAGCACTTCCATGTTGTCACCAGATACGACTTATACAGCTTACCTTGTACACAAATGGGGCTATGGTTTTGGATATAATTTTTCCGCAGAAAAACGAGCTCCTTTTGAAGCTTCTGTTGGGAGTAGTGAAGATGAAAGCGTCAACAGGGTTGTTTATCTGGACCGTAAAATTGGAGAAACTGGTAGTCAATATGTTGTGGAGAGAAAAGACAGTTGGTTAGAAGTTGAGTTGGGAGAATACTTTAACAGAGGAGGGGAAAACAAGGATTTGGAGATCAGTGTGGTGGATGTGATAAGTGGACGAAGTAAGACTGGACTCAAAATTCAGGGGATTGAGATTCGACCCAAGCATGGTTAATATATTGTTTTTTTTTTGCGAACTGAATGGATGAGACTTGATTTGAATAACTTCGATAAAATTCAAATATTATTATGAGCAATATTCAATATGGATATTTCCATAGCTTTTCTGCATGTCGAGTGTGTCTTCAATTGTTAGTCTGTTTATTATGAACATACTTTTAATTAGTTCATGTGAAGTGTTGGTGATTTTTAATTATATCCAAATTCCATACAACAATACAAGAGCAATTCTAAAGCAAACAACGTGAAGAACATTCCGCAGCAAAATGGTATTTCAAGTCAAACAATATCAGATTCAATTTATTACTTCTTTTAAACAATTATTTTGTCAACGGGCTTGAAGAAATTCTGATCACGTTTCAAAACTGTGCCAAAAACTTTAATTCAAACTCCCAATAACTAATGTTTTAATTACTAGCTTATAGCCCGTTCGATGCACGGTTACTTAAATTTTATTTATAATTATTCTGTTTATAATTATATTTTTATTACCCATGCAACACACGATTGTTTTTTTAATATTTATAATTATATTTATTTATGAATATTTTAATATTTAAAAGTTATTAGTTTACATGATTAAATTATTGTTAAAAAAGATTTAGCCGAATTTTTTTTTTGATATTTATTATATTCTACACGCTCAATTTAATATTTGTTTATATTGATTTATAAAAGTTAGATTTGGCCAATTTTACGGTCCACATGAAATTCACAAAATAATCTTTAATTTAGTTGTGGTTTAATAGTTCTTTTTCAATTAAAAACTATTCTAAAACTAAAAAGAGAATAAAGTGACGAAATTTAATGTTGAGAATTCTATTCGATTTAGGAAATCTACTTATATGTAGTTTAGATTATTAGAATAACCTTTATTAATCAAATACAGGTGTTAATGTTAAATCTAACGGTTTTCACCTATCTATTTAAGATTAAATGATTTTTATTATTTTGGTATTAAATGGGTTTCCTTATTTAATTACAACTATTTTTATGTTTTAACTTTTTGGAAAATCCAATCCTAATATAATATCTTTTAACTTATATCATTTTTAGATAATAATTTCTTTTTATATGATATAATCTTGATCATCTATTTTTAAAAGTATTGGATCTAACGATTGAGAATGTTTTGGCGGTATTTAGGACCAAACTACCAGGATAACATCATTAATTTTTCTTAATATTTATAATTTTTTTAATTTTTAATTTTTTAAAATATTTATTGCTAAAATATAATATACTCTTTTTTGTAATATGTTAATGATGCGGGAACTTTGAACTTTTGAGAGAATAAATTATCAATTAAAATATAATTTTTTTGTAATAGTTCTTCTTTTAAAGTAGTACACCGTGACGATCAAAATTTTGTATAAAATTCATTTTTTAATAGTATATCCCGTAAATATCTATGTTATTATATTAAAGACTAAATAATGAAAGTTTTCTTATAAGTCTGGTCACTTTGTTTGATGACTCAATCCATAATCGTTGGATCTTTCAAATTAAATTGTTGAGAAACGTTACATATAACAGTAAAATTATCATGTAGAATGATCTAAGATTTGAATCTACCAACAACATATTAAAATTTACAGTTTTTTTTTGAAAAATAAGAATTTTTTTAATTTTTTTTCTTGCAGACATAGGTTATTTGATAATATTTTTTGTAAAGTACGATTTTTCAGAAAAGTACTATACTAATTGATTAACAAACTTTTAAAGTTTCGAATTTAATAATTTACAATGTATATAGGTTAAAAAAGAAAAGTACTATACTAATTGATTAACAAACTTTTAAAGTTTCGAATTTAATAATTTACAATGTATATAGGTTAAAAAAGTTAGGCATGTTCGGTCTAAAATTTCAAAATACTATTTTTTTTAATATGAATATAGTCCTTCTAACAATGAAATTAGGTCTCTATGAGTGCTTATAAAACAAAATCACCATTTGCGTATAATTTATTATTTAATAATAAATAATATTTGATAAAAAACTTAATAAAATAGGATAAAAAATATGCACAATTTTATAAAATTTTATCCTCGTATTATTATATTCTTTGTTGATTTGAATTTTTCTTAGATTGATTTGAATTTTTGAACATAGATTTCTAAATTTAAAATAGTTAGAAAAAAGTAATTAAATTGGCGTTAAAATAATGATGACATAATAATCATGATTAGAATTTAAATACTCACTTTACTAATTTGGGCTTTATCTTGTGTTTTAAAAACCAAATTTTGACGATTTTACACCCCACATGAAGATAATTAAATTATCTTTAATTAAAAGATTGTTTAACAATTTTTATCTAACTGGAATTGTCCATAGAAGAGAAAAGAAAGTCACGAATTCTTTACATGGAGAATTCTATTCAATACAGAAAACTTATTTATATTTGGTTTAAATTATCAAAATACACTTTTTAGAATTTAAATATAATCCTATTATAAATAAAATACACTTTTTTTAATATTTGATCAAACGATTTTCATTTATCTAGTTAAGATCTAATAGTCCTTATTAATTTGGTTGTCCAAAGACCGTACGATCAAAATTTTGGATAAGATCCCTATTATGCTTATTATATATAAGGGTTTAATATAATAAGGATATCAAGTACATACTGATATAAGTATCTTACTAACTACTTTTACTTTTAATGTTTCGGTTTTATTTATAGTGTATATAAAATTTTAAAATACATTATTACTTTAAAATTATTAAACAGAATAAAAATTATGTAATGATTATATAAATTTTTATTCTCATATTATTATATTATTTATCGATTTGAATTTGTTCTTAATTTATAAAATTTCTATATTTAAAAGAATTAGTAGAAAAATAAATAAATTGGTGCTACAATTATAAAACAAATATTTATTAAAATTTAGATAATCACTTTACGGTTTGGGCTCTATCCTGAGTTTTAGAAATTGAATTTTGACGATTTTATTTATTTGAAATATTACAAACTATAAGATTTATAATATATAATATAAATTATATATTATCTTTTCTAATAATACTATATAAATATAAGTAATATTATATGTTTATATTGATTTTTGTCAATATAATATATATATATATATATGGCAATGGTATCGGTTCAACAAAATAAAAAATCAAACTATATAAACAAACAAAATATGTAAATATTTTATTATAGTACATACCCAAATGCAAATATTCTTTTTCTTAACAAATATATTCTAATGCCGTTGCGAAGCGCGGTGTACTAACCTAGTTATTATCTAACTGGAACTATACATAAATTAAAGAGAAAAGATATTTAAGAATTTTTACATAAAAAAATTTTAAATTATCAAAATACACTTTTTAGTATTTAAATATAATTCTATTATTAATCAGATACACTTTTTAATATTAGATCTAACAATTCTCATCGATCTATCTAATATCTAACTATAATAATTAATTTGGTCGTATAGTGGTCGTACACGGACCAGATCGATTTTATTTTTTTTCTTAAATTGATTTTAATATTTTATTGAAATAAACATAGAATTTATAAATTTAAAAGAATTAGGAAAAAAAATTAAATTGGTGCTACAATAATAAAAAAAATTATTAAAATTTAAATAATCACTTTACGATTTGGGCTCTATCTTGAGTTTTAGACAACAGATTTTAATGATTTTACAGCCCACGCGAAGCTAACAAAATTATTTTTAATTTACTGATGGTTTAATAATTATTATCTAACTGAAACTATCCATAAACTAAAGAGAAAAGATAATTACGAATTTTTACATAAAGATTTCTATTCAATATAGAAAACCTATTTATAATTGGTTTAAATTATCAAAATACACATTTTATTATTTAAATACTATCCTATTATTAATCAAATACAATTTTTAATATTATATCTAACGGTCCTCATCTATTTGAATATTTATAGTTTTATAATCCAACGGATCGTATACTTTTGGTAGTACAGTGACCGACCAAAGTTTTGGATAAGATCTCCCTTACGCTTATTATATATAAGGAGTTAATGCTAGTATTGGTCTTCTCTTAAATCATCATTACTTGGATGACAGTATCTTAATTATTTGAGAATTAAATTGTTACTCAAAATCTAAAAAGAAAATTAAGATAATTTATTGTGACTAATGAAATATTTAAGAAGTTAAGATGACATGGTCTCATGGTCTCATGACCATGCAAGAGGAGGGAGGAGGCAGACAGCAGGAGGATACGGTACATCTCTCACTCGTATCGCTGAAATTTACGGTCTTTTCGAAGAGACAATCTAACAAGTAGTCGTGAGAAATATATATATCCAATTTGTTAAAACATATTTTAACAACTGACCATGATTGTGATTTCATACGACCAAAATCAATGAACCAATACATAAACTCATGCGTATCTACGATCTCGGATACTAAAATAATAACAGAACGACTCTCACAAGTAGAGAGAAACAAACCCAATATATGGGTAGAAAAAATCCACCAACGGGGTACTGAAACTCTCATTAAAGAAAGAACTTTATTGAACAGAAAATAAGAATGAAAGAAAACAATGAAAACCGGTTTATCATCAACTAGATAGGTTGATGACAACCCCTAAACGAGAATAATATTAAGGTTTTCGTGGAGAGTAAGAAGTTAAGAATAAGGAAGAACTGTAAATAGTATTATTATCCATTTAAGTTTGATAAAGTAAGATTAAAATATATAAACTAAATCGAATTGTTAATTTTGGAACTTGTTTCGCAACACTCATTGACATTAATCTTCTTCAATTTTCTTATTATTTAAAGTATTTTTAATGTTATATATATATATATATATATATATATATAGATAATGAGAACTGAGTCCAAATCACTAAAAAATTTATCAACATTCATATGCATACATACTGAACATTGATTATAACATAAGTAATATATTACAAGTAGTTTATTTATATATTATTTAATTATTTATTTTTAAATTAATAAAAAGTAGTGTCCAATATTTAAAAATTAGACAATCACGAGTATATAGCACATATCGATAACATGTATACACGATGTTCATGAGTATCTATATATTAGATACTCATATTAGATGTACACCATCTTATAAATCTTATTAGACTTGAAGAAGAAAAACAGTTGTAAATATCCTCCTAGTTCAGCTTTGAAGGAGGTGTCAAGTGTCAACAGTAACAAATATTGGATACAGATTATCGATAAGGGAATATGAATCAATACCCAAAAACAAGAAATCCTCAATAGTAAAAAAATAGTAGCAGTTAATAATACTACTACAGGACAAGTTCAAAGAACTGAAGAAGAAGACGCTGTTTATAGCTTATGTCTAGCTATTTTGCATCATTTTGTTGGAGCAATAGCCCCAATTACTGAGAAAACTCAAACATTATTACAAAATTTAAGGTGTCCCTCCTTAACCCATTTTAGATGGTATAAAGACACTTTTTTATCCAGAGTTATGCAGTTGGGAAACCCTGAAGCGGCTCACTGGAAATCCAAATTTATAGATGGATTACCCTATTTATTCGCATAAAAGGTTAGAAATGCGCTTAGAATGTCAAATAACGGAATAAATATTGATTATTCTAATTTAACCTATGGTCAAATTACCACTAAATGTGTAAATGAAGGCTTATCATTATGTAATGATATTAAGCTAAAAAACCAATTAAAAAAACAGAGACTTTCAGAAAAACACCAATTAGGCGAATTCTGTGATCAGTTCGCTTTTGATTTAGGAAATCCTCCTAAACCTCCTGATAAGCGAAATCAAAAGATAGTGTTTAGGAATAATAAATCCTATAAATATAAAAATAAAAATGAGTTTAATGATAATAGAAATTTTTTTAGAAGAAATTATAAAAGAAAACAATTTTCTAAAAATCAGCTGAAACATAATAAACCACCTTTCTCACATAAGATAGGAGACAAAAGGAAAGCTAGGACGCTTAAGAAAACCTGCTATAAATGTGGTAAAATAGGACATTTTGCCAATAATTGTTGGACTAAAAAAGCTATTAATGAGCTTGAAGATGAGCAATTACGTTCACAGTTAGAGAAAATTATGCTTATTAATTCTAATTCAGACGAAGAAACTTCTGAAGAGGAAGAAATAGGTATAATAGATAATGAAGATAATGAAGAAACATCTTCAGACTCTTATAATGACAATAATAATTGTCAATGTAATGAAGTAAACTACTATAAATCCATAGTAGAAATGAATGGTCTTAATGTTATCACTAGTGATCAAGAAAAAGCCTTAAAAATTATAGAAGCTCTTTCAGATGTTGCTTTGAAAAAACAAATGATTGAAGCTCTTATTAAGGATAATTCAGAAAAGGTATCTCCTGTAGTCATAGAAGCCCCTTACCAACTTAGTGAGGTTTTGAATAGATTTCATAAATCTAAGGTTAAAGAAACTCCTGTATCTATTATAGATTTAAAACAGGAAGTTAATTTACTAAAATCTGAAATTAATCAGATAAAACAAAATAATATTATTTTGTCTCAAAGAGTTACTTTACTTGAAGAACAAACTCCAATAGAAAATATTGCTTCTAGTAGTAATACAGAAAAGATGGAATATCTTATTAGTCAGTTAACTCAAGTTACATCACAAAAATGGTTTGTGAAAATAACTCTAATAGTTGATAAAGAATTTGTTCTTGAAAATGAAATAGCTCTCATTGATAGCGGAGCTGATCTTAACTGTATGCAAGAAGGTATTATTCCTACAAAATATTTTGAAAAAACATCTCAATCCCTTATTAATGCAGGGGGAGATCCTTTACATATTAAATACAAGTTATCTAATACTTATATATGCAATCAAGATGTTTGTATTCCAACATCTTTTATTTTAGTTAAAAATCTCAAGCAAAGGATTATTTTAGGAAATCCTTTTATTCATGATATTATGCCTATAAGTGCAAATAAAGAAGGTATTTCCACCATAATAGATGGAAAAGAGATAAAATTTGATTTTATCACAGACCCCACTACTAAAAGACTTAATGAAGTCAGGGATAATCTTCTTAATAAAGAAAAGCAGATATGTTTTCTTAAAGAAGAAATAAAAATCTTAAGTATTTCAGAACAACTTAAAGATAGTAATATAAAAGTTCAAATCAAATTGATTGAAAACCAATTTCATAATGAGGTATGTAGTGATTTACCTAATGCCTTTTGGAATAGAAAAAAGCATATTGTTTCTCTACCTTACATTGACGGATTCAATGAAAATCAAATTCCTACTAAGGCTAGACCAGCTCAAATGAATAAGGAATATTTAGAATTATGTAAAAAGGAGATTGATTCTCTTTTAGAAAAAGGTTTAATTAGAAAGTCTAAATCTCCATGGAGTTGTACAGCATTTTATGTTAATAATGCTGCAGAAAAGGAAAGAGGGGTTCCTAGATTAGTTATTAATTATAAACCTCTCAACAAAGTTTTAAAATGGATTAGGTATCCTATTCCAAATAAAAAGGACTTATTAGATAGATTAAGTGATGCTTTAATCTTTTCTAAGTTTGATATGAAATCAGGATATTGGCAAATTCAGATTAATGAATCTGATAAATATAAGACTGCTTTTACAGTTCCATTTGGTCACTTTGAATGGAATGTGTTACCATTTGGTCAAAAGAATGCACCCTCTGAATTTCAGAATATCATGAATGATATTTTTAACCCCTACACTGAATTTATAATTGTCTACATTGATGATATTTTAGTGTTTTCTAAAAATATTGATCAACATATAAAACATTTAAAAATATTTAAAAATTTGATAAAGCATAACGGATTAGTTATATCTGCCCCTAAAATGAAACTATTTCAAACCCAAGTTAGGTTTTTAGGCCATGTTATTAATCAAGGAAAAATTATTCCTATAGATAGAAGTATAGAATTTGCTTCTAAATTCCTTGACACTATAACTGACAAAAAACAGTTACAAAGATTTTTAGGAAGTCTGAATTATATTTCGGATTATTATAAAGATCTAGCAAAAGATACAGCTATTCTGTATTCAAGACTCAAGAATAATCCGGAGCCTTGGTCTGAAAAACATTCTCAGGCAGTTCAAAAAATTAAAACAAAGGTGAAATATTTACCTTGTTTATCTTTAGCCAATCCAAAATATATCAAAATTGTTGAAACTGATGCCTCTGATATAGGCTATGGAGGAATTCTTAAACAAGTTATTCCTGAGACTTCTAAAGAAGTTCTTGTAAGATTTACTTCAGGAAAATGGCATCCTACACAGTCCAAATATTCGACTGTAAAGAAAGAAATGCTTTCTATTATTAACTGTATTTCAAAATTTCAAGGTGATTTATTAAATCAGAAATTTTTACTCCGAATTGATTGTAGTTCGGCCAAATCCATAATAGAAAAGGATGTAAAAAATTTAGTGGCAAAACAAATTTTTGCTAGATGGCAAGCTCAGCTTTCGGCTTTTGAATTTGATATTCAATATATAAAAGGAGAAAATAATTCTCTTGCTAATTATTTAACCCGTGAATTCTTACAGGGTAATGTCAAGCCCTAATAGGGGAAGAGGTCGCGGCTATGGCCGTGGCAGAGGAGTCGGGAGCAACAATATGTTGTCTCGAGCTCAAGAATCTGTCCCTCTAATAGGAGATTGGACAGTATATCACCAAAGGTCGAGAATACAGCAATTACCTGCTCCGCCTAAAAAGGAAGATATTCCTTCCTCTAGTAAGTCAAACACTTACAAAGATGTGGCAGTTTCTGAAGCTCCACAAGAAAAAGAATACTTGGAAAATCCCATTACAGAAAATATTTTGTTTATAGAAGATGAAGATGTTGAACATCCTATGGATGGATGGTCTTTAAGGACCAAGTACCTTGAATCAAGAGGATATGCTGGTTTGCATAATCAAGCCAGACTAAATCTAAAAATTCTTCTGAAGATTACCGAATCAGTAACTATTACTCATCATTTTCAGAATAATAATCCTGAAAATTTTATGAATTTTAGCAAGTGCCATATTAATAAAATTCTCTCTCCTAGAGAATGGGGATTAAATCCTAATGCTGACAAAGCTATCAAGATATCTGAAGGTAAATATATTTACTACAACTATTGGGATTATATTGAAGCATTTTCAAAAGCTTTTTATTATCAAAATCCCAAGAATAAACATTCTTGGTTTTTTAGCATTAATGCTGATGTGATTAATAAGCCAATTCCAAATTGGTTCTATCAATGGTGGTCAAAATTTGGCCCATCTTTGGAAATTCTTCCTCAACCAATTCTGGATTTATACAAACCATGGTGTGATACCAGTCCTAGGGTTTCTAAGATATCTAATTTGATATTTGGACAATGTCCTTTCTTCTTCTTTGCCAAATTCCAAATCCCCTGGATATGGCGATGGACTATATCAGTCTCCAAAGATAATCTTAAAATTCCTGTTCTTAAAAGGAATTTCTTCTACAAATGGTGGAATAATATGGATATCGAAGATGTCAAAACAATTATTATAAATATTAAAAGGACTATTTCCGAGGATCAAGGCAAGGCTTCAAAAGAGAAGCTCTCTCAGCAGACGAATATTCCCCATATGAAAGAATATTTCGAAATGAAATATCCCCATGAATCAGAAGAGCAAATAATGGTTCGAGTTTTAAATCACATGAAAGAACAATTTTTTAGTTCTTTTCCTTCTCAGACTTCTAAAGACGAAGATCATTCTATGAAGACCACTTCATCTCAAGGGTCAATGGACACTAATCCTTTTGATTGTTTAGCAGGAGAATCTCAAGCTGAAGATTCTATCCCAGAAGACGATTCTCCCACCATAGGAGATTTCTGGGATGCTATGATTCAAACTTCTAGTGATAAAACTAGAACTTCTAACCAAGGGAAAGCTCAAGCAAAATAATGAAGTTTTTTATCCTTTTCAGAGAGCTCAAGAGAAAACAGCGAATTTACGCTGAATATGATGATCTAATTAATAAAATTCATCTTAAATATAAGATAGATGATTTAAGCAGAAAGAGAAAATTCAGTTCCATCGAAATTGGTGAAGATTATGAGAACAGCAAGAGATATCACCTCTTCCGACATGCGGTCCAAGCTGAGATAGAATTTCTATCAGAAATGCTCCTCAAACATTCTAATTTGACGGCCTAAATTTAAAGTGCAAGATTCTCAGCAATTATATTTGCTTTTTGACAGCTTTAATGGTTACTTTATCTAAAGTATTTTGTTGTTTTGTTTGAGTCAGAAGAATAATTGTTAGTGTCGATGGGGCCCACTGAGCACCCAACTTTCAATTATTTCTACTTTGTAAAAGTATTTTGTTTCCTTTTGAATTTTGTTAAAGTTGTTTGTCAGGGTTTGATTATACGTCATCCCTTGCGTCAGCCCTTTCCTCTATATAAGGAAAGCTTAGTTTCAGTTGTAAGGTGTGCCTTTCTTTGTGAAATAATATTCTCTTCCCTTCTGTTATCCCTGCTCATGTGCTGAGCCCTTTCTTAAATACTAAATAAATAATTTACTACTTCCGCTAAATTGGTATATATATATATAATGAGAACTGAGTCCAAATCACTAAAAAAAATATCAACATTCATATGCATACATCAATAATTATACATATATCCTCTTCCTATTACTCTACCACCACTGTCCCTTCTTTATCATTTTCACTGTATCCCTTTCATCTGTTTTACCACTACCGCCATCATTTATCCTACTCCACAACCACCATCTCCACTACACCATTATATTAGCAAAATCAACATCTGTTGGGTATAATTCACTAACTACACAGCAACAATAGGGCAGTTATATATATTTTGTATTAACAAGAACAGACAAATATACCAATTAACAAAACAAACACGAAGGTCGAAACAAGATTATAATTCGAGACTATAAATAACAAGATAAGAAAGAACACTTATCTCTCTGTAGCTTTAAACAAATACTGAAAGATAATGAACAGCTGAGTCGCCAAGCCTTCGAGAAGTCTTGACTGTTCTTGAAGAGATTATTGTCCCACTTACGCTGTGTTGGGTTGCAGCAATATCACTTCCAGGATAAAACAACACAAATCAATCCACTCATAGTAATATGAATGATCAACAGCGACCAGCACCTCAGTTTGCCCAAGAACTATGTAATTAATATATATGTGTTGAGAGAAAACAGAGAAGATGATAATTGCTAGGGTTTTACGAGTTACGTCTATCTTGTCAAACGTTATATTTTTTATATATAATAGAAAAATAAAACGTAACATATCAAATATTGTAACTGAAGATATGACATTTAATACTAAATATTCTGATTTAATTATCATAACAGTTATCATCAGGATTTAATAACAGTTACAGCTCAGTCAGGATTTCATGGTCCATCAGGATTTGATCATCATCAGTACTTACTCAAGCTATCAGGACTTGCTGTCCGTCAGGAGTGGCATCAGTACTTGACCAACCATCAAGATTTCGTCATGAGTGGACCATCATCAGGATTTAACTCCATCAGAATCCAAGTACTGACTCATGCCATCAGGATTAGTAGTCATCAGGATTTAACTCCAAATACTGACACCGGCCATCAGGATTTGATCCAAGAACTGGTCCATTAGGATTTAATATAAGTCCTGACCCAGTTCGTTGAGCTGTTACAAATAAATACTGATACTGTTAAATTAAATCAATAAATAATATTAAATAAACAGGTAATAAAATTCCTCGCCCAGGTTTAGGGTCGAGTCGTGTCGTGACGTGACGTGGCGTGGCGAGGCGAGGTGAGGCGGGCGGTGGCGGCGCACGCGTGTGTGTGTGTGTGTGCGCGCGTGAGGCACATAATAACACCATGCACACCCACATGTCTTAGTAGTTGTACACTACTCTTGCACATGGTTCTACCCACCAACCTCTCATTACCATTTCTATGGGATACAAGTTATTACAACTTACACAACCCACATAACCCATTTCAAGCAACCTATTTCAACTCACTTTATTTATGGATTCCACTAAGAAAATGTCTTAGATCCAAACATGAAAGTTTAAGTCCTCATAACAAGGAACAACCTCCAATTGTTAGTTTCCGGAAATTTAATCAAGAACATATTTAAAATATGCCTCAAACTTTCCATTTTCTAACAATCCCCCACAAATCCATACAGAAATGCTTACATATCGCCATATCGGTCCTTATCATGACTTGTTTTTCAGAGTCGGTACCCTTCCGGGTTTGAACCCTCCTAAATCCTCTACTTCGATGGCTACCGGATCTAGATGGAATGTTTCACCTTGAATCTTTATCCATTTGGTGTAACCACACTCCATAGACGACGACAAATCAAAGGCTATGGTGCTGATCTACGGCTTTGAGACGTTAATGGTCCTGTCTCGATCCTGTTCGTCGAATGCTTCAAGGAATAACTGTGATGCCCTCCAAATCCGGGGTACAGATTTGGGGAGTCACTCGACCAACGAAACTCAACATATCTGATTATAACACATGCATAATATAATAATAACATAAAATACCCCTTATCCAAGACCGCATCCAGATTATGGCATGAAACAAGTTCTAAGTTAACATCATTATTACAAACCAGTTCTACGTTATTATTATTACACAACTTAACAAACAAAGCTAGACATCTAGTCTAACTTCCGAATCAAAACAACTACCCGTCCGATGACAATCACTCGGGGTGGTCCCCTACCACATGGAGAACTGTCACTCGCACTATGTCTGCTCATCCTCTCGCTTCACTGGAATAGGATTAGAAAACAACAAATATGCGCCAAATATGCTCAGCAAGCAATATATCCAAAGCAGTTTCATATGAAAATAAATCACAATATTGAAATCAATGCACAACGCATAATTATATCAATCACATTTAAAGAAGAGGGATATAATTGGATTTTTATTTCTCATATTCAAATCAAAGGTTGTGTTGCTGGCCAGCCACGCAACAACCCCGGACTTGCTTATAGCAAAGCCCTCTACTGGATCCTTGGCCATCTTGGCCTTAATTAACTTCGACCATAAATTTGGTTCGACCATTACTGGTCTTTATTTTTAAAACATTCCAATTCTATCACAGAGTATAAGCAATACATGCTTCAATAACATTCACAACAAAATGAAATAGTGTAGATATTGTAAACGAGTTTCAACTGATCAATAGTTCACAACACAAGTGAATTGGTGCAATGAATTATAAACGAGTTTCAACTGAACAATATTTCACAATAAAAGTGAAGTAGTACAAGGAATTGCAAAAGAGCTTTTACTGACCAAAATTAAATAAAGTCCGTGAAACAAGTTCGGGATGGTTTCAAAGAAGTAACACATCCGTTTCAAGGAATAAACAAGATTATAACGTATACGGATGAATCAAAGGTGAAGATTCTCGATTTCCAACAAGATTGTAAATAATCAATGGAATCAGGAATATTTCATGGAAACAGTGTTATTGGTTCAAATGTAGGATGAGAATGGATTCATTGGTGTTGGTTTGATGACAACATGCATATACTAATTCAAGGTAATATCACTCAAGGATTTGTGAAAGAAATAGACACTTGCCTGGTTTGACGTAGCCAAACTCTACCGTTGCTACTCTACCTTCTCCTTTCCCTTGCCTCGGGAACTCGATTCTATAATGCATAACTCATATTAGTACATCTCATCATTTTTATTCCATTCTCAATATCACTCGTACACATTCCTTAAGTCTAAACAGTCTATCGGGCCATTTTCGAGGTTTATCGAACGCCCAACCTATTTTACGATAGACAACTAAGACACTAATCCTTATACAAAACATTTACGGACAATAAAACACATTATTCCACTTTATATAAACCATATAGTGCTTATAAATATTTTTAAAACAATATTCGAGGTTTATTTGAATTTAAATAAGTCCCGGACAAATTTTTAAGTCAAAAATCGGATTTTTAAACCCAATATAAGTATTTTAAATTCAAATAAATCAATTAATAAAATTAATTGACATTTTTCAAACACTCAAACTATTTTTAAATAATTAAATAAGGTTATAAAATAATTAAACTTAATTTCAATTAATTAAATCTAATTAATAATTAATTAAAAAGAATTAACTGATTAAAAGAATTAATTAATTAATTAAATAAATAAATTATTAATTAAAAATATTTAAAATAAATAAATTTAATCAATTTTTGAATTTAAAATAATAATTATAATTTTTCAGAATTTTTCTGAATAAAAAATGTATTTTTAAAATAAAAATATGAATTTTAAAAGATTTTAAACTATTTCGAATTAAATTTAAAAATAAAATTCAAAAACAGTTTTCTGAAAATATTTTAGGGTTTTGAAGATTGAAACCGGGTCAAGAAAACGGGTAAACGGGTCGGGAAGAACGAATCCGGGTCACCAAGAACAACCCGTCGGAATCTGGGTTTTCCAGAATCCGGCCGGCGTCCGGTGGCCGGAATCATTCGTTTCCGATCAAACACACACCAAACCAGAGGGCTTTTGTTCGCCTCTCCAAAACAAACACAACCAACATACTTACAATCCCGAACTATGCCGGAATCGATCACAAAACTTAGTCAAAGAAAACTGGCGGCAAAACTTCGGCCGAAAACACGATCTCTCTTATTTCTACATGAAACTCGACGTTTAATATGTTAAAATGAAGCTTACAACACATACAATCAAAGCCCTCTATCAGAATTCATGTCAGATCATCAACAAGAACGGACGAATCAAAAAACAAATTAGGGCAAAAACCCTAGAATCGAATTCATCAAAATTGGACATAAACATGAAATTAAAGCATGGATTCTTACTAATTAGAACCCTAGGAACATGTTGGAAGCAATCAATTGAAGGAACAATCAACAGAATGAAAATCCCCAAATTTAATAAGAACCCTAATTTAATTCGAATTTCAAAAATTCATATAAAATCGAAACATTACCAGATGATGATAAGGTTGGAAGATTCTGAAACTAGAGCTCAAGATCTTTGATTTGAGTACTTGAACTTGTGATTTGGATTTCAATAACACCTTCAAAAATCGATTTGATCTTCAAGAACACGAAGAACACGGTTCGGGGATTTTTACTTTTTCGAGAATATGAAATGTAGATTATACGAGGCATAATGTACGATTCGTCTTTTTATATTTTTGGAAAAATAATACCCAAACGACATTTTTGGATCGATATAGATCCACTGGATCGTTTAAAAACCCTAATTAGGTTAAAAACACGTTTTACGAGAAGATAATCATCTACAAAGGTTGATAATTATCCAAATCAATACATATTATTTATATAACTAATGCTCAAGAATATTGGGGCTATAACAATTGTATCATTGATACGAACGATATATCAATTGCCCTAATCAATTAGGGTTTGGAATAATTTTTCCCTTTTTTGAATAAAATGAATAATATTAACAAGATCCGGTAATTAGGGATATAATGATACGAATAAATCTCCCGATAACGATTCGAGTACGAAAGACGAGGGATCAATAATGATGTACAAAACTTTAACGGGGCCCTTGAATTTTCAAAACGGGGCTCAAGATTGAATAAGATTTCAAATGACAAGATTTTTGAAAGGGGCTTCCGACTCACCAAATAACACATAATTACTTAACAATTGTAACTTAATAATATTCAAATATTCCACAAGAAATATTTCACACAAAATATATCATTTATTATTATTAATAAAATTCACGGATATTACATCCTTCCCCCCTTAATAGGATTCTGTCCTCAGAATCAAATCAAGGAAACAACTGGGGATACTTTTCTAACATATCACTCTCTAACTCCCAGGTGGACTCTTCTACCTTAGGATTCCTCCACAAAACTTTAACTAACGCTACAGTCTTATTTCTCAACACTTTTTCCTTACGATCCAATATCTGAATTGGTCGCTCCACATAAGATAAATTTGCCTGGACCTCTACTGGTTCATATTATATTACATGGTTTGAATCTGGTAGATACTTCTTTAGCATAGATACGTGAAACACATTATGAACGTGCTGCATATGCGGGGGTAACGCCAACTCGTAAGCTACTCTGCCAACTTGGTTCAGAATCTCAAACGGTCCAACGTATCTCGGACTCAATTTCCCTTTCTTACCAAACCTGACTAGCCCTTTCCACGGTGAAACCTTCAGTAATACTTGTTCCCCTACTTCGAATTCCGTATCCTTTCTGGCTAAATCAGCATACTTCTTCTGCCGGTTCTGAGCTGTTATCAATCTTTTCTGAATCAATTCAATCACTTCCTTTGTCTGTTGTACTAATTCTGGTCCAATTATCTTTCGTTCACCAACTTTTTCCCAATACACTGGAGATCGACACTTTCGTCCATATAAAGCTTCGTAAGGCGGCATTCCAATACTCGCATGAAAACTATTGTTGTACGAGAATTCCACTAAGGGTAAGTGATCATCCCAACTACCTTTGAAATCAAGTGCACATGTCCTTAGCATATCTTCAATGGTTTGAATTGTTCTTTCGCTTTGACCGTCTGTCTGCGGGTAATAAGCCGTACTCATTCTCAATTCCGTGCCCAGACATTCTTGAAAGCTCCGCCAAAATCTCGAATTGAATCGAGGATCTCGATCAGATACTATTGACACAGGAACTCCATGACGTACTACAATCTCTTTCAAATATAGTTGAACCAACTTGTCTAGTGAGAATCTCTCGTTGATCGGAAGAAAATGCGCCGATTTCGTCAATCGATCAATGATAACCCATATAGCAATGATTAGTCTTCGTTCTAGGTAGTCCTACCACAAAATCCATTGTGATGTGTTCCCATTTCCATTCAGGAATTTCCAAAGGCTGCAGTAATCCACTTGGTCGTTGATGTTCCGCCTTGACCCTTTGACATGTAAAACATTTGCTCACCCATTCAGCAATCTCTCTTTTCATATTTGGCCACCAAAAGTTCGTTTTTAAATCTCGATACATCTTCGTGCTTCCAGGATGAATTGAATACTTCGAGTTATGCGCTTCATGCAAAATTTCATTCTTCAGTTCCGCCACATTAGGTACCCATATTCGAGAAGAAAATCTTAAAATCCCTTTGTCGTCCAGTTGACTACATATCTCTTCACCTGTCAAACTACCCGTATTGTCGTTCATAACTTGTTCCTGACACCTTCGTATTTTCTCCAACAATTCAGGTTGAAACGTCATTGCATAAATCATATTTGTCGCGTCCTTCGGAATACGCACTTCTATTTCTAATCTCTCAAATTCCTTATACAGTTCTTTGGTCATCATCAACATATTTAATCTCTCCTTTCTGCTCAATGCATCTGCTACTACATTTGCCTTGCCAGGATGGTAATTGATAGAAACTTCATAGTCCTTGATTAGCTCCAACCATCTTCTCTGTCTCATGTTTAACTCTTTCTGTGTAAAAAATGTACTTCAGCCTTTTATGATCAGTGTAGATTTCACACTTCTCTCCGTACAAATAATGTCTCCATATCTTCAAAGGAAATACTATCGCTGCTAATTCCAAATCATGCGTATGATACTTCTGTTCGTGAGGTCTTAATTGTCTTGACGCATAAGCAATCACTTTGTCATGTTGCATAAGCACGCAACCTAATCCTTTGTAAGACGCATCACTATAGATTACGAAATGTCCTTGGTCGTTTGGTAACATTAACACTGGTGCTGTTGTCAGTCTCTTCTTCAACTCTTGGAAACTCTCTTCACATTTGTCATTCCCTACGAATCTCTCACTTTTCCTTGTCAACTTAGTCATTGGTGTGGCTATCTTTGCAAAATCCTGCACAAATCTCCGATAATATCCGGCCAATCCCAAGAAACTTTTGACCTCTGTTGGTGTCCTTGGTCTCTCCCAATCTTTCACTGCCTCAATCTTTGCTGGATCTACCTTGATACCTTCGATGCTTACCACGTGTCCTAGAAATTGAACTTCTCTTAACCAGAATTCACACTTGGAAAATTTTGTGTATAGTTCTTCTCGTCTTAAAGTCTCCAACACTATTCTCAAATGGTTAGCATGGTCTTCCTCCGTCTTGGAATATATCAAAATATCATCAATGAATACTACCACAAACTTATCCAAATATTTCTTGAAAATCCTGTTCATTAAGTCCATAAAAGTTGCTGGTGCATTCGTCAATCCAAACGCCATTACTAAAAACTCATAATGTCCATACCTCGTTCGAAAAGCCGTCTTAGGTATATCGTCTCTTTTAATCTTCAACTGATGATATCCTGACCATAGATCAATCTTGGAAAAATGAACCGCTCCTTTCAGCTGATCAACATATCATCTATCCTGTGCAATGGATACTTATTCTTGATGGTTAGCTTGTTCAACTCTCGATAATCTAGACAAAGTCTCATATTTCCATCCTTTTTCTTAACAAATAGCACTGGGGCTCCCCACGGCGACACACTGGGTCTAATAACTCCTTTGTCTAACAATTCCTGCAGTTGCTTGGCCAACTCTTTCATCTCTACTGGTGCCATTTCTGTATGGTGCTTTAGATACTGGTTCTGCGCCTGGCGTTAAATCTATTGCAAACTCAATTTCCCTATCTGGAGGTAATCCTGGTAGCTCTTCTGGAAAAACATCCGGAAACTCATTCACAACTGGAATATCCTCTAATCTAGTAACCTCCCTCTCTTTATCTATTACGTATGCGAGATACGCTTCACATCCTTGTTTCAGTAATCTCTTTGTCTGAATAATTGTCAAAAACTTCTTTGTCTGTCTTTCTCCTTGAAATATTATCTCTTTCTTTTCTGGGGTAATTAAAACAACTCTCTTTTTCTTACAATCAATGCGCGCATCATATTCGGCTAACCAATCCATTCCTAAGATCACATCAAATTCTCCCAACTTGAAGGGTAATAAATCAGCATAAAAACGGTTCCCTAGAATCTCAATTTCACAACGGGGACAATACAAACTAACCGGTATACGATCTTGGTTAGCTATCTCTATGGTCAGCACTCCATTTAAAGGTTCCATTAAACAATTTAAGTTACGAGCAAATTAATCAACTAACCAACAACTTCAAGCAAACGAATAAACCTGGGAATCAGGTCATAACTCACAAGTACAGAACATATGGATGTAATCCGTTTCAGATATAAGGAGTGATATTAGAATTGGATTTTTATTTCTCATCTTCAAAACAAAGGTTGTGCTGCTGGCCAGCCACGCAACAACCCCGGACTTGTCTATAGCAAGCCCTCCACTGGATCCTCTAGCCATCTTGGCCTTAATTAACTTCGACCATAAATTTGGTCCGACCATTACTGGTCCTCATTAAAAAAAACATTCCAATTCTATTTTACGTACATCAGGTGTCAGCACAATTGACAACCTTATTTACGATAGCCAGGTGTCGGAAGAATCGACAACCTTAATACAACAATCGCTGGAAAACTCACGTTCCAGGAAACAACTTAACTATGAAGAATTCATCAAGGAATAACAATACAATCTAGTATCGACGAGATCGACACAATAATGGGAGGTGCACATGAAAAGCGACAATATAATAAACATCGACGAGATCGATGTAACAACTAGAATAATAATGGAGAAGATACAATAAAATGCATAGCAAGATAAGTACACAATGACAGGGTGCAATAATTGCAAAAGAGCTTCAACTGCTCAATATCAAATGAGGTTCGAGAAATAGATTCGAAATGTTTTCAATGGCAAGATTAAGTCCGATATGAAACAGGCATTAGGACCTCAACAGAATTTGCAACAGCTCAATATAGGGTAGGGTTCAAAGAACTGGCTCTACATGGCCTCAACAATACGAATTATCACATTATGAAAGAACTAGTTAAGAATTACCAATTTGGTAAGTGACAAGAAAGTCAAGTTCAAGTTTAAGGAAAATTCAAGGTGAAGTTTATGAATATTGAAATAAGGGTTTATTGAATTCTGAAAGAAATAGTTTAAGTCCTTCAAAAAATATACTTATATATATAAGCCTTATATTTGAAGGAATTAACCTAAATCATGCACAACATATATGAGTTCGAAACAAGGAATGGATCAGATAATCGTATCAACAAGAAATGACAATAATAATACTTGCATAGGTGCAAGGTGGAAAATAGAGTACTTGTAGATCAAGTACCACAACATCAAAATTTTAAATTAACATTTTACCCTCATAGGGTTCATAAGTTCCCACTCATCTAGGGTTGGCAATATTTCAACCTAATAGTTTTAAATCATGATTTTTGAAAGAAAGCCTTAGTATACGGCCCATAACTATCTTTTCAATTGTTTCAGTATAATAAGTATATCTTTCCAATCAATCATAAAAATATGAATCTAAATTCATAAAGTATAAAGGAATACTCGTCAATTTACGAGATTAAATAAAATACTTGCAGTTCAATGCAAAAGAGTCATCATTTAATATTTAGGGAAAAGTATGCCAATTACATAATAATAATTCAAGGAAATATCAATCAATTAATAAGCAAGGGTATAAACACTTGCCTCTGGTCCTTAGCTATATCGTAAAGCTGAAATAATTCGATTCCTTCCTTCTTCTGTCTTATCGCATGATCCTCTATTTCCGTCCTTCTTTGCTTTAACGCTCTCGTGAATACCACTTGTCCGCTCCTACCATTTTGAATACACATGTCTGCCATTCTTACCGATATCTCCATTGGAAGAAAATACTTGCACATGTCCTCTACGAGTGTTGACGTTCCCTTGGTGTTACGTCGCCTCACAAATAACCCAATCAGTCGTAAACAATACCTCATCCTTCTCCAACGTCTTTCATTTAACATACTTCGATAATCTGACTCGTCTCGTCCAATAGCTTCTGTTGCATAGATAACCATATTTCAATTGATAGACTAATCACAATCAACCATATAAGTAATCCACGTAATTCGCTTGACGAAACTCCTGTTAGGAATATGTTGTTCTTGATGATAAACATAAAACACTTAGTAGAATTTGTGTAAAGTCATTTTGTAACTGTCAACGAAATGGCATGCTTTGCAGTGTTTCGTTGACAGGAAGCTCATCAACGAAATGAGTGATGTAGCAATTGCAGTGTACAATACTTCTTGTTTGATATGCATTTTGTTGTAGGTATTGGATAGGTTTTCTAAGTCATGTTGACTAAGTACTAGATAGGCAAAATAGGTTGGTTAATTGTAAATATATTATGCCTTGTAATTTTGCCTAAGTGAAGACATGTCAACGGTATGAAGATTACTCTGTCAACGGTATGGAGTTTACTCATCAACGAAACGAAGATTACTCATCAACGAAATGAAGAATAAAGCTATCAACGAAACACATCTCCCTACTATCAATGAATCATTATCACTTTTCTGAATAGTTGACAAAGTGATAGTGACAGTTTTCTGACAGATCAAAAGGAGATGTAGAAGTGTACTTTGCATTGGAAACCATTAAAATGGATACTGGAAATAAGGAAACATTCCAATTTCCAATAAGGCTCTTGGGAGTGATCATAATAAGCATGAAGACAAAAGCAAAGATCTCCAAGGACCATTGGACAAAAGGAATGAAAAGCAAACTATTGGCGGTTACTCATTGTACTTTTAGTGTAGCCAAAAATAGAGTTGTAAACTGGGGAATATATAACCAAGTGTAGCAGTTAGAATAGAAGATAGAGAAGAAAAACAAATAGTTTGTATTAGCTATCTTTGAGAGCAATCTTCTCTACAATCTTGTAACTGAGCAGCTGTGTACATCTTTGTATCACATATTATTTCCGCAATAAAAACACTTCAGTTGGATCATCAAACAATCCAAATGAATTATTTAATTCTTGTGTTTTAATTTAATCAGTTCAGTTTTTATTATTTAATTTTAAGTTCAAGAAAATATCTAGAATTGTATTCAACCCCCCCCCCCCCTTCTACAATTCTGTTAGGTCATTTGGGATTAACAATTGGTATCAGAGCGAGCTTCTAACATACAAGAAGTTTAAAGATCAAGACCAGAAACAGGAACCATGGTGAAGAAGGATGCAGGTGTGAAGATACCAGTTCTAGACAAGGAAAATTACTTTCACTGGAAAGTAAAAATGCATCTACATCTCATGTCTATGGATGAGAGATATGTAGAATGCATTGAGAGAGGTCCACATGTTCCTATGGGAATTGGATCTAGAGTTGGATTGCCAGATGATGCTCCTGATGTAGAAATTCCTAAACCTGTCTCAAAATGGACTGCTGAAGATGCTGCAGAAGTTCATAAGGATAAAAGAACCATGAACATTCTGTTCAATGGTTTGGAACAAGAGATGTTCGACAATGTTATCAACTGTACCACTGCTAAAGAAGTATGGGACACTGTTAGAACACTTTGTGAAGGAACTGAGCAAGTAAGGGAAAACAAAATGCAACTCCTCGTACAACAATATGAGCATTTTCATTTCAAAGCTGGTGAAACCCTAAATGACACCTTTAGTAGGTTTCAAAAGCTTCTGAATGGACTAAAGTTGTATGGGAGGGTCTACCAAACTAAAGACTCAAACCTCAAATTTCTTAGAGCTCTTCCAAAGGAATGGAAGCCTATGACTGTTTCTCTAAGAAACACACAAGAGTACAAAGATTACACTCTTGAGAGGCTTTATGGAACATTAAAGACATATGAGCTGGAAATGGAGCAAGATGAAGAAATTGAGAAGGTACAGAGGAAGGGTGGATCTGTTGCATTGGTTGCATCTGTGAACCAACTTGAAGAAGACAATGAAGAGACTGTTAAAGCTACAACTAGTCGAGCTAGTTGCAAGAGTAATGTCAACAAGGGCAAAGGAAAATTGACAGAAGAGGAAGAGCCAGCCAACTTGGATGACTTAGATGAGATTGATGATCATATTGCATTTCTGTCAAGAAAATTCTCTAAGTTAAAGTTCAAGAGAAACTCAGACTCAAGACCACCAAGGAGAGACTCTCAACCTAACAAAAGTAATTGGGTTGACAAGTCTAAGTTTAAATGTTTCAACTGTGGAACCCCTGGTCATTTTGCTGGGGATTGCAGAAAACCTAAAGCTGAGAAGGGCAACAGGAGTTTTGAGCCTGTTGACTACAAGAAGAAATATTTTGAACTTCTCAAGCAAAAGGAAAAGGCTTTTGTGTCAAAAGAGTATGATTGGGCTGGTAATGATGAAGATTCTGATGAAGATGTTGAATATGTCAATTTGGCTCTAATGGCTGACAATCATGAGCAAGAAGCAAGTTCCTCAAGCAATCAGGTAACTACTACTAATCTTTCTGAGCTTTCTTTAGAGGAATGCAATAGTACAATTAACGACATGTCTACTGTATTGTACAATTTACGTGTTTCTCTTAAATCACTTACAAAGGAGAATTCTAGAATTAAGGAGACTAATCTGCTCTGAAGTGATAGGAATGCCATGTTAGAAGCACAACTCATTGATTTTGAGAAAATGAGGCGTGTTAGTAGAGATGCTAAGAAGGAACTTGAAGCAGTCTTGGAAAGGGAACAGATTCTTAAGGTTCAATTAGAATCTGAACATAGAGTGATTGCTAAATGGAAGGATTCTAGGAATGTTGCTAATAACATCATAAATGTTCAAGGAATGGAATCCTTCTGTGAGCAGTCATGGAAGAAAAACAAAGAGAAGCTAGGATATGATGATGAAGTCCTAGAATCAGAAAAAGAGTCAACAAACAAGAATGATCACTTGTTGGAGGTTGATGTGTCAACGGAATGCAAGGTTTCGTTGACAGATGAACCATCAACCGATCAGGCTGTTTCGTTGACAGAGGAAAAGAAACAGAAACTCACTAGACTTAATGACAAGTATGGTCCTGTCACCAAAAACTTCGTTCAAGGTGAGTCTAGCAAATCTAAGAAAGTTGAGAAGCCTGTTGAGAGAGCTAATGTAGGTCACTTGTCTAACAAGCAATTGAAAGACAAGTTAGAGAACATTCAAGTTGAGGCTAAGGGAAATAAAAGAAATAACATAAATAGAAAGGTAGGGATTAACAAACATAACAATTACACACCTGATAAATATGCTCCTAGAAAGACATGTGTTAATTGTGGTAGTGTTAATAATTTATCTGCTAATTGCAAGTTTGTTAAGAAAACTGCTAATGTGAAAATGCCCAAGCCCACAATGAATGCTTCCATGCCTACAATGCCTGTTATGCCTAACATGTTTGCTCAATTTGCACAATTTCAAAATCCATATGCCAGCATGCCATTTGTGCCAAATCCATACATGAACATGATCAATATGCCACAAATGCCATGGAATATGAATAACATGTTTGTTCCCCCAACCATGCATGCTGTGAATGAAAGTGTGAGCAACCATCAGAAATCAACACCTAAGGTAAAGGTTGATTTAAATCAATCTGAGCCTAAGGTGAAAAATGATATAAAAGGAAAGTCTAAGGCTAACAAAACAGGACCCAAGGAAACTTGGGTACCAAAATCAACTTGATTTGATTTTATTGTGTGCAGGGAGACAAAAGGAATCTTTGGTACTTGGATAGTGGTTGTTCAAGACACATGACTGGTGATTCTACCCTGCTCACAGAGTTTCAGGAAAGAGCTGGCCCTTGTATTGCGTTTGGAGATGACAGCAAAGGCTACACAAAGGGATATGGCTTGATTTTAAAAGAGAATGTCATCATTGATGAGGTTGCATTGGTGGATGGTCTTAAGCACAATTTTCTTAGTATCAGCCAACTTTGTGACAAAGGATTTTTAGTTACTTTTTCTAAAGAAGCCTGTGTTGTTTCAAAAGGTGGAAACAACAATGTGGTCATGACTGAATTCAGAAGAGGGAATGTGTACATTGCTGATTTTAGTAGCACAAGTCCAGACACCATCACTTGTCTTTTCAGCAAGGCAAGCAAGGATGAAAGTTGGCTATGGCACAAGAAATTATCTCATCTGAATTTCAAAGTTATGAATGATTTGGTAAGGAAAGATCTTGCAAGAGGAATTCCACAAGTGGAGTTCTCCAAGGATGGTTTGTGTGATGCCTGTCAAAAAGGGAAACAAAAGAAGGCATCATTCAAAAGCAAGACAGAGTCATCAATTGTCCAACAGCATGAGTTGCTTCATATGGATCTCTTTGGCCCTGTAAATGTCATGTCCATCTCAAAGAAGAAATACTGTCTTGTGATTGTTGATGATTTTTCTAGATTTACATGGACCTTCTTTTTGCACTCCAAAGATGAGGCAAGTGAAATCATTATCAATCACATCAAGATGGTAAACAACAATCCTGACATCAAGGTAAGAAGAATTAGGAGTGACAATGGGACAAAATTCAAGAATTCAAGCATGAAGGTGTTCTGTGAAGAAAATGGTATTTTGCATGAGTTTTCAGCAGCTAGGACACCACAACAAAATGGTGTAGTTGAAAGGAAAAACAGAACACTTATTGAAGCTGCAAGGACAATGCTGGATGAATCAAAGTTACCAACTTATTTCTGGGCTGAGGCAGTGAACACAGCTTGCTTTACTCAGAATATTTCTTTGATTAATCAGGCCAAAGGAATGACCCCTTATCAATTACTCAAAAGAAAGAAGCCACTACTGGATTTTCTTCATGTCTTTGGATGCAAGTGCTTTTTTCTGAGAAATCAAGCTGAGCATTTGGGGAAATTTGAAGCAAAGGCAGATGAAGCAATATTTGTGGGATATGCAGCAGGGAAAGCTTACCGAGTCTATAATCTCAGAACCAACATTGTTATGGAATCTGTACATGTTGTTTTTGATGATCTCAAAATTCAAGGTCTCTGTGATGAAGGTTTCCATGAAAGTCTTTCTTTTGAGAATGAGGAAGGAGATCAAGTGAATCATGTTAAGGCTATTGAGAAACAGTCCAAAGTTGTTGTATCTAGCACAGATGAAAGCAGTAGTGAAGATGAAATTTCTGCATTGAGATTGAAAAGAATAGCTGCTAGTAGACCAAATGGTCATTTCGTTGACAGTCAGAATGAGAGTTTCGTTGACAGTCAGAATGAGTGTTTCGTTGACAGTCATAATGGACATTCCGTTGACAGTCACAGAAATGCTTCCAGGAGTGATCACTTAGGGACAACAAACTCAGGGGGAGTTTCTCAAGGACATGTAACTAATCAAGGCAATCATGATCATGAAGCTACTTCTTCAAGAGCAAATCTACCTCCCTCAAGGAAATGGACTAAAGATCATCCCTTTGAACTTATTATAGGCGATGTTTCTTCAAAAGTCCAAACTAGAAGAGCAACCCAAGAAGAATGTTTATATAGTAGCTTTCTATCTCAAGATGAGCCAAAGAAAGTTGAGGATGCACTTCTAGATCCAGATTGGGTTTTAGCTATGCAAGAGGAGCTAAACCAATTTGAGAGAAACAATGTTTGGAAGCTAGTACCCAAGCCTAAGGACAGAAGTGTCATAGGCACAAAATGGGTGTTCAGAAACAAGATGGATGAAAATGGCATAGTCACAAGGAACAAAGCTAGATTGGTTGCAAAAGGCTATTCACAGGAAGAGGGAATTGATTTTGATGAAACCTTTGCTCCTGTTGCAAGACTAGAAGCAATAAGGATTTTCCTAGCCTATGCAGCCCATGCCAATTTCAAAGTCTATCAAATGGATGTGAAGAGTGCTTTTCTGAATGGGGAACTGGAAGAGGAGGTGTATGTGAGTCAACCTCCTGGTTTTGAAGATGATGATTTTCCAGAGTATGTGTACTTTCTCCTCAAAGCACTCTATGGTTTGAAACAAGCACCTAGAGCCTGGTATGACACTCTATCACATTTCCTTCTTGAGAATCACTTCACTAGAGGTACTGTAGATAAAACTCTTTTTCATAGGATTGTGAATGGCTCTACAATACTTGTTCAAATTTATGTAGATGACATAATTTTTGGGTCTACAGATGAAAAACTTTGTCAAAAGTTTGCCAAGCTTATGAAAAGTAAATATGAAATGAGCATGATGGGAGAATTAACTTATTTTCTTTGCCTCCAAGTAAAGCAAGTTAATGAAGGCATTTTCATTAGTCAAACCAAGTACATTAATGATTTGTTAAAGAAATTTAACTTAATGGAATGCTCTCCTGCCAAAACACCCATGCCTACTGCCACCAAACTTGAATTGAATACTAAGGAAAAATCTGTGGACATTTCAAGTTACAGAGGCATGGTTGGCTCACTTTTATATTTAACAGCAAACCTTGGCATTTGGTATCCTAGAGAATCTGGTTTTGAACTAATTGGTTATTCAAATGCAGATTATGCAGGATGTAAAATTGACAGGAAAAGCACAACTGGAACCTGTCAATTCCTAGGAAACAAGCTTGTGTCATGGTTCAGCAAGAAACAAAACTCAGTTTCCACCTCCACAGCTGAGGCTGAGTACATTGCAGCTGGAAGTTGTTGTGCACAGATTTTATGGATGAGAAATCAACTACTTGATTATGGATTAAGAGTTGAGAAGATTCCAATTTTCTGTGACAACACTAGTGCCATTGCCATAACTGAGAATCCAGTGCAGCATTCAAGGACCAAGCACATTGACATCAAGTACCATTTCATTAGAGAACATGTTATGAATGGTACTGTGGAGTTACATTTTGTTCCAAGTGAACAACAACTTGCAGACATCTTTACCAAGCCACTTGATGAATCAACATTCTCAAGATTAGTAAGTGAGCTAGGTATGCTAAATTTCTCTTAATTATTTTGAGATTTTTTTTTGCAAGTTAAAATGTAGCCGGGAATTTGCTATGATTTTTCTGTGAATTAATTTTCTCAGGAAAAAGTGAAATTTTGTCTAAGTCAAAATTACTATGTCAACGAAACACACCATATCGTTGACTGTTTCGTTGACAGTCTTAGCATTTTACTGGGTGTTTCGTTGATAGCTCTTTTATATCAACGAAACGCAGCTTTATCAACAAAATAGACGGGACCCTAAACGCCCAATTTTGATTCGTTGATATAAGCGCTTTTAATCTGAACCGTTGAAACTGCACGTCCTTTACCACGATCTATGCATACACCACTGTAAGTATAAATCATGGTAATATTTTAATTGTAACGGTTACTTTTTTCAGCCAATCCAGTAATTTATATTTATTATTGGACTTAATTTCTGAGAATTTTTGGGGGAGTATTTAAGAAATTCTAATTTATTTAATTCTTTTCTACCTGTTCTCAAAAATTCCAAAGGTTTTTCTCTCTTCATCTCTCTAACAATCAATTCAGTTCGAAGCTTTTCTTCACTCAACAATGGCACCCATAGTCAAGCTTATGTCAGCAGGAGGGTTCATTTATGAAAAGAACAATTCTATTCCATTTGTTGTCAAAGAAAGTCCGAATAGAATCTTTTTCAAGATGATGGACTTCATGAGGAATTGCAAGTTGAGCTATGCAATGTTTCACTCAACTCCGCTCTACAATGAGATAATCGAGGAGATTTGGACCTCATGTGAGTATAGTAGAACAAACTGCACACTACAATTCACCATTCAAGGTAAAGAGTATATTGTTAATTCTGATGTATTGCAAGCATGTCTACATATTCCTGAAAATAACTGTAATGCTTTGCCTACATATACTGAAATGATTAACATGCTAAATTCTATAAACTACTCTTTGCCTACTGATAATCTGGGTAGAATAATCAGGAGAGGCTTGGTTAGAGAATATAGTTATTTAGCTGATGCATTTATTAAGGTCTTTTCTGGAAAGATTAGCAATTTTGATGCATTAACTAATTCTATGTTGATTCTCTTAACCATGCTCCTAACTGATAGATATTACAACTTTAGCACCCAACTTATGTATGAAATTGGTGCTAAGTTGGGTGATAAGGCTAATAGGAAAAAAAATATCTATTATGCAAGGTTTCTGATGATGTTGGCTAATCATGTTAGTCCAACACCATTAGTTATCACTAACCCTATTTCCAGGATTGAGTGCTTTGTGCAAGAGAAGAGGGTTTTGACAGATATACTGAGACTTAACCACAATGGTGATGTCCCAGTTGTGTATCTGCCCATCATTGAGGTAACTACATCTAACCCTATTAGTGTAACTGTTACTTCTATTGTTTCACCCACCCATGTTGCTATGGAGTCTGTAGCTGTGTCCCAACAGGCTCCTGCCCCAGCAGCAAAACCTAAATCTAAGAAATCCTCAAAGCCAACCTCAGGTGCTTCTCAAAAGGCACCTGTTGCAAAAACTACTTCACAACCAAAGGGGAGTGATTTTGGAGTTGTGAGAGGTGAGGGAAGGGGTGAACATAAAAGAAACCCTAAGGATAAGGAAGGAGAGAAGAGTGAAATCCAGCCAAGCCCCATTGTGTCTTCCCAACAAGGCACAATGAGTAAAATGGATTTAAACACAAATCTAGTTGCATCCTCCCAAAAGGATGTGATTATTGAAACAAGCTCTCCTCCAAGAGCACACTCCAAGAGGGTAAGGGACACTTCAAGCCCACAGTCTACATTTTCCCAATACCAAAGGAGAGTGAAGCAAAAATCCAAGGGTACACAGGGTGCACACACACTGGAAGCAACACTTCCAGCATCTCAAATTCAGTTTGATGTAGCCCCTATCATTACTCTGGGGTTACAGTCCCATTCTTTAAATATCAATCTTGAACCAACTCCACCTAATTCACCAACTCAGTCATTAGATGTGGATATGATCCATTCATCTATTCCTGATTCTCCAACTCTTTTCTTGGAGAAGCCCCACTCTGAAGCTGATGGTCATCACTTGTTAAGTGATTTGTTGGGCCATCAACCAATTTTTTCTGAAGATGCAAGAGGATCTGTGGACCCCAATCTCAAATCAATCACCACAGATTCAATTATAATTTCACTTTCTCAAAATGCTTTATTGACTTCATCAACGAAACAGCCTCTTTCGTTGACAAGTGTTTCTCCATCAACGGTATCCATACCGTTGACAGTTCAAACTACCATACCGTTGATAGGTCACTCTACACCCCTTATTGAAAATCAAGTTGTTTCCACAACTAGTGTAGATGACCTGGTGGTAGTTGAGACACTTTTAGGTTTGAGAGGGAGTGAAACTGAGAGGCTGGCTTGCAGCCAGGCAAAAGGAGAGAATGAGAGTGAGAGGCTGACTATTTCTTCCAGCCAGGCAAAAGGAGAGATTGAGAGTACCACCTTAGTAGGTGAAGGTGAGGGTGTGAGCCATGGGGAGCCCATGATGAAAGAAAAGAGTGGAGAGAGAGAAGGGACTACATGAGTCATAAGGGAGGAAGCAGCCATTGCTAGTGAGTTAATGGGGGTCAATGAGGGAGAAAGGGAACTTACTTTCCAGGAGCATTATCAACAAACTCTGGATAGTATTTCCCTGGATCCTGAGACCTTTACTCATCATGTGCCAGCCTATCAAATTATGGCTCAGCAGGGCAATGTGGAGGCAGAGAGGTCACTAAACCTAATTCATACAACTGCATCAATGCAAAGAGCAAAGGATGCCTTGACCAATCTATCTCCAGGAGCTGCAGCTAGTGGTGACTTTGATTTTTCTGATGATGAGGACAGCTTTGGTGACAATCTACAGGTGGCCACTACTTCACAGACTGGGACTTCTGTGGTGCCTCCAACACCAAACTGGCTTTCTCAGGATATGCATGGAAGATGCAGCCTGGATGCTGCTATTACTAGGCAGTACCATGAAGCATATCTAGCTCATGAGTCTGCAACTGCAAGGGACAAGAAATTCTACAAGGCTATAATGGATTCACTGGAAGTCCAAAGGCTACAAATGTTGCAGACAAGGATTGAAGCTACAGAAATCAAGGACTCAATTAGCAACCTTAGGGATGCTACTGACAGGAGGCTAGATGAAAAGCTTCCTCTTCACACTGTCTCCAAGATGACCAGGTTTTTCTCCAAGGAACCTGTAGTGTCCTCATCTTTGAAGACTCTTTCCTCTAGAGTGGACAAAGTTGAGGCTACACTTTCTTAAATGCAAAAGGAACAGGAGAAGCAGACTCAACTCCTAACCCAGCTTTTGGCAGCTCAAGGACTCCCTATCATCTCACTTGATGATACCAAAAAGGGGGAGAAATCTCAGGAGCTAGAGAAATCTAAGGAGCTTGATATACAAATCACAAAGGTTTTGGTCCCAGCCATTTCCTTACCAGAAGAGCCATTAGCTATGGGGGAGTCAAGGAAAAACAAGCTTGATGGCATTGACCTAATTCAGCAAGCATCAATGAAGCTTCAGCTTGCAGAACAGATCAAAGACCATTGGTCTAACATAGAGGCAAGGGTAAAGAAAATTGCTGGAACTTCAAAGACAAATCAGCCATCAACAAATGCAATGGTGATAGTATCAATGGAGCCACAGTACAAGAGTTCATATGTTATAGAACCCCTTCAACATGGAGTCTTTCAAGATTCAAGAAGTGAGAAAGGGCAATCTTCATGCTTTAGGGATGTGGATGCAAGAGGGATATCTCCATTATCACCTGCCAAACCCAAGGGCAAAAACATTGCAAGGATATCTTATCCTCCACCAAAGCCAGATGAGTTCAAAGTCCTAGGGAAGCTGATCATTGAAAGCAAAGAGAGCAATCATCCAAGCATAAGGAACAAAAGGGCCATCATCTACAGGGATAGCAAGGAAATTTGCATTTGGGTTGGTCACCCAAATTTTGCTAAGGCCAAAGCTGAAGAATCTGAAAGGGCAGCAATGCAAGCACTAGCAGTTGCTCAATCACTTGAAGATGAAGAAACCCTACAGGAAGAAAAGGCTAAGGATGAAGCTAAGGAAGCTGGAAAGAAAAGGAAGAGTGCAAGGCAACCAAAGACTAGAGCTAAAAGGAATCTGAACTTTGATAAAGATGATTCCCAGGACACTGCTCAAGACTCTTCCACAACAATTGCACATCAAATTCCTGTTGATCTACCTCATGAGGGAAAGTTGGCTTGTGATCCTGCACATCCTGTCAACTTTCATGATCAACCAATAATGCCAAAAGAGGAACCTATTGAATTTGATGAGGCCTACTTTCCAAAGTTCCTATTTGAGAAGGATCAACCAATGAAGACAAAGAAAAGGGCTGTCAAGGCAAAGCCAGTGTTTGTGAGAAAGCCAAAACCTCAGAAACCCCCTGCAAATCCAGAGGACTGCATGTACATTGCTGACATCAGGGAAGAATCCAGTTTACATCTTGATATAGACAACCTGGTGGAAGTAAGGGGCATTGCAGCTTCTCAAAAATTGCCTGAGAGACTAGTTTTTACATTCAAGGGTGGTAGAGAACAAGTGTGGCCTCTCTACAGAATTTTAGGAGAAGACTATCAAACACTACTCTCAGTGTTTAGATGCTTGAAGAAGGACTTTGGCTTCACCAAAACAGCCAAGTCTGAGGTGGTCTCCAAAATTTGTCAGATAAAGGCTAGCTGGAACAAGCCTGAGGCTCTTCCCAGGATTCTTAGAGTGCCCTCAACAGGAAAGAAGATCCATCTTCAACCATACTGGATGATGGAATTTAAGGACAAGGACAATTGCAGAAGATTTTTCAGAATGAAAGACCAGCTGGATAAGGCATCTAATCAAACTCTAAAGTTTATGCAATCCATGCTTGGTGATCAAGATGAAGAAGAGAAAATCTTTTACAGAAGGCTACAGGTCCAAATTGAGGAAAACAACTCTAAGAGAGGGAAGAAGACTATGCCACAAAGAAAACACAGATGAATCATTTGCTCAGTCTAGAGGAGCACTTTTGGGCATTAGTCTTGTAAGTCTTGTATTTTGTCTAAAATATTATGAAGCTTAATGCATTTTCTACTTTTGTAATTTATGATGTATCTGAGTGTTTTTGTTATCATCAAGTCTCTTGATTTATGGCTGTTATTCTATCAGTCATAAATTGGGGGAGATTGTTAGGAATATGTTGTTCTTGATGATAAACATAAAACACTTAGTAGAATTTGTGTAAAGTCATTTTGTAACTGTCAACGAAATGGCATGCTTTGCAGTGTTTCGTTGACAGGAAGCTCATCAACGAAATGAGTGATGTAGCAATTGCACTGTACAATACTTCTAGTTTGATATGCATTTTGTTGTAGGTATTGGATAGGTTTTCTAAGTCATGTTGACTAAGTACTAGATAGGCAAAATAGGTTGGTTAATTGTAAATATATTATGCCTTGTAATTTTGCCTAAGTGAAGACATGTCAACGGTATGAAGATTACTTTGTCAACGGTATGGAGTTTACTCATCAACGAAACGAAGATTACTCATCAACGAAATGAAGAATAAAGCTATCAACGAAACACATCTCCCTACTATCAACGAATCATTATCACTTTTCTGAATAGTTGACAAAGTGATAGTGACAGTTTTCTGACAGATCAAAAGGAGATGTAGAAGTGTACTTTGCATTGGAAATCATTAAAATGGATACTAGAAATAAGGAAACATTCCAATTTCTAATAAGGCTCTTGGGAGTGATCATAATAAGCATGAAGACAAAAGCAAAGATCTCCAAGGACCTTTGGACAAAAGGAATGAAAAGCAAACTATTGGCGGTTACTCATTGTACTTTTAGTGTAGCCAAAAATAGAGTTGTAAACTGGGGAATATATAACCAAGTGTAGCAGTTAGAATAGAAGATAGAGAAGAAAAACAAATAGTTTGTATTAACTATCTTTGAGAGCAATCTTCTCTACAATCTTGTAACTGAGCAGCTGTGTACATCTTTGTATCACAGATTATTTCCGCAATAAAAACACTTCAGTTGGATCATCAAACAATCCAACTGAATTATTTACTTCTTGTGTTTTTATTTAATCAGTTCAGTTTTTATTATTTAATTTTAAGTTCAAGAAAATATCTAGAATTGTATTCAACCCCCCCCCCCCTTCTACAATTCTGTTAGGTCATTTGGGATTAACAACTCCCCATACTATAAAAAGTCAACATCTAAGTCAACGGCCTCGTAAATCTCATTTTCTAATATTACCGACAAATTTCTATTCCAACTACCCCTCGTGATGATATTAGACACGACCAAAGCATTTAAACAAGTCTCAAACAGTTATTCGTATTTATGACTCAACAACCAGATAATTCACATAATTCACATAACACATATCGTCATTTAATTGTGATAAATAAATCATATAAGTCTCGTAATGCCCAAGAAATAATTTTAGAAAATAATTCAACTCTCGTTTCAAAGGAATTAATCCTCAAAATATTTTTAGGTCAAAATCGGATCATTCACATCATTTATGTAGCACATATTGATATTTAAATGCACTAATTACATCACATATGTCACGTAACGTTCGAGAAATAATTTGCAACTCGAAAGAAAGGCCTAAAATGATTTTATAAATCATTTAGGAATTTTAACTAATTAATAAAACATTTTTAGGAATATTTTTCCTAATTTAAATCACTTTTAAATCATTTTCCAAAATAATTAAAGAATTTTGGTAAATAAAAATATCAAAATAATTCCTTAAATAATTAAGGAATAACTAAATAAAAATTTCCAGAATTTAAAAGAAATTTTTAGAATTTAAAAATCATTTTTAAATCATTTTTAAAACTATTTTTCATAATTTAAATAAACAAAACATATTTTTATAAATTAAAAATGAATAATTTAGAAAATAATTTTGGTCAGGGGACCAATTTGCAACTTTGTAAAACTTCAGGGACTAAACTTCATCATCTTAAAAACTTGAGGTACTAAACTGCAAAAAGCTCCGTTGCCAGCTTCAATGGCTGACCGGCCGCCGCCGACGGTACTATTCCGGTCAACAATCCGGCCAAAAACGTTTTTACACCAAAACTTAACCAAACTCAACGTTCTATATACCAAAACAAATCTTGAAACGCGTACAATCTAACCCACATATCCACATACACAAATAATCAACAGATTTTTCGAACTAATGGTTTGAAAATTCGAAAAAAACTTAACAATTCGATCTAGCCATTCTAGGAATAGAACAACTCAATTAAACATGCAAATCGATTACCCATGATCATATGAAGCTATAGGAACCATCAAAATCAACGGACAAACTCTAAATCAAAAAGCCCCAAATTTCGAGCTCAAGAACCCTAATTTTCGAATTGGACAATCCGGGAATCAAACAATGAAATTGAACACATATTTGGACTCCCTACAACCATACGAAGCTATACATACCATCAAATCACATGAACAAGCTCAGAATTAAAAATCCCCAAATTTCACATGAACCCTAATTTTCCGGAATTAAAGAAAAATTCGTATGAAATTGATATATTAGCCCACACGAAATCTGATGGTATATTATGAAACTAGATTCCAAGACCTTCGATTTGACTATAAGAGCGTTGAAATCGGACTCCGGTAACGCCTTCAAATTTGAGTTTAATCCTCAAGAACACGAAGAACACGTTCAGGGGTTTTTAGATTTTTAACTGTAATTAAGCTTTATTATACGCAAAACAAAGTACGATTCGCCTTTTTATATTAAACGGAAAATAATACCCCAAACGACATTTTTGGATCGACACTGATCCGATAGATCGCTTTAAATACAATTTAACAGAATAAACGCTTTAAATCTTTAATAAAGCAGAATACACGTTTTACGAGACGATAATCATCCATAAATTACGGATAACTACAAGTATCGTTTAATACAAAATATACGAACCAAAATACCTCCATTACGAATATTTTCGAATACTTCCCACTTTAACGAGTGAAATATTGGTACGAATGATATACCAATTTCCCGAATAATTTGGGAACGATCTAAATTTTCTTTTTGATAATTAAAATAGAATAAAATAGTATGACACCCTTTTCAAAATAGTTTCTAATTCCCCACACATTTCACATAGCACCACAATATCACATATTCAATCATTTAACGAATACTTAACCCAATTAACAGATAAAACATTTAATAACTCTTAATATGAAATTAAAAATTTCATTTCACATCATATATTAACACGTAATTTTCCCGAATCTTACAAAGTGTACTTGGCGTTGGAAGGCATCAAAATGGTCACTGGGAATGAGGAAACATTCCATTTACCAATTAAGTTCTTGAGTGGGATCCTAATAAGCATGAAGACAAAAGACAAAGATCTCCAAGGACCATTGGACAAAAGGAATGAAAAGCAAGCTGTTGGCGGTTACCCTTAGTACTTTTTAGTGTAGCCAAAAATAGCATTGTAAACTTGGGATATATAACCAAGTGTAGCAGTTCATTTAATTGTAGAGAAGTGAGATAGAATTGTTTTGTATTAGCTTTCTTTGAAGAGCGCTCTCACTCTACATTTGTAACTGAGCAGTTGTGCTACATTTGTAACACAGATTATTCCCGAAATAAAAATATCTCAGTTGGATCCTCAAAACATCCAACTGAAATTTTATATTTGCTTGTGTGATTTTTATTTTCTCTGTCAAGTTATTTAAAGTTGTTATAAGTTTAAAAATTATCTAGAATTGTATTCAACCCCCCCCCCCCCCCTTCTACAATTCTGTTAGGTCATTTGGGATTAACAAAATTTTAGGACAATATTAAGATAGTAATTTGACTTAAGAAGAAAGTTTAGCAGAATATAAGGTAATTAATATTTCCATTACTAAAGATTTAAAAGCCAATTTAGATATTTTCTACTCAAATCGTCTTGAACCTCTCAAATCATCTTCTTTATTATTTTCCTAGATTAAAAAATATTAAATAAAACTTAGTAAATACATTGGACTCGTGGAATAAGTTTAGGAGAATATTAATATAGTATACTTAGTTTCCTCCATTTGAAGATAATAGAAAGGAATTAGTAAATAAAATGGACTTGAAAGTTTAGGAAAATATTTACATAACATATTTAACTTCCTTCATTGAAAGATATTATTAAACAAAGGGATAATTATCAAAGTCATCACTCATTTGGATCAAATGTATCAAATTAGTCACTCATTTCAAAATTGACTCAATTAGGTAACTAATTGGAAACTATATTTATAGAAGTATAGATCGAAGCGATTTGAGAAGCGCCACATCCCTGCCCTCGTCTTCTCCTTTCTTTCTATAAGTATATTGATTGGATCAATAGAGAGCGTTTATGAGAATATTAACATACTATATTGTTGGGCCGCGCAATACCCGTTAACTCCACATTAGTATGATATTGTCCGCTCTGGGCCGTGGCCAAGCCCGCACGGATTTGTTTTTGGGCTCCTCTAAAAAAGGCCTCATACTAATGGAGTTGTTTTTGGCTGCTTATATTCAAGATAATTCTTCTTTATTTTATCGATGTGAGACTTGGGTTGACACCCACTCTACAATCTCCCCTCAATCCAAGAACCACTGTAATAACCCGAATTTTTGGTAAAATTAAAACTTTTCTTATTATGATTAAGTGCATCAGTGAATAGTGAATTTGGTGGATGAATAGTGATTTTGATGGTTAAGAAAATTTTTCATGCCACCTATGTACGAGACGTAGTGTGGATATTCCGAAGTCATATTAGTGATCTACGAAGTAAATAAGTATATGTAAAGATGATCGGAATTCAGAAAATCCAAACTTTATTGTTATGGAATATTTGACCGGGAAGTGAAGAGCATATCGATGAGATCAAGAGAGTGATTTATTTAAATTGAGAATCCAAGGATTTTATATTTTATTATTTTATTAAAGTCGATTTAAGGATTCGATTGTTAGGACGAATAGTGAATGGTTACTATTCACTACGAGAATCGCGTAGAGTTTTATTCGCTCTTTTTAGGAAATATTTTCGAATCGTTTCAAGAGGAACAAAAACAAGGATGAATAGTAAAATTGATGAATAGTGCTCCAAGGTGAATAGTAAAATTTTATAGTCTCCGATTGATCCTATATTTCAGCGGAAGTTCAGGAATAATAAACGGTTACTAATCGCGTAGTCAGAAATCGCAAACGAAAACGAGAATCAAAAATCCGTTCGAAGGAGCAACCTTGGACGTATTATAACTTAGGAAATAAAGAAGAATATATGTATTAAAAGAAAAAGAATGGGTGGAAGAATTGTGTGGAAGAATCTTTGTAACTTAGCAAACTTGAGGGACTAGCTTGTAGTGACTAACTTGCAAATTTGGTAAACTAAACACATCACCTTTTTAACCACTCATCTACCCCACTTTTCTCACAAAAGTAGAAGCCTCTCCCACCCATTTTCTTCAAGAAAAACCGTGGCTAAGGAAGAAGAAGAAGAAGAGGAAGCAAAACTCCATGGATTCTTATGCTTAAAAGAAAGATAGAATCAAACCCGTTCTTTTAAAGGTAACATCTCCAACACCCACCATCTCTAGCATGCTCATTTATTAAGTTAAAGAAGATGATGAATAGTGTTTTTCAAGAAAAAATTGCTTATAATTGAAAGATGAAAGTGTTTATTCTTAGTATATGTTATGCTTAGTTGTTTTAATTATAAGGATGAATTGTTGGTTGAGTTTGGAGGATGGGTTATGAATTTGTTTTGAATATTCATGGAGGATTTGACTGAGATGAGGAAGTATAAGGTGGATGGTGAGTTTGGGATTGATTGGTATTGATTTGGTTGTGTTTTGAAAATGGAAAATGTTAAGTTTTAAGTCGACGTAATGCCCGATTTTCGGTAACGCTAAACACTGCCTAGAATCCGAAAACCTAACTGCCCCTTTTGGTTCAGTGATGAACATGAGTGTGTAGATCGTTGTTTCTAGTTTACGTGGGCGCAAGAATCATGTCAAAAGAGTTTACGGTTTATGAGATATGACCATTTTAGTGAAAGTGGTTCAAGGAATGAGATTGCAGAAATGTACCAACTTTGTGGCAATGTTTGAGACCCTTAAGAGTTGTTTTAAAATATGAAATTTTGTATTGAAGTGACAAGGTCAGTTACGAAAGTTTGTACGAAGATTTCGAGTCCAAAAGATTATTTTTCGATTTTATAAAAAATGTGTTAGCCGAGGTTGCGCAAGTGAAAACCACTAAGAACATGACTTAGAAACCAATGTTGTAAATGGTTAAGTATAACTTGTATTCGAGAATCGATTTCGGACTAAACCTACGACTTAAGTAATTGTCGATTAACATGGACTTAGTATGAGCCTATAACGAGCTAGTAATGCCTTGGTTGTGTTTCGCTTACGTGTTTAAGCATTGAGTACAAGTGGATTATCCAGGGGATTAATCGTGCGTTTTCTTTGACTTTGTCTAGATTGTCCGACATCGTCGCGAACTCCTATCACTTCTCGAGCATCAGGCAAGTTTCTAAATCTATACTTTGAAGTATTGACTATATAATACTGCTTTTGCCATGTATAAAATTAGACAGTTTTGCGATATATCTTATTTCTTGTTGAAATAGATTTGACCTTTGGATTATATAAAATCTTTTGAGTTAAGTAGTTATGAACCGGTTTACCTGGTAGCTCTAAATATAGCTCTAAATATAAGAGCATATTCATTGTTTTCGACTCTAAATCGGGAGTCGGTATTTTGAGATATGTAGATAGCCGTGGAAACCCTGAGGGATTCCATCGGCAGAATACTATGTATTTTGAGGATTGTTATTCGAGTATGATATCATTCGAGGAATGATATTTGCTTACTATATCTTTCAAGGAATGTTATTTGAGTATTATCTCAGTCGAGAAATACTATTTGAATACTATTTCAGTTATATATGCTAATGGAAGGCATAACTGTTTTCGAAAGTATATTGTGATACTTGCTTTATGATTTGATTATGGGCTTCTAAGCTAGATATGGGATATTAGTTAGAAGCCAGTTTTTTTTTATAAATACCCTAGGTAAAGGGCGTATGATTTTATTCTTTAGACCGAAAGTAGTTATATTTTCGGTATATGCTAAAGATTATTTTTCCGATAAAGATATCGGGTATATGTTATTCGATGATAATTTAATTAATGAATATTATTTTTAAATATTCATTTAAGGCTTATTTATTTAATGAATATTATTTTGAATATTCATTTAATCACTATTTATTTAATGAATATTATTTTTGAATATTCATTCAATCATTATTTATTTAATGAATATTATTTTTGAATATTCGTTTAAAGTTTATTTATATAATAAATATTATTCGATTAGTTATTAAATACTTTTAACACGTTTTAAATAAAGTTATATTATTTAAAGTTTATCCTCGACCTTCAATAATTACGAAGGATATTCTAAGCTGTATTATTAATTATTTTAAATCAAGGAGAGGTTCCCAAAACACTATTTTTCCATTTAAATCTATCTTTTAAGAGGATTTAAATACTCGCTCAACTACCAAAAATATGGGAAACCTGATTTAAGTGACTGCTACTCATTTTAAACTCTCAACTCAAAACTGTCAGGGGACAGATATTTTCTCTGAGCAATTTAATTGCTGCAAGTCAAATGTTGTGTTACTACCTCAACGATCGATGAGTAAATTGATGGAACAAGTCGATATCCATTAACAAGCAATAGCTTGGGAAATATTGGTAAATTTTCCTTTCCAACTAGATACGACTACTTTGTGGAGTCCTATCAACGAGTAATGTACTTGGGGAAAAGGAGGACGAACTTTACGTTTCAGAGTCATGGATTTCATCCGAACTAGGAGCAGTGTAAGAGGTCGAGTCGCGCCGACCCATCAATTTTTATTGGCCCAACCGTTGGTCGGGAGATCCAGAAAGGCAGTAGACAATGTCAGGCTGTCGTGTTCTTCCATCTACATGTAGAAAACATTTTTAGTTGTACGACCTGCTACTGATCATAGTGAGGTTGGGACAACTGGCGCGGTGATTACTCCAGTATTGGTTCATCATCCATTTTTGATAATTCTGCAACATGTATTGAAAGGGACTACGGATGACATCCTTGGTACAAGTTTACCGATCATGTTGGCAGGGGGTTTCTGCAACATGTATTGAAAGGGACTAAGGATGACACCCGTGGTACAGGTTTACCGATCATGTTGGCAGGGGGTTGAAAAGTGTTCAAAAATGAAGTTACAATAAATCCTTGCAACTTCATCTTTTATTTTATGAGTTATGACTCTGATAAAACTTTACTCAGATTATATATGCATAAGTGGATTTTGGGTTACGGAAACCTTATATTAATTTTCCTCGTAACTTCATCTTTTATATCATATGACTCTGTGGATACCTTACATAACATGAGTTATGGTAAGGGAGTTGTTTATACTGAATCACCTTATAACTTCATCTTTTAAGTTATATGTTGATATTCTACTTACATAGCAGATATTTTTCGGAAATGTTATATTGGTTTACTTTGAAACCTCATCTTTTATATTATACTAGAACTTTGTTTATAATATAGCAAAAGTTTGCAGAAATATTATGAAAATGATATTTGAAATACAACAATGGCACTGTTTTTGGAATACATTCCGATAAGGAAATAATTTCAGTATCGAGATATTTTGACAAATTATTGTCTTATACCCGCTTTATTCTGGGTTGAGTTAAAGGCAGGATTATGCCATAATTTTATTACCTTGCTGAGCTATCGCTCACTCTTGCTATTGTTTTATAAATATTATATAGCAGCGAAGTAGGATACCAAGGATTCGGCGCACATCCCTCAGGCGAGTGGTAAGCGCAAGGTAGTCTCATGAGCAGTTTCTAGCAGTGATCCTGGAAGTAGTGTGAACCAGTCAGATCAAGCTGGAGCTTTTGGTATTCATCTTATGTATAGATATGAATGGTATGAGAGGGTGGTGAGTATTACAAGGCTAAGTTAGTAATGTACCATTACTTAGGAGTTGTATCAGTAGCAAATTCAAAAGACATTTGGGTATTGTAATAAAGATTATTTATTCCGCAATGGTTGTATTGGTGTCGTTTCTGAGACTCTAACCTGTGTGTGTGTGAGAGAGAGAGAGAGATATTCATTGTGGGGTCATAAGCAGATGAATTGTGTCTATTGTGAGTAAAGCAGGCAAGGCAAGAGGTAAGTGGATCGTGACTACTCTAAATCCCTGACCCCGGATTTGGGGCTGTTACAACCACCAATCTTGTAACTCTTATACCGCCGCCATTCATCTGTTACGCATCTTGCGGGACACGCCGCCCGACCACCTCAGTGTCAGGAAGACTTTCGACACAAGTTGTCCAAGATCTCCGACCGTAGTTCTGGAAAGCCTCCCCACACCACGCAACTTGCAGCCCGCAACCCCAGGATCAATTCTTAACCATCGGCTCTGATACCACTTTTTGGGCCGCGCAATACCCGTTAACTCCACATTAGTATGATATTATCCACTATGGGCCGTGGCCAAGCCCGCACGGATTTGTTTTTGGGCTCCTCCCAAAAAAGCCTCATACTAATGGAGTTATTTTTGGCTGCTTATATTCAAGATAATTCTTCTTTATCTTATCGATGTGGGACTTGGGTTGACACCCACTCTACATATATTTAGTTTCCTCCGTTAAAACATAGTAAAAAAGAAATTGATAATTTATCTAATATTATAAAGGCAAGAAATTAAAATTGTATATTTACTTTCCTCCATTAGTAAAAATTTAAAAGGCAATTAAGATATTTTCTAATAAAATAATTTATGAGACTATTAAAATTGTAAATTTAGTTTCATCCATTAGTAAAGATTTTAAAGGCAAGAATATTATAATTGTATATTTAGTTTCCTCCATTAATAAAGATCTTGAAGGCAAGAATATTATAATTGTATATTTAGTTGCTTCCATTAGTAAAGATTTTAAAGTCAATTGAGATATTTTCGAATCTTTAACATGAATTATTCAAAAATTTGAGAAAATTAGAAAAATAGATCGAAGCGATTTGAGAGGTGCCACATCACCGCCTTCGTCTTCTCCTTTATATAAGTATATTGATATTGATTGGATCAATATAGAGTGTTTATGAGAATATTAACATACTATATTTAGTTTCCTCCGTTAGAAAATAGTAAAAAAGAAACTGAGAATTTATCTAATATTATAAAGGGAAGAATAATAAAATTGTATATTTATTTTCCTCCATTAGTAAAAATTTAAAAGGCAATTAAGATACTTTCTAATAAAATAATTTATAAGACTATTAAAATTGTAAATTTAGTTTCATCCATTAGTAAAGATTTTAAAAGTAAGAATATGAGAATTGTATATTTAGTTTCCTCCATTCATAAAGATCTTGAAGAGAAGAATATTATAATTGTATATTTAGTTTCCTCAATTAGTAAAAAAAATTAAAGTCAATTGAGATATTTTCGAATCTTTAACATTAATTACTCAAAAATTTGAGAAAATTAGAAAAATAGATCGAAGCGATATGAGAGACGCCACATCACCGCCCTCGTCTTCTTCTTTATATAATATAGTATATTGATTGATTACATCATTATACAAAATTGCATGTATTTGTATATTGTTCTTCTTTAATTATGTAACTAGCGTAACAGCCCGTGCAAGGCACGGGCCTGTGTAAATAAGATACAAATTATTTGTTGTTAGAAATACGTTTAAACTTGATCTATTTGCGATAGGTGAGTAATGTGTAAAAATAATTGTTTGAGTTTATTATTTTTGGTGAATCTTGTTGAAAAAGGGTAATAATCACATCAGACAACGATATAGTGTACATTTTGTGAATCACAAATACATCTGATTGAAATTTTGCGAGTTCACGAGAATTAACACGTGTTCAAGTTACACAAAACAACTTTTATAGAAGTTATTTTTTTTCTCAGCAAGGGAAATATAGATGTTTATGATCCCCATGTGCTTATGTTGTCCCTTTTTTATGATAAAGAGAGTCATGCTGATATGGCTAAACAAAATAATTTTTAGCAGTCCCAGTTATTACAATATGAACGAAATAAAAACTATTAAAGTAGAACGTATACTGAATGCGACTAAATTTTTCAAAATGTTAAAGTAGAACATAAATAAAATTTTCAAAATGTAAGAGCATGTTATATCATGTAACACATTCTCTCACGGTACCTGTGTTCCTGTGTTTGCTTTGTTATTTCGGTAAAATTGTTGTTTCAGTGGTTATGCAACCCTTCGTTTGCTCAACTGCAATTATCACTTCATTATTAAAGATGAATAAGCGCTAACGTATGATCCAAAATTTCAAGTTATTAGCGTCTTTATATGTCTCATATATTGAAATAATTATAAAAAATTATTAATAGTACATGACCTATATAAAGATTATTAATATTCAAGACAAAAAAATAATAATATAATTTCATTTCAAAAGAGCTAGACTTGTTACGTTGTTTGAAGCTTCCTACATACTCTTTCGCTTAAAAATAGCACGTTGGAGGATAATATCATGAGTTTCTCAAAACTTAGCATGTGGATAAAAAATTCATTTGCTTCGATACTATGCAATGTAGTGAACTAATGACATTCATGAACATGTTTCTTATTATATTCATAGAACTAACATGTGTCTCATCTTGAGTAGCATAAAGTTCAATATGTATATGCAATCTAATTTAGTGAGGTTTTTCATTTTGGGTTGTTGTCTAATATCATATGATTAGACTATATTAATAACTTGTAAATTGAGATAATATCTTAAATTATAATTTTTTGCTTTATCTTACATTAGTTTTAGTATATGGTATAACTCAATTATTATATATTATTGTTAGCATAATTTTAAAAACTCATTTTAACTCAAATTTATTTATTTTAAATGCTCCTTTGAAAAATTCATGTATTTTACTTAATATCGTTTAATAGGTTCATTGTACACATTAAAAATTTCTAAATTAATTATAATATATATACACACACACTCTTTTAAAACTAAAAAATCACTAAAAATTATTGTATGTGCGATAACTTTCGAAATATTAATTGATTGTTCATATATTTAGAATTTCATTCATCAAACTAAATTATATGACGTAATACATTAGTTTTACATAAAACCATTTTCATACTTCATAGTCAATTTATATCTAAAATTGTGTGATGTAATTATACATTATGTTGATTTTATAAATACAACATAAGCCTTTCTTAGATACTATATCTATTTTATTCTTTCAATAATATAATTTTTGCATAAATATGCACGTTAATAAATTCTTATTTTTTATCTGGATTCAATTACATATATGTATAATTTAGAAGTTTGTTTTTTGTAAAGCATAATGTAACATAAGATGTAAAAGAGATAACTACAACTCAAAAAAGGACAAGACAGACAATAATATTAACAGAAGCACAGGAATCCAGAATCAAAGAAGAAAAGGTAAACTCAAAAAATCAAAATATGGTATGTATTCTTGAAGTCCGTAAACAGGTCACGGAAAGAAGTTCATGAAAATGTTCAAGCCTCAGTGACAGCAAAAGAAACAAGACTTTCAAGACGACAGAATTATGTGAATGATTTAGGGTTAAGTACCACAGGATTCCAGTGATTTAATTGAATCAACCAGAACGACAAAGGACTTATCAGCAACATTGAATTGAAGACGTAGAAGAAGAATTGATTAAGTGTTATTCATCTGTGAACCAGACCAGTTGCACTAGGTGACGGCACTAAGAAAGATCAAGTTGTTTTATCGTCTCAGAAGAAATTGATACAGTCTAAAACTGAAACACCCTGGAGTACAGAAGCTTTTCTAAAATTGGTCAAGTATAAGAAAAGACTTCGATGGTTTTTCTATTTAGAAAACCATCGAATGAGTTTAAAGAAAACAATTAGAATTCTATTTTAAAAGAATTTAACTTTCGATAGTTTTTATTAAAAACTATCGAATGGTAAATTCTTTTTAAAGATTCGATGGTTTTCAATTTGGAGAAGCAGGTGGTGAAGTGACTTTGTTGTCAGGTTGATGAAGATCCAACGGCCAAGGTTAATTCTATTAAATTGGTTCGATGGTTTTTCAAATCAAAGTCTATAATTACTAACAGAGGAAGTGTGTCTTCTTCAGTCGAGGTTATTTTCACAGTAGCAATTACTAAGAGAGAGTTTGAGCTAGAGAGATTACTGAAGAAATTAATATTGCTCAGAACTTGATCATTGTATTGATTGTGTATAACCTAGAACTCATTGTAGCTAATCTACGGATTAGAAATTGTAGCACCCCTCGAGGTTTATATTTATAAAAAGATATATTCCCCGACTCTTGGTTTGATTTGGTGTGTTTGATTTCGTTATAGAACTGAATGATTAATCCGCGAACGAAATTGAATTATTTGTAGGTATCATATTCAACCCCCCCTTCTACGATACTTTGGACCTAACAATTGGTATCAGAGCTACTTGATTGACGTACAAATCAGATCCGGTGAATGAGACCAAAATCAAACGTAGCGTGAAAATTCGAAGCAAATTTTTTAACTTTCAAATTTTTTCATTTAATTGGAATTTCTTGAATTTTAAACAATTTGAAATTTTCAGAAACCATGAGTGCTCCAAAGACAACTGATGGTATTAAAGTTCCCCCGTTTACTAGAGATGATTTCGGTTTGTGGAAGATGAAGATGCTGTTATTTATCAGGCATCAAATCCGTTGTACATTGGCATATTAGAGAACGGACCGTTTGTACCAATGAAACCAGTTAGTGAATCTACAGCTCCCGATGGTAGCAGGATTCCTCAAGGCACCCGACCTAAGGATATTACTGAGTATACAGATTCTGACAAAGAACTGATTCGATTGTATACAGGATTGATGTTGATATTGGTAGACTCCGCAGACAAGGAAATGAGCTATCAGTTGATGAACTGTACAAGCGGGAAACATATGTGGGATACCATTAATTTGATAATGGAAGGAACTGAAGACGTACAGGAAAACAGATTGGACATCCTGACTTCTCAGTACGAAGCTTTTAGGTCTCTTCCAGGAGAAAGTATAACTCAGGTCTTTGATAAATATACTAAGCTTCTAAATGAATTGGCAATGAAAGGAAAGACCTATCCACTGACAGAATCAAACAGGAAGTTCATAATTACGCTGCCCCATCATGTAGAACACAAGTCATCATCCATAAGGGAAAGAATTGACTTCACAAAAATGCCACTAGAGATGATCTATGGCAAGCTGAAGACCTATGAGATGGAACAGGAACAGAGAGTGATAATCTACGGACAAGGGACAGTGGATAACAAGCACAATGCACTTGTAAAATCAGCAGCACTTGTAGTGGGTGAACCAACAACTTCTGATATTCAGGTTCAAACCCCTAGAGCTGGAAAGGAGGTGATTATAGAAGCTGAAATGGATTCTGTGAATCTGGGTGTTGATGAAAGTGATTACTACACCCTAGAAGAGCTTGAGCAGATGGAAGACAAAACCATGGCGTACTTAGCTGCAAAGTTTAGTCATATTCGTTTCAAGAGAAACCCTAAGTATAAGTTCAAGGGCTCAACCAACAGATTCCAGAAGAGCAAGTACTCACCAGGGACTAGCTTTAAGGGAGGCTACAAGAGTGGCATGATTGATAGAAGCAAATCAAGATGTTACAATTGCAATGAGTTAGGGCATTTCGCCACTGAATGCCGGAAGCCTCATCAAGCAAGAGACAAGAAAGAGGTCTATGAAAGGAAAGACTCTTATGAGGATTTGAAGAAGGAGAATGCCAAGCTTAAACAGCAACTTGAGGCATTTTCTGGAAAGCAGAAAGGGAAAGCTTATATAGCAGAGGGAAAACACTTGGATGATACTGATTCGGATGAAGAGGATTAATATGTAAATGTTGCCCTAATGGCTGACTCTTCAGAGGAATCACCGCAATTATCTCAGGTACCTATCTTAACAACAATTGACATGTCTAATTCTGAGTACAAGAAAACTGTGCAAGATCTTAGTGTATAATTGTTTAATGTACACACAAGCATGCTAGCATCAGAAATGGAAAATGCTAAACTAGTTCTTAAGATTAAAAATCTAGAATCTAAAAATGAAGAACTAGAGCTTGTAGCTGTCACATTAGAAGATCTTAAGAAAAAGAATGCGTACCTAGAAAACAAGGTCAAGTGTAATGATGAGATAGAGACTATCCTCAGGAAGCAGATTTCAGATTTAGATTTGAAACTGAATGCTTTTAAGAATTCTGCTCTAATTGCTAAGGAGATCATTGATACTCAGGCCATAGAGAATAAAACTGCTATAGGATTTGACTATAACAAGAAAGCTGGTAAGAAGATAGTGGAATTCCCTGTGACACCTTCAGTTGTCAAAAGGAATACTCCACATGTTCTTAAGAATGTTGATTGTCCAGTTTTTGTTAAGCCTTTTCCACCACTTTTTCATGAGGATGATCTTTTCATAAGACAAGAATTGCTTGAGGAGGATTTGTTGAAGGTTAAAGAGGTAAAGACTAAGTTGCCTAGGAAATCAGCAAAAACTGCATTACCTAAAACTGAAGTAGGTGACTTAGTTAGTAATGCTAAAAAGAACAGGAATGGGAAAAAGAAGGTTGTCAATCTGGAAATGGTTCCATATTCTCCCATTGCATCTAGGGAAAGAATTGACTTCACAAAAAATCTACGGACAAGGGAAAGAATTGACTTCACAAAAATGCCACTAGAGATGATCTATGGCAAGCTGAAGACCTATGAGATGGAACAGGAACAGAGAGTGATAATCTACGGACAAGGGACAGTGGATAACAAGCACAATGCACTTGTAAAATCAGCAGCACTTGTAGTGGGTGAACCAACAACTTCTGATATTCAGGTTCAAACCCCTAGAGCTGGAAAGGAGGTGATTATAGAAGCTGAAATGGATTCTGTGAATCTGGGTGTTGATGAAAGTGATTACTACACCCTAGAAGAGCTTGAGCAGATGGAAGACAAAACCATGGCGTACTTAGCTGCAAAGTTTAGTCATATTCGTTTCAAGAGAAACCCTAAGTATAAGTTCAAGGGCTCAACCAACAGATTCCAGAAGAGCAAGTACTCACCAGGGACTAGCTTTAAGGGAGGCTACAAGAGTGGCATGATTGATAGAAGCAAATCAAGATGTTACAATTGCAATGAGTTAGGGCATTTCGCCACTGAATGCCGGAAGCCTCATCAAGCAAGAGACAAGAAAGAGGTCTATGAAAGGAAAGACTCTTATGAGGATTTGAAGAAGGAGAATGCCAAGCTTAAACAGCAACTTGAGGCATTTTCTGGAAAGCAGAAAGGGAAAGCTTATATAGCAGAGGGAAAACACTTGGATGATACTGATTCGGATGAAGAGGATTAATATGTAAATGTTGCCCTAATGGCTGACTCTTCAGAGGAATCACCGCAATTATCTCAGGTACCTATCTTAACAACAATTGACATGTCTAATTCTGAGTACAAGAAAACTGTGCAAGATCTTAGTGTATAATTGTTTAATGTACACACAAGCATGCTAGCATCAGAAATGGAAAATGCTAAACTAGTTCTTAAGATTAAAAATCTAGAATCTAAAAATGAAGAACTAGAGCTTGTAGCTGTCACATTAGAAGATCTTAAGAAAAAGAATGCGTACCTAGAAAACAAGGTCAAGTGTAATGATGAGATAGAGACTATCCTCAGGAAGCAGATTTCAGATTTAGATTTGAAACTGAATGCTTTTAAGAATTCTGCTCTAATTGCTAAGGAGATCATTGATACTCAGGCCATAGAGAATAAAACTGCTATAGGATTTGACTATAACAAGAAAGCTGGTAAGAAGATAGTGGAATTCCCTGTGACACCTTCAGTTGTCAAAAGGAATACTCCACATGTTCTTAAGAATGTTGATTGTCCAGTTTTTGTTAAGCCTTTTCCACCACTTTTTCATGAGGATGATCTTTTCATAAGACAAGAATTGCTTGAGGAGGATTTGTTGAAGGTTAAAGAGGTAAAGACTAAGTTGCCTAGGAAATCAGCAAAAACTGCATTACCTAAAACTGAAGTAGGTGACTTAGTTAGTAATGCTAAAAAGAACAGGAATGGGAAAAAGAAGGTTGTCAATCTGGAAATGGTTCCATATTCTCCCATTGCATCTAGGAAGTTGTGCACTATTTGTAATTCTGCTGGACACCTTACACATGCATGTAAAAAGGTTAAAGTAGAAACTGCTAATACTTCTGAAATGCATAACATGTCTGACATGCCTGATCTTCATGAACCCTGTGGAAAGAAAGACTGTTTGCACTACGCCATAAATGGCTTTCTGCAACGGTTTTCCAAGGTGTTGCCATCTATAAGTGTTGTAATAGCTTTGTTCAATCATATCTATTACAACAATAATTGTTTGTGTTAGCATAGACCCGATCAAGTGTTGCAGTAGATGGTGTATGGACAAAAACTTTATTTTATGAAAAATAAATTATTTATTTCATTGAAATCATTAATTTGAAAAGGAGTGGATGATGATTTTTTTTATATATTACTACTCCCTCCGTTTCTTTTTATATGACGTTTAACTTTTTTGCACACATTTTAAAGCGCTTTGACCGGATACTTAAAATTATTATTTTTTATATTTTCTTTTTTTGAATTAAACTATTCTTTATATATTTTAATTCAAAAAAGAAAAATTTTAAAAATAATAAATTTAAGTACTCGGTCAAAACATCTTGAAGTATGTGCAAAAAAATCAAACGACATATAAAAAGAAACGGAAACAGTAATTCATTTTTAGTATGTTCAAAATGAACAAATTTAAAATGTAAAAAGAAAACGTTTTCAAAACAATTAAAGAAATTATTATACTCCTAGGTGATTAAATTTTGATAAAATTATTATAAGTGATATGGTGGAGCGGCACACATTTTGATAAAAGTTGCTGAGCGGCAAATATTTTGATGAAAGTAGCTGAGCGGCAACCATTACCGCCTCCTCTTCACCAAAACTTTTAAACAATTTGTGTTAGTCATATTTTGGTCAACAATTATCTTAAAACGTATACACTCTCTCCCTCTACCTCTCTAGTTGCCAAGGATGAATTAGGGTTCTAAAGTAAGCGACTTCAAGATGAGGGTTGGATAAGGGTGAATTAGAGCTTCAAGATCGATTTACAAATTAGGGGATTCAACTTTAGGGTTTCAATTTAAGTTTAAGGCTTTGGTACGGTTCAATTAGGGCTTACAAATTCGGGGTTAAGCTTTGGTACGGTTCAATTAGGGCTTACACTTTCTCTCTCTGTATCTCCTTCTCCCTCCGCGTCTCTCTCTCCCACTCTCACTCTGTCTCTCTCTCCGTAAACTCTGGTTAGTAGTTTACGGAGGCTTTGTTGTACATATGTATTGAGTTAGTTAGGATTTGATTATTTTGGGAGGAAAGTTGAATATGCTTGAGAAATGTTGAGTGAATTGCAGCTTCCGGAAGATATTGAGTGGCATTTTATTGGGAATTTGCAGAGCAACAAAGTAAAGCCTCTTCTTAGTACGTATTGCACTCTTCTTCCATAATTGTAACCTCTTTTTTTATGTTTTATTTATATCTGTGTATAGGTTATACTGCTATGATTTGAGTCGATATGATCGTATGAACTGGATTTGGCTTGTCCAATGCGGAGTTAGAAATTATAGGAGAAATGGGGTCACAAGTATTTGAAATTGAATTTAGGCAGACTTATTTTGTATTGTTTCTAATCTGAAGTTCATTGTCCAAGAACATTGTTTATTTATATGTTCGGATCCTTAGTTGTCAACACATTTCGTGATAGTTTTCCTGTATCATTTATCGATTTAAGATGTTTTTTGATATGTCTCATGTCCAAGCACTGGTAAGAAGTAGAATTCTTTAAATAATTTTCAACGATCTGTCCTATGAGATGTTTTGTGATATATGTCTCATGTATGTAGTGTATTGCAAATTTTTCTGTACTGTATTTATTGTTCATCAAATTGTAGAGATGGCTTTTGCAAACATTTTCTTATTTCGAAATATTTGTGTTGATGTGCACTAACCTGCAAAATCTGTTCTTTTCATTTTTTGTAAATAAAAATTAATAAGAAGCCAATTTGTAAATAGGATGGTCATAATGAGAGAACAAGGGAACTAAGCATATTTTGAACTTGCAAAACTCACGACTGATCTGGGCCCATCTAGAGGATCAATTGACAACTCGTTTTGTTTAATTACCTTTCTTATATTATTAATATTATGCGTATAAAATATATCTACATTTTGTTAGTAGTTTGTTATAAACCATAAGCGGTGTTATTGACCTATAGTTTAAGGGGTCAGTAGAACTTTTCAGGATAAGAAGAGCCCAGTTAGTGCATATTAGTTAGTGTTAATTCTCCCTCCGCGTCTCTCTCTCTCACTCTGTTTCTCTCTCTCTCACTCTGTCTCAATCATTTTCTTGCAACAAATATAAGGTGGCTACTTTATCATTTGGAGAAAATGGAAATTGGTTAAATTAAAAGTGCCAATAGTTAGCACCTAAATGGCTCAGGACGGAAGCTATTTTTATGGTTTGCAAATGTTTCAGGTTTTTTTTTATGTATGTTTGAAACTTTGTAGTCATTAATACATACATGCTTCTTAAAATTAGGGACGTCAGGAAAGAACATTTAGTTTTATTTTATTGCGTTGCTTCTATTTTTGTTTTTGTATATGGGCAATTATACCATACTTAAGTTGTACAAAGTCTTTAATGTCCAGGAAAAAATAAGATTGTACATAGTCTTTAAGGCTTATACCTTATCTGGAGTATGATACAGAACTGGATGGCTTGCAAGATAGCTTTTAATGTGAATACATACCGTATACTGGACCACCTGTCTGTCTGTGTACTGTTGAAGCTTCTAGTAACTTAGTTGAACTACATTTTAATTTACTAACTGGTTCAGTAATTAGATTTTAGTGATATATTAATGTTGTTTAAAACTAAATGAAGCAATAGTGCAATCCTAATCATGACTTGAATAGGTAATATCTATTAATGTTGATGACATGATGTATGTTAAATTAAATATCTTTTCCTTGAGAACATCATAAAGTGCATAGTTCTATCATATTTGTTAATCTTTTGGATGTAGTGTTGTTTGTGAATATGAAAAACAATCTGCTTTTGTCAAGAGTCAGTTGCAGCAGCTTGTCAGACCGATGTACAGAAATCCAGCAAGGTTGATGGAACACCATCCCATTGAGGGTAAATTGGATGCTGATTGGATGCTTGATTCAAGGAATTTGCTTCCGAGATCTGGGCCAGGGAACTACCCCAACCCCGAGTTCCAGAAGCAGGGTTCTGACCAGTGAAAAGATTAACAATGTTGTCATTAGTTTCCGGAGCAATAAATGGATGACTGACACTATGTACTCCATTACTTTGAGCAGCTGCAGTTGACTGAGCATTGTCAAGAGAGTTTATTGATACTACGAAATTACCCTGTTCAGGGTTAGGCGATGCATCAAAAGCAGAACTTGAAAAACTGTTCTCAGAAACCAGCTTTGAAGTTCTAGTGCAGTGCTATCTGGGGTTGCCGCAGCAGGTGAATGCAAATCGATGCTGCCAAGTAGGGAAACATCAGCAGTAGGAGGACATTCTCTAGCAGAACTTTGTTTAGGAGTGGACGAAGGTAGGTTTACCCAGTTGTTCCTTCCACTATAATTAGGATTCACCTTGTCCGTAAAAAGTAGTGGGACCTCACCTGAAGCTACAGCCCAATTCCTCGATGCGGGAATGAACTTTCCTTCCAATGCATCAATCAAAAGCAAATAATCGTCTTTATTTCCAGAACTACTCCATATTCTGAGATCAGCAGGAAAGTATCTAGTATTGCTCCATTTACGTAACTAAACCATAGAAAATGGGCCTTGAACTTTTTTCTGTGGATCCTCGTAATGCCACATTTTATTTTATTTTACTGATGTTTATAGCAGATACATAAACCGGAGATGTCAAAGCTGTTGGAAAAATTTGTGGTTGTACATGAGAGAATGAATCAGACCTTGCAGCAGATGTACTATTCAAACCAAGAGCTTCAGAACTAGCAGCTTGTCTTAGTTTTCTTTGATTCTGAAATTTTTATAGATTAAATATTTTTGTATAGATTTTCTTTTCCATAAGTAAGGATCTTTTAGAAGCTTGTAAACCTTCCTTTGATTTTCTTTTTTTGTTTTAGAGTTGAGGATTATGAATTTTGTAATGTCATTGTTGATTATATTTAGTGAAATGAAAAAAAAAATTAACCAATCTACTGCATTTATTATTGTGGAAAATAAATATGAAATATACATATGGATAATATCTTATTAAATATATATAAATTGTAAAATATATATATAAGTGGGGTCCACTCATGGGTCCACCAGATTGTGGGGCCCTAATTTTTTTGAGCAAAGTCTACTCTACTGCAACATATTTTAATCTGTTGGCATAGGTAGAAAAGTGTTGGCGTTGACCCCAAAGGCAACGGGGAAAAAACTAACACTGAAAAAGTGTTGCCTTTGAGATTTTTGAGGCTATGCCAACAAATTTTGAACTTCCGGCAACGGTTTTCAAGGGTTGCAGAAGGCCATTTATGGCGTAGTGTTGCTATGTAAGTAAAACATCATGCATGCTTATTTTAAGTTGACGAATGATAATAGCAATAGCACTAGTAATGTTAAATCCATAGATACTATGAATGTCAAACAGGGTAAGACAAAATTGAATGTTACTCCTGTTAAAGAATCTAAACCTTCAGGACCCAAACAATTTTGGGTACCAAAGTCCGCTTAATCAATCTGTGATTGCAGGGTAAGGTTAAAAGCTCAAAGGTCGTGTGGATTCTGGATAGTGGCTGTTCTAGACACATGACAGGTGAAGAGTCCCTGCTTACAGAGGTGGTTAAGAAGACCGGCCCGATTGTAACCTTTGAAGATGACAGCAAAGGATTCACTACGGGATATGGTAAATTGAAAATTGGGAATGTCATCATTGAACACATCTCTCTTGTTGAAGGATTGAAGCACAATCTTCTAAGTATCAGTCAATTATGTGATAAAGGCTACAATGTAGATTTCAGAAAAGACAAGTGCTTGATCACAAACAGGAAGGATGAGAAGCTTGCTCTACTGGGAGTAAGGAAAGGAAATTTGTTTATAGTTGACTTAAGTTCTACCAGTGAAGGAGAAGTTACATGTTTCTACAGTAAGGCATTTTCAGAACAAAGTTGGCTATGGCACAAGAAGCTCTCACACTTGAACTTCAAAACTATGAACTCTTTGGTAAAGAGAGAGTTAGTGAGAGGGTTGCCCCTGATGGAATTCAATCAGGAGGGACTATGTGAAGCATGTGAAAAGGGGAAGTCGAAGAAAGCATCACATGGAAGCAAAGGAATGACAAGCATTGCTGAACCATTACAACTGATTCATATGGATTTATTTGGTCCAGTCAATGTCATGTCACTTTCAAGAAAAAGATAGGCATTGGTGATGTTGGATGACTACTCCAAGTACACGTGGGTGTTGTTCATACAATCAAAGGATGAAGCAACACAACTAATCATTGATCACATCAAGAAGATAGAAGTGGAAGCTAAGCTACCTGTGCGGACAATCAGATCAGACAATGGAACTGAATTCAAGAATGCAGTTCTTAATTATTTCTGCTCAGAGAAAGGAATATCAAGACAGTATTCAGCACCAAGAACTCCTCAACAAAATGGAGTAGTGGAAAGGAAGAACATGACCTTGGTTGAAGCAGCAAGGACCATGTTAAGTGAATCAAAACTTCCCACTTACTTTTGGGCTGAAGCAGTGAATACAGCTTGCTACACTCAGAATCGAACCCTGATCAACAAAGATCATGAAAAGACTCCGTATGAGTTAATGGCCAACAAGAAACCAACACTGAAGTACTTTCATGTGTTTGGTGCAAAGTGCTTTGTACTTAAAGATGGAGAACATCTTGGCAAGTTTGATGCCAAAGCAGATGAAGGCATTTTTCTGGGCTTTTCTCTGGAATCTAAGGCTTTCAGGGTATATGTGATTGCAGATAAGAAGGTGTTGGAAAGCTTTAATGTAACATTTGACGACACCAAAAGACCAGGCCTGCAAACAAGAGAGAACTCTGAATCCTTGGTATTTTGAAAATCTATCAGGAGATCTCTCTGACATTGAAGAAGAACCTGAAGTTGTTACAGTTATTAATAATAATCATAATGATAATGATTCTGGAAAAAGTGGTGACCAAAGTGGAGACACTCAAAATACTACAGGATCCACTAGTCAGTCTACAGAATCAACAGATCAAACCGTCAACAACTCAGGGGGAGCAGGAGAAGGATCAACTAGTCACACTCCACAACATCTAGAACAAGGAGAATCATCAAGATCGCATCTGCCAAGACAAAGGGTATGGAATAGAGATCATCCCTTTCACTTGATCATTGGTGATCCGGACACAAGAGTGAGAACTAGGAGAACAACACAAAATGAATGTCACTATTCTGGGTTTCTTTCAGAAACAGAACCTAAGAAAGTTGAAGATGCTCTAGATGATCCAGATTGGGTGATTGCTATGCAAGAGGAACTCAATCAGTTTGAAAGGCAGAAAGTTTGGAAGCTGGTACCCAGGCCTAAGGGAAAATCTGTTATTGGAACAAGATGGGTATTCAGAAATAAGTTGGACGAAGATGGCATTGTAACGAGAAACAAAGCCAGACTGGTTGCTAAAGGTTACTCTCAAGAAGAGGGTATAGATTATGATGAAACCTATGCACCAGTAGCAAGACTTGAGGCCATCGGAATGTTTCTGGCATTCGCAGCACATTCCAATTACAAGGTATATCAAATGGATGTGAAGAGTGCTTTTCTGAATGGGGAGTTTGAAGAAGAAGTGTATGTGGAACAACCTCCAGGTTTTGAGGATTCAAAACTGGCAGACTTTGTGTACTTTCTATTCAAAGCTCTTTATGGACTCAAACAAGCTCCAAGGACATGGTATGACACTCTCTCTGAATTCTTACTTGAAAATGATTTTACAAGAGGTGTTGTAGACAAGACTCTCTTTTACAAAAAGCACAAAAATGATTTGATATTGGTGCAAGTATATGTTGATGACATAATATTTGGTTCTACTAATGATGATCTATGCAAGAGATTTGCTAAGTTAATGCAGAGTCGTTATGAAATGAGTATGATGGGTGAATTGTCATTCTTTCTTGGACTGCAAGTGTCAAAGGCAAGATGGTATATTCATTTGTCAGTCCAAGTACATCAAAGATCTTCTTAAGAAGTATCAAATGGAAGACTCATCTATAGAAAAGACACATATGCCAACTGCCACTAAGCTTGATAAGGATGAAACTGGTAAGAAGGTTGACATCACAGGCTACAGAGGTATGATAGGCTCATTACTTTATCTCACTGTAAGTAGACCAGATATAATGTTTGCAACATGCTTGTGTGCTAGGTTTCAGTCTGATCCTAAAGAATCTCATCTAATAGCTGTTAAGCGAATATTTAGATATCTTAAGGGGACCCCAAATCTTGGAATTTGGTACCCTAAAGATACAGGATTTGATCTTATTGGATACACAGACTCTTATTTTGCAGGTTGTAAGATTGATCGGAAGAGTACTTCAGGAAGCTGTCAGTTTCTTGGAAGAAGGTTAGTTTCCTGGTATAGCAAGAAGCAGCATTCAATGTCCACATCAACAGCTGAGGCTGAATACATTGCTGTTGGTAGCTGCTGTGCTCAGATTTTGTTGATGAGAAACAAACTCCGTGACTATGGGCTTTTGTTGACAAAGATTCCAATATTTTGCGACAACACAAGTGCCATAGCAATCTCAAACAACCCAGTGCAACACTCGAGGACGAAGCACATCGACATCAGGTATCATTTTATCCGAGAGCATGTCATGAATAGAACTGTGGAGTTACATTTTGTACCCACAGAGGAACAAATTGCAGACATCTTTACTAAACCACTTGATGAATCCACTTTTTCAAAGCTGGTTGGTGAACTTGGGATGTTAAATCTTTCTAATTGATTTTGATTAGAAGTCAGTAACTGCAGATAGTCCTAGTGAATACATGAGTTTAAGAATTTCTATATCCTTAGGACTCGTGAATTTATTTTCTGGAGCAATTCTCGTAGTTAGGATTATTGTACTAATTTTATGTCATAATTATGGATGATATATCTTCTGGCATTTAATTGGTTATTAATTCTAAAAATTATTTAGGTGCTAATATTTGTTCTAAATATTTAAGCATCTATTTAATTTGAATTAATTTACTTTGTTTTTGACATTGTAGATTAATGCAGCATAATTTATTGGATTTTAATTGGTTAATATCATTCAATGATATTTAGTCGATTTTATTCTGAGAAAATTGTGAATTTTCTGTTAACAATTGATTTTGGTAAGTTTGAAAAGATTTATTCAAAATAAAACTTGACAAGAAATACAAAAATTTGAATTTTAGAACATGAACAGGTTTTAAAATTTGAAAAGAAGCAAAAAGTATCGAATTTAGGAAATTCGACAGTTTTTCAAGTACAAAGAAAAATCTATCGAAATTAATTTCGATAGTTTTTGAAAAGGAAAAGAAAAACTATCGAAAACAATTCTCTATAGTTTTTGAGAATATCTTTAAAATATATCGAAGGAATTTACCTAATTCTATATTTAAATTCTCGATACATTTTGAAATTCAAGGGAAAATATATCGAATGGAATTTAACTAATGCAATATTTAAATTCTCGATAGATTTTTTAAATAAATACTTCGATAGTTTTGGAATTTTAAAAGAACAGACTTCGATAGTTTTCAGAAAAGCTTTTTAAATTCTGATTTTCAAATCTCTTCGATAGTTTTTCAAAAACCATCGAAGGATAGTTGACCTTTTTGCCCCTCTGAGAAAACTATCGGTAGTTCATTTAAAATCTATCGAACGTAAAAGGACAGAATTGCCCCTGAAAAGTCAGTAAGTATTTAAGTAGCACTTAGACGTTTCTCTGTTCTCATTTTACATATCTAAGAAAAGCTTACATATACTTACATATATTTTCGAAGAAGAACTTCAAAAAAAAACTCGATAGCTTTCGGTTTTGACCGAGATTCAAACACAGTAAATTCAATTTTAACAGTGGTATCATTGTCAACAGTGAAATCTCTGTGAATTGTGAAACCTGTGTTGGGTTTTATACTAAACTATTCATTAGTAGTATATAAACATTGTCCATTTTATTGAGAATCTTGATTGCATATTTTTACATTGCCTGTTTATTATATATTGTGGATAATTTAGTATCAAATGGGATAACAGAAGATTAAATTATCAGTGTCTATATATAATATAAAGGGTTCACAGTTTAAGTGGAATTAGACAAACCACTGGAATAACTGAACTATTATTTGGGAATAGTTTATCTTGACTATTAAATAATACTTGTATACTTTGTGTATATTGAACAGGATCGAAATATTAGAATTGTTCTTCTATTCTGACAATAAAGAAGAACTACGATTCTATGATATTATTAATGCTTAGGTTCTCAATCCAAGTGTAGTGATTGACACTTGTATGCAATGCACATGCTTTGATTCATATGTGATGTAATTAATTGTTAATTACAATATTATGTGTTGAGCAATGACATTGCATGCAGAGTGGGATATTAATTACATAAGGAAACCATGTCCTGATAATATTCGGGTTGATGATGTCCTCTTGAAAGCTCATAAATATAATTATGCTTTAGTCCTGTAGGCAGATTTATTCTTGCATAATTATAAGGTTGAGTGGATGATCAAGGATAAAAAGATATTAATTAAATTAATTATCAGAAATTAATTTAATTAATGGACATACGATATCTTAAACATGGGGAATTTAATAAGCAAATAATATAGGAGCCGAATTTAATAATAAAATAATTACGGTATTAGGAAAGGTAGTGCAAATATTAATTCGTTAGTGGATAGAATTAATATTTAATGACATTGGGCTTGATCCAGAATGTCATTGGGAGGCCCGACCTAATTGTCCATGATCCCTACTGGAGCCTATATATATTCTTGTTCTCCTAAAGCTGAAAACGTTTTTTCATAATTCGAGATTAAAACCTAGGGCAGCCGCAAGGAGCTAGGGTTTTTGGGATTTCGAGGCTTTAAGGAGAGGAAACTTTGGGAGATCGAAGGCCACACTTCGCTCAAAGGGAATCAAGGAATTCAGTAGAAGACGTGGATCAGAATCGTAGCGATAAGGTAAAGTTTTCTTTTCTAACTCATAATCAATCATATAGTAAAACGCAGAACAGTAATCATACGTTCCAACAACCTGTGTACTCAAGTGTGGTTGTGGTTAAATAGAATACTATCGAAGCAACTTTTGAACTTTAAACAATTGCAATTGTTCTTGATTAGTAATCTTTGATTGAGATCAGTTTCAATTAAAATTGCTTGTCTTGATTTATAAAATTAGGGTTCTTAATTTGAGAGTTTTTAGTAGTTCGAATTTGGTTAAGTGATAAAAAGGGTAATTTTGTTAAAGTTTTAGTTAATTATTTATAATTAATTAAATTTAAGTGAAAATTAGTTTTGGTTTAAAATTGAATTTTCTGGATATTTGAAACATAATGGCTGGAGAATTTATCGTAACCAAAACTAATCATGTCTCGTTTCAGAACTTGCAATCCATAACGAACTTACTGTTTCGTGCATGGGCAGAGTTTCTGAACACACGTTCATTAGTGCCATATGATGTGAGTACTCTCGTGGTCCTTTGCATCGATCAATTGACTACGTTGTACATAACCGCCACGGATACAACTGAGAATAACGTAAGGTCCTTCAGTTTTGTTGTGCCAGGGGGCAGAACAATAAGGGTGACGGAACATGATTTTAATATAATCCTACATTTTCCTACAGAAAACCTTATTCCGGATCCCACGACTGAGGAGATACATGTCTTCTTCACTCTCATAAGAAGTCAACAACCTAACTTCTTTGTGGGAGAGTTTCTGAAGCATTATTTGACAAAGCCATGGAACTTTTTCTTTCATACACTTATCCATGTGTTTACTGCTAAGCTTACAAATCTGCATGGTATTCCCTTATTCCTTCAAAAGCTAGGGTTTACCATTGCTAACAATAGGCATATAAACATAGGAAAGTTACTGATTGATCAAGTCATTCTGTGCATGGGACCACTGGATGAAAGAACAGGCATGGACGATGTGCTTTTATTGGTCCTCGTGTATTGCAGAAGGGGGGGGGGGATGAATGCAATACTGATAAAATTCAATCTCAATTTCAACAACCAAAACTAAGATTTAACGTTATCAGTAATATGTATGCATTCACAAACAGTATGGTCTAAAGACAAGTTCACAAAATAAATGTTTTTATTTATTTTGCAAAGTGTTGCTACAACCTCAAGAGAGAATTCTTGAGCTTCGGTTTTCTTCAAGACACTTACTTACGTGCGTTACTTTTCTAGAATGAATTGATAGTCTAAGTATAAAACTAATCCTATCACTGTCAACACGGGTTTGTGAAGCTGTTGTCATTATCAAATGGCAGCTTCTTACAAAATGTCTACCCATGTGACTTTCCTAAATTGCTAACATGTCAGATATACATTACAAAGAAAGCAACCTAGATTCATTTTATTTCCAGCTAAAACAATTCAGCAAATAGAGACTTGACCTTGCTCTTGAATTGATTCGCTTTTGTTTTGTAGTGCTTGAAGCTTCTGTCGTAGTCTTGCAGACTTGGTGCAGCTTAGGGATACTGCAACACGCCTGTTTCTTGAACATTGAAACTGTCACGGGATTTGACTGAGAAGATACCTAGAACAAGAATCTTTCTCGAGACAGTTACTTTTGCCGCAAAGCTTGCTGTCACAGGAATGTTCTTTTGGTGACAGTATGAGTTCCCCGCATAGAGTGCTGTCGAGGTTTCCAAACTTGCTGTCGAGGGCTAAAGTTGTTGTCGCGTAGTCTTCCGCCAATGTTGCTGTAAGAGTGAATATGTTGTCGTGACTTACAACATTCTGTCTTCTTGTAATCTTACTGTCAATGCTTATGACAGTAACCTTTATTCATGTTGTCATCTAATATGCATTCTTTGAGGCTTGAACACAGCAAGTGAACTTCTTCCAAATTACACAATTAAAATGACATTGTATACTGATTACAAGAACATACTTTGGCTGTGACAGTATGTTCTACTCAATTAAAAATTAAGTACATACAAGGTTAAGTTGTTTCTATGCTATCACCCATAAGTCCCAACAGCTTTGTTTCTATCCTAGGTTCCTACAGCTAATTCTCAATGATATCTTAACAGATAATGAACGGGAGATTTTTGAAGGTGAAGCCAACCAGGAGTGCATGAGAATGAAGAGCAATGCAATAACCGCTCTCATAAGGAAGAACAACTATCTTCCAGGGGTACCCACTGTTCTCACAGATTATCTAAGAACGGTGTCCCTACCACTTCTACCCCCAGGGGAACAGGTAATTGAAGGTAATATTCCTCCACCTCAACCTGAAATGGCACCTGAACCAATGGATGTTGATCCAGAGCCCTCAGTGGCCATTCCTGGCCAGGAGGTTGCAAACCCACAACCTCTAACCACGGTCGAAGAGCCTTTGGTAGAGCCAAATGAAACAATAAACGAACCTCCTTCCCCTCCTATACCCAGTAAACAAACATCCTTGAGTGTAGAGGGAGATAGTGCCAAAGCAGCACCACATAAGGAGATACACCCATCAACAACAGCTCTACCTTCCTCTAAAAGGAGAAGAACAGAAACCGAGGCAACTGTTGATACTTCATTTCTCTCATCCAAAGAACCCTTCACTGATTTTTCTGATTTTGATTCGGCAATGCTAACAAAAGCAATATCTGAACACATAGCTCAATCAAGTAAGGAAGAATTGACGGAAGCAACTGGTGTTCCAACCATATTACGGTCAGGTTCACTGGTTGAAGGTTCTAAGAACCAAGAGTCTTCACAGACGTCGAGAGAAGGCTTTGACCTAAATGCACAATCTAAAGGGTCATTGCCTAGCTCCCCAGATGGAATATATCTGGATCCTGTGGGTAAAGGGTCTGACGTAGGTGCAGATCGGCAACTCGGTGACGATGAATCAATTAACATTGAGGAGTTAACTGAGGTAAAGTCTTCACAAACTATTGGGGAAGGTTCAGGATATCTGCTGTTAATAGAGCCTGTTTCTAACCCCCTAGAGATTCAAACTCTAGATCCTTCAAAGGATACATCATCCACGGATGATCAGCAACTTGGTTTATCCAAGAACGGGGACTTGCGAAGCCCCATTGCACCACTAGTGACCTCCTTAAGGATGGCTATGGTGTTTTCTTCTGCAGGTACATCTAGCACAAAGGGATTGAGTGAAACAAAAACACTTACACCTGGCCTGAGTGGGAAAGGTAAAATGAGTGAAACACTGACAGAAACGTTGAGTGTACACCCAGAGCCAAACGTGAGGAGTGACACCCTAACCCTTCCAAATATTGATGATTTGCTATTACCGACAGAACGAGAGTTACAAGTTCAATCCACCCTCAAGGAGATGACAGTTCGTGACAAAGAAGGAAATCCACTATTCAAGGTTCCACTGCGACCTTCCTTTGACCAAGGGATCTCCTCTAGTCAAGGCAATGCTTCTTTAAAGACTATTCAAGAGAAGGTTGACATGGCTGCAGCTGATTCCAGAAGAACATTCAGGGTCATTGGCAGTGCATCTGGCACTATAACAGGTACGAAGCAGGCAGTGGACTCCTTGAAGAAGGAAGCAATGGAAGAACTGATCGAATTAAGGACGAACGTCAAGGAACTAAAGGATGGATTCATGAATGAAGTAGATGATTTGTCACAAGGACAGGAAGCTTTGAGAGAGGACGTTATGGTTATCCGGGATGGTCAAGCGCGGGTAAAAGATGCAATGAATACACTTTCAAGAGTGGAGTCTAAGCTGAACAAGCGGCTGGATCACATGGAAAAGACTACCAACTCAAGATTGGATAACATTGACCTGGCGCTAGCTTCTATGAATGAGATGAATAAGCAGATTATGGATTTCTTGGACAATCAAAGTGACGGAGTACAGTCAATCTGGACTATGCTGAAGAACAAACAAACTGGACAACCTGGTCCTTCAAATCAGCAACCTGATCCTTCTACTACCTTTTATGATGAGGATGCTTTCGTCGAGGATTCCTCAACTAAGGGGGAGAAAGTTGGAGATGGGGAGAAAGGTCTGGATGGATGGGGAGTTTGGGAAACGGTTAAAGCTATTCCGATAAGACAGTACTGGATAGAAGAACTTGTACAAGAAGAAGAGAAGAGTGAAGAGGAATTTGAGGTCATGCAAGAGCAACCAATTCAGGAGGAGCATGAGCCATATTATCCAGAGCCTGTTGAACATCCAATCTGGGAGGATATTATGGAAGAAGAAGCAAATCCTCTGTCACAAGAAGAAGAAGCTGCCTTGGAAGCAATAAGAGCTCAAAGAGCTGCAGTAGATGCCAGGCAAGCCGAGAAAGAGAAACAACAAGCAGTTCTGCGAAGTGAAAACTGAAGAGGTTCAAGATGTATAATGAAGTGAGGAGGAAGAAGATGATAGATCTGGCAAAGAAAGAAGGTAATGAATGGGAGATGGCTTATAAAACCTTTTGCGGAGTTGAAGATGGATTAGAAGTCAACGACAATGCTGAGGTGGAAGTTATCATTCAGAACATCAGAAGTGCCAATCTTGAAGATCAGACTTACTTCATAGCATTGAGAAACTCTATGATCTTTCTGAAAGCAGGGGTTAAAGCAAATGGAGCCTGGAGCTTATTGATCAATTTTCTAGAGAAAGGTACATTTGTGATTTCCACTAAGTTTTTAGAACAGAGGACATACACAGAATTGCAGGTAATTCTCATCAAGATTCAGAGGACGACAAGGCTAAATGAACTGCTCCGTGAGCATGTTAAAGAGATCTTGATGAAAGTCGGTCCAGAGATTACTGAAGATCCTCCAATGGTTAGATTCATGATGAATGACTTGTTCAGAATCTGCTATTTGGCTGAGGACAAACTGAGAGACTATCCAAGCAACTATCTAATATCAGTTGAGAAGTATCTTAGATCCACTGGATTCTCATCAACGGAGAAGGACAAAGCAGCAGACACTCTAAGAAGATTTCTAATGGAGAATGTTCCTTACTATAGGAAGAGAGTGGAAAGAGGATTGGAAGTGCATCCCAGACTACCAAACATGCCAAAGCTAAACAAGAAAGATGTTAACATTGCATGGTTGTGTGCTGGAGTGGGACAAGAGGTTGAGTACATTGGAAGACACATCAAAGGAGCAATCCTTAAACCTGGAGAACCACTGCACTATCCTTCCGTGATTGATTATCAGACTACTAACTCCAATCCAATGATAGAAGAAGGTGAGATTGAGATGGACTGAAGATTGAAGCAAAGAACAAAAGAACTATCAGCTCAGACTAGAGGAGCAACTTCATTGTATAAAGTTTTAATGTTTTTTGATTTATGAAATCTGGAAATGTATATATATCTGATCCAGAATGCATTTAATATTATTACGCTGTCTTACTTTAATTAGTTTCATGTTTCCTTAGTTAGTTGAGTTATCCTCGAAGTATTTTCTTGTCAACCTCTATCCAATCAAATAGGGGGAGATTGTAAAGCATAATGTAACATAAGATGTAAAAGAGATAACTACAACTCAACAAAGGACGAGACAGACAATAATATTAACAGAAGCACAGGAATCCAGAATCAAAGAAGAAAAGGTAAACTCAAAAAATCAAAATACGATATGTATTCTTGAAGTCCGTAAACAGGCCACGGAAAGAAGTTCATGAAAATGTTCAAGCCTCAGTGACAGCAAAAGAAACAAGATTTTCAAGACGACAGAAGTATGTGAATGATTTAGGGTTAAGTACCACAGGATTCCAGTGATTTAATTGAAGCAACCAGAACGACAAGGAACGGTCCTGTGTAAATAAGATACAAATTATTTGTTGTTAGAAATACGTTTAAACTTGATCTATTTGCGATAGGTGAGTAATGTGTAAAAATAATTGTTTGAGTTTATTATTTTTGGTGAATCTTGTTGAAAAAGGGTAATAATCACATCAAACAACGATATAGTGTACATTTTGTGAATCACAAATACACCTGATTGAAATTTTGCGAGTTCACGAGAATTAACACGTGTTCAAGTTACACAAAACAACTTTTATAGAAGTTATTTTTTTTCTTAGCAAGGGAAATATAGATGTTTATGATCCCCATGTGCTTATGTTGTCCCTTTTTTATGATAAAGAGAGTCATGCTGATATGGCTAAACAAAATAATTGTTAGCAGTCCCAGTTATTACAATATGAACGAAATAAAAACTATTAAAGTAGAACGTATACTGAATGCGACTAAATTTTTCAAAATGTTAAAGTAGAACATAAATAAAATTTTCAAAATGTAAGAGCATGTTATATCATGTAACACATTCTCTCACGGTACCTGTGTTCCTGTGTTTGCTTTGTTATTTCGGTAAAATTGTTGTTTCAGTGGTTATACAACCCTTTGTTTGCTCAACTGCAAGTATCACTTCATTATTAAAGATGAATAAGCGCTAACGTATGATCCAAAATTTCAAGTTATTAGCGTCTTTATATGTCTCATATATTGAAATAATTATAAAAAATTATTAATAGTACATGACCTATATAAAGATTATTAATATTCAAGACAAAAAAATAATAATAATATTTCATTTCAAAAGAGCTAGACTTGTTACGTTGTTTGAAGCTTCCTACATACTCTTTCGCTTAAAAATAGCACGTTGGAGGATAATATCATGAGTTTCTCAAAACTTAGCATGTGGATAAAAAATTCATTTGCTTCGAGACTATGCAATGTAGTTAACTAATGATATTCATGAACATGTTTCTTATTATATTCATAGAACTAACATGTGTCTCATCTTGAGTAGCATAAAGTTCAATATGTATATGCAATCTAATTTAGTGAGGTTTTTCATTTTGGCTTGTTGTCTAATATCATATGATTAGACTATATTAATAACTTGTAAATTGAGATAATATCTTAAATTATAATTTTTTGCTTTATCTTACATTAGTTTTAGTATATGGTATAACTCAATTATTATATATTATTGTTAGCATAAATTTTAAAAACTCATTTTAACTCAAATTTATTTATTTTAAATGCTCCTTTGAAAAATTCATGTATTTTACTTAATATTGTTTAATAGGTTCATTGTACACATTAAAAATTTCTAAATTAATTATAATATATATACACACACACTCTTTTAAAACTAAAAAATCACTAAAAATTATTGTATGTGCGATAACTTTAGAAATATTAATTGATTGTTCATATATTTAGAATTTCATTCATCAAACTAAATTATATGACGTAATACATTAGTTTTACATAAAACCATTTTCATACTTCATAGTCAATTTATATCTAAAACTGTGTGATGTAATTATACATTATGTTGATTTTATAAATACAACATAAGCCTTTCTTAGATACTATATCTATTTTATTCTTTCAATAATATAATTTTTGCATAAATATGCACGTTAATAAATTCTTATTTTTTATCTGGATTCAATTACATATATGTATAATTTAGAAGTTTGTTTTTTGTAAAGCATAATGTAACATAAGATGTAAAAGAGATAACTACAACTCAACAAAGGACAAGACAGACAATAATATTAACAGAAGCACAGGAATCCAGAATCAAAGAAGAAAAGGTAAACTCAAAAAATCAAAATACGGTATGTATTCTTGTTGGGATTTATGGGTGATAGCATAGAAACAACTTAACTTTGTATATACTTAATTTTTAATTAAGTAGAACATACTGTCACAGCCAAAGTATGTTCTTGTAATCAGTATGCTATGTCTTTTAAATTGTGTAATTTGGAAGAAGTTCACTTGCTGTGTTCAAGCCTCAAAGAATGCATATTTGAAGACAGCATGAATAAAGGTTACTGTCATGAGCATTGACAGTAAGATTACAAGAAGACAGAATGTTGCAAGTCAAGACAGCATATTCACTCTGACAGCAACATTGGCGGAAGACTACGCGACAGCAACTTTAGCCCTCGACAGCAAGTTTGGAAACCTCGACAGCACACTCTGCGGGGAACTCATATTGTCACTAAAAGAACATTCCTGTGACAGCAAGCTTTGCGGCAAAAGTAACTGTCTCGAGTAAGATCCTTGTTCTAGGTATCTTCTCAGTCAAATCCCGTGATAGTTTCAATGTTCAAGAAACAGGCGTGTTGCAGTATCCCTAAACTGCACCAAGTCTGCAAGACTACGACAGAAGCTTCAAGCACTGCAAGCAAAAGCGAATCAATTCAAAAGCAAGGTCAAGTCTCTATTTGCTGAATTGTTTTAGCTGGAAATAGAATGAATCTAGGTTGCTTTCTTTGTAATGTATATCTGACATAGTTAGCAATTTAGGAAAGTCACATGGGTAGACAATTTGTAAGAAGCTGCCACTTGATAATGACAGCAGCTTCACACACCCGTGATTGATAGTGATAGGATTAGTTTTATACTTACACTATCAATTCATTCTAGGTAAGGAACTAAGACAAGCAAGTGTCTTGAAAAAAACCGAAGCTCAAGATTTCTCTCTTGAGGTTGTAGCAACACTTTGTAAAATAAATAAAACATTTATTTTGTGAATCTTGTCTTTAGTTCATACTGTTTGTGAGTGCATACATTATTACTGATAACATTAAATCTTAGTTTTGGTTGTTGAAATTGAGATTGAATTTTATCAGTATTGCATTCATCCCCCCCCCCCTTCTGCAATACACACGGACCAACAACTGGTATCAGAGCCTTCAGATTAACATACATATCTGAGATCACGACGACAATGCAGAAATCAAGCAGTATCAAGATCCCAGCTTTTGATAAAGAGAACTACAACATTTGGAAAAGAAAAATCTTGTTGTTTATCAAAGCTATGAATCCACTATATCTCGGTATCCTCGAGAATGGTCCTTTCGTCCCAAGAAAGGAGATTGAAGCCACAACATTAAATGGTGAAATCATTCCTGCACATTGGGTTCCCAAAGATCCTTCAGAATTTTTGGAACCTGAGAAGGAGAAAATGGTGCTAGATGATCACTTGCAACTCATCTTGCTCGATTCTCTCATTTTGGATAAAGCCATGTGTGGAAGTGTGATAAGCTGCACATCTGCCAAGGAGATGTGGATCAGGTTAGCTTTACTATGTGAAGGAAGTGAAGAAGTTAAGGGCAAACAAAGGCAAATACTGATATCACAATATGAGGCATTCATGGCCAAGCCTGGTGAAGACTTAACTTCCATGTTTGAGAGGTTCAGTAAGCTCTTAACTGAACTACAAATACATGGCAAGTACTATGACAGAAAAGAGTTGAATGTCAAGTTCCTGCTCACACTGCCTGATCACCTTGAACACAAGACAACAGCCATACGAGAAGGAAGAGATCTCAACAATATAACCTTTGAAACACTCTATGGTATTCTGAAATCATATGAACTTGAACTCTTTCAAAAGAGAGCCATACAGAGTGGAACAAGGAACAAGATGGCTAATATGTCAAGTGCCCTAGTAGCACAAGTGCCAAGGATCACACAGCCAAGTGAAGTACTACAAATCACTCAACCAACCCCTGCACAATCCTTGAAGATAGAAGAGGTTGTTGAAGATGATGAGAAGGTAGTACTGCAGCTCAAGGATGTGGAAGATGAAGACTTCTACATAATGGAAGAACTGGAAAGCATGGACAACCCTACTATGGCTTACATGGCCAAAAAGTTCAAGAACTTTAGGTTCAAGAAGGATAGGTCATACAAGCCCCAAGGCCAAACATCCAAGTTCAACAAGGGAAGCTCATCAAAGGCTGCTGTGGGAAGCTCAACCAAAGGAGGATACAAGACTGGATTTGTGGATAGGTCAAAATTCAAGTGTTACAACTGTGGTGAACCTGGTCATTTTGCTACTGAATGCAAAAGACCCAAACAGGTTCAAAGGTTTGAGAAAGGAACTGGTGGATACTCTAAGAAGTATCAAGGAAGAGCCTATGTGGCTGAAGGAAAGTGTTGGGATGAGTCTGATGATGAAGAAGAAGAAGAATATGTCAACCTAGCTCTCATGGCTAGCACTGATGAAGTAGCATCTACATCTTCAAGTCAGGTACCTTCACTTGTCTTACTTGATATGTCTACTGATGAGTATAAGAAAACCATTAAAGACTTAAGTGCTGAAATGTTCAATGTTTATACTAGATTATCTGCTGCTAATGAGGAGATCACTAGGCTGAGTAAGCTAAATGAAACACTAAAGTCTGAAAATGAATCTCTTGTTCTCAAAACCAGTTCACTAGACTCTTTAGCTCAGGAGAATGCTAAACTTAAAAATGAATTAAAATGTGCTAAAGAGGTTGAGGAATTCCTGAGGAATGAGATTGCTGAAAATGAATTCAAGATTAAGGCTTACAAAAACTCATCAAAGATAGTTCAGGATTACAATGATAAGCATACAGAAAATCAGAAAGTTGGTGTAGGTTTTTCATATGGTAGAAGACCTGGAAAGGAAACTGTGATTCAAGATTGTTCTGGAGATGCTGCTGTCAAACCCACCATTCTCAAGAAGGTCAAAACTCCTATTTTCAAAGCTGCAGAAATTGAGTTTGATGAAGAAGCCATGCTCATCAAACAAGAAATTCTGGATGAGGATGAAGGTGTTGACAGCACATCCAAGGATGGAAAGGATACTGTCACAATCCCCAAGACAGTACACTTACCAAGCAATCAGACAGTAAGTTCAAAAGATGCTGTCACAGTTGGCAAGACAGTATCTTCCAAAGATGCTGTCAAGAATGTTTCCAAGACAGTAACTTCCAAACCTTCTGTCAAGACAGTAGGAATAAAAGGTACTGTCAAGGAAAGTTCGACAGCAACTTCTGAACACACTGTCAATCCAGTAACTCCCAAGTCAAAGAATAGGAATGGTAAGGTAGGTGTCAATAAAGGAAATGGATACACTAATGTTGGAGGTGCTTCTAGAAAACTATGCAATAACTGTGGATCTTCACATCATTTAACACATGTTTGTAAGACACCAATTGAGGATAAGATCAATGCTACTGAACTCAATGGTAACTTACATAGAACCCCCCTTATGCATAGAACTATGAGTGTCTGTAATAACATTGAATGTATGCCATGCAAGATCACTGCCATGAGTACATGCTTTAACTTACCTATTCTCACTACTGAAAAATGCTTATACATGAACACTGTTGAGACTTCTGAGCCTGCTGGAAACAGCAAAAAGGCTTCATCCACTAAGAAGAGGACCAAGTCCAATTCTAAACCTAAGTGGGTGAAAAGAGAAGTCAAACAGGAAGTTGTTGATGATGCTTATGATTTTATGACTGGAGGAAACTCAGGAAACAATGTAACTGCAGGACCCAACAAGGATTGGGTACCATATGCAACTTAAACACATTTTGTTTTGCAGGGCAAGAAGAAAGATCAAGTCATGTGGATCATTGACAGTGGTTGCTCAAGACACATGACAGGTGATAAAGCCCTGCTATCATATTATGTAGAGAAAGCTGGCCCAATCATAACCTTTGGAGACAACAGCAAGGGTTACACAGTGGGAAATTGTAATATCCGTGAATTTTATTATTTGATTAAATGATATATTTAATCTAAAATATTTATTTTGGAATATTGGAATATTATTATATGATATTTAGTGTGTGATTATGTGCTAAATGGTGAGTCAGAAGCCCCTTTCAAAAATTTCGTCATTTGGAATTTTCTTCAAATTTGAGCCGTTTTGATAATTCAAGGCCCCGTTGAAATTTCGTACATTCATTTTTAATTCTTCGTCTTTCGTATTCGAATCGTTATCGAAAGGGTTATGGGATTCTATTTAACCCTACCTATTTGATTCTGCAAATCAATTTCAATTTTTGATCCGAAAAAGGAAAAATCGTTCCGAACCCTAATTGCTTAAGGGGACGGATTTATCGTTCTATATCAATATTGAAGTTGTTATAGCCCTAGTATTCTTGAGCATTAGTTATATAATGATATATATCAATTTGGATAATCATCAACCTTTTTAACCCCTTATTTTTCGTAAAACGTGTTTTTGACCTAATTAGGGTTTTAAACGATCTAACGAATCAATATCGATCCAAAAATGTTATTTGGGGTATTATTTTTCCAGAAATATAAAAAGACAAATCAGACTTCATAACTCATAGCAAATCTTCAGCAATTACTCAAAAAATCCGAAATTCCCAAAAATTATTTTTGTGTTCTTGATCTTCAATCAATTCGTTCTAAGTGTTATTGAAGTCCAAATTTGAAGTTCTTATACTCAAATCAAAGCTCCAAAAATCTAGTTTCAGAATCTTCCAACCTCATCATCATCTGGTAAGTATTCGATTTTATATTGATTTTACAAGTTTCGAATTATAACTAGGGTTCTTGATTCGATTTGGGGATTTTCATTCTGTTGATTCTCCGTTCAATTGGTTGCTTCTAACATGTTCCTAGGGTTCTAATTAGCAAGAATCCATGCTTTAATTTCATGTTTATGTTCAATTTAGTCGGGTTTTGATTTCGGGTTTTGACCCGATTTCTTCTTTCGATTCGTACGTTCTTGATATTGATCTGACATTGTTTTTGATAAAGGGCTTTTATTGTATGAGTTATAAGCTTCATTTTGGTATATTAATCTTTGAGTTTCATGTACGGAATAGGTAGATCGGGTTTCCGGCCGAGGTCGTTGCCGGAGAATTCTTTGAACGGATTCTGGGCACGATTCCGGCTAGGGACAGATGTTTTGATGTGTGGGTTTTGTTTGGCTTGAAAAGGCGAACAAAAGCCCTCTGGTTTGATTTGTGTTTGGACGGAATCGAAGAATTCCGGCGGCCGGAGACCGGCCGGATTCTGGAAAACCCAGAATCCGGTGGGTTGTTCTTGGCGACCCGGAATTGTTCTTCCCGACCCGTTTACCCGATTTTTCGACCCGGTTTCAATCTTCAAAACCCTAATTCATTTTCAGAAAACTGTTTTTGAATTTTATTTTTAAATTTAATTCGAAAATAGTTTAAAAACTTTAAAAATTCATATTTTTATTTTAAAAATATATTTTAATATCAGAAAAATTCTGATAAATTATATTTATTATTTTAAATCCGAAAATTGATTAAACTTAATTATTTTAATTATTTTTAATTAATAATTAATTTATTAATTAATTGGTTAATTCTTTTAATCAATTAATTCTTAAAAATTAATTATTAATTAGATTTAATTAATTAAAAATTCAGTTTAATTATTTTCAAGCCTATTTAATTATTTAAAAATAGCTTGAGTATTTAAAGAGTGTCAATTAATTTTATTAATTGATTTATTTTCATTTAAATGTTTATATTGGATTTAAAAATCCGATTTTTGATTTAAAAATTAGTAATGACTTATTAAAATTCGAATAAGTTCCGTATGATGTTTTAAAAATGTTTATAAGTGCTATATGGTTCATATTAATGGTGTGTTGTGTTTTATAGTCTGTATATGCCCGTACTAGGGCAAATATCTGAGTTTTAAATATCGTAAACTATACCGGACGTCCGATACGTAACCGGTTACTTGTTTAAATGTGATTATTGGTTGAATAAGTGTCGAGAGTAGAACGAGAATAGTTAGACTTATTGTGATGAGTTGTTTAATTATAGAATCGAGTTCCCGGAGCAAGGGAAAGGGGAAAGTAGAGTGAGCAGAGTCGATCCGACAGCAGCTTAGACCAGGCAAGTATCTGTGCCCTTACTTGTGATAAAAGTTATTATTGTCTTGATTACTTGAATACCGTTATCCCCAGAACAATTCAAATTATCAATCTGTTAACCGCATTTGGACAACTGATTCCATTTCCTTAGAGATTCTTGATTCTTTGATTTGATCTGCATCGGAAACCCTTATTTCCAATTCACTTGATTATTGTTTACCACCTATTGTTGTTATTTATCATCCTTTGATTATCATTGACAACCATTGATTATTTGACTTCCATCTTGACTACCGATTACGGTCATTGATTAACGATTACCAATATTGATTTCCTTATTGAATGAGTACACTGTACCATTGAAATTACTCCATGATTCTTTCTCGATCTTCGTTGATACTGAACAGTTGAAGCTCTTTTGCAATTACTATACATTCAGTTTATCTTATTGAGCATGTTATTGTTTATACCCTATTATAGATTTGGCATGTGTTTTTAAAAATGGACCAGTAATTGGTCGGGCCATATTTATGGTCGGAATAACTTAAGGCCCAGATTGGCCTGGGATCCAGTAGAGGACTATGACATGAGCTAGTCCGGAGTTGATGCGTGGCTGGCCAGCAGCACAACCTTTGATTTGAATAAAATGTATAAGCCAAATTCTAATTCTTTACTTCAATCATTATTGATACAAAGCATGTGTTAGCTAAATATTGTTGATTCTGATATCATAAATTCATATCCTTACAACTGTGATAGAAATGATTCGTTGATGTTTGCTGAGCAATTTTGGCTCACTCTTGCTTGTTGTTTTCTAACCCTATTCCAGTGAAGCGAGAGTATGAGTTGGCATAGCGTGACCGATAGTTCACCAGCAGCCAGGAGAGCCCCTCGAGTCATTGTTATTGGCAGGGTAGTTGTTGTTTTGCTTTTCTAGATTAATGTCTAGATTTGAACTTTAGTTGTGATGTAATAACTCTGATAAAACTGGTATTGTAATAATAAAAGATTGTAGTAGCTTGTGTTCATTGCCATAATCTGGATGCGGTCTTGGTCAAGGGGTAATTGTGTCTTTATATATATTATGCATGTGTTAAATAGTGTTCCGTTGGTCGGATGACTCCTCAAATCTGTACCCCGGGTTTGGAGGGCGTCACAGTTGGTATCAGAGCAACAGGTTATGGCATTTGAAACAAGTTAGGACTTAGGGTCCAGGATAACATAGAGAGTTAGGAATTCACGTAAGGATATTAGGAGGTCAACTAGGGATATTACGCGTAGTAATTAAATGTGGTTATAATTGCAGCCCCCTAGTTCTAGTTCAGACTCAGACCCTTCCGAGGATACGATAGCAGAGATACCTACACCCGTTGAGAGAGCAGGACCGTCTCGGCCAGTGCGATATCAGCCTATGCATCAGGACCCAGTAGTCAGGAGAGATCAGATACCTTGTCCTATTCCACTCCGACAAGTAGCCCCAGCACCAGTGTCTCAGGCATCAGTTTGTGGGCCTTTGTATCAGTTATGTGAGCCACCAGTTCCACACCATGTGTATCAGAGGGTGAGTAGAGAGAAGGAGTACCTTTATGGACAGGTTATGGAGATGGGTAGGATTCGTTCGATCGAGGCAGCCGCTGTCAGAGAGAGAGACAGACTTAGAGATCAGATGAGAGACATTCAGATGAGGTTTAGGGTTACGAGGACTTTGGTTGAGACTCGATTGCACGGATTAGCTTCTAGTCGAGAGGGAGAGACAGTAGCAGGGATGAGACAGATTTTGGATTATGCGATGAGTGAGATTGCAGAGATTTCAGGACCCCCGTTATGGCCGGCAGGAGCAGGTGATCTGTGAGCAGGTATTAGTAGCAGACAGATGTGACATGGATGTATGGTTTCTAGATAGTTAGTATATAGATGCATATTGTAGAATCAGCAGTGCACCGGGCTTATAGGAACGCCTCGGGTTGTTGTTGCATTTTTGTTGTTGTATTGCTGGTCGGCAGTTATGGTTCAGCCATGATATATTTTCTTTTGAAGCGTTCTACGCTTGTACTAACTCTATCTATATATATATGATAAACCTCTTTTATAGAACTATATTTATTCCCCTGTCATTCATTTCCAGCATCATAACTGTTATTCTACTTATTGCAACGAGTGTATCCATACACCGTTGAGAAGATCTGTAAACCTTCGAGATATCAATTGTGATCCTTCCTTCTCTTATATGAACTGTTTGATTAAGCCAATTATTGGTTATTCATCAGCGATATGGCTCCTAGATGACAAACCCGTTCAACTGATACCTCTGACCAAGAAGGTCAACAAAATACACCTCCCACGGGCCGCGTGGACCCGATGGTAATCCAGTTGTTAAATACCCTTACTCAACAGACTGCCGCATTAGCACAGCATCAACGTGCATTTCAGCAACAGCTCTTAGAACAGCAGCAACAGCATCAGCAACATCAGCATCAGCAGCATCAACAACAGCACCAGCAAGTAGCACCGGCAGTTACGTTCAAATCTTTCCAGGCAGCAAAACCTCCGGAATTTAAAGGATCAGCAGACCCTGTAGAGGCTAAGGCATGGTTGAAAGAGATGGAAAAGGCTTTTACCTTGATAGAGGTGACAGAGGATAAGAAGACAGAATATGCAAGCTATTTTCTGAAGAATGAGGCTAGTTATTGGTGGGAAACGAGTAGGGCTATGGAGCCCGAGGGATTGATTACGTGGGCAAGATTTACAGAGTTGTTTTTGGAAAGATATTTTCCGGACTATATGAGAGATCAGATGGAATTGAAGTTTTTGGAATTAAAGCAGGGAAGCATGACAGTGCCCCAATATGAAACAAGGTTTACGGAGTTGTCAAGGTTTGTTCCAACCTATGTGGATACGGAAAAGAAGAAGGCCAAGAGGTTCCAGCAGGGACTGAGGTCTTGGATTCGTAGTAAGTTAGCTGTATTGGAGTTGGACACCTATGCAGCGGTGGTCCAAAAGGCAATGATTGCGGAGACAGAGAGTGATTCTTACATGAAAGAGAGGGAGAACAAGAAAAGGAAAGCAGGGATACCCGATAAGGGACAGCAGCAGGGAAGTTTTCAAGGGCAAGCAAATAAGAAACTGGGATTTCCGCACGGAAGGAATACAAGTTTTAGGAAACCAGACACCGGAAACGTAGGACAAGATAACCGTTTACTAACCGGCAGTCAGCAGGGACTTTCTAGACCCCCACTACCAGAATGCAAGACATGCGGGAAGCGACATCTAGGGATATGCCATCGATTGAATGTCACATGCTTTAAATGCAATCAGAAAGGACATTATTCCCGGGATTGCAAGATAGGCATCGTGTGTCATCGGTGTAAGAAACCAGGTCACATGATTAAGGACTGCAGAGCACCAGCAACCGTGAACAATATGATTCGGGCAATTGAAGCACCCCCAGTTGTTAACGTCCAGCCGTTAGCCAGGACCTACAATATGTCAATGGGAGAAGCAGTGAGAGATTCCGACGTGGTGGCAGGTACACTTCTAGTAAATTCTATTCCTGCACAAGTGTTAATAGATTCGGGAGCGATGAAGTCTTTTATTTCTGAAACGTTTGCTCGTAGATTGAATTGCGTAATGAAACCTTTAAGTGGAGTGTTGACTATAGAGATAGCTAATCAGGATCGTATCGCGGTCAGTTCATATTATCCCCGTTGTGAGATAAAGATTTTGGGAAATCGTTTTTATGTTGACTTGTTACCTTTTAAGTTAGGTGAATTTGATGTGATATTAGGGATGGATTGGTTGACTGAGCATGATGCAAGTATTGATTGTAAGAATAAGAGGGTTACTTTGATTACCCTAGAAAAGAAAGAGATAATATTTAGAGGAGAGAAACAAAGAAAGAGGTTCCTGACGATGATTCAGGCTAAGAGGTTATTAAGGCAAGGTTGTGAGGCGTATCTAGCTTATGTGATAGATATAGATAAGGAAGTTTCTAAGTTAGAAGATATTCCAGTCGTAAATGAGTTTCCAGATGTTTTTCCGGAAGAATTACCAGGTTTACCTCCAGATAGAGAGATTGAATTTGCGATAGACTTAGTACCAGGCGCGGAGCCAGTATCTAAGGCCCCTTACAGAATGGCACCAGTGGAGATGAAGGAATTGGCTGATCAACTGCAAGATTTGCTAGAAAAAGGAATTATTAGACCCAGCGTTTCACCGTGGGGAGCACCAGTACTGTTTGTCAAGAAAAAGGATGGAAGCATGAGATTGTGTATAGACTATCGGGAGTTGAACAAGCTGACCATTAAGAACAAGTATCCGTTACCTCGAATAGATGATCTATTTGACCAGCTGAAGGGAGCGGTACATTTTTCAAAGATCGACCTACGGTCAGGATATCACCAATTGAAGATTAGACCAGACGACATACCGAAGACAGCCTTTCGAACAAGGTATGGGCACTATGAATTCTTAGTAATGGCGTTTGGACTAACGAATGCACCCGCAGCTTTTATGGACCTAATGAACAGGATTTTCAAGAGATATTTGGACAAGTTTGTAGTGGTATTCATCGACGACATCTTGATATACTCAAGGACAGAAGAAGAGCATGCAGACCAGTTGCGAATTGTGTTAGAAACGTTAAGACAAGAAAGACTATACGCGAAGTTTTCCAAGTGTGAATTCTGGTTGAAAGAAGTTCATTTCTTAGGACACGTGGTGAGCAGCGAAGGCATCAAAGTGGACCCAGCAAAGATAGAGGCAGTGAAAGATTGGGAGAGACCAAGGACACCGACTGAAGTCAGAAGTTTCTTGGGATTAGCCGGATACTACCGGAGATTTGTGCAAGATTTTGCGAAGATAGCTACTCCAATGACCAAGCTGACAAGGAAAAGCGAGCGATTCATATGGAACGATAAATGCGAAGAAGGCTTCCAAGAGTTAAAGAAAAGACTAACTACGGCACCGGTATTGATGTTACCAGACGATCAAGGTCATTTCGTAATCTATAGTGATGCGTCGTACAAAGGATTAGGATGCGTACTTATGCAACATGACAAGGTGATTGCTTATGCGTCAAGACAGTTGAGACCCCACGAACAGAAGTACCCTACACACGATTTGGAGTTAGCAGCTATTGTGTTTGCTTTGAAGATATGGAGACACTACTTGTATGGAGAGAGATGTGAAATTTACACCGATCACAAAAGTTTGAAGTATATCTTTACTCAGAAAGAGCTGAACATGAGGCAACGAAGATGGTTAGAACTAATCAAGGACTACGACGTTTCTATCAACTATCATCCCGGCAAGGCAAATGTGGTAGCAGATGCATTGAGCAGAAAAGAGAGATTAAATACACTAATGATGACCAAAGAGTTATACAAGGAATTTGAGAAGTTAGAAATCGAAGTAATTAATCCGAAGGACGCGACGGAAATGATTTATACCATGGCGTTTCAACCTGAATTGTTGGAGAAGATACGGAAGTGCCAAGAGCGAGTTATGAATGATGATGTGAGTAAAATGACAGGTGAGGAAATATGTAGCCAACCGGACGACAAAGGGATCTTGAGATTTGCTTCTCGGATATGGATACCTAACGTAACGGAACTGAAAAGTGAGATTTTGCACGAAGCACATAACTCGAAGTATTCAATTCATCCAGGGAGTACGAAAATGTATCGAGATCTTAAGACGAACTTTTGGTGGCCAGATATGAAGAGAGAGATTGCGGAATGGGTAAGTAAATGCTTTACGTGTCAAAGAGTTAAGGCGGAACATCAGAGACCAAGTGGATTACTTCAACCATTGGAAATTCCCGAATGGAAGTGGGAACACATTACGATGGACTTTGTAGTAGGATTGCCTAGAACAAAAGCTAACCATGATGCCATCTGGGTTATCGTGGATCGATTGACGAAATCTGCGCATTTTCTTCCGATTAACGAGAGATTCTCGCTGGATAAGTTAGTTCATATTTACATAAAATAAATCGTAGTACGACATGGAGTTCCAGTATCGATAGTGTCTGATAGAGACCCTCGATTCAATTCAAGATTTTGGAGGAGTTTTCAAGAGTGTTTAGGCACCGAGTTGAGAATGAGTACGGCTTATAATCCGCAGACGGACGGTCAAAGCGAAAGGACAATTCAGACTATTGAAGATATGCTTAGGACATGTGCACTTGACTTTGAAGGCAGTTGGGACGATCATCTACCCTTGGTGGAATTTTCATATAATAATAGTTTTCACGCGAGCATCGGAATGCCACCTTACGAAGCTCTGTATGGACGAAAGTGTCGATCTCCGGTATATTGGGAAGAAGTTGGTGAACGGAAAATGATAGGACCAGAACTAGTACAACGAACAAAAGAAGTGGTTCAATTGATTCAGAGAAGATTGATAACAGCTCAAGACCGACAGAAAAAAGTATGCGGAACTAGCCAGAAAGGATGTGGGATTCGAAGAAGGAGAGCAAGTGTTACTAAAAGTTTCACCATGGAAAGGATTAGTTAGGTTTGGAAAGAAAGGGAAGTTGAGTCCGAGATATGTTGGGCCGTTTGAGATTTTGAAGAAAGTGGGCGAAGTAGCTTACGAGTTGGCATTGCCACCGCATATGCAGCACGTTCATAATGTATTTCATGTATCTATGCTTAAGAAGTATCGACCAGATTCGAATCATGTAATAGAGTATGAACCCATAGAGGTCCAGGCAGATTTATCATATGTAGAACGACCGATTCAGATATTGGATCGTAAGGAGAAAGTACTAAGGAATAAGACAGTAGCGTTAGTGAGAGTTTTGTGGAGGAATCCTAAAGTAGAAGAGTCTACCTGGGAGTTAGAGAGTGAGATGTTAGAGAAGTATCCCCAGTTGTTTCCTTGATCTGATTCTGAGGACAGAATCCTATTAAGGGGGGAAGGATGTAATATCCGTGAATTTTATTATTTGATTAAATGATATATTTAATCTAAAATATTTATTTTGGAATATTGGAATATTATTATATGATATTTAGTGTGTGATTATGTGCTAAATGGTGAGTCAGAAGCCCCTTTCAAAAATTTCGTCATTTGGAATTTTCTTCAAATTTGAGCCGTTTTGATAATTCAAGGCCCCGTTGAAATTTCGTACATTCATTTTTAATTCTTCGTCTTTCGTATTCGAATCGTTATCGAAAGGGTTATGGGATTCTATTTAACCCTACCTATTTGATTCTGCAAATCAATTTCAATTTTTGATCCGAAAAAGGAAAAATCGTTCCGAACCCTAATTGCTTAAGGGGACGGATTTATCGTTCTATATCAATATTGAAGTTGTTATAGCCCTAGTATTCTTGAGCATTAGTTATATAATGATATATATCAATTTGGATAATCATCAACCTTTTTAACCCCTTATTTTTCGTAAAACGTGTTTTTGACCTAATTAGGGTTTTTAAACGATCTAACGAATCAATATCGATCCAAAAATGTTATTTGGGGTATTATTTTTCCAGAAATATAAAAAGACAAATCAGACTTCATAACTCATAGCAAATCTTCAGCAATTACTCAAAAAATCCGAAATTCCCAAAAATTATTTTTGTGTTCTTGATCTTCAATCAATTCGTTCTAAGTGTTATTGAAGTCCAAATTTGAAGTTCTTATACTCAAATCAAAGCTCCAAAAATCTAGTTTCAAAATCTTCCAACCTCATCATCATCTGGTAAGTATTCGATTTTATATTGATTTTACAAGTTTCGAATTATAACTAGGGTTCTTGATTCGATTTGGGGATTTTCATTCTGTTGATTCTCCGTTCAATTGGTTGCTTCTAACATGTTCCTAGGGTTCTAATTAGCAAGAATCCATGCTTTAATTTCATGTTTATGTTCAATTTAGTCGGGTTTTGATTTCGGGTTTTGACCCGATTTCTTCTTTCGATTCGTACGTTCTTGATATTGATCTGACATTGTTTTTGATAAAGGGCTTTTATTGTATGAGTTATAAGCTTCATTTTGGTATATTAATCTTTGAGTTTCATGTACGGAATAGGTAGATCGGGTTTCCGGCCGAGGTCGTTGCCGGAGAATTCTTTGAACGGATTCTGGGCACGATTCCGGCTAGGGACAGATGTTTTGATGTGTGGGTTTTGTTTGGCTTGAAAAGGCGAACAAAAGCCCTCTGGTTTGATTTGTGTTTGGACGGAATCGAAGAATTCCGGCGGCCGGAGACCGGCCGGATTCTGGAAAACCCAGAATCCGGTGGGTTGTTCTTGGCGACCCGGAATTGTTCTTCCCGACCCGTTTACCCGATTTTTCGACCCGGTTTCAATCTTCAAAACCCTAATTCATTTTCAGAAAACTGTTTTTGAATTTTATTTTTAAATTTAATTCGAAAATAGTTTAAAAACTTTAAAAATTCATATTTTTATTTTAAAAATATATTTTAATATCAGAAAAATTCTGATAAATTATATTTATTATTTTAAATCCGAAAATTGATTAAACTTAATTATTTTAATTATTTTTAATTAATAATTAATTTATTAATTAATTGGTTAATTCTTTTAATCAATTAATTCTTAAAAATTAATTATTAATTAGATTTAATTAATTAAAAATTCAGTTTAATTATTTTCAAGCCTATTTAATTATTTAAAAATAGCTTGAGTATTTAAAGAGTGTCAATTAATTTTATTAATTGATTTATTTTCATTTAAATGTTTATATTGGATTTAAAAATCCGATTTTTGATTTAAAAATTAGTAATGACTTATTAAAATTCGAATAAGTTCCGTATGATGTTTTAAAAATGTTTATAAGTGCTATATGGTTCATATTAATGGTGTGTTGTGTTTTATAGTCTGTATATGCCCGTACTAGGGCAAATATCTGAGTTTTAAATATCGTAAACTATACCGGACGTCCGATACGTAACCGGTTACTTGTTTAAATGTGATTATTGGTTGAATAAGTGTCGAGAGTAGAACGAGAATAGTTAGACTTATTGTGATGAGTTGTTTAATTATAGAATCGAGTTCCCGGAGCAAGGGAAAGGGGAAAGTAGAGTGAGCAGAGTCGATCCAACAGCAGCTTAGACCAGGCAAGTATCTGTGCCCTTACTTGTGATAAAAGTTATTATTGTCTTGATTACTTGAATACCGTTATCCCCAGAACAATTCAAATTATCAATCTGTTAACCGCATTTGGACAACTGATTCCATTTCCTTAGAGATTCTTGATTCTTTGATTTGATCTGCATCGGAAACCCTTATTTCCAATTCACTTGATTATTGTTTACCACCTATTGTTGTTATTTATCATCCTTTGATTATCATTGACAACCATTGATTATTTGACTTCCATCTTGACTACCGATTACGGTCATTGATTAACGATTACCAATATTGATTTCCTTATTGAATGAGTACACTGTACCATTGAAATTACTCCATGATTCTTTCTCGATCTTCGTTGATACTGAACAGTTGAAGCTCTTTTGTAATTACTATACATTCAGTTTATCTTATTGAGCATGTTATTGTTTATACCCTATTATAGATTTGGCATGTGTTTTTAAAAATGGACCAGTAATTGGTCGGGCAATATTTATGGTCGGAATAACTTAAGGCCCAGATTGGCCTGGGATCCAGTAGAGGACTATGACATGAGCTAGTCCGGGGTTGATGCGTGGCTGGCCAGCAGCACAACCTTTGATTTGAATAAAATGTATAAGCCAAATTCTAATTATTTACTTCAATCATTATTGATACAAAGCATGTGTTAGCTAAATATTGTTGATTCTGATATCATAAATTCATATCCTTACAACTGTGATAGAAATGATTCGTTGATGTTTGCTGAGCAATTTTGGCTCACTCTTGCTTGTTGTTTTCTAACCCTATTCCAGTGAAGCGAGAGTATGAGTTGGCATAGCGTGACCGATAGTTCACCAGCAGCCAGGAGAGCCCCTCGAGTCATTGTTATTGGCAGGGTAGTTGTTGTTTTGCTTTTCTAGATTAATGTCTAGATTTGAACTTTAGTTGTGATGTAATAACTCTGATAAAACTGGTATTGTAATAATAAAAGATTGTAGTAGCTTGTGTTCATTGCCATAATCTGGATGCGGTCTTGGTCAAGGGGTAATTGTGTCTTTATATATATTATGCATGTGTTAAATAGTGTTCCGTTGGTCGGATGACTCCTCAAATCTGTACCCCGGGTTTGGAGGGCGTCACAGATATGGCTGTCTGGAAATTGGAAATGTTGTCATTGAAGATATTGCTCTTGTGGATGGATTGAAGCACAATCTACTCAGTGTCAGCCAATTTAGTGACAGGGGATTCAAGGTTGATTTTGATATGATGATGTGTAATATCTATCACAAGAAGGATGGAAGCCTCTCTTTAAAAGGGGTCAGAAAAGGAAGCTTGTTTGTTGCTGACTTAAACTCAACAAAGAAGGATTAAGTTTACGGTTTCTACAGTAAAGCAACTGTTGGTGACAGTATGCTTTGGCACAGGAAGCACTCACATCTCAACTTCAAGACAATGAACATTTTGATAAAGAAGGAGCTAGTGAGAGGTTTGCCCCAACAGGAATTCTGTCAAGAAGGACTGTGTGAAGATTGTCAAATGGGAAAACTAAGGAGAGTTGTGCACAAGTCCAAGCAAATAAACACCAACATGGAAGCACTCAAGTTGATACACATGGATCTCTTTGGACCAGTCAATGTACCATCTATGGCCAAAAAGATATATGCCTTAGTAATGGTGGATGATTACTCAAGGTACACTTGGGTGAAATTTCTTGAATCCAAAGATGAAGCTGCTCAAGTGATTATTGATCAAGTCAGAGTTCTTGATAGAACTCCAAACTCAAAAGTTCAAATCTTGAGGAGTGACAATGGTACAGAATTCAGAAATGCCACTCTTGGAAATTTCTGTAAAGATGAAGAAATTGTACAACAATTCTCTGCTGCAAGAACACCACAGCAGAATGGAGTTGTAGAAAGAAAGAACAGGACTCTCATTGAAGCAGCTAGAACTATGTTGCATGATGCCAAACTGCCAACATATTTCTGGGCTGAAGCTATCAACACAGCTTGTTATACTCAAAACAGAACCATGGTTAACAAAACTCATGCAAGCACACCTTACTGTCTGCTAACTGGAAAGAAAACCTACTGTCAAATATTTTCATGTGTTTGGGAGCAAATGCTTTATGATGAAGGATAGCCATGAGAAGAAAGGAAAATTTGACATCAAGGCATTTGAAGGACTATTTATGGGTTACAGCACAGAAAGGACTGCCTACAGAGTTTATGTTATGGAACACAGGATTATTGAAGAAAGTGTTAATGTCACATTTGATGAAACCAAGTTTCCAGGACTGCATGAAGAAGGAAAGATGCAGACATTCAGATTTGAGAATCAAGGATACTTGGAAGCTAAGGAAATTGTTGATGAAGAACCTAGCTTCACTCAAATTATTGAAGTTGACAAAGATGCTGTCACTACTGTCAACCAAACTCCAGCTCAGTCACAGACCATGACTCCTAACACTCTTAACAGTGATGACTCTGGAAACAATGAAGAACATGGTGAAGACAATGGAATTGGTGAGCATTCAACTCAACAAACTGAAGCAACTGTTCCTGTACAATCAAGTAGCTTGCCCAGAATCACCAAATGGAACAAGGATCACACAAATGACCTTATTATTGGTGATCCTACTTCTGGAGTGAGGACAAGGAACAGAGTCTCTGCTGACAGCATATTGTCATGTTTTCTGTCTCAAATGGAACCCAAGACAACTGATGAAGCATTGTTGGATTCTGACTGGGTGATAGCCATGCAAGAAGAGCTAAATCAGTTTGAAAGAAACAATGTATGGAAGTTGGTTCCAAGACCTAAGGGAAAGTCAGTCATTGAGACCAAATGGGTTTTCAGAAACAAGCTTGATGAAAATGGATCTGTGACAAGAAACAAAGCAAGGCTAGTGGCTAAAGGTTACTGTCAACAGGAAGGAATAGATTATGATGAGACATTTGCACCTGTTGCAAGACTTGAAGCCATAAGAATCTTTCTAGCCTATGCTGCACACTGCAACTTCAAAGTATTTCAGATGGATGTCAAAAGTGCCTTCCTAAATGGAGAATTGGAAGAAGAAGTGTATGTTGAACAGCCACCAGGGTTTGAGGATGCTGAAATGTATGATTTTGTGTACAAGCTCTTCAAGGCTTTGTATGGACTAAAGCAAGCACCCAGGGCTTGGTATGATACACTTTCCAAATTTTTTTGGAGAATCAATTTACTAGAGGAGTTGTGGACAAGACACTCTTCTACAAGCATCATGGCAAGGACATCATTCTGGTACAAATCTATGTGGATGACATCATTTTTGGTTCTACAAATGAGAAGTTGTGTGAGAAGTTTTCCTCTCTCATGAGTAACAAATATGAGATGAGTATGATGGGAGAATTGTCATTCTTTCTGGGATTACAAATTCTTCAACAACCTGATGGAATCTTCATTTGTCAAGCTAAATACATCAAGGAACTTCTCAAAAAGTTCAACTTGGAAGATTCATCACCTGTAAAGACACCAATGTCCACATCAACTAGTCTGGATCTTGACCCTAAAGGAAAGAAAGTTGACTCAAGCACCTATAGAGGCATGGTAGGATCTCTCCTATACCTAACTGCTAGCAGACCTGACATCATGTTTGCTACATGTCTCTATGCAAGGTTTCAAAGTGATCCAAAGGAGTCACACTTAGTAGCCATCAAGAGAATCTTTAGATACTTAAAGGGCACTCCTAACCTAGGCCTTTGGTATCCTAAGAACACTGGATTTGATCTAATTGGTTACTCAGACTCAGACTATGTTGGCTGCAAGATTGACAGAAAGAGTACTATTGGTAGCTGTCAATTTCTTGGTGGAAGATTGGTCTCATGGTTTAGCAAGAAGCAGCATTCAGTTTCTACCTCAACTGCAGAAGCTGAGTACATTGCTGCAGGCAGTTACTGTGCACAAATTCTATGGATGAAGAATCAACTTCTGGATTATGGTCTAGTGTTAAGAGAAATTCCTATTTACTGTGACAACACTAGTGCCATAGCTATTTCAGACAATCCAGTTCAACACTCTAGGACAAAGCACATTGATATAAGACACCACTTTATCAGAGAGCATGTTGAACAAGGAACTGTGAAGCTGATCTATGTCCCAACTGACAAGAAACTAGCTGACATCTTCACTAAGCCATTGGATGAAGCAACCTTCAACAGGTTGGTAAGTGAATTGGGAATGCTGAATCTGGTATGTTAATTTACTAAGTTTTCTGAATTTCTAATTTTTCTTGAAGCTCATGACAGCAACTTCAAACCTGCTGTCAAGAGAAGTTACTATCTACTTGGTCTATGTCTGTTATGTGACAGCACGTGTTGACTTGACTGTACACATTTGAATTTTGTGCCAGTCTCATACTTTTAGACCCTGTATGACATTAATGTGGTTATTTGATTAGTTTGAGAGATAAATGTCTGTTCCATTGGACTTTCACACTTTATGCATTAATCTGTAGGATTAAAGGAGGACACGACCATTAATTACTTTTGTGGTAGTTGTATGGGTACTCTAACTGTTGACCATTAGACTTTAATCCTTAGACGGTTTTGCCTATAAATTAACCTTAGGTTTCACCAGTCTGCTCTCAGTTTTAAAGCAAATCATGGAAAACAAAGTAGGAATAGAGTATAGGCCAAAGGTCTCGTGTGAGTCTCACATTCGTGATGAAGTGGAAGCCCTGCTTGATGAAGCTGACGACTTGCTTCATGAGGAAAATGAAAAGTCTAAAGCCATTCAAGCCCAAGAGGAAGAAAAATGGAAACTTCAAGAAGAAGAGTTTCAGGCACTTCTCAAAGAAGGATGCACTGAAGAGGAAGTTAGGAAAAGAGTCTTAGATTTAGTTAATAAAATCACAAAATGATGTACCCAATGATGTATTTTAATGACTTTATTAATAAAACTTAAGTTTCTTGCTTTTGTGTTTATTGAGTTTGTGTTTAGTCTGTGTTAACTGCATAATTTCTGTGCTAAATTGATTACATTGCAAAATCCATAATCTGTTATTTTTGGGTTAAGTTTGTGAACAAAGCATTCTGATAAGTTCATGACAGAAACAATTCTCCATCTAAGTTACTGTCATCAAGAAGGATATTGTCGTGTGTTTCTTGACAGCAACCTTCTTGACAGCAGGGAAAGACTTTCTGTCAAGACTTGTAAAGGATACTGTCATTCATATGCTTAACGGTGACAGCAAGTTTTTGCGCAATAGTTGATGTCGCGCAAAACCTACTGTCACCACCGCTTAATACTGACAGATTGTTTCAAGCGCACAGGTTACTGTCAGCAAATAGTGGACCGTTACAATTGGACATTCCTCCCACATTTGACAGTGAATAACGGGCAGTAACTGACGTGTATTATGAGTGGGTTAAGACACGTTCTTTAATTCCACTTTTTGTTCACAAAAGTTTGAGCTACCCTTTTTATTCCCCAGTTATTCAGACATATCATTCTCATCAAACTCAAGGCAAAAACACTTTTCTCCAAGCAAAAAGCAACTTTCTTACTTTCTTCTTTTCTTGAATCTCCGTGGCCCCCAAACAGACTCTCTCTCAAACAAACTTTGTTGGAATCTTTTCCCCCAATGATGCTGGTGAAGGTTTCAAAGGACTAGTGTTTTTCTTGAACAAGTCCTATCTTGGTTCTGCCATTACCTCAACACCCATTCTCGACCTAGACAGAATTGAGGCTTTTTGGCAAACTGCTGTTGCTCAAACAGAAGGTGAAAACCCTTCCATTCAATTCACACTAAATGGGCAACACTACACTCTTACAGCTGAGGTCATCAATGCTGCTCTTGGAATTACACTTCAAGAAGGCCATAACTTTGCTGAACTTGCTAGTGATGACACTCTCAAGAAGCTCTTCTTGAAGATTGGGTATGCAGGCCCTATTCTTGAAGAGGGAACAACCAAATGGTATCCGTCTGGTGAAATGGATAGGAAGCATTTGAGGAAGGAGTGGAGTATGATATTTGATGTGATTGTCAAGGTGTTCTCTACCAAGTCTACTGGCTGGAATGGAATACCCTCCTACATCAAGAAACTGACACATTCTCTTGTCCATGGATACAAGGTGAATGTTGGAGCTCTTCTCATGGCACACCTGAGGGCTTCCAGGTAAGAAGGTATCAATCTACCCTCGCTTTCTTATGTTGTGCATCAATTCATTATGTGACTTTAATGAAAATGCTCCTCGTTTAGAGGCTTGCTCTGTTTTGAAAAAGAACACACACACACACTGTTATCTTCACAAAATCTCAATGCACATATTCCACTTTGTTTCACTCATCACATGGTTGATCAAGTGTCCAACCTTGATTTTCCATTACCTTCTGGTTATGAATCCTTTACTCTTGCGAATGAGACTGAATTAGACCCAAATTCAGTTAACCCCCATTCAACACCATACACTCAGCCTAGGCCCTCTAGACTTCCCAAAGCCCAAAGAGAAGCCTTGCAAGAATCCAGAAAAAGACCCTTGGAAGCTGATGTTGGTGGTAGCTCTGTTAGTCAAGAGGGAGACACTGCACCTGGTGCAGCAAATAAGGAAGGTTGTCAAACAGAACCCCCAGTGGTTCCCCCTGAGCCTAAGAAGAAGAGAGCTAGGAGGACCAAAACCACTGTTAGCCAAGCTGCAGTTTCTCAACAAACTGTGGTTACTGCAAGGGATTCAAACACCTCCCTAGATGTGCCTTCTCAACAAGGTGCATCTATTGAAATTGGCCTGTCTCCCAAGGCACCCTGTACAGAGTCTGCACAACCTCATGGTACTCAACCTGAGGAACCCCCACTTGAAGAAAGTCACAGTGAGTTAGGGCACAGTGAGGATTTCTCTATTCCCCTTGATGGTTCACAAGTTTCTCCTTTGAATCAGCCCCCACTCTCTGCTACACTTTCACCTTCTTCCTTCCCTACACATTCTTTTGTTTCTTCTCCACAACCTAGAGAAGGGGACAGTCCCAACCCTTCAGGTTTTGATCATCCATCTCCAATCATGGATGAGCCCCCATCTAGTGGTCCACAAGAACCCATTTCTCAAAGTGAAATGGACACCACTCCTCCAAACACTGAGCAAGGGCAAAGTGGTAGTTTGTCAGAAAATGAAACAGCCAACACTTTGTCTGAACTCCAAGGAGCATCTTACCTTTAGGAAGATGATGTCAAAGACACTGTCAATGTTGCTGTCCTGGACACAGCTGCTGTCATGGGTGGAGAGAAAGATACTGTCACTACAGAACCTACTGTCACTCCACATCCCAAAGATGTTGTCATGCCAGAACCTGCTGTCCAGACTCCAACTGACAGTAACATTCCTGCCAAAGATATTGTCCAGTCCTCTCAGCCAGATTTTGATGTTGTAATCATTGAGGATGCCTCTGATGATGATCTACCTCAAGCCAAACTCTTCAAGGTACATTCTAAATCTTCTCCTTCCATGCATGTTAGTACTGCTCATACCCATGCATCTAGGTTGAGTGAGGGTGTGCAAAAGAAAAGAGAGATAAAAGAAAAGAGAGGTGAGCATAAAAATGAGAGGCAACCAAATGAGCTGGAAAAAGGAGAGGGACTTGAGCATGTCCAGAGAGATTTTGAGGGAGCCCACACTATTCAGGCATTAGGCCTTGAGAGTCAATCTGTGAGGAGTGATGAGATCACTCAAAAACACCCTGAGAGTGTGAGCACCCCCATAGCCTCCAAGCCCCTTTCTTTTCCTTCCCCTCCTAGAAGGTTAAGGAATGGTGGCCCCTCTGCTACTTTTGGTAACAGGATTGTAGCTCTGGAAGGACAGTGTGCTACTTTGAACTCCAAGATGGACTCTCTCTCTCAACTGGTGGTTGATGGTTTTGCTGCTACTCAGCTCTCTATCCAGTTCCTCACTGACCTAGTAGCTGCCAACTCAACTAAGGGGGAGAAGGTAGCAAGATCAGAATCATTGCCTATTCAGGAATCAGGTGGAACTCAGGGGGAGCCAGTAACTGTGAAGACCAAAGGGGGAGCAAAACAAGTTTCTGGAGCTAAGAGGAAAGCAATGTCTAAGGGGGAGCAAGTCAAACCAAGCAGTGAAAAATCAAAGGATAAAGCTGAAGATCTTGTTGAAGATGTCCTGGATGGTGAAAGGGTATTAATGTCTAAGGCAACTCAAGATGCAATGCAAAGAAGACCTGCATCTAGACACCCGATTCTACCTCCAGTGACAATTAGAGAGCCAACTTCAGCAACTCAAGAATCTGCTCTACAAAGAAGATGGAGAGAAATGGAGGAACAAAATAAGCTTGGGAAAGGGAAAGGGAAACTGCCTGAATCCATTCTGAAGGGAAATACTTGGTCCAATGGTACTGAGTATGATCAAGAAGAAGTCAATACTTTAATGGTGGATTACAGGGAGAGCACATTACACAACCATGACAGTGAATTTAGCAGTTTGGTGGAAGAAGCAATGAATGCTCCAAGCAACCGTCCAACCAACACCACAAAACTGTTAAAGGATCAAATCACCAGTGTCAGTGTAATGGTGAATGATGAGAAAAGATGGGTTGTAAGTATCTATTTCACTTCTGGCATATCTTATTTCATCACAATGCAACTATTGCAGAGTTTGCCAGCAAAGGTGTTGTGTGCTTTGAAGGGAAAGATCAGGGCAACTCAAACACCATTCAATAAAATATTGGATATGCAAATCCAGAACTTGATAACACAGAAGCTACCTGAAGTCTACACAAATCCACCAAGTGTTTTCTACAGATCTAAAACTAAGGATGGCACAAGAAGGAACAGCTTCATGAATTTGATTAGCCCATCCAGGATGGAAACTAAGTCAATTTTGAAAGTGTTAGATGGAATACTCAGTTCAACTGCCAATCCAGGAAGAGTTCATGCTGTTCAAGAGATCTACAAAATGCTGGTGTTGAGAGACAAGGCACTGGGAGCTAGAGTGAAGGAACTAATCTCTAGAGCCAATGCTAAAAGAAATTATCAAGGTGGAAGCTGCCTCTATGATATTCCCTCTCAAGATGATGATGATGATGATGATGATGATGATGAGAGTGGAGGTGGTGAAGCTTCTGGAAATGCTGGAAATGCTGGTGGAAGTAATTCTGGGAATACTGGTATTCAATCTCAGAATGAAGGCAATGAAGAAACTCCTAGTAAGAAAAGAAAGATGCTGGTGCAACAGATGAAGAGGAGCCAAGAATACTGGAAGCTTTGGAGGCAAGCATTCTTAGATGTGATGTTGACTGCTTTAATGCAGAAAAAGATGTTGTCACCAAAGGTACTGTCGACAAGGAAACTGTCATAGAAGATGTTGTCATGGAAGATGCTGTCGACAAAGGTACTGTCAAGGAAGGTTCTGTCAAGGATGAAGCCAAAGCTACTGTCAAACCCAAAAGACTGAAAGCTAAGGCAAAAGCATGGTTTTCTAGACAGAAACCTAAAGGAAACCACAAGTACTCAGGAAAGGAAAAGGCCACTGGACTTGGCAGAAAGCTCAGGAAGCCAATTCAATCAATACCTCCTAACAGTCTTAAGGTACAACAGATGCAATCCAAAGAAATCAAGAGTGTTGAGGTTAAGCTGGATGAAAGTCAAGAGGTCACTGAGTACATTCTGTGGTGGGAAGAATCAAGATCTGCCAAGGTCAATAAGGACTTCTATTTGGAAGCCACATCAGCCAGTGGCAGAACATCAACCATAGATAAAAGAAGAATTGACTAATTCTACCTGGAAAGAATGGTGGAGTTGCTGGAGAGCTATGATAATGTTCCACAGTCTGTCATGGAACACATTCTGAAATATCAGGCTGATAGGGATGCTGAATTCTATCAGAAATATGGGTACAACTATGCAGATTTTGATGATGCTGATATTCTAACTGATCTACCAGCCTCTCCTATACCATATCATTGGTACTATGAGTTTGATGACTTACCCACAAAAGAAGGGCAAACCCAACCTACAGAGGAAGGGCAACCCAAGCCAAGCAAAAGACCTGAATCTTCTCAATATTCTCAATATTCTCAATATAAGTCAGATCTTGATAAGAAGGAAGCTGATCTCCTGGAAAGATGCAAGACTGCCAACAAGGCAGAAAGTGAAGCTCCAAATTATCAACCATGTATGCTGGAAAATGCCTTAAGAATCAAGTACCTAAAAGAGCAAATCTATGTTTGCAGCTTGCACAAGCTAAAAACATCTGTTCTGAAGGATTTACAGTATATGGTAGCTGGTTCAATTCACCCCTTGGAGCAGATATGTTCTGATGAGATAGAGGGATTATTGGAAAGGAGAAAAGGAGAAAGTTCAAAGCTGGACGACCAAAGAAGGGTGTCTCTCAATGCCTATCCTGGAAGTAGATTCAAGCTCATTAATGAAGAACTCCACTTCAGAAGCTATCCATTTGATCAAGAGCAATGGATGAATCTCAGGGATGTTAACTTTCTTGTCTCTCCTACTATCAAGAAGATCATTGATGAAATAGAAGATGCTGCAGTCACTCCTGCAGAAATCTCACTTGTAGAAGGTCTAAGAGGCTGCTTGGCAGAAGCTCTCAAAAGAGAGAGTGAAGCAAGACAGAAGAGGAAATCTCAAGCCAAGTAAATATTTTTAATCCATTCTGATCTTGTTAGTTAAGTTGTCAGCATATATTGTAAATTTGTTGTTATTGTCCATAAAAACAAATTGGGGGAGATTGTTGGGATTTATGGGTGATAGCATAGAAACAACTTAACTTTGTATATACTTAATTTTTAATTAAGTAGAACATACTGTCACAGCCAAAGTATGTTCTTGTAATCAGTATGCTATGTCTTTTAAATTGTGTAATTTGGAAGAAGTTCACTTGTTGTGTTCAAGCCTCAAAGAATGCATATTTGAAGACAGCATGAATAAAGGTTACTGTCATGAGCATTGACAATAAGATTACAAGAAGACATAATGTTGCAAGTCAAGACAGCATATTCACTCTGACAGCAACATTGGCGGAAGACTACGCGACAGCAACTTTAGCCCTCGACAGCAAGTTTGGAAACCTCGACAGCCCACTCTGCGGGGAACTCATACTGTCACCAAAAGAACATTCCTGTGACAGCAAGCTTTGCGGCAAAAGTAACTGTCTCGAGTAAGATCCTTGTTCTAGGTATCTTCTCAGTCAAATCCCGTGACAGTTTCAATGTTCAAGAAACAAGCGTGTTGCAGTATCCCTAAACTGCACCAAGTCTGCAAGACTACGACAGAAGCTTCAAGCACTGCAAGCAAAAGCGAATCAATTCAAAAGCAAGGTCAAGTCTCTATTTGCTGAATTGTTTTAGCTGGAAATAGAATGAATCTAGGTTGCTTTCTTTGTAATGTATATCTGACATAGTTAGCAATTTAGGAAAGTCACATGGGTAGACAATTTGTAAGAAGCTGCCACTTGATAATGACAGCATCTTCACACACCCGTGATTGATAGTGATAGGATTAGTTTTATACTTCGACTATCAATTCATTCTAGGTAAGGAACTAAGACAAGCAAGTGTCTTGAAAAAAACCGAAGCTCAAGATTTCTCTCTTGAGGTTGTAGCAACACTTTACAAAATAAATAAAACATTTATTTTGTGAATCTTGTCTTTAGTTCATACTGTTTGTGAGTGCATACATTATTACTGATAACATTAAATCTTAGTTTTGGTTGTTGAAATTGAGATTGAATTTTATCAGTATTGCATTCATCCCCCCCCCCCTTCTGCAATACACACGGACCAACAATTCTTGAAGTCCGTAAACAGGTCACGGAAAGAAGTTCATGAAAATGTTCAAGCCCCAGTGACAGCAAAAGAAACAAGACTTTCAAGACGACAGAAGTATGTGAATGATTTAGGGTTAAGTACCACAGGATTCCAGTGATTTAATTGAATCAACCAGAACGACAAAGGACTTATCAGCAGCATTGAATTGAAGACGTAGAAGAAGAATTGATTAAGTGTTATTCATCTGTGAACCAGACAAGTTGCACTAGGTGACGGCACTAAGAAAGATCAAGTTGTTTTATCGTCTCAGAAGAAATTGATACAGTCTAAAACTGAAACACCCTGGAGTACAGAAGCTTTTCTAAAATTGGTCAAGTATAAGAAAAGACTTCGATGGTTTTTCTATTTAGAAAACCATCGAATGAGTTTAAAGAAAACAATTAGAATTCTATTTTAAAAGAATTTAACTTTCGATAGTTTTTATTAAAAACTATCGAATGGTAAATTCTTTTTAAAGATTCGATGGTTTTCAATTTGGAGAAGCAGGTGGTGAAGTGACTTTGTTGTCAGGTTGATGAAGATCCAACGGCCAAGGTTAATTCTATTAAATTGGTTCGATGGTTTTTCAAATCAAAGTCTACAATTACTAACAGAGGAAGTGTGTCTTCTTCAGTCGAGGTTATTTTCACAGTAGCAATTACTAAGAGATAGTTTGAGCCAGAGAGATTACTGAAGAAATTAATATTGCTCAGAACTTGATCATTGTATTGATTGTGTATAACCTAGAACTCATTGTAGCTAATCTACGGATTAGAAATTGTAGCACCCCTCGAGGTTTATATTTATAAAAAGATATATTCCCCGACTCTTGGTTTGATTTGGTGTGTTTGATTTCATTATAGAACTGAATGATTAATCTGCGAACGAAATTGAATTATTTGTAGGTATCGTATTCAACCCCCCCCCCCCCCCCCTTCTACGATACTTTGGATCTAACATTTTTGTAAATTATATTAACAAATAATTTATCTACTCAAAAGTTAAAACTAAAAAGAAACAATAGGATAATAAGAGAACATGGAGTTTATCCAATAAGATTTTTAAACTTAACTCAACAAAGCATTGTAGCGCAATGGTTATAACATTAATTTCCTAAGAGGAGGTCGGGGGTTCGATTCTTAAAGCCAAACTAAATTCAACATTTTTTACATAAATAATAGAGGGATGGCAATTTTGAAATTTTTTAACAAATAAGGGTAAAAACGTATTTTCATAGGTATTAAAATGGCTCAAATTACCCCTAGACACCATTTAATATATATAAGTAGATAGGATAGGATATAAAGTATATAGTTTAAAACTCGTGTGATTCACAGATTGTTTTTAATAATTATTATTTTTATTATTTATGTTATAATATTTTATTAATTGCATTTGTTAAAAACAAATAAGTAGGTGTATTAAATTTCTTAAAATAATTAAAAGTATTAAAATCAATTTTAAAATAAATAAGTAACGGTTTGCTGTGATATTTTTGGAAAATGAGAGGTTTTAGTAAAGAAAAATTAAAAAAGTAACATGTTTTAGTTGAAAAAGATAATTGTCCGTAATTACAAGTATTAAAATAGGTTTTAAATAAATAATTAAGGATTTGCTCGTGATATTTTTGAAGAAAAAGGGATTTTAGTAAAGAAAAATAGAAAAGTAACGTGTTTTAGTTGAAAAGGGTAATTGCTCGTGATTTTTTTAAGAAAAAGAGGGGATTCTGTTAAAAAAAAAAAAGTAATGTATTTTAGCCGAAAAGATAATTTATTATAAATAATGTTATTATTTAAAAATAAATAAGGGTAATTAAGTAAAATCACTTCGGATCGACCGACCTACCAAACTTTTAATTTTTCGTCTATTATAATATAGTATAAATAAGGATTTAATTCTCGTGAATAAACACTAATATACAAACTACGGACGATATCAAAAAGAAAAAAGAGAAAGTAATATTTGGATGAGGGTGGATGCAATTGTTGCCCCAAGTTTATTATATTATGGTTTGTGCTTAAGTGAGAACCCACAATATTATGAGAACTGAGATCTAATCTCAGCCTTCTATTTTTAATTAATTCTTTTAATCTTAACCCTACCTTTTTATCTTCCCCACTCTCCTTACCAGTCACCACACTCCACCCACCTGCCACCACACCTACTCCGGCCACCTCAAGCACCTGCCGCCACACCAATTCCGGCCATAGAAACTAGCTCGAATAAAATCGATAGATACATGAAGATTGATATTTCTAACGAGGTCGGCGAGGAAGATGAAAGCGCCGGTGGCGACGCCGAGGAGAATAGGAGAAAATGGAGTTGTTTAAACTCGGCAGTGATTTGGGAAGCGAGTTGAATGAGTCGTTGAGTTATGGCTTCTTCTGTCCATAGAATTGTTTATATGTCTTTCTCCATGTATGTAGTAAATAGCGCCACAAGTCAGGTTTCAGAGGATGGTACAATGTCGCAAACAAAAGGATTGGTTTCGTAGGTAATAAAATGAATTAACTCGGTTAATTTGGGTTAATTTGGCGATAATGTGGTGGGGGTTACGCGGTGATGTAGTGATGGCGTTGGTGGCAGGATGATGTTAGTGGTGATAGTTGTACAGTGGTTTATGCTGATTTGTAATGATTTTCTGGTGATTTTGGCACATTGTTGGTGATTAGCTGACGATGGTCAGACTTGGTGGTCAGAAGTAGTGGTGGTGTGGTAATTTGTGATGGTTTGTTAAGGTGATTTTCGTAAATTAATGGTGGTGATTTTTTGCTAATCGTTGGAGATGGTGGTGATTTTTTGTTTCCGGTGGTGATTTTTTGTTTTCTGGTGGTGGTCGAAGGTGACGACAGTGTTTTGATTTTTTGTTTTCCGGTGGTGATTTGTTAGGTCCCGAAGTATCGTAGAAGGGGGGGTTGAATACGATACTCACAAATAATTCAATTTCGTTCGCGGATAATTCATTCAGTTCTATAACGAAATCAAACACACCAAACCAAACCAAAAGTCGGGGAATATATCTTTTTATAAATATAAACCTCGAGGGGTGCTACAATTTCTAATCCATAGATTAGCTTCAATGAGTTCTAGGCTATTCATAATCAATACATTGATCGAATTCTGAGCACTATAAATTTTCTGATCTTCTCCGGCTCAAAACTCTCTCTCCGTAATTGCTACTATGAAAATAACCAGACTGAGGAAGACACTACCACTCTCTGTGTAATTATAGACTTAGTTTTTGAAAACTATCGAACCTTAATTGTTAAAACAATCTTGGCCGTCCAATTCTCATCAACCTGACAGACAAAGAAAACTTTTCACCCACTTTCTAATTTGAAAAGTATCGAATGAATAAAGTAATTATTCAATTCGATAGTTTTTAAATAAAAACTATCGAATGTAATACTTACTTTATTAAAGTATTCATTTACTTTATACTTTTCCATTCGATGGTTTTCTAATTAAGAAAACTATCGAATGTTTTCTTTTGATTTTCTTTATGTCACCTTCGATGGTTTTCTTAAAAGAAAAACCATCGAACTCTTTTCCTTGTCCTTGACTTTTTAGAAAATCCATTCAGCTCCAGGGTGTTTCAGTTTTAGACTGTATCAATTTCTTCTGAGACGATAAAACAACTTGATCTTTTTAGTGCCGTCACCTAGTGCAACTGGTCTGGTTCACAGATGAATAACACTTGATCAATTCTTCTTTTATGTCTGCAATTCAATGCTGCTGATAAGTCCTTTGTCGTCCTGGTTGCTTCATCACTGGAATCCTGTGGTACTGAACCCTAAATCATTCACATACTTCTGTCATCTTGAAAGTCTTGTTTCTTTTGTTGTCACTGAGGCTTGAACATTTTCATGAACTTCTTTCCGTGACCTGTTTACGGACTTCAAGAATACATAACGTATTTTGATTTTTTGAGTTTACCTTTTCTTCTTTGATTCTGGATTCCTGTGCTTCTGTTAATATTATTGTCTGTCTTGTCCTTTGTTGAGTTGTAGTTATCTCTTTTACATCTTATGTTACATTATGCTTTACAATCTCCCCCTATTTGATTGGATAGAGTTCGACAAGCAAATACTTCGAGGATAACTCAACTAACTAAGGAAACATTAAACTACTTAAAGTAAGACAGCGTAATAATATCAATGCATTCTGGATCAGATATATATACATTTCCAGATTTCATAAATCAAAGAACAATAAAACTTTTCACTTTGAAGTTGCTCCTCTTGATTGAGCTGATAGTTCTTTTGTTCTTTGCTTCAGTTCTTCAGTCCATTCCAATCTCACCTTCTTCACTCATTGGATCGGAGTTAGCAGCTTGATAATAAATCACGGATAGATAGTGCAGTGGTTCTCCAGGTTTAAGGATTGCTCCTTGGATGTGTCTTCCAATATATCCAACCTCTTGACCCACTCCAGCCCATAACCATGCAATGTTAACATCTTTCTTGTTTAGCTTTGGCATGTTTGGCAATCTGGTATGCACTTCCAATCCTTTCTCCACTCTCTTCCTATAGTAGGGAACATTCTCCATAAGATATTTTCTTAGAGTGTCGGCTGCTTTTGTCCTTCTCCGTTGATGTGAATCCAGTGGATCTAAGATACTTCTCAACTGATATTAGATATTCGTTTGGGTAATCTCTCAGTTTGTCCTCCGTCATGTAGCAGATTCTGAACAAGTCATTCGTCATGAATCTAACCATAGGAGGGTTTTCAGTAATCTCTGGACTGACCTTCATCAAGATTTCCTTAACATGCTCACGGAGCAGTTCATTTAGCTTTGTAGTTCTTTGGATCTTGATGAGAATGTGTCTTTCTCTCTTAGTGATAGAGAATTTGCTTCTTCTTCCTTATCATCATCCAAGATAGGATGTTCTATTGGCTCTGGATAATATGGCTCATGCTCCTCCTGAATCGGTTGCTCTTGCATGATCTCAAATTCCTCCTCACTTTTTTCTTCTTGCACAATGTCTTCAATCCAGTACTATCTAACTGGAATAGCTTCATTGGTTTCCCAAACTCCCCATCCAGTTGTTTTCCAACCTTCATTAGTCACTTCATTTGTTTCCCCTTCTCCAACTTTCTCCCCCTTAGTTGAGGAATCCTCGATGAAGTTATCCTCATTGTAAAAGGTAGCAGAAGGATCAGGTTGTTGCTGTGAAGGTCCGGGTTGTTGGTTCCTCAACATATTCCATAATCTTCTTGAGGGTGGATTGAACATGTACCTCCAGGTAATAGCAAATCTTCAATATTTGAAAGGGTTAGGGTGTCACTCCTCACGTTTGGCTCTGGGTGTACACTCAACGTTTCTGTTAGTGTTTCACTCATTTTTCCTTTCCCACTCAGGCCAGGTGTAAGTGTTTTTGTTTCACTCAATCCCTTTGTGCTAGTTGTACCTGCAAAAGAAAACACCGTAGCCGTCCTTAAGGAGGTCACCGGTGGTGCAATGGGGCTTCGCAAGTCCCCGTCCTTGGTTAAACCAAGTTGCTGATCATCCGTGGATGATGTATCCTTTGTAGGATCTAGAGTTTGAATCTCTAGGGGGTTAGAAACAGGCTCTTTTAACAGCAGAGATCCCGAATCTTCCCCGTGAGTCTGTAAAGACTTCACCTCAGTTGACTTGTCAATAGTAATTGATTCATCGTCACCGAGTTGCCGATCTGCACCTACGTCAGACCCTGTACCCGCAGGATCCAGATATGTTCCATCTGGGGAGGTAGACAATGACCTTTTAGATTGTGCATTTAGGTCAAAGCCTTCTCTCGATGTCTGTGAAGACTCTTGGTTCAGTAAAGAACCTTCAATCAGTGAACCTAACCGTAATATGGTCGGAACACTAGTTGCTTCCGTCAATTCTTCCTTACTTGATTGAGCTATTGGTTCAGATATTGCTTTCGTTAGCTTAGCCCAATCAGCATCAGAAAAATCAATAAAGGGCGCTTTGGATGATTGAAATGAAGTTTCAACAGTTGCCTCGTTTTCTGTTCTTCTCCTTTTAGAGTAAGGCAGAGCTGTTGTTGAATGGCGTATCTCCTTATGTGGTGTTGCTTTGGCACTATCTCCCTCTACACTCATGGATGTCTGAATACTGGGTATAGGAGGGTAAGGAGGTTCGTTTGTGGTTTCATTTGGCTCTTCCAAAGGCTCTTCGACCGTGGTTAGAGATTGTGGGTTGCAATCTCATGGTCTGGATGGCCACTGAGGGCTCTGGATCAACATCCATTGTTGTGGTTCAGGAGCCAGTTCAGGTTGAGGAATGTTACCTTCATTTACCTGTTCCCTGGGGGTAGAAGTGGTAGGGGCACCGTTCTTAGATATTCAAGTTTGAACAGTGGGTACCCCTGGAAGATATTCTTTCTTATCAGAGCGGTTATTGCATTGCTCTTCATCTTCATGCACTCCATGGTCTCCTCTTCAGCGAATGTCTCACGCTCATCATCTGTTAAGATATCATTGAGAATTAGTTGTAGGAACCTAGGATAGAAACAAAGCACATCATCTATGCATGTTCTTTCATCCAGTGGTCCCATGTCAGGTAATGCTTAAGGAACTCTCCCACAAAGAAGTTAGGTTGTTGACTTCTTATGAGAGTGAAGAAAGCATGTATCTCCTCAGTTGTGGGATCCGGAACATGGTTTTCTATAGAAAAATGTAGTATTCTGTTAAAGTCATGTTCCGTCACCCTTATTGTTCTGCCCCCTGGCACAACAAAACTGAAGGATCTTACGTTATTCTCACTTGTATCCGTGGCGGTTGTGTACAACGCAGTCAATTGATCGATGCAAAGGACTACGGGAGTACTCACAGCATATGCCACTAATGAACGTGTGTTCAAAAACTCTGCCCATGCACGAAACTGTAAATTCGCAATGGCTTGCAAGTTTTGAAACGAGACATGATTAGTCTTGGTTACTTTTAAACCAAAACTAAAACCAATTAAATTTAATTAATTATTACTAATTAATCAAACTTGACACAAAATACCCTTAAAACAAAATTACCCCTTTTTTTTCTTAAAAAAAACACAACTTCGAATCACTATTATCAAGAACCCTACTTTTGGTAACACAAATAATCAGAATTATCTGAAGAAATCAATTGAAAACAATTAACTTCTAAAGAACAATAGTGAAAATAGTTTTCTTAGAAACAAGTTCTTGAGGCAGTGATGTTCTTGGTTATATGTATTCTAGTAAGTATAAACAAAAGCCCTTAGATCTGATAATAAGAAAAAAAACGTAAGGGGTTGTTAAATACTTATTGAATTGACAGGGGCAATATTGTCTTTACAGTGTTCGATGTTTTTTTAATAGTATGTTCGATGGTTTTCAGTTGGGGGTAAAACTGTCAACTTTACTTCGATAAATTTTGAAAAATAATGAAGAGTTTGAAAATCAGAATTTAAAAAGTTTTTCTGAAAAACTATCGAACTTGTTACCTTTTAAAGCTTGAAAAACTATCGAGGGATCCTTTGTGGAAAAACTATCGAGAATTAAAATAAAGGAAAAATTAACTCTCTCAGATAGATTTTCATTTTAATTCAAAAACCATCGAGAATTTAGATAAAGAATAATGAAATTCAATTCGATGCTTTTTCAAATTTTCCTCAAAAAGTATCGAGAAATGTTTTCAATAGTTTTTCTTTTTCCTTTTCAAAAACTATCGAAAATTTATTTCGATAGATTTATCTATGTACTTGAAAAACTATCGAATTTCCTAAATTCGATATTTTTTGCTTCTGTCTCCATTTTAAAACCTGTTCTTGTTTTAAAACTTAGACTGTTTTATTTCCTATCAAGTTTTAATTCTAATAAATCTTTTCAAATTTACCAAAATCAATTGTCAACAGAAAATTCACAATTTTCTCAGAATAAAATCGACTAAATATCATTGAATGATATTAACCAATTAAAATCCAATAAATTATGCTGCATATTTATTTTATGTATTTTAAATTATGGAGCAAATAAGATATTGAACTGCTTCAATTTCCATAATTCAAATTTCATTAAATAAATAATAATAAATTAATACTAAATATCTATGAGTTAGATATTAGCACTAAATTATTAAGATGAGGACTGGATGTTAAATAAATTCACAAGTCCTTAAAATATGAACAATTTTATACTTGTGAACTTATTCAAGAGTTTCTTGCAGATGAGATTTTCAAATAAGGTGTGTGTCTGCAAGTTACTCTATGAATTGAAGACATGCTCTCGAAAGAAATGATACCTGTTGTCAAGGTGCATTGTCGTGGATTGTTCCACAGAGTTGTTAGAGATAAAGTTATTTCCTGAAATAATAACAAGAAATCAATCTTCCTCCACGAAGTTGACAGCCTCTAGAGATGCTCCTCCTGTCATTCAGAGATGCTTCTCTTGTCTTTCTTACAACCTGCGTATTTTATATCTAAATAGCTAAACATGTTAACAAGTATCTTTAGGGTACCATATACTGAGATTTGGTATTCCCTTAAGATATCTCAAAATCATGTTGATAACTATAAGACTAGATTTTTGAAATCCACTTGGAACCTTGCACATTGGCAACTTGAGAATAAAATATGTGTTGTCAATTTGCAGCTAATAACTTAATGAGACGCATACCTCTCTAGCTTGTCATTTCTGTCTTTTACCTGATTTGTCCTGATCAAGCTTTAGTGGCTGCTGTTGGTAGGGAGTCTTGGCATGTCTAGAATCTTCTCAATTGTGCACATTCAAAAGATTCTTGACTTACTTTTATTGCCATCACTCTTTTGGCTTACTTGTGCTCCTAAAAGAATTAATCTTCTGGCTTGCTCAAAGTAAATCCAAAACGAATTGCAACTTTCCCAATATACTCATCTTGTACATTCTCTGCAATGACTTGGAAAATTTCTTGCACAAGTTTTCGTTAGTAGACCAACATATAATATAATCATGATATCACTGCACATATATGACATTATGTTTGTGCCTTATGACAACTCTAATAAATTCATATTCTGTAAAAGTTCAGTTAGAGTGTCATACCATGTCTTTGACGATTGCTTGAGTATTGATACCGGTTCATACCAATCTGTAGTGATCTTGTGAAGAGAAGTTATACAACGTCCAATTGATCTGCAACAGCAAATGCCAGGATCTGTTGTACATTGACTTCTTCTACTATCTCACCAATCAGGAGAGCACTTGATCACATTCACCATACAGATATATCCTGATATCCTCAAGTCTCGTCACTGGTGCTTCTTGTTAGATACTGCTTCCTAATAGTAACCTAGCATCCAGTTTGGCCTTGTCCCTCATAACAATGCCAACTTCATCCAGTATTCTGGATACCCATCTTGTTCCAATAACAGATTTTCCCTTAGGCCTGGGTACCAGTTTCCAAACTTTCTGCCTTTCAGATTGATTGAGTTCATTTTGCTTTGCAATCACCCAATCTGGATCCATCAGAGCTTCTTTACCTTTCTTTGTTTCTTCTTCAGAAAGAAAACCAAGAAAATAATCATTCATACTCTATAGCTCTAGTCTTTACTCCACCACTAGGATCACTAAGAACTAGACATCAGGAATGATATTGAATCTAAACCCTTTGTCTTGACAGATACGTTCTTGAAGTGTCCTCTATATATTCATTGTGGTGTTGATCTGACTAATTGATCCTTCTTTTGCTCCCCCTAAGCTGTTGCTGGGATTTCCTGAGAATCCTCATCCTCGCTGAGTGGTTCTGTTGAAGTACTGAGCTGTGTAGTTAAACTACCATTACCACTGCTTGGATTTGAATCATCATTACCATTAATTTCACACATAACAGCTGAGAGCTTGGAGTTGTTGAACATCATATTCAGACTTTCAATCACCTCTTGTTGATTAATCAAATTTACCTCGTAGGCTTTAGATTCCACTGATTAGCCGAGGAAAATATCCTTAAGAGCCTTAGCTGCCAATCTTGCCAAGATGCTTACTTGTAAAACATTTTCCTCCAAACCCCTGAAAGAAATTCAGAGTTTGCTTCTATTGGCCATTACAGGGTCTTCCTGTATTTCTTACTAATCATGGAAATGTGATTAATCTCATCTGTGATGTCCTGTCCTTCAGATTGAATAAACAACACCAGTTTGTATTAAGAGTAGTCATCAACCATCACTGAAGTATATCTTTACTTTGTTGTAGATAAGACATTAACTAGTCCGTAGAGTTCCATACGTATCATCTGAAGCGGCTCAGTAATGCTTATCACATTATAGCTTTTCTGTGATGTTTCTTTGACTTCCCTTAATGACATGCCTCATATATTTCATCTAGCTTGAATCCCAGATGAGGCAGTCCTCTCACCAATACCATCTTTAGAAAAGAGTTCCTTGTATTGTCATGCAAGGGTGAGAGCTTCTCAACCTTCCTGCTTGAGATAAAACACTGCTCCTTCATTGAATAAAAAGATTTGTGCTTTGAATCTTCAGCAAGAGAGTTGCTTCTAATTGTTATCCTTGACTCCAACTATTAGTTGTTATCAATGATACCAATTATTGTAAACATGATGACATTCCATTTCCAACGTAGCCATGTCCCGTGATGAAAACCTTTGCTGTCATCTCCAAAGATTATTAACGGAACAGCTTTCCCAATCACATTTGATGGCAAGTTCTTTCTTCGATCATATGTCTTCAGTAGTAAAGATCAAGAAAGCATATAAATCGATTAACCTGATTTGCCTGCACTCACAAATGGATTGACAGTTCTTGGTACCCAACTTATTTGCTTGGGTCCAGATGGATTAGAGATTTTGCTTTTAAAAGTGGTAACAACAGCTTCAACCTATACATGCTTATTCTTATCTCTGACTGACCTTGCAGTCGTTGCTCAAATGTGATTCTTAAACATGCTTTTTCTATGATTAATGCAAGTTCTAAGATATGCATTCATAATATTTAAATAAGCAAACATGTTAATAAGAATAAATGGCATACATTGAGCATTTTGACATTGCAGATAAGAGATGTGCAAATTAGGCATGTTATGCATTTTAGAAAATTCAGTACTTTCTACTTTAACCACTATACACAAGTGTAACAGGTAGCAAGTAGATTTACAGATATTCAATAATTTTCTAAGCACACATGGAGTAAAAGAATTAACAATTAAATCACTAATTCTATCTAATCCATTCTGTTGTTGTATGGCATCTAACTTTCTCTATTACCTAAGTCAGTTTTAGATACAGCTTGGTGTTCTACAAATTCTACTGACTCTAAAGGTAATTCCTCCATCCTTCAAACTGATTATCCCTTAACAAACAATTCAGAATAAATGAGCAAATCTTGTTCTACTAGGGATACTAAAACTTAGCTTTACTAAGATCTTATGTGCCAGAAACTTAACCCCTAAAACTAAGAGTTGTTTCTTAAGAAAGCTTCTATCTCACATGCAAATCTTATTCTACAAATATTCATACACACATATATAAGATCTCCTATGTACATGCTTTGAATATTGAGAATTAAATACTGCATTGGTTCAAGGAAAAGATACCTGAGATATGTGAGGTGAAGCATCTTCAGAGATTGCTATGAAAGCAAGATATCCATGATCTTCTCGTCATCTGATCCATCCCAACTCTTTCCTTAAGCAACATAAGTTTTGTGCTGACGCTTCTTCAACAAAGCATTCCACTTCTGTTTCAGCTCATTAACTGAGTCCCTATTCTTCTTTGTTTGTTAGGCTTCTTCATTGTGTAGCACACCCTGATAGTTTCTCGTTACATAGTTCTTATCATAGTTGAAACTATCACTCTTGTTTTTGTTACCATCTCAGTCTGTAACTACCTCTTTGAACTGAATCCTGAAGAATCTTTGCTTCGTAATAAATAAGCCTGATCCATGGATGTGGCTTTTGTACTCCTTCTGAATCTGATGTGACTAAACTTCCTTGACAAGTGAAACACTGATCTTTAGTCTAGTCTCTCGAGGTTTTCTACCTGAGCTTCTTCTGATTCAGTTACTAGTAATTCTTCTATTCTGTTCTGAGGTTCCAACATTAATAAACGTTACTGAGATATTTGTTTGTCCGTTCAATTCTCTAACACCCTTTATTCCTCGCTTCATAATCTCTTTTGATTTGATTAAATCTCCTTAGAAAAAAAATATATCCGTAGAAACTTCTTCCTGAAATCAGCTTCATGGTCATCTTTTTCTTCGAAAGATAAAAATCAGTTTAACACCCGGAGGAATCTTCTTCTACAAGCCCTTGAGCACCCTCAATTTAATACTTAAGAAAAATTTAAATATTCAGAATTTTTAAATTTCCTTAAAAATAAATTAATCAAAAATAAATATTTACAAAACATTTAATTTTCAAGAATTTCGAATTCTTAAAAATTAAATCATGTAAATTAATATTTAAGAAAAATTAGAATTTAAGAAATTTTTTAAACAAAAATTCGAAATAAATAAATAACTCAGAAATATATTAATTCGGGGTGTTTTTGTAAAGCTGGCCAATTCAAGCACTTCGATTGTTTTTAAAACAAAAACTATCGAAGAAACTTGGCTGACCATTTTTGAAAAAAAGAAATACCACTTCGATTGTTTTAAAAAAAAAACTATCGAAGTCATACTACTCAGGTTCAAAATTGGCCACCTAAATTGACTACGATTCACAAATTCTAAGGGGTCTCTTTAGCACACTACAAATTGCTCTGTGCCGCACCTCTAAAATAAATTCATAACATAAATTAAATTTACTTAAGTTTAAAATATAAATTTATGTAACTTGAATTTATAAAATAAATTTATTTAAATTAAGTTAATCAAATAAACTTATTCAAGTTTAAATAATGAACTCATTTAAATTAAATTTATAAGATAAATTCATTTTAACTTAAATTTATAAAATAAACTTATTAAAATATAAATTCATAAAATAAATTTATTTAGAAGTTGGCCTCCTCAGAATTCTTGTCTGACTGGTCTGAAATACCCGGATCTAATCTGTATGTCGATTAACAAGCTCTGATACCAATTGTTAGGTCCCGAAGTATCGTAGAAGGGGGGGTTGAATACGATACTCACAAATAATTCAATTTCGTTCGCGGATAATTCATTCAGTTCTATAACGAAATCAAACACACCAAACCAAACCAAAAGTCGGGGAATATATCTTTTTATAAATATAAACCTCGAGGGGTGCTACAATTTCTAATCCGTAGATTAGCTTCAATGAGTTCTAGGCTATTCATAATCAATACATTGATCGAATTCTGAGCACTATAAATTTTCTGATATTCTCCGGCTCAAAACTCTCTCTCCGTAATTGCTACTATGAAAATAACCAGACTGAGGAAGACACTACCTCTCTCTGTGTAATTATAGACTTAGTTTTTGAAAACTATCGAACCTTAATTGTTAAAACAATCTTGGCCGTCCAATTCTCATCAACCTGACAGACAAAGAAAACTTTTCACCCACTTTCTAATTTGAAAAGTATCGAATGAATAAAGTAATTATTCAATTCGATAGTTTTTAAATAAAAACTATTGAATGTAATACTTACTTTATTAAAGTATTCATTTACTTTATACTTTTCCATTCGATGGTTTTCTAATTAAGAAAACTATCGAATGTTTTCTTTTGATTTTCTTTATGTCACCTTCGATGGTTTTCTTAAAAGAAAAACCATCGAACTCTTTTCCTTGTCCTTGACTTTTTAGAAAATCCATTCAGCTCCAGGGTGTTTCAGTTTTAGACTGTATCAATTTCTTCTGAGACGATAAAACAACTTGATCTTTTTAGTGCCGTCACCTAGTGCAACTGGTCTGGTTCACAGATGAATAACACTTGATCAATTCTTCTTTTATGTCTGCAATTCAATGCTGCTGATAAGTCCTTTGTCGTCCTGGTTGCTTCATCACTGGAATCCTGTGGTACTGAACCCTAAATCATTCACATACTTCTGTCGTCTTGAAAGTCTTGTTTCTTTTGTTGTCACTGAGGCTTGAACATTTTCATGAACTTCTTTCCGTGACCTGTTTACGGACTTCAAGAATACATAACGTATTTTGATTTTTTGAGTTTACCTTTTCTTCTTTGATTCTGGATTCCTGTGCTTCTGTTAATATTATTGTCTGTCTTGTCCTTTGTTGAGTTGTAGTTATCTCTTTTACATCTTATGTTACATTATGCTTTACATGATTTTTTGGATTGGCCAGAATTGATCGCCGGAGATGATGACTAGAGTTCGTGGTGGCCGGAAATGGAGGTTCCCGGTGGCCGGAGGTGGTGGGATGGGGGGTGGAATATTAAAATATTAATAAAATTTAATGAGTGGTGGGAGATTAATATAAAGTATATATTAATGAATGGCTAGAATTAGATCTCATATCTCACACAATAGTGAGGGTTCTCAATAGAGCGCGACCCTTATTATATATACACCAAGAGTTTATATTCTTGTAGAAGAAGTAATTCGAATGTGTTAGTTAAACATATTTTAATTTTATGTCTTCTTCTTCGAATATCTGAGCTATTCTTATTTATAAATTGGAACACATATTCTATTTCTACTATATTGAAGATGATTTTTTATTTATTAAATTTTAAAATTATAGAAAAGTTAATTTTTTTTATTTTATGTGTTCTCCTTTATAAATTCGAACACTTCTTCTTTATAAATTTGAAGTTTTATCCTCTATAAATTCGAACACATATTCTATTTTTACTATGTTAAGGTATTTTTTAAATTCTAAAATTCTAGAAAATTAGTTATTTCTTCTCTTTTATAAATTCGAACACTTCTCTTTTATGAATTTGTTATCCTCTAGGTATTCAAACACATATTCTACTTCTATATATTAAAGATATTTTTTATTTATAAAATTCTAAAATTCTAGAAAATTTGAAAAATAGGTTGAGATGATTTTATAGGGGCCACCTAATGTACGGCGTATCCTCTTTTATATATATATATATATATATATATATATATATATATATATATATATATATATATATATATATATATATATATATACATACTAGCTTAAAACCCGTGCGATGCACGCATTGTTAATTGTTATTTTATTATTATTTTTTTAATTGTGTTAAAAAAATAAGTAGTCATGTTAAAATAGCTAAACACTTTTAATTAATTAAAATTATTAAAAAAGATTTTAAAATAAATAAGTAAGGGTTTGCTCGTTATATTTTTGGAAAATGAGGGGTTTTAGTATGAAAAAATAAAAAATGTAACATATATTTAGTTTAAAAAGGTAAATGCCCGTGATATTTTTGGAAAATGAGATTTTAAAATTTAATAATTTAAATTATTTAAATACGTTTTAAAATAAATAATTAAAGGGTTTGTCAGTGATATTTTTAGAAAAAGAATGGATTTTAGTGAGAAAAATAGAAAAAGTAAATTGAAAAAGGCAATTTCCCGTGATATATTTAGAAAATGAGGGACTTTGTTAGAAAAAATCTATAATGTGTTTTAGCTGAAAAGGTAGTTGGTTATAAATAGGTATTTGATTATTTATATTTTAATATTTTTAGTAATTGCATTTGTTAAGAAAAATAAGTAGGCATGTTAAAATAGGTAAACTTTAAAAAAATAATTATAATATTAGGTTTAAAATAAATAACTAAAATTTGTTCGTGATATTTTTGAAAAATGATGGATTTTAGTAAGGGAAAATAGAAAAACTAACATGTTTTAGTTTAAAAAAAAAGTAATTGTCCATGATGTATTTGAAAAAGTAGGGAAATTTGTTAGAAAAAATAAAAAAAGAATGTATTTTAGGTGAAAAAGGTAATTAGTTATAAATAGGTAATATTATTATTTAATAATATATTCCTATAAATAAGTAAGGTTAATTAAGTAAAAACACGAATTTAAGAAAGGATAATTAAGTAAAATCACAATGTAACATACCAACCAACCAAACTTTTAATGTTTCGTTTATTATATAATAGTATTGATATATTGATGATGATTCATTTTTTTTCATCTCCAATCTTTTCCCTTGTTTAATTTTAGATAATCTATCTTTGCTGATTATAAGTCAACATTGGCAAATTTTATAGAAGTAAATATGTCATCATTTTTTTGATATTTTACAAGTTCAACAAAGTTCATACAATGATGTTCCCAATTAAGGTCTTTTGAGTTTGATGAAATATAATAAAATAGTAAACATTAATTAAATGGACATTTACTAAAAATATCAAAAATTTTAAGTTTTTTTACAATTTTACCATTTCTCAAAATATTTAAAAAAATATGTTTTTAAAAAATATCATATTTTGAATTATTTTCTGCAAAAATACGTTCTACAATAAAATCAATCAAATGCAACATGTTGATAGAATTTAGTTAATTTTGGTGAATTGTGAAAATTTTAAAATTGAATTTGTATATATGGTTTGCATGCAGTTGCATATTTGGTTGCAAACATGTTGCATTTGATTGATTTGTTGCAGAAAGAATTTTGCAAAATATTTTTAAAAGATGATATTTTCGCAAAAAAAAAAATTAAAAAAGTATTTTTGCAAAAAGATTTTCTAGATGGGGTATTTATGAAAAAAAAAACCTTAAATGGATGTTTTATGTTTGTAATATAAAAATAAAACAATAACGAAATATATGTAACAAATTAGTTATTCTAAACAAATTGTTTTCAATCAATATTTCACTCTTTATATTAAGCAATAAGAATTGAATTTCTTGACTAGACAAACTTCCCTTAAATAATTAATATTGGAGTGTACTATTAAAGGATTTTTAACAAACGTATTAACTTGGACAAATACTCTTTTAAGATTATTATTTTTTGATAGGAACACTCTTTTAAGATTTAACTAAAAGCAATGTGCAAATAATAAGTATTTTACTAAAAATTATAAGCTAATAAACAATTACAGCAAGAATGTTGGTTAGGGTGGTAACAACTTTGGATTAGACATCTTGGAGTGTAATAAAGTTATAGGGTCATCTTAACCATAACAAACTTTCCTTAATTATATTATACATCCTGAAGTGTCCTACTATAAAGGTTTGGACTTGGCCAAATTCATCTTCAAGATATTTTAACTAGAAACAATATGCTAATAAATATTTTACTTATAAAAACTATTAGCTAAATAAGTATACAGTAGTAACAAACTTTCCATAATCTCTTGGAGTGTACTACTAAACAACATTAATCGGCATTGATAAAGTTTGAACGTCATCACTTGCCCAATACAATTGCTTACAGCTTTTACCTATAAATTTGCATTTGTGTTGCATGCATGCAGCAAATTCACTTAGTTCTCTGTTTAGGCTTGGCTTTAACAATATTAGTCATGAAAACCCTCGTATATGTTTTGTTCTTAGCCGCCCTAGTATCTAACATTGTTTATACTGCCCAAAGTATTGGCGAGTATAAGGATGTTACCCATTACCAATATGCTATAACATGGGCTCCTACATACTGCAAGTATTTGATCGAGGATCACTGTGTACCAAATTTACCCGACCGTTTCTTTATGCACGGCATCTGGGCCGGAGATGCAAGTGGGAGGACCGTGGATAATTGCAGAGTTGAACCCCCAATCCCCATTGGCGTGGTAATCTCTCTCTCTCTCTCTCTCTCTCTCTCTCTCTCTCTCTCTCTCTCTCTCTCTCTCTCTCTCTCTCTCTCTCTCTCTCTCTCTCTCCCTCTCCCTCTCTCTCTCCCTCTCCCTCTCCCTCCCTCTTATGCTCCACATATATTGTATTAATAAAAAAAAACTCCATGCATTCAGTTGAAGAAATTTGAAGCACGACTAAGTAAATCTTGGCCGCCGATAATTCAAGGAATGACAGCTTTTAGACTCTGGGGTCACGAGTACAGGAAGCACGGGGTGTGCTTAAAAGATTGGACCGCTACAAATTATCTGAACTTTGCAGACAGAGTGAGTCTGAACAACAACATTACAAAGTTGTTGGAGACTAATGGAATCAAAATATCCAGTACAGTCAAATATTCCAGAGGTGCTATTGAAAAAGCGATACAAACTAAAATTGGAGCGGGATTCAGTATGTATCTTGGGTGTCAACAAGTTGGAACACTTTACTACTTGAAAAGTGCTGCAATCTGTATTAAGAAAATAGACGACACAAAAATCCTGAATGTGTATGAATTCGTATCTTGTCCGCAAAGAATTGACCCAAACTATAACAACTGTGGAGGTGGTAAAACAGAAGAAGAAAATATATTTCTTCTTTAATTTCCAGTGTCTAGCAATGAGTATGATGTTCTATAAGCTTTTTATATAATAATAATAATGACTTATTTTCTGGATCCATGCATCATGAGTACCGAAGCAATTTCCGTACAGATTGTATATAATTTTGTTTGCAACCAAATCTACTTTACTTGATATATTTTAATTTGGTTAAGCATTTGCATTGTCTGGCATAAGTAATTAATTAATCCTCAACGAATCTAATATGTTAATTAGGAGGCAAATTAAATATTATTCAATAATTTTCCGACGCATGCAACTCAATTGGTATCCTTTCAATAGCGTTTTGAGCTTTGGGTTTGAGCCCAAGTTTTTTATGAGTGGTGGTAGACTATACGATATAAAACGATTTGTTGGAAGTTGGAACCAGCAAAATGGATGCCGGAGGCGGAGGTGGCAGGGTTTAAACATTTCATCTTAAAATACATAGACTATGTGATGCATTAGTCAGGTAAAAGCAACAAAATAATTACAACGGAGTTATCAACTGATTTACATCACCTGTTCAAGAGTAAGGGATCTAGCAACATGTCATAGATAGATTTTGTGGCAATGACTCAAGGCCTTTCCTGGCAAGAAACGTGTCATAGATAGATTTTGTGACAATGACTCAAGGCCTTTCGTGGCAAGAAACTTCCAGCAACAGCTCGTTGTCGCCTTCATCATCGACTTCTTACGTGGTTTTTAAGGTGGATTTGGCAAGTCCAGTGTAGATGTGGTACCAAGTCCTGCTGAATTTTAATGCATGCTGCATCAGCAGCTCTATGCATGCTCTGTTTCTTTACTTGTTCATCGTTTTAAGTTTTTTTATTATTAGTAAAACATAGTGTACTGCTGATGCCTTAAGTTGACCGGGTTTCCCTACAAAAAAATTTTTCATCTTAGTCTTATTAGTAAATAATTTTTGTAAATTTTTTAATTCATGTGGCTATTTGCAGGGGCAGTATAAGTCAAAGTTAGTTTGTTCTGCCTCTAAATAAGATGTCGGTGACATTCGACCCCTTTATGTACACACTACGTCAAATTTGGGCTTTCGTCACTCTTTTGTACAGTAAGGGCTGTGACACTTTGGAACAAACGAGTGGCTAAAGATCATCGTCCCAAGTTTTAGCCACACAATTGTTTTTCGAGTGACCGAAGACACATTTTTTGGAAGATTTAGTCACAATTTATAAAAGTGTGACAAGTGAGAGATGAAACAGCATGTTTTTTTTGTTGACTTTGACCAAATCCAACATTTATAGTCATACTTGAGAGATAGAAGTGTGACAAAAAATAGTGACGCTTCTTTGCTGTATCTAAATGTTACCAAACGGTCACAGTCATTTTCGGGGATGTGGCTAAATGTGAAATAACCTATGGTCACTACATTTTATATGTGACTAAAAAGTAGAGTTTTCTGCATTATGTCAGATCTTTGTTCGCTAAGGCAGCTAAAAACTAGTGACTGTATTATTGTGTGACTAAAAAGTACTCTGTTTTCAGGAACAGAGCATTCTGTTTTGAGGATCCTCATTTCCAACTGATCTGTCACATTATTACATTAGGGTGTGGCAAAATATTTGACCACTGGACATGAAGTATTGGTATAGCAGATTAACCAGAAATGACAAACACAAACTTGATTTATCCAAGTTGCATACCAGATGAGCTTAAAACTTGATAATGAAGCTTAAAACTAGAACAATTCAACTAATCCATGTCATTCGGCCAACATTAGAATTCACCATTACATATTAATTCTTCATCAAATAAAAAACAAAGAAAATGACCAAGACAATGATAACATTATACAACTTCCCACGTATGACATGAACCTCCTTTCGAAGATCTTCAACTGTTGACATGCAGTTTTGCAGGTCAGTCTTCACAACATCAACTTCTTTCTGGATCTTGATCTTCATGCCAACTGGTTCAGGATCAATCCATTCCCAAAACGAACATTTGGGTCCAGAAGACTTGAAAAGGGAATTCAAATTAAAAGCTGTTTATTAAATTTAACAGATGAAACTGATAGACATCAGCTTACCAATGAACTTGATTTGTGGCACACCCGAAATCTTCTTCCAGGGTTGTCAAGTGTGTTTGATGTTCTAATCCGGGCAGGAAGACCACAGTAGCACAGATCACATCGATTTTGGTTTGAGCTGTAGGAATTTGAAGACGACATCATGATCAGGTCTCTTTCTTTGCACACACCTGGAGAAAAAAAACAGGAATTCAAACAGAGCATAGAATTTAACCATACAATAGAATTTAGCATTACATAAAAAACATGGAAAATGACAAACATAATGATAATAATTACCGGATTCAGTTAGCATTACGTATAATAATACCCTTACAGTCCTGTCTGAAGTAATCATCACGAGATTCATTACCCAAGTCACGTGGATCTACAGGTGGTAATATATTATCATTGTGAGGAAAAATTACAGTACTGAAATCCTCATTGACATCATCGTACAGATCTCTATAATTCTTAGGAGGTGTCATCAAGACAATAGACATTTTTTTATCCAGCTGGTCTTTAACATAAAACACCTGTCGTGCTTGTGAGGCCAATATGAACGGATCATCCTTGTGGCCTAATCTGTTAAGTTCGACCAACGTGTAACCCAAGCCATCTTGCTTGACACCATTTCTACTGTCAACCCAGTCGCACATGAAAAGAGGAATTTTCTTAATATGATAATCTAGTACCCATATCTCTCGTAGAACCCCGTAATAAAAGTTCTTTCCATAGGTTACTACTTCTTTAGAAATGTGCATCTCAGTTGCCTCTACACAAACCCCACTGTTCTGGTGAATTCTGCCATCACGAATTTTTGTACGAAATGTATAGCCATTGATGTCATATACATCGTATTTGTTCACGATTCTGCGTGCTCCATGTGAGATCCACTTAACTGTTTCTGATACACTTTCGTTGGAGATCGATAACTCGCTTTCAACCTAAATTACACAATAACAAGGATAAGATTCAGCTTGCACAAATTACAATTGAGAAAAAACTAAGATCATACTGATTTAAATATTACCTTGTTGCGTAACCAGTGACCAAACGTTGTGCTATGCTCTTTCTCCAGCCATGCTTGTTGTTTACCAGGATGTTTGTTTTTCAAAAATGTCATGTGTTGTCTGCAAGTACAAAAATGAGTATCAAATATGATCCTACTGTTAAATAAAAGAAAAACACAAATAAACATGTTCAGTAGGAGTCCTTACTCGATATACGGCACAACTTCAGGCGTATTTTGCAGTACATAGAAATGTGCTTTCATGTAGAGATCTTGAGAAACTTCAACTGGTTTACCAGCTGACAAAGGAATTCCCTCTTCATTACCATTTTCAGATGTGTTGTGCTGGTGTTCTGGAATATCAATGGACCTCATGCATTTTTTGTATTCGTTGAAGAACGCAATTGTTTCTTCTGCAATATGTTCCTCAGCAATGCATCCTTCTGGGTAAGCTTTGTTCCGCACATGCCCTTTAATAACTTTCATCATCCTCTCAAAGGGATACATCCACCGAAAGCATATTGGGCCACATAATTTGACCTCTCTAACAAGGTGCACAGTTAGATGAAGCATAACATCAAGAAAGGATGGGGTAAAGTATTTCTCCATCAAGCACAGTGTAACACAAAGCTCCTCATGCAATTTATCGAGTTCTGCTACATTGATTTCTTTGCTACATATTGATTTGAAAAAAAAACAAAGTCTGATAATAGCATATCTTGTGGGTTTAGGCATGATAGACCGTATTGCAATTGGCAAGAACTGTTGCATAAGCATATGGTAATCATGTGATTTAAGTCCCATAAGCTTCCTATCCTTTTCATTCACCAAACTAGAAAAGTTGGAACAATAACCTTGCGGAGCCCTTAAGTTGTGTAATGTGCCACAGAACATGTCTTTTTCATCTTTAGTTAATGTGTAGCAGGCTGCAGGAAGTAATGTCTTCTCGCCTTGACTTTTAGCCTGCAACTCTTGTCTTATCCCAAAATGTGCCAGATCCTTTCGAGCGTGCAACCCATCTTTCGTCTTGCCCGGAACATTTAGTAATGTTCCGATAATACTCTCAGCCACATTCTTCTCAGTGTGCATGAAATCAATACAATGTTGGACCAAATTATACCGCCAATACCTAAGTCGTCGATTCCATATGTTGAATTTCTTCCAATAGGTCTGTTCTTTCTGTCCGCCAATACTCTTTTTTGTTTTCCCCCCTCTTCCAGTCGAAGTCTCCATCAGTTCTGAATCTTTATCCTTATATCCCTTCCCCCACATATTCCGAATAAATTTAACCTCGTTGAATATTTCTTCCCCTGTCATAGGATCTGCAGCAGTTCCCCACTCTTCTTTTCCATTGAATGCCTTAGTTTGCTTTCTGAAGGGATGACTATATGGTAGATATCTTCGGTGACCACCATAACTCTGCTTGGCAGAGAACGGAAGTCTTACACAATGAGTTTCTTTCCTGCACACCACACAACCATGGAATCCACTATAAGGACAGCCACATAATGCACCAAGAGCAGGGTAATCATTAATCGTCCATAAGACAACAGCACGTAAAGTGAATTGTTCCTGTGCATAGGAATCATATGTTTCAACACCTTCTTCAAACAAGAGCTCCAGATCATCGATCAAAGGATCCAAAAACACATCGATATCGTTTCCAGGCGTTCCCGATATTAATAACGAAAGCATGATGAACTTTCTTTTCATACACAACCAAGGTGGAAGGTTGTAAATGACAGTTAATACTGGCCACACACTGTGATTCCTATTCCCTCTGTTTACATCAACCCCGTCTGTGGAAATGCCAAGCCGAAGATTTCTTGGATCAGATGCAATTTCCGGAAATTTGTCGTCTATTGCTTTCCATGCAGGTGAATCAGATGGGTGCCGTAGAACACCGGGCTTTTTCGAACTGGTGGAGTGCCATATCAAATCTTTTGATATGCTTTTCACTTTATAAAGTCGTTTCAGTCGTGGAATAAGGGGGAAGTACCATAATACCTTTGTAGGAACATTTTCGTATATGACTTTAGTCTTCTCATCCACCTTCCACCGTGACATGCCACAAGTTGGACATACCACCATGTCCTTGTAATCCTTCCTGTAAAGAATGCAGTTGTTAATGCAAGCATGTATCTTTTCGTATCCTGACCCCATTGCTGTCATTATCTTTTTGGCCTCATATGTGTTGTTCACCATCTCGTTACGTTCTGCAGGCAGCATCCTTTTCAACAGAATTAGCATTTCAGTAAAGCAATTATTTGTCATTCCATGCTTACTCTTCAAGTTTAGTAGTTCAACTGTTGCAGACAACTTTGTGAAGTTAGGACAATATTTATACAAGGGCTTCTCCGCATCTGCAAGTAGTTCTTGAAACTTGTCAATGTCAGCTATGAAATTGTCTTCCGTAGCTTTTACCATTTCTATTGTTTCTGCAGCATCTGTTGGAAATTCTACTGCATCAAACTGGTTGAAAGTTGTTGGCTTGTCTTCTTCTCCATGTTTAATCCACCTTGTATAATTCCGATCGAATCCCTTAACGAGTAAGTGGTAATGGACCTCATCCACCGAAAGAGAGAAGTGGTTTAAACAGCTTACACATGGACATGGAATAGTCTTCGTTGACATATTCAGATGAGAAACCGCAAAATCGATAAATGCTACAACTCCATCCATATATGGTTCACTGTTTCTATCGGTTACCATCCAAGACTTATCCATAACTACAGCCTAACTACAGCAATTACGAGCATATTACAGCATAACTAAACCAATTACGAGCATATTACAGCATAACTAAACCAATTACGAGCATATTACAGCATAACTACAGCAATTACGAGCATATTACAGCATAACTACAGCAATTACGAGCATATATCAAAGCATAAAATTCAAAAATTAGCATATATTTAACACATGACTTACTGAAATTAGGGATGAAATCGTTGTGGATGAAAGTATGAGTGGTTTCTGTCGGCTGCTTGTTTGAAGCTACTTGTTTGAATCCGATTAGAAGCGGCAGCTAGTGTGGTTTCCAATTGAGAGAATAAGCTTTCCACTTAGGTATTTCAATCAAATCTAGAACCAATTGTTGTTGTATAAGAGGGAAAAAAAGGATATGATTGGGGTTCTTGTTTTAGGCGGCAAAATAGAAGAGAGTGTGGCTACTGCTGTGTGTAGCAATGAATTAGGGTTAAAACATAACCATATGTAACCTCTACTTTACTAATTTATTATACTACTTTGCTGAAAATCAAATTTAATCACTTATTAATCTGAAGTTTAAATAGAAGATAATTTCTAAAATCAAAATTTTAATTAAAAAAAACAAGATCACAAAATTAGCTTCATTCCCATATTTTTAAAATAATTTTGGGATCAAAAATGAATTTATTATGATTTTTACAAGTTTTACCTCAAAATGAAAATTAATTTTCAAAAATCATTTTAAAATACCAAAACTCCAAATTTAATTCATCTAATTTTTTTAAATCATTTTGGAATATTTAGAAGACATATGCAAAATTTAAAAAAAAATCTAAATTTATCGTTGTGGATGAAAGTACTACTCGAAAGAACGAGATTCGACCCCGAAAGTGGAAATAATTTTTTTTAATGCATTTTTCGACGATCCAACCGTACGGATGTTAATGGATACGCATTGTGATGTTGGGGAAAAATAATCGAAAAATCGGGAATTTATCTTGTACGACATTTTTTGAGGGATCTGGCCAAAGTACTACTCGAAAGAACGAGATTCGACCCCGATTGGGGAAATAATTTTTTTTAATGCATTTTTCGACGATCCAACCGTACGGATGTTAATGGATACGCATTGTGATGTTGGGGAAAAATAATCGAAAAATCGGGAATTTATCTTGTACGACATTTTTTGAGGGATCTGGCCAAAGTACTACTCGAAAGAACGAGATTCGACCCCGATTGGGGAAATAATTTTTTTTAATGCATTTTTCGACGATCCAACCGTACGGATGTTAATGGATACGCATTGTGATGTTGGGGAAAAATAATCGAAAAATCGGGAATTTATCTTGTACGACATTTTTTGAGGGATCTGGCCAAAGTACTACTCGAAAGAACGAGATTCGACTAGAGCCGGCAATTTCGTACACGACACGAAAACACGTCACGAAAACGACACGATAATAACGGGTTTGGTTTTACCTTTTCGGTACACGAACACGAAAATACACGAACACGAAATTACACGAGCGAATTTCGTGTCGGTTTTGGATTTACCCTTGGGTACACGACACGAAACGAAAGTACACGAAATAATTAAATAATTAAATAAATATATTAAAATTATTTAGATACATATTATCATAAATATTATATATATATTTTTTACAAAAATAAAATAGAAAATAGTTTCAAATTTAAGTTTAGTAAGATTTGACTGCACTTGGAACATTATGGCTTATTGACTTAATACTCTAAAAACCGGCAACATCACTTTACCAATTCACTTCCCCCCCAAAATATCAAACTTCCCCCCAATTCACTTTCAACATCACTTTACCCAACTCACATTCAAACTCTCCCTCTCTGTGCACCATAATCTCTCCACAACTTTCAGTCGGTGAAATTAGGTTACGCCGTCGGTCAGATCTGGTGACCCAATCTGGTTTATGTTCATGAAATTAGGGTTTTTTCCACCGGCGTTTAAATCACCTTGCTTGTCGCAGGTAAACCATTCTTCCACAGACTATATGTTTGAGATATATGGTTGGAGAGATTGCATATTTGAGTTGTATTTGAGAGATTGGGACGAATTGAGTTCCAATTATATGAATAATACTACTTATGCTTTAATGTTGATGTATTAATATCTGACATTGTTGTGCTTGTTGTCTACAGCTAATTTGAGTACCATGGGAAAGAAGTACAGGTTAGTTGTTTACTATGGGGGTCAGTTCATGACAAAGGTTAAGTGGCAATACACCGGTCCTAAGGCAAAGGTGTTCGACGGAATGGAAGTCTACAACATGACTGTTAAACAAGTTAGGGATTTGGTAGCGGATGTAGTTTCGGATGATGATAAGCTTTATTTCATGAAAGATGGGGTGACCCCGGATCATGGATATGGTTTGATCCTTGGAGACAGTGACTTAAAAGAGTTGGCTGTTGCTTCTACCATGACTGGAGTCTGCAAGATTCATGTCTTCCATTCCTGGTCCACAGCTACTGCACCAGTTTGCGTTGAAGAAGAATACCTAGGTAGACTAATTTTTGACTTCTCATATTTATGCATTTTTATGTATATTGAACAGATAAATCCTGTAATTGCTAAGGGTTCTTATACTGGTTGTAGGTGAGGACAATGAGGAATTTGAGGAACAATATTCAACGGAAGAGTGTAGCGAAGAAGAAGAAAGCACAGAAGTAGAAGACGAAGGAGAAAACGCAGAAGAAGAAGTAGAAGAGTGCAAAAAGGTGCAACAAAAGAATGATGTCAAAGCTAAGAGGGGGCTAACCAGGTTGCCGAAGCTGCGTACCAGGTTTACAAACTCTGGTGGAAAAAGACATGAGGTTGAATTTGACTCACTTGGTAGGTTAATGGGGGAATACAGATCAGAATTTACGAGCTTTTTGGGAGACACGGTCAGGGAGCATGTTGGCTTAAGATGGTTAACATGGAAGGAGGTGCCAAAAGAAGTGAAGGATAAGCTGTGGGATCAAGTAACGGTAAATCAGCTACTTCGCATTAAGTACTCTAAATATATGTTACATTTTTAATATGAAACACTATTGTTGAACTTATCTGCTTGCCTTTTATGTGTATTAACACCATGTATTATATATTGCAGCATTTTTTTGATATAGAACTTTGTCGTCGAAAGTTTACAATGACTCGGCTTGGTGGGCTGCTTCGCAATTTCAGAAGAAAGATGTATGCAAGATTCATACAACCTAACCTGAATAAACCAGCAAAGCTTGCAAAAGTTCCTAGGCAGTATCGTACACTGGTAGAGCAAGCTGATTGGGATAGGTTCGTAGCCCACACGCAAACGGATAAATTCAAGGTTGTAATACTTTAATATACGGATCATCATTTGAATTAACGTATTTTTCCAATGCACTTTGCTGAAATAATTCTTTTGACTATTGGAAGGATGTCTCCAAAACTACGAAAATTGCGCGATCACGGTCAGTTTTTGATCATCGCTTGGGACGAGGAGGATACCCTCGTCTCAAAGAAAAATTGGTAATTCAGATGTGTTTTTATTGTGTTACTAGTGATTATTTTGGATATTAAATGTCTGATTGTGTCATCGTTGCATTATGCAAGGTTTCAAAAAATGAAATAAAGGTTGATGATGTCCCCTCCCGTGCTTTTATGTGGAGGAAGGGGAGGGAAAACAAAGATGGAGAGTTGGGAGATCCAAAAGTGAAGAGCATGGCAGATTATTTAGTAAGTTTAAATATGAGAGTTAGTATATCCTAAAGTGAAGAACATGTCCTTGTTACTAATTTTCTTCACTTTTTTCTTTACAGATGGATATTGAAGCACAGATAAAGGACGGACTAATCAAGATTGGGCCGGACGAGGATGCCCTTACAGTGGTTTTTGGCAGGGAGCAGGGTTCATACTTGAGAGGTGTTGGTTGTGGAGTCACTCCCAGTGCGTACTGGCATTGTCCTCGGCAAAGGACAACAGGAAAAGATAAAATCAAGATTCTGGAGCTTCAATTGGAAAATGAAAAACTGCTGCGTGAGAAGAAGGATGAAGAGCTGAAGAACCTGTCGTTGCAGATGGAGGCAACGAACAATAAACTGAATAAAGTCATGGCTCAATTGGATTCGCAAGGACTGCTTTCAGCAACAAAACAAGATGTAAGCACTACGTAAATTGTTGGAGTTTTTTGTGTTGGAATTTAGTTATCTTGTGTCTATATTCCAAAACATAGTTTACAAAACTTGTGTTATCACTTGACTTTCCCATTTCACGTTACATTCTGTAGGGAACACCGATAAGTGGGAATGGTTCGAGGGACAGCTTCATTAATGTTACCATCCCAGCATCGAAAGAGTTTTTAACACCTGTAAGTAATGGCTACTTTAATTTCTTTTTAATTTTTTCCAAGTAGTTGCTGATTTCTTGTCCAAATTTCTTAAATTGTAGGTTAAATCTGTGGAGAAGCAAGTGACTCCTACTGCCGACACATCCATAATGGCGCAAAAGGTGATCACTGCCGACACATCCATAATGGGGCAAAATGTCATCACCACCAGGAGGAAAGTTTATATATCTCCGCGTACCACTAAATCACAAGAAGATCCAACAATTGTGCAACAGGTATTACAACATTGCTAAATGCACATGTATATTGAGATTAACTTTAACTTTAATATGTTGGCAATTATGCTTCTACTTTTGTAGGAAAAGGTAATTAGATCCGGAACCAGGAAGAAGATTAATTTATCTCAGCCTAGCACTATCTCTGGTCAAATGCCATCTCAGTCAAATCAAACCTCAACAGTTGTCCAATCGGTATGCATTATATTTCTAAATGCGTATGTATATTAGTTCACTTTACCTTTATGATGTTAATTATGCCACGTACGTTTTTTAGCCAATGAAGTGTACTCTGTATATGTTGAATTTCAACAACCCGGTTGCACGTGGTACGGCTATCCTTTCAGACCAGAAAGGACAAACCATTCATGGAGTCCCCCTACAAGATGATTGCTATAGAGTTTCTGTTGATGAAGTTGTGAAGGGGGCAGCATTCTTACCTTATGAAGCCGGTGATATGCGGACAGTTGAGGATGCTTTGGGTTCTTTTGTGGCTTGGCCCAAAAACCTTATCAAGATAATTGATCATCAAGTACGTTTCTTACTTTGCATTCCATTTTGGTTGTGTGCATTTATTATCCTGCTTTATAATTTTGTTTAAAATGATGGAGCTTTAATTAAATAACATTACTTGTCCAACGGTCTTAACTTGCTTATCTATAGAATTACATTACTTGTGTTAGAATGGTCTTAACTTGAGGGCTGTTGGAATGATCATCGTATTTGTTTTCATGTTTTACTCTAGGTACCAAATCCAACGGCCAATGGGAAAGGGGAAGAACATAGCGCAGCTCAAGCTAAGGAAGAACATAGCGCAGATCAAGTTAAGAAGGAGAAGAAGAGATGTAATACCATTACTGGTTCCCCAGTAACACGTTCAAAGGCTAAGGCGAACAAGGCAGACAATCTGAGGAAGAAGCGGAAGCTGGTGGTGTAATTGTAAACTTAATTTGACTCATGTTAATGTGGTTTTCTGGTTGTTAACTTTTCGATAAGTTGTTAATTTTCTGTACTCTGGTTATGGTTATGTGGTTTTTATGGATTGTGGAGTTATACTCCATATCGTTGTTATGGATCATGGATTTAGTATGGATTTTATGGATTAATATGGACTAGTTTGGAATTTGGCATTTTTTTTACTTGTATTTTGGCATTTTACTTGTTTGCATATTGTGGCCTTTTTGAATTGGATTGTGGCCTTTTGGTATTGTGATTTGTATCGGCTTTTTGGTACGGCCGTGGTCATTTATATTACAAATGAAACCTGTTTGTGATGTGGTTAAGTATGTGTGGCTAGTACCACACTTCAGCCACACTACCTATTATATTATATTGGGGGATAGTTACTACAATTATTAGTGACTAAAAGCAGTTGTTTAATAGTATATGAAACATACAAACGACCACAGAAAAATTATAAAATGTGGCCATACCCAAGTTTTTTGCCACGATTTACCAATAAATAGTGCGACCAAAACTAAGCCTTTGATGAATGTTGGTATTTAGCCACGTTATTAATTATCTTTAGCCACGACCCATCCTGTGGCTGAAAGCTGGTATTTAGTCACACTTTTGAGCTTAAAACAGGGGCTGTCAGACCCAAGGGGTGGTATGCTTTAGTCACTCTGTTTTGAATTACAGCCACACATCTGGGGTGTGGCCGTAGGGGGCGTAAAATGATCCGACCTTAGGTGACACTTTGCTGAAAAATTAAAACGTGACGTAAAGTGCTTAGCCACACGTATTTTATGTGACGGAAGCCAAAATTTGACGTAGTGACATTTCCCTGCCTCTCCAATTCACCTCCATGCGGAATATGACGGTGACACTTTTCAATGGTGATGGAAGTGCACCACCAGGCTTTCACTATGAATGTTCCTGTTGGGCCATAGCTCACTTCTCAAATAGGGCTTAAATATTAATTTGTATATAGGTCCACTTGTAAATAGGCCCAGTTAGAAATAAGCCCACTTGTAAGCTTCCCCTATAAATACCTCCAAACCCCCACATTAAAAGGGGTTGGAAAATTAGTTAAAGGAGAGAACCTCCTAGATGAATGTAATATTTTGACTCCAATAATATCAATAACACTTCACTTTATCCATTGACTTCCTCTTCACATCTCGTTCAATATTACTTACATCATTTGGCGCTAGAAGAAGCTCTTTTATCTGTAGCCGTTTATCTCTAAAATGGGTGACATAAACGAGGTGGTTACTATACCTCGCCGGGAGGAGACACAACTGCCCCCCGTGTTGCAGCCTCGGGAGTTGTTTCCCCCGATGGATAACCAAAACGAGGGATCCCCTGGACCCCTCGTTGACACACGATTGAGGGTTATGACCCCCACAGGTAAAAAAGTGCTAACGAGCGACGCACGTCTGCATTTGCTTAAGATGCGAAAACAAAAGAAGCAACCGGTACAGACTCACCGTTTTGAAGAGTTCGCTGGGTCGGATGATGAACTGGCATATTTGGAGGAGCAGAAATGTTTATTGGAGGCTCGCCTAGAGAAACACAGGGAGATTCGACGTCTGCAGCGGGAGTTGCAGCAGACGACAATCTCGCGCCGTAACAAGGATCCCCACCGACAATTGGATGAGGATTACGAGGAAAATTATGACCTCGATAAGGAGGTATCCAGCGAATCTCAATGCTCCCGACCGCCTCCAAAGCGGCGTATGACGTCGTCAGCAAATGATGCCTCATGGCGAAGTGATTCATGCGAGTCTTTTCGCCCAGAAGACATCGCTAAAATGCAGAATGACCTCGCCGAGTGCCAGGATTACATAAAAAACCACTCAGGGCTACCCGTCTCCATGGAAAGCCCCTTGTCCCGATCGATTGAAATCGCTAAGATTGACAGAAATTTGAAAACTCCAGCTTTAGATTACTTTGATGGGTCGTGTGACCCTATCGGGTTCCTAAATACCTTCGATGGACGAATGCTCAGATGCTAAGATGTTTGAAGCTGGTCAACTGGTCAAATCCTGATGCTCAGATGTTTGAAGCTGGTATGAAAACCAGAGGTTCTATGCTAATTTGTCATCAACACTCCTGGTAAACTCTGGACAATTAGATTATTACTTAGTCTTTGATTAAGTTTTCAGTCTTAATTATCAATTTCAATTTCATTATTATCAGAGTTTATTATTTATCATCTCAATATCACTATGAGTGTTACTAACAAATTTTGCAGGCAAGTACAGGAAGCAAACAATTGAGAAAATAGACAAATTTCATTAATACTTGAAGATACATTACACATGAAATATGGAAATTACATATTTGTTTTCCTAGTCTATTTTCTACTCAGGAACTCGTGCTTTACAGATAAGCATGAACACGTGCCCTGCAAATTAGCATGAATGCTCCTGAGCAGCTTCACAGTCCATCAGAACTGGAAGGTCTCTTGTTCCATCCTTAAGAGACAAAAAGAGGAGCTGATGCACTTGAAGGCGGATCGTCATTGTGATCACTGGGACGCTTCCTTGCCTCCACCGTGCATGAAGCACTTGCATCACGGACTTTCTTTCTTCTCTTCTCTCGCTCTTCAACGAGATCCTCATCCTCTTCATCATCCTCATCGTCTTCATCCTCTTCATAGATGAGATTCTCAAGAGGATTCCAGTCAGGATTGGCTTGCACAAAGTTGTGCCACACCACATCAACCATAGCGTTTATAAACGCTTCATGTTCCTGAGGGTCAGGAACTGGTTGTGGCTCCATCTCTGCTAGAGCCTCATCCATTTGTTGCCAAATTCTATCAATTTCTTCATCAGGTATGTTGTTTTGATTGTTGGCAGCCATTGAAAAACAAAGAAGGTGAAAGGTTTTCGTAAGTTTTTCTCTGGTGAGGGTTTGTGTTTTAATAGATATATGATGATTATGCTTAACAGTTCTCTTTTATAGAGAATGTGTATTAAGGGTGCAGGTCATTTCTACAATCTCGAGGAGACGGTTCGGTTTTCTATAAATATTTTTGCCTCGTTTGCTGGTAAGCGTGTTTTAATTCTATGACCATTAATTTGGTTATTTTTCTTAAACCAAAACGCTATTCAGGATTGTTAAAATAAATTTTGTTTTCTTAAATAAAATTTTATTTTCATCTTATTGAATATTTTTTAATCCTGATATGGCAAAATATTTTGTGCGGAAATGCTTTTATTCCTGATGAGGTTAGGTTTTTCTTACATCAGAAAATGCCTACTCGTTATGGACTACTTTCTAATGCTATGGTACAAGGACCAACCCACCTTGTTCCTGACACAAGCATGCAACCTAAACAGTCTAAACAGTTAACAACCACCTCTACTGTCTCTCAAAAGACTTTAGTTGTAAAATCAAAGAAATCAGCTAGAACTGATGTGTCTGGAAGGCAATCAGGTTCAAAGGATTTTTCCTCTACACCACTCACTAAAAAGAAGATACAAGGGGGTGTACAAGGGGTCCTGGTCAAGAAAGCTGATAAGGTTGTTAAGAATGTTCCTGTGAAAAGGAAGTTAAGGTTGATTGATGAAAGTGATTCAAAGGATGACTTACCTATATCCTCTGTGATGAATGTGAACAAGGAAGTTGCTGATACTGCTACTAAAGCTGTGGTACCTTTATCAAAACCACAAAAGACAAGGAAATTATCAAAGAGCAGATATCATATTCCTTTGACAGTGCAAATGAAGGATACTGATATTCAGACATCAAATCCTGAAGAGTCATCTACTCCTGATGCTCTAGCAAATCCTGATGTTAGTATTCCTGATGCAGCAACAAAAGTTGTCTCTATATCAGACTCTCCAGCCTCTCCATCTCAGATTCGAGGACATTCTTGGGAGAAGGTATCTACAACTGCTTCCTTGGTTGGTCTTACACCTACATCAAAGAAAAAGAGGAATGCAGAAGAGTTAGTCTATCAGAGACAGAAGAAGCTGAAAGGATCAAGCCCACAAGAACCTGAATTTCAGAGTAATTCAGCAGCTACTGGTGATCCTGCCACACAAGAACCACTCAATCAAAGTTTGGGTGAAGGCTTAGCTAGTGGAATGGTCACACAAGAACCATTTTCTCAAAGGGAGAATGAAGACATCAACATTCCAGCTACACAAGAACCATCTTCTCAAAGTGAAGATGCAGGCAAAGCTACAGCTTCTGTTGAAAGATTGGTCGAGAACATTGTCAATGAGGGAAGCACACAAGAACCTTTAGCTCAAAGTGTTGAAGCAGCTTCTGAACCTCAAGCTCCACAAGAACCATTGGTAGCAAATACTGATGCAAGCATATCAAATCCTGACGATGTTCATCCTGACGCTAGTGGTGCTCCTGATAATGAACCTATTTTGATACAGCCACTTCGTACAAGACCAATGGATCATCCTATCTCAGAATTACAGGATAAACTGAAAGGTATTGCAATTCATGATCCTGATATATCTCATGGTTCTGATGATGATAATTCTGATGATGATAGTGATGATGATAATGAGAATAGAAAAGAGAAGGAACAGCTTGCTACAGCACTCAAGATTAGTCTTGGAACTAATTTTGGTTCATCGAGTACATTTATGGCTGGCAATGCTTATACTGGAAAAGATCAGAGACAAGATTTTTCTACTCCTTCCTTTGATCCTGCAGAGGCATTTAGACAGAATGAATGGAAAAATTCATGGCACAATTCTGATGAATCTATCAGTTTTTCTTCTGCTATTGAACATGCCTATAATGCAGTGAAATCTATAGAGAATCAAGACTTGAAGAATCATCTGAAGGCTACTACTCTGTTATCCAAAAGCCTGAAAAGTGAGATTGATTCTATCAAGGGCTCAACTGAAAAAGTGAGGACTGATATCTTTAATAATTTTACAAAGGTGCCTACTACTTTTCAACTAAGGGTAGTGGAATCCCAAGTGAAATCTGTTGTTTCAGAACAAACCTCAATCCATCAAAGAATTGATTCTCTGGATACTAAGGTAACTGAAATTCAAACCTCTCTTTCCTCAATTTTGCAATTATTGTCAAATCCTGATGTCAAAAAGGGGGAGAAGGTTATTCAGACAAAATGTACACCTGATCTAGTATTAAGGAATAATGATGATGATACTGGAGATGATGGTGGTAACAAAGTGATACAAGGAGAAACCTCTGATGCTGCGGTTTTGAAGTCTACAATTCAAACTTCTCAAAGTCAGACTACGCAGTCAACTCATGTTTCTGATTCTGGAGTTAAGACAGTAAGAACATTGGTGCAATCTCAGATCCTGACGGAAGATCAAATCCTGACATCTGGTCATGGACAAATTCTTGCTACAATTCCTGAAGGTGATGAAGATGTGATTATTGATAATCCTGAAGATACATCAAATTTATTCCAGAAGTTTTCTACAAAAGACGGCAGAATTGTTACTCTATATCACACTGATAAAAGAGTTCAACAATTATATGCAAGAAAAGCACTCTCTACAGCAAGTGAAGAATATCCAGATCTCTCACATGAAGAATTCTTGAGACTACAAAGAGAGACAATGGAAAGCTATACTGCTCCTGCTAGAGGTAGAGGAAGCAGAGGTAGGAGAGGTGCTAGAAGAAGTAAAAGAGGTTCTTCAACTCAAATAGTACCTAGACAGACAAGGTCTAGAGGGTTAAGAATTGAAGAAATTCCTGAACCTATTCAAACTCTAGTAGTTCCTGACAGATCTACTTTTGGTGATGATGGAATTGTTGAAGAAGAACCTGAATTGAGAAGAAAATCAAGTAAATCAACTCTCAGCAATACAAATCAAATTGAAGATTCTAATCCTGACAATATTCAAGATCCTGACGAATCTGAAATTCTGCAAGAGGTTGATTTGATAATCTTATCTACTGTTGTTGATTGTCACAACAAAGAAGTAGATGAAGAAGAAGAAGCCAGAAGAAGAGATATTACAAGAAGAACAAATGAAGATTTCAATCTCTATCTACAAAGGCTTAAAGTTTCAAATAAAAGACAATGGAGAAATTCAAGCAGACAAGAATCTTTACTTGAAAGAAGCTACGCTCATGAAAAGGAGATATACAAGAAGTGGAAACATATTAGCACATTAAGTTGTGATACACCTATCAATTTTCAGTCTGGTGGAATTATTACAAGCGCTTCAAGTGTTGTTGATTTGTCTGATATGGCTAGATCAAAAGCACTCTGGTTAAAGATGTTTTCAAGTCTGAAGCAATTGTCAAGTAATTCAAGAGGAGGTATTGGACATAGAGATGGTGAATATCTGAATATGTCATATGTTGATCCTTACTCCTTGACAGAAATTGGAGGTACTTTAACTTCTGAAAACCTGAACAATTTATTAGCTGTTGATATAGTTATAGATTGTCATGATGGTTTTGAAAAGAAAGAAAAGCTTCTGTACTTCATGAAAGATGATAGTGTGAAGATTCTATCTATTCAAGATCTGCTGATGAAAACTACACAGGAACTGAAATATGTTCACTATCTGTTAAGATGGAAGAACCAAGTGTACAAAGAATGGAGTGACATGATTTTGTCAACTATAAGAAGAAGACTGGATGGAAACAGTAATTTCGATGGTAATTATACTCCCATGTACTTAAATCAAAGAGGTCAGGATGTGGAAATGCAAAGGGGTACTGCTGTTAAAGAAGTAAATTTTGGCATGACTCATCTTTCTCTCAATCCTGATGGGAAGGAAATTGCTTATCTTTTGCTTGAAGAGCACAGTCTACAGAGAAACTCCATACAGAATCTCAGAGCAGCTATCTACCAGATTAATGAGGAAGATGAAGAACTCAGAAATCTTAAGGAAAGACTGATTCAAATTCTTGAAGAAAAAGAAGAAAGTTTATTATCCAACTTCTTGAAGATGAATCTGTTCTATCACAAAGCTTAAACAGATAAGTTGTTTCTGAAGATACTCGTACATTTTGATACATGTTTTTGACATCATTGAATATTTGGAATCTATACTTTATTTCACAAAGTATGAGATTGGGGGAGCTGATCAGGATTCCTACTTCGAGTTATATTTGGAGTCTAGATAAACATGGAAGTTTGTTCCTGGTTTGTAGAATGCAGCTATCGATTAAAGATATGTTTCTATCTTTATTATGATTAGGACTTATCTTGTTATTGATAGAGAAGCTGTGTGCACTATATAAACACAGTTTTGGTTTCGATTTATGTAATTCATTCACGAGAGATAATTCATAAAAGAGAGAACATAATCGAATAGAAGCTCTTAAGAACAGAATTTCTTGAGAGAGTTTTTGTAAGCTAGCAGCTCTTAAGAACATCAGAATTTCTTAAGAGAGTTTGTAACAGTTTTATATCAAAGTTAATAAAGCTGTTATTGTTATTGTTATTGATCTTTCATATTTGTGTTATATAAAGTCGAGAATCTTATACAATTGTATTCAACCCCCTTCTACAATTGTTATTTACTGGGCAACAACTTTCCTTTCTTTTACTATTTATTTTTGGCTTATATTTCAGGGACCAGCTAATCTAAAAGATATAGCTCTCAACAAGGGGGGGGGACAAATGTTGGGCCATAGCCCACTTCTCAAATAGGGCTTAAATATTAATTTGTATATAGGCCCACTTGTAAATAGGCCCTGTTAGAAATAAGCCCACTTGTAAGCTTCCCCTATAAATACCTCCAAACCCCCACATTAAAAGGGGTTGGAAAATTAGCTAAAGGAGAGAACCTCCTAGATGAATGTAATATTTTGACTCCAATAATATCAATAACACTTCACTTTATCCATTGACTTCCTCTTCACATCTCGTTCAATATTACTTACATCAGTTCCAAAGCAAGGACGTTGCAGGGATTTACTCCAGGCACCACTCAGCAATGCTTGTTCCTTAAAAGACAACGACAAGATTTTACTCATAGTATTTCACTTCACGAAATACAGTTTTCAATCAATTTTAGAATCAAAATGTGAAACTGATCGAAGCAGATATCAACGATCATTAATGTCTACACAGACATTATGGTTATGGTTTCAATATTAACCTTTCAAATGCCCTGCGGATAGATAGCAATAACAAAAACTAATACAGGCAAATTTATAGCATCTGTATTGCAATAAAGCAGACTCTTCTTCTGTTCCCAAGTGGCTTTGTTAAAAATAACTACTTCATTCTCCAGGAAATATAAGTCTTGCACACCACAAAATATTCTATCTTTAAGAAACAAAAAACTTCTGCACCTCCCTCCAAAGTTGTTGTCTCGGTGAAGGAAAATTGTGGCCGTAAATAAGACGAACCGAGCCGAAATCTTAATCTATCTCTCTCTCTCACTCGTGAGCATATTGGTTCGTCTTATTTACAGCCACAATTTTCCTTAATAATGCACAACTAATATGTTCGACATACTCAAGAGTTTACGGGATAGTGGTAAATTAGATTGGGTTTTGTTACACATTAATGACTAGTTATAACTTTTTATTTTGAATTTATATGTTAAATTAGCTGAGATTAAACATCTACGTTGGTGTGTACTTTGAAATAGTTTTAGATAAATGAAGATGGATATTTTAAATTGAATTATCGCTTTCTGATTTTACTTTTTTGCTAATTGAATTTGAAATTCAACATTTTTTTTTTTTGACGAAATGCAAATATTATTAGATCATTAAATCATTCTGAATACAAAGCTGAACACTGGCCGGAATAGATTGTCAGTTGAAATTACGATCGGGATACATATGTGACACTTGAGCTAATTCATGTGCCAACATATTCGCGGATCGTTTAACAAAATACAACTTGAAGTTGTTGTTTAGCCGAATCAAATCCCTGCAGTCTTCGATTACTTGCCCTAAGCGAGATCGCATAGGTGCTGTACTTCTGATGAGCTGGACAACCACCAAACAATCTGTTTCTACTGTGATTGGCCTGGACTCCATTTCTTTAGCCCAACTTAGAGCTTCCTTTACTGCAATAGCCTCTGCCAACACTGGTTTCAAAACCTCCGGGGTAGTTTTTGACTTAGCTGATATGAGTGTTCCATCATGATCACGGGCTATAAGACCCGCTCCTGAAATGCCAAGCTCTGCAAAGATTTCTGCATCACATGTAATCTTTACTCCATTATGTTGTGGCTTAACCCAGCAAACCGCCCCATCTCCTGGCACAGGAGGATTAATTGGAGCACTAAAAGAACGACTCTGGGTTGCATTCCACTGCGAAAGATATTCCCACGCCTTTGCAACAATTTTCATAGGTTGCCATCTCCGATTGTTCCAAACAAAATCATTTCTCGACCTCCAGATAGCCCAACATAGCATGATGATTCTCTCTTTGGTTTTTCCTGGCTTACCTGATAAATTCCTCTCCAGCCAAGTTCGAAAATCTACCGTCTCATTTGTGTTAATTCCCGGGATAAAAATTTGCCAACACAAATCAGCAGCCCTGCATTGAACTAGTGCATGGAGAATAGATTCAATTCCTTCTTTGCAAAGAGGACAGATATTATTTACTGGCACATGCTTCGATTGTAATTGAAGCAGAGTTGGTAGACAATAAGTAAGAGCCCTCCAGACCAGATTTAAAGCTTGAGGAGGAGCTTTAATGTTCCACAGACTCCTCCAGAAAAGGTTATCTTCACCCATACCCCAGTTTCCTTTTTCTTGTTGAAGTAGTTTATATGTCGATTTAACTGAATATTGGCCTGAGTTCTCCGGCTTCCGGGTTAAAACATCATCCTCTAACTCCTGTTCAATAGTAGTGCTAGCAATGAGATGTTGGTCTCTCACTTCGAACACATCATTGACAACCTCAAAATCCCATTCTTTACTATGCTCGCAAAACAAAGAAGCTACCCTTCGATTTTCTAGAACTGGTGACACTGTGGTGATGTAAGGGTTGTTATTGTTTAGCCAAGGTTGCCCCAAAATTTGAATTTTAGTTCCATTACCAATCCTCCAACATGAACCAGCTGAAATAATCCTTCTCGCTTCCAGAATGCTTCGCCAAATGAAACTAGGTCCACTACCCAACTTAGCCTTCATAAAATCTCTATCAGCATAGTATTTGGACTTGTACAGTCTAGCCACCAAGCTCTCCTGGTTAGTAATCAGCCGCCAACATTGTTTCCCAAGCATTGCTAAGTTAAAATCACGCAAATCCCTAAAACCGAGACCACCATTATGTTTATGCTTACTCAATCTATTCCATGACATCCAGTTGATAGAAGATCTATTATTCTGCGAAGAGTTCCAGAAAAACTTGGCCATACAAATCTCTATATCTCGAATCAGGTTTAGAGGCAATAGAAAGACATTCATAGCATATGAAGGTAATACCTGAGCCACCATTTTGATTAAGATTTATTTTGCAGGCTTAGAAATCTTTCGCACATTCCAATTTTGAGTACTCGTTACCACTTTATCTTTTAGATACCCGAAAATTACAGATTTGTTCCTACCTAAAATGTTGGGTAGGCCCAAATATTTCGATGTATCATCAGCCTCTCTAATGCGAAGGATTTGACACACTTGCTCTCTGTTGTAATCAATGATATTGGCACTGAAGAAAACCGTGGACTTGCTGGAATTAACTTTTTGACCAGAGGCTTTCTCATACACCTCCAATAATTCCATAACTTTTCTTGCTTCCTCCGTATCAGCTTTACAGTACACATAGCTGTCGTCAGCAAACAGCATATGGCTTACTACTGGGGCTTTCTTGCAAATTTTACTCCTTGTAACCACCTGTTATTCTCGTAATGCTTGAGTAGAGCAGAGAGGCCTTCAGCACAGACAATAAACAGATATGGCGAGAGAGGATCGCCTTGTCGCAAACCACGACTGGGGATTATAGGACCCATTTCAAATTCACCATGAACTATTTTATATTCCACTGTCGACACGCATTTGAGAATTAAGTTAGTCCACCAGTTGCTGAACCCCATAGCTAGAAGAATGCCACGAAGAAATTTCCATTCTATTCGATCATAGGCCTTGGACATGTCTAGTTTGATAGCCATGTGACCTTCTTTGCCAAATTTCTTGCGTTTTAAATAATGCATAATTTCATATGACACCATGATATTATCCGATATCAATCGACCAGGAAGAAAAGCGCTTTGATTATCTGAGATAATGGTTTCCAACACCTTCTTAAAACGATTTGCAATAACCTTCGTAATTATTTTCATAACTACATTACATAAGGCAATTGGCCTCAACTCTGTCAAGTTCGTTGGGTGTTTCTTCTTTGGAATCAACACAATGTTGGTGTTATTAACGTTCTCCAGCAGCTCTCCTGTTGTAAAAAATTCCTTGGTCATGTTCACAATACTTTCCCCGACTACCAACCAGTTTCTCTGAAAAAATGTCGGGGTCATGCCGTCCGGTCCTGGAGCTTTATCTGGATGCATACTAAACAGGGCTTCTTTCACTTCCTCCATTGTAACTGGTGCCTTAAGCTCTGCATTCTGCTGGTCAGTAATAGTCCTCGAGATGCAATTGAGAACCCCCTCTACTTGGGTTTGGTTTTCTGTAAACAACTGTTGAAAGTGATCTCTGATTGTGTCTTGTAAACCACTCCCCCAATCGACCCATTCACCATCTTCATTTTTCAGCCTTTGTATATAATTATTGCGCTTCCGTCTATTACATGAGGCATGAAAATATTTAGTATTTTTGTTCCCCGCTTGCAACCAGAGTTGTTTCGATCGCTGTCTCCAAAAAATTTCTTTCTGATCCAACACTAGATGCAACTGCTTCCTTGTCGACTAATAAGTAGCAACTGACTGTGAATCTCTCTTGTTTCGTAAAGTTTCTAGTGTTGGATCAGAAAGAAATTTTTTGGAGACAGCGATCGAAACAACTCTGGTTGCAAGCGGGGAACAAAAATACTAAATATTTTCATGTCTCATGTAATAGACGGAAGCGCAATAATTATATACAAAGGCTGAAAAACGAAGATGGTGAATGGGTCGATTGGGGGAGTGGTTTACAAGACACAATCAGAGATTACTTTCAACAGTTGTTTACAGAAAACCAAACCCAAGTAGAGGGGGTTCTCAATTGCATCTCGAGGACTATTACTGACCAGCAGAATGCAGATTTAAATTCTATGAAATGCAAAACTTGAAATTCTCATGTTCCCCTACAGTAGATTAGGATTTCAAAATCGAGATTTCAAATGAAATCCATGTTTCCAAACGGCACCTTATACCGATAAGTGCTCAACAATAAACATATCAAGTCTATTATACATTTACGATATGAATTTTGTCTTCTTTATTGAATTATTTCTGACCTCAGATTATTACAGAGAAGCAAACACATACAATTCTTGTTGAGACAATTGACTGGAGATGTAAAGTGAGAAAAAAGAATGATCTTCCATCATGTGATGCCCCTGTTTTGATCATGTATTCATTGGCGAATATCTGTATCATCCTGCTAAAGATAATTCCTTTCTATTTTTACACATTAGCACCCTGTAATTGGATAAAGATAATTTGATGTTGATTACAGAAGCCTATATATAAAATTCATCTAGTTTGTAGTAACACTTCCCTGATATCTAATAAATGTTTCCGATATCTAATGCTCAATATTATTTAACCATATAAATTCTGATATATATCCTGATGTAGGACAAAAATTAAGAAGAAATGAAACAATAGTACAATAGCAAGGGTAGACAATAGCTGTATAATAGATATTACAGTGAGAGTTTGCATAACTAGTTATTCGTTCAGTCCTGCTAAACTGATATTTGCTTTGAAAGATTGATTGCAAATGCATATGTTGTTTTCTTGAAGATGTTATGTGGTAGTTACAATTCACTTCTGATCAAGCAGTTACGTTGGTGTCGTTTAAGAGGACTAAAACTGTAATTGAGCAAGTAAGTAATTGTTTTTAAATCAGACATCCTTAATGGCTAAAGTATGCAAGGCGAGGTACTACAAGGATCGGAACTTTCTTTAAGCTGAACTCGGATCAAATCCAAGTTTTATTTGGCGTAGTATTATGGACGCTCAACAGTTGATTCAAGCTGGAGTTCGGTGAGGAGTGTAACAGGAGAGCAGATTCTTATATCTGAAGATCCTTGGCTTTCACTGTTATAAATCCAAAAGTTACTACTCCAAGAATAGAATCAGAAAGCAGTAAGTTCAGTAGCCTAATAAGGATGGGGGGAGAGCGCGGGATGAAGATTTGATAAAAATATATTCAACAAAAGAGATGCAGGCTTTATTGTTGGAATTCCGCTAAGCAACCAAGCATTGGATGATTATTGGTACTGGTCTAAAGAAAACAGGATGTTACTCGATTAAAAGCTCGTATTGAGTGCTGCAAGAAATGAAAGGAGAGGGGAATGATAATGATGTAGTGGAATTCTGGAAAAACATCTGGAATATGCAAATTCCTCCCAAGGTAAGAGTTTGTATGGAGAGCTGTAAATGGGTGTATCCCCACTAGAGTCCAACTGAGATCGAGGAAAATTGATGTTGCAGCAATGTGCGCGGGTATGTCATGTGAATGCTGAGTCTATCACTCACTGTTTATTAACGTGTGATTGCCCAACGTTGTTGGCGCACTGCTGGGCTTGGTTATATTTCTCGTAACGAGCATTCGTTTCGAAGTTGGCTTTTCGTGCTGCATAATCAAGTGAGTAGTTCAGATATCAGGACAGTTGTAATTCTTTGTTGGGCAATCTGGGATATGTGTAATGAGCTGCTTTGGAAGGGCAACGTAAGTACTGTTAATCATGTGATTGTATCAGGCTGTGTCACTCTTGAGTCTTGATCAATGGTTAAAGGCTCCAGTATAGAATTGTTGTTCGTCCATGGGAATGTGACTTCCAGGGGATGGTTCTGAGCTATGGTCTTCACCAGATATAAATTTTTGAACACTGATGTCGTCAATTCAATTTTTGTAAGAGGAAAATAAGTATGGTTTTGGAGGTGTGCCACGCAATCATACAGGTTGCTTAGTGAGGCTGTTTCGGGGCTTAAAGAAGGAAGAGCGCAACCTCAAATTGTGGAAGCTGTGGCACTCAAAGAGGTCCTAAGTTGGATTAAAAACTCAGCTTGGCACACGGTAAAGGCGGAATGTGATAGTTTACTGGTGGTACAATCGCAAGGAGTAGAAGAACTATGATCTCGATGTTTGGAGGGGTGATTAAGAATTGTAAGCTACACTTTGTTAAGCGCTCTACTAAAACCGGAATGGAGTAGCCTAGTCAGTTTGATAGAATGAAAGAAAAGCCTTGCAAAATTGTAGAAATATTTTCAAATCATTGGCCTGCACATTGTTTCTACTTTGATGTTCTAAATCTATGGCCCCCCCGGCATTTCATTTTTCCATTTTCTATTGCCTGGTTTTGTGTGTTCGGGACTTGCATGTTGTTGATGTTAATATATCTTTTAAAGTAGAGGTAATAAAATGGTCAAACAGTATTTGGTTGTGTCATGTGTGGTGTGGCTGCCTACATAACTTTTTTTCCTTGGGCTATAATTTTTCCCCTTCTCTCAGTCTCTGCTTATGATTTGCTTTCCTTTACACTTCTCTCATAAATCACAAATCACAAATCACAAATCTCATTCATTCACCAGCAATATCACTTTCAAAGATTGCAATCATTTTGAGCCCACTTTTCATATTTTCCATTCATTATTATTCCCCACCAAAACTACTCTGTTTCCTCTGTTTTCTTCACATACATTATATAGACCTATTGTTGTATTCAAACTCCACACATACACATGTAGTTGATATCTTTCTTGCAAATCCTCATCTGGGTTCTCATAATTCCTCATTATTTCAGATACCCTGTTTCAAAATTCATCTTCTTCATCTTCTTTTTTATTTATTGTCAAGATTGTTTTTTTCCTACAACATGGAAAATGAGTATTTTTTCAATAATGGAATTCCACCACCACAAGACCAGTTTCAAACTTCACTAACACAGTTGCAAATGACCAACACCTCTCAAATTTCAAATTCTCAAAAGACAACAGAACAATATTCTCAATTTGAGTCATCTTTGAGCTCAATGGTATCTTCCCCTGTAACCAACAACTCTGCCACTGATACTTTTGCAATCAGAGAAATGATTGGAAAATTAGGCACCATTTGCAACTCTGGTGGTCAGATCTCACCGCAGTTTAATACTTACATTTTTGATGTTAATAACACTCCCAACACACCTATGGATTCTCCATCCAATTTACAAATGCCAACTATGAATCATTTTGTGAAAGAAAATTTACCCATTTCAAGAAATTCAATGTACATGAGCCCTGTTCTGCCTGCATTACCAACTGATCCCGGATTTGCGGAGAGAGCTGCTAAATTTTCTTGCTTTGGAAGCAAGAGCTTTAATGGTAGAACAAGTCAAATTGGACTAAACAATGCTGAATTTCAGAATAGATCTAGTGGATTATCATTGGGAAATTCAAAACTACCTAGAGTTTCTAGTAGCCCATCTTTACAAGTACTTGGATCTCACATGGGTATCCAAGAAAACAAAAATGCAAGTCAACTCCTGATGGACATGAGGCCTAACAATGTCAATGCTTCACATTCAGATAAAAAGATCAGCAATTTATCATGCTTTGGTGCTAATTCTAATGAAGAGTCCTCTGTTTCTGCACAAAACACTAGTGGCGAAAATGTGTTGAGTACTCGAATCGGATTAAATTCAAGAAAAAGAAAAGGATTTCCTAAAGGAAAAGGCAAGGAAGCTGTATCAACAGAGGTATAAAAATTTTACTTTTTGCATTTTTCTCCGATGTTCACACTTTTTACCTATTCTAAAATTTGATTGAGAAATCATTTATACAGGAAGGAAGAGGTGATGATGACTTAAATGTGAATAGATCAAAGATGAAAAACTGCAATGCGAACAAGAATGATGGTGTTAAGCCAGAGGAAGGAAAAGGAGATTCTTCAGATGAAGACGATAAACAAACGAATAACAATGAAAGGCCTCTTGAGCCATTAAAGGACTACATTCATGTTAGGGCAAGAAGGGGTCAAGCCACTGATAGCCATAGTTTAGCTGAAAGAGTAAGCACTACAAAACTAGCTGGATCCACGCTTTCGTACGCACATATTACGATCATGCTATAAGTTTTGAGTTAATCTGTCATATCAATTGATCAGGTTAGAAGAGAAAAGATTAGTAAAAGAATGAAGACACTTGAAGATCTTGTACCAGGTTGTAATAAGGTAATGCACTACTCCATATCTCTGAATTTTAGTCATAATAACTTAGTTACATTTAACGATTTACTATGTGACATAGGTGACTGGAAAAGCACCCATGCTTGACGAAATCATAAATTACGTACAATCATTGCAGCGTCAGGTCGAGGTAAATCTACTAAAACCCCTAAACTTTCTTATGGGATATTAGAAAGTTTTTGATCATTTCAACTTCTTTTGCAGTTCCTGTCTATGAAATTAGCTACTGTTAGTCCAAGACTAGATATCAACATGGGAAATCTTCTTTCCAAGAATGTGAGTGCCTACAATAACAATGTAAGAACACATCTATATTCCACAAAATTCGTTAAAATCTTATTGTTTTTCTGTTTCGTAACATTTCAGACTATCCAATTAAGTGGAAGTGGTACTATCCCACTTCAAAGTTACCCGGTAGATTCTTCGTCCTCAGCGTACTATGGCCACCACCAGAGCCAACAAATTCCTCATGTACATAAAACATTAGAGCCAATAGATGCTGCATTTTGCAGAAACCTTGGTATGCAAATAGATGGACATGCAGGAGGCCTTTCTCAGGTAGTTACTTCAACATTTTTGTACTAGTGTCTTAAATCCTATATTTTCGGGGTCTAATCACTTACTGTGAACTTTTTACATTGTTCAGTTTCCTTCATTATCTGAAGATGATCTGCAAAGCATTGTTCAAATGGGCTTTGGTAAGCTTATGCATTCCAAAAGTACAAAATCTTACAATATCAATATTCAATTGCAATTGGCCTAAATGATTGCCACTTCTTTATTGCAGCAGCCACAAACCAGACTCCTCACATGAAACTTGAGCTCTGATCACCACCTACTTAATGGTTCTGAATTCAAATTCCCAAGAAGGCTTCTGCATATACATATTTACTAATAGCATGTATTCTTGAGTGGTGCATTCAAAACATGAACTGCTAAACCTCCCTTAGGACTAATCTACAAATTTTTTTCCTAATTAATTAATTATATTTTTTACTTACTTATTCTGTGTTGTTTTTACTTTTTCATTTGGTTGAGTCACTTGGTGCAAAAATTCCACCAGCGCCAATTTAAAGATGTATTTCCATTTCCCCACTATTTTCAATGATATAGTACTAAGAAGTTGAGATAGTTGCACATTTCTGCCACATTTCATTTTATGTATATATTTTTTTGAGAGTATCGACAAAATCTGCGTACATTTAATCATTTCGAGATACTACTCTTTAAGCCGGATTCAACGGGCAGGTTAGGTTAGTTTTAGTGGACCTTAGGAAAAAAATGTGTTACACCAGATTCAAAAATACCACATTCTTTGATGTGAAATGTCCAAGACGTGATAGGATGGATCATCATTTTCATTTATGAATGCTTATGATGAGAATTAGTTAAAACAGGTGCATTAGTGGGCTCTCCTGTTCTCAGAATAGTCTAATAGTATATATGATGATGACTTCATTTGTTTGAAAGCAGACAGCAAATGAAGATTTTGTGTCCCTGAAAATCAAGATTTCACATAAGCAGACACAGAAACTTCTGTTCTCCTTGTACTGTGCCAAGAGGAAAATAACACTGTGTGTGTGTGTGCGTGTCTGGCTTACATCAATTATTAAATCTAATCTAGAAAGATTAAAATATTCCAAATTTTGTAAGAATGTAAATAGGAAAAAGGGTAAAAATGTAGTGGATTCAGGCATGCAAAGATGCTCGTGAAGACAAAAAAATGAAAGGGGTAGTTGATAAATCCCAATAATTTTTGGGGATTAACAAAAGATTTCTCTGCTGCAGGTCAGGTGTATTATTTTTATTAAGACTTGTATTATTGGGTTTCTAATTGATTACTCGTATTTTTTTTTAATTTAAAAAGATTCGTGGGAAATTACGTATTATTTTTGCACAGAAGAGTTAAACAACAAGTTATAGTAATGGTTTGGTGACAGAATTGTCCCCAGATTATATTATATAAATATAAATGAAGAGTAATGAATAGTGCAAGTGGTGTGACAGTTGAATTTTATCATTTTATTTTATTTTATGTTGATGCATTTGACATTCTTTTTCTGAAGTTTAGCTAGCTGAGAATTTAACAACTTACGGGCTTGCAAAATTGGTAATATTGGACTTGTATAATGGGCCTCAAATATCCTGGACTAGTTATGGTCCTAACAAGCCAGCCTACAATGCGGGGAGTTTCTTCTACTCAGTCTTTAGTCTTTATCTATTAGATCAACTATAAGAAAAGCCCATTCTTTTAAATTTTAAACTCCTTATATCTTTTGGTCCTTGTTTGTAACCGGACTATTATTGTCTGTGGATAGTTTGTTGTCTATATAATTTCAGAATTAAAGGCATTGTTAAATTTCAACACCATATTGTGTATTTATTTAAGCCACTTCATAATTACATAATCAATCAGTTCTGTAAGGTTCAAATTTCATGATGTTCCACACTTCCTTTTGGGATTATCAGAAGTTGGGATGCTAAGTATATATGTCAGGCAGGAAGGGAGACGTTGGTAAAATCAGTAGTGCAGGCTCTTTCTACTTATGCAATGAACGTGTTTCTACTTCCCATGGAGATAACAAAAGATATAGAAAGAAGCTTGACAAAATTTTGGTGGCGGTCGTCTCAGGACAGTAAGTCCAAAATCCACTGGATGAGCTGGGACAGGTTGTCTAAGCACAAGAGTACAGGTGGCTTGGGCTTTCGTCATTTTAGAGATTTTAATCTTGCAATGCATGGTAAGCAAGGGTGGCGTTTTATCTCAAACCCAGGAAGTTTGGTAGCAAAGGTTTACAAAGCAAGATATTTTGCGGATTCAGATTTTTTGAACTCGAAGTTGGGTAGTAATCCTAGCTTTGTTTGGAGGAGTATTTTCGAAGCTAAAAGTTTAGTTGCAGAGGGGTGTAGATGGAGGTTGGGATCAGGGGAAAGTATTAGTATAACTGGACAGCCATGGCTTCAGGAGACTTGCAATCCTTATGTTACAACTGTGTCTCCGGTTTTGTGGGATAAAAAGGTGGCGTCGCTGTTATGTATGGACAGAAAAGAATGGGATATTGGTGTAGTGAGAGATGTTTTCAATGAGAGGGATCAGGAGTGTATTCTAAAAATCTCTCTAAGTGCAGATAGCTCAGAAGATGTCATGTTTTGGAACCTTGAAGATTCTGGAAATTACTCAGTGAAGAGTGCTTATAGGTTGCTTCAAACTCAAAGGGGGGCGTGGAGACTTGAAAATAATGAGAATACATGGCGTTTGCTTTGGAAAATTAAAGCTCCTTCAAAGGCGACTAATTTGGTTTGGCGGGCACTTTCAGGTTGTTTACCTACTTTACCACAGCTTCAAGCTAGGCGGGTTACAGTGCAAATAGGTTGTCCTCTGTGTGGTGAAGGGCCTGAGACAATCGATCATATTCTGGTGAACTGTGTGTTTGCATCTCAATGCTGGGGGTTGTTGAACCCTAGCCTGCAATATGGTGATATAATGGATTTTCCAGATTGGTTTACAAATGTCTGTAGGAGCAGTAACAAGGATAGGCGTGCTGACTATGTTGGATGATTTGGAGAGCTCGCAATGATTGGGTTTGGAATAAAAAGTTTTCGACGGTGGACAAAGTAGTAGCAGACACGAAGCAGTACCTTATACAATGGAAAGCAGCCCAGGGTCGATCTTTTGTTGCCCCTCTCCAACCTACAGTAGATGGAGATGGAGCTTCTAACTGGGTTAAACCTCAGACAAACATAATTAAGGTATCAGTGGATGCGGCTATATTTGAAGACCGAGAAGAAGTGGGATTAGGAATTATTGCGAGAAATGATGAGGGGCATCTGGTGTTAGCAATGTCCAAGGTTGTGCAGAATCTGGTTAATCCCAGTACAGCAGAAGTCATGGCGATCAAGGAGGCTTTAAGCTGGATTGATCAGATGAAATGGAAAAACGTGGTCTTGGAGTCTGACTGCTTGGTGGTTATCCAAGCGATTCGTAGTAAAACTCCTATGCGGTCTCCATTTGGAGTTTTGGTTGAACAATGTCGACGTTATCTCAGGCATATGAGTAGAGCGTTTCTTTGTATTTTGTTAAACGGTCTGCAAATGTAGTCGCCCATAAGCTTGCTAGGGAGTCTCATTTTTATTCAGGTCGTATAATCGATAGGAGTTCTGTTCCTATTGAGATTAAATATTGTATTGATGCTGATTTGAGAAGTTAATAAAATTAAGCTTCCTGTCAAAAAAAAAAAAAATTGGAACCAACATGACATCTATGCTCTCACTAGCTCGCTTTGCCAGTTACTTCAGCTTCCTTTGTGTTCTTTCCAAAATAATAACCATAGGAAGATAATGGTCTATGGGTTCTCAAAGAGATGAGCGAAATTATGGTAAGTTGCATGCTTCAGCAGAAGAAAATGCTAAAATGTCACAAGGTAAAAACAGTCTGTATTGGAATACAAAAACATAGCTATCAGCCTATTAAGACATTTTATATCCTAAAATTATGGTCTCATCACAGTTCTTCATTATCCTCTTCATCATCTGCATCTGCATCTGCATCGCCTGTTGATGGCTTTCCATTTACAGAAACTAGCTCGGTGTCGAATATAAGTGTTGCACCACCTGTGGAGCGCAAGTTTGTTAAATGGGCAACAGGGAGAAACAAACTAGACATGCCAGAATCAGAACTTCTTTTAAAGTTAAAACTAGGTAATTTATGCGGTGCTTTACCACACGTGACACAACGTAAATTATAAGTTTTATCTACATGCCAGGGAGAAACAAACTAAACATGCCATTCAGAACTACTTTTAAAGTTTTGGTAATTTCTGCAGGTGCTTTACCACACGTGACAGTAAATTATAACTTTTATCCACATTATCTATACTTCTTAGATTATGAAAATATTAGTTTTGAATATTGTTCTAGAGACAAAATCATAACAAGTGACCACAGATTTTGGAAAAGAATACATAGACATATAGTACACACTTTATAAGAAAGACTTTAATCATATATTACACAATATATTTCATATAGTAGAGAGCCTATGTTACTTGCTCTGCAAGAAGTCTAGTGAACAAAGAAAGAGATAAATAAAAGACTTCCTCTGCTGAAAGTCCTTTTTAAAGAACTAAAGTAAAATGAAGAATTGTTCAAGTTGGGATGTGCAATTGTACATAGACTAGAAGATGGGCAGATTTATTTTAGGTTTTTTTATTAGGTTTCTCCTTTAGTTCATGGCTTTAAAATTCTCCCAATAAATATTTTATCATACCAGGTCTCATTCCTGTTCTAAGGGAAGTTCTAATGTACACATGTCAGGAACTAGTGAATCTATTCTTTAAAGTGTTTTTATTTCTTGTGGTGTATATACCGTTAAATCTTTGCAGAAAATTGCTCCCACAGAATAAGTGTTGACCTAGAATATTCTAACAAGTTGAGAGATCTAATTACTTCAATTGTATTTTTAAATGTTCAGTTTATGTAAAAGGCAACCAAGCGTCCGCGTCTAGTTCAAAGAGATTTTATGTAAGGGGCTGATTGTATTGTTTCAAAGACAGTGGCCTATGTAGCTCGGTCCTAGAGAGAACTTGGTGTTCTAGGGCCAGTCTTAGTATTGTTAATTGTATGGTTTTGATTATCAATAAACATTCTCACTATCATGTTTGATAGCTAGCCGCAAAGGTATGCTGATATCATAGAGGATAGCCAACCTAAGTGAAAAACTTACAACTGCATTTATAACTGCGTCAATTTTTCCTTATATAGTTCCCTTATTATTTAAATTCAGTCATCATAATTGTATAACTCCCTTGTTACTTAAATGTCCACATTCAATCGACTGAATCATATTTCTAATTATACATCCAAGTTGTCCTCTCTTTATTTTTTTTGCTAAATTATTTAGGTTGCATTTCCGTGTATATATCTGATATTAACTAATAAGTCAATTACTTCAAATTGCACTTCTTATGTACTACGACTACAGCATTTTGATATGTTTTCATCCTTTTGTGATTATACGTACAACTATAGTTAAAACTTAAAAGTAGATACAATACGAGAGTATCATCACCTGGAATGGTAGGTGGGGAACCTTGTGCCCCATAACCAAGTTTGGCGGGTATTTTCAACTTTCGCTTTTCACCCACGCACATTCCCAACAGTCCTTGGTCCCATCCTGCAAACAAGGAGCTTTTTATTATACGATAATAACTAAATGGAAGGTGATCCCAGGAAACTGATGCTCAACTATGAGTATTTGACACAACTGGAATAACAGGCAACTGCCTGGAGAGCAGACAGTGAATCTGACTGAAAATATATGACCCTTATGGCGGAGAAAGCAAATTAATGTTGCTAGAATCTTAGCAGCTTATCTTAATTAAATATTACCCTATGTCACAGAACAATAAAAGAAAAACCAAGTTGGTAAGAATAAGATAACCACGTGCCTTTAATAACTTGACCAGTACCAAGCTCAAACTCAATGGGGTCACCCCTTTCAAAGCTGGAATCAAATACAGTTCCATCAGTGAGTTTCCCCTGCAACAGTAAGTAACAAATCAACACTAATTCCGATGACCATAATCAGTTCAGACTGATTCCTTTGCAGAAAACTTGATGGCAGAAGAGAGAAGTTTATAATCCTGTCTAAAATTTGAGTACCTACTACAAGTAAAAATATTGCATTATTTATTGGTGAAAAGCTTCTGGTATAAATAGGAAATTCATAGCAGTGCTACTTTGGTGAGGGTATCATCCAACTACCAAACAGCTCAATGTTAATTGTTATCACACCTGATTAATCTATGAATATCAGATTCATGTCAGATATAAGGTCTGAGAGAGAAATTAATATTCGGCAGGCAACATTATGTACACATGTTACGTTTTGTCCAATGCAGCACAATTACAACCAAGCTAAACAATAAGATGATGCAATTATGCCCTAGCTACTAATTAATAATGGTTTGGCGGGAAACCTGCTTGCCATATTTCAAGATTATGAAGATATGTAAATTACATATTTATCGGTCAGACATTGAATATTATACATCAGAGGGAATGAGATGACAAAATTAGGTACCAAAATCTTACCCTATAGTGTACTCCAACTTTGTCACCCTTATGGGCCTTGAATTCACAAGACTGAGGCTTAAACTGCAGCAGTAAAAGAAATTTCGTAAGAATAACAAAAGGATAGGGACAAACGTGCTAGTGAATGCAAATCACAACTCAATTATTATTCAAAATATGTTGTGCCAAGTAGAATCAAAAAATCGAAATTCCTATTCTCAAGAGCATATCTACATTACCAAAAAAAAAAATAGAGTGCTATGCAAAATGAAGATAAATGGAACCATTAGAACTCAATTTTGGATCAAGTTGAGTTCTCCCCTACAACAATCTCGCCTTTTCAGCTTTAAGGAAGGTGCAGATACAAAGATACACAAGCACGTACTAATAGGGCACACGCCCTCGCACACAAACTAACCAAATTACCAAAACCAGAAAACCAATCATGCCAATGTTTCCATCTTCCTTGAACCAAATCACATCTTTAAATATAAATCACTCAAAACCCAAATAAATAAAAAACCACTGGACTTTACAGTAGCACCCTGTCACTCAAACCTCATTAACTCCTAACTTACAATAACATCTTTAAATGTAATTCAAGCAACTATGATCCATAAAAAAACACTAATCAAACACAAACCAACAGCTACTACAACAAGATCAAGATTCAAAAAGATCTTATATACATTTAATCAAGAGTCTACCTTTACACCGATCTGAAGTTCAGTAACATCCTTAGACTTAGCGGCACAAACTGAAAATCAATGAAAAGACATAAAGATTGAAACTTTATTACTACATTCAAGAACCCATTAATAAACAATGTATTATATACTTACAATGATCATATGTATATATAAAAAGATGGGTAAGTATTAGTACCTGATATAGTTATTGCAAGAGCCAAAAGAACAAGGCAAATCTTCATCTTCATCATCCAACTGGGTTGTGTCTATTTTTTCTTTGTTTTACAAGTACTAAAAATCTATGACCAACAAGTACTGAAACCTATGACTGTCTTGTCCAATTATATTTTGCCACGTCAGCAGCAGACCAATTGCTATTGGTTAAATTTACGTTCCAACAATTTGTTTTTTTTTTGGTTATATAATTGTATTTTAGGTTTTGGGTCAATGGGCCTTGATTCAGGAATTTGGCCCTCATCTTTTTGCAGTTACAGATAATCATAGTGGGCTTTTGGTATATGCAAAGGTTTGGAGTTTGGGGTAAGCCCATTGATTCAGTGTGAACTTCTAGCATTTAATTGAAATTAACAATTCCAGAGGTATCAAATTAGATTTAAAAAAATTGGTACAAAATAACACGTGTTATATTTTTATTGATTATAATTCAATTAAATGTAATGAATTTGCGTGCATTAATACCGATATCAACTCATAAAAACATTTCAAATTGTCGTATCATGAACGTCATATAATTTTATAATATTTTTGATACCCAACTTGATACCCCTAACATTACTCTAATCGAAAAATGTTGGTAAGATTTAAATTGGGACCTCATGAGCAAGAAATCAATACATATTGCAGAGATAACTTCCAAAAGACAAAAATGAGAACCCTTTATAAACGTTAATTTTGAATTTTAAAAAAAGATAATGTTTTTATATAATCATTTTAATAGTATGATTCAAACTGCAACATCATGCAATAATCAATATATAATTTCAGAATCTAATCAAATACCAGATTTACAAGACCTATACAAGTTAATATCAAGTCCCTGATGTCGTTTGGGTTCACACACTTGATCAAATTTGATTATTTTTTTTGTTTGAGAATAATATTTGATGACTTGTCTACGCGGAAGAAATTTGTTATAAGAACATATGCCCCTTTGGAGGGCATTAATTCATCAATTTATGAATTGAAGCGATGAGTTCATTACTAATGTATTACTATTGAATCAACTATTTTGTTTTTACATTATTTCATCAATTTATGAATTGAAGTGATGAGTTCATTACTATTGTATTCACATTAAATCAACTATTTTTTTTGGTTTTCAATGCACCCTGAATTCCATAAATTCATTAATTAAATTATTACGTAATACTAGTTATGATATATATTTAATAACATAATAGATATATCATAAATTTAATGTAGAAGAAAATATGAGATTTAAAAGGTAGAAATATAAGTATTGTAAAATACCAGGGAATTTGCTCGTGCTTCGCACACGGGTGAATTATATTGAATGATATAAAATTATTTGCAATTTTCGTGAAGATAATTTTATTGTTATGAATTATAATAGATTTTATCAAGTGCATTGCAAAATCAACTATTACCTTTTAATAAACACATCAGCGTATATATATAAAATTAAAAAAAATCTAAAAATGAAAAAGCAATATATCTGAAATGGGTAAATAAGTAATATTCTTTGTAATCCTTCACATGTCAATAAAACTTATTTAAGTAAAAAACATAAGACGGTCCAGAAATGAACCTAATCACACTAAACAATTAGTGTTTTTATTCTGCAAAGCTTTAAAGCAAATTTCAAAACCACCAGAAAAAAGGAAATTCGACTGGATAAATATCACACCTTAGTGTTCTTGTAATTGAAATGCATTCATTTTTTTATTAGTACAACATAAACATAAACTTTGTATAAAATACAATTTCGTGAAAAGATATATAATATTACAGTAAAGATGAAAAACCGTTTTTTATCTTTTTGTTGCATGATCTAGCAGAACCCGGCTGTTGCAACAAAAAATTACTTCGCCACTCTGTTTGAATTACAATTGCATTATATTGTTTGATTATTATCTTAATAAAAGTAAAAAAAATATAGGATAGGAATAATTTTTAGGGGAATATAAGAAACTTAACTAATTTAGGATGGAATATACTCGTGCTTCGTATAACGTTTTATCCTTTTAATTTTATTAATTATCTTTGTTAATATTTATTTTTAGTAGATTTAAGTTATATATATATATATATATTAACTTGAATCTCAGGTAACTTTACTGAGCTAACCTCATATATATATTTTGTATAAATGATTTTTTTCTCATATATATATATATATATATATATATATATATATATTGTTGATCCTTGTGTATTGCAGAAGGGGGGGGGGGATGAATGCAATACTGATAAAATTCAATCTCAGTTTCAACAACTAAAACTAAGATTTAATGTTATCAATAATACGTATGCATTCACAAACAGTATGGTAGAGAAGACAGGATTCACAAAATAAATGTTTTATTTATTTTGCAAAGTGTTGCTACAACCTCAAGAGAGAATTCTTGAGCTTCGTTTTTCTCCAAGACACTTGCTTGTCTTCCTTACTTTTTTTTAGAATGAATTGATAGTCTAAGTATAAAACTAATCCTATCACTATCAACACGGGTCTGTGAAGCTGCTGTCATTATCAAGTGGCAGCTTCTTACAAAGTGTCTACCCATGTGACTTTCCTAAATTGCTAACAATGTCAGATATACATTACAAAGAAAGCAACCTAGATTCATTCTATTTCTAGCTAAAACAATTCAGCAAATAGAGACTTGACCTTGCTCTTGAATTGATTCGCTTTTGTTTGCAGTGCTTGAAGCTTTTGTCGTAGTCTTGCAGACTTGGTGCAGCTTAGGGATACTGCAACACGCCTATTTCTTGAACATTGAAACTGTCACGGGGTTTGACTGAGAAAGATACCTAGAACAAGGATCTTTCTCGAGACAGTTACTTTTGCCGCAAAGCTTGCTGTCACAGGAATGTGCTTTTGGTGACAGTAGGAGTTCCCCGCATAGTGTGCTGTCGAGGTTTCCAAACTTGCTGTCGAGGGCTAAAGTTGCTGTCGCGTAGTCTTCCGCCAATGTTGCTGTCAGAGTGAATATGCTGTCTTGACTTGCAACATTCTGTCTTCTTGTAATCTTACTGTCAATGCTTATGACAGTAACCTTTATTCATGCTGTCATCTAATATGCGTTCTTTGAGGCTTGAACACAGAAAGTGAACTTATTCCAAATTACACAATTAAAATAACATTGCATACTGATTACAAGAACATACTTTGGTTGTGACAGTATGTTCTACTTAATTAAAAAATTAAGTATATACAAAGTTAAGTTGTTCCTATGCTATCACCCATAAATCCCAACACACATATATATATATATATATTATAAACAATTTTTGTTGAAAATAAGCTTGTTTCTAAATTTTTTATTGTAACACCAAAAATTATCTCGCATCACATATTCATGTATTTTAAACGTTAGATAATAGAAGAACCCAACCAAAGAAAATAAAAGAACAATCAATGAAACAACTTTAACTTCAATTAGAATCATAATTGATATGACTATGTAATTAGTCTCTAAAGTATATTATATAATTTTGTTCATTTACCAAAAAAAAATGTTTTTAATAAAATGTTTATCGTATCTCCATTTTTCATATAATATAAATAAAGGATTAAGCCAAAAAAAGCAAATGTTAAAACAAACGAAAATCTTAATTCACATTGAAGTAAATTTAAGGTATATTCACCCATTTTGTATAAATGAGCCACTAAACTCTGGTACCTTATTTGTTCTAAAATTATCAAATACTCCCTCCGCCCCCATCAATTCTTTACATTGAGATTGTGCACGGAGGTTAAGAAAAAATGTAATTTAGTGAGGAAAAGTAAAAAAAAGTGAGTAAAGTGGTGGGATCAATCAATATTTAATGTATAAAGTGGGGATAATGGAGGAAAGTAGTGGTTGTAGTTAATTTTTATATTATAAAACTTTACTATTTTAGGAAACTTTTGGAATGTAAAGAATTGAGAGAGACATCTCAAAAAGAAAAGTGTAAATAAATGAAAGGGAAAACCAATAACATAAAACAACCAAACCAACAATAAATTGTATATCTCTGTTTAAATAATTATAATTTAAATAATTATATATATACATACATGGATAAACGATTTAATCCCTTTTTGTGAACTGATTTAAGGTTCTTCTTCTTTATCATCATCATCATCATCATCATCTACATAAGTCACACAAATATAAAGTAAACAACAAATATATATAAACACATAAATCAATAGAAACATAAACAATTAAAACAAACATCAATAGTGAAATCATGAAAGAGAGAGATACTGAAGATAAAGAAAGAGAAAAGATAGAATAACTGAAAAAATGAGGTACTGGATTCATATACGTTTGATATAAGATTTTGTAATTAAGAAATATAATCATTTGAATTTAAAAATAGATAACACCATTCATGTCATGATTTGTGGGATTGTTAAAAATTTTGAATTAGGAGTTTAATTGTGAGTGTATATAGCAAGATTTGTGGGATTATGTTGAATTAGTATAGCCTGTACGTTAAAACAATCGAATCACAACTGGATCCTTAATTAACCCATATTACAATGAAAAATAGCATATATTGGGAAACTGAGTTACATGTGGAAAGTCCGTTAAGCCGCTTAGACATGGAAATCATAAAATAGCATACCATATATGCATATTCAAATCTTTAAAATCCCACAATTTTAGCTAATTTTCAAATCAAATTGATTACATGGATATGTTGATTATCACACGGGTCTTGTCATTGATCTTATCCTTTTCAAAATTCAAATCCATGATTTTTCGTCATTTTTTTATTTACTCTCTAAGAATATTTACTGAATCTCAAATATCTTCCTCTTTACCGTGTTTTTACTTTTATTCTACGGAACAATTCATGTTTTGTGTATGTATATCATGTTTATATATGTTTATATAAGTGTGTGATATTTATTGTGTAAGTATAAGTATATAGAGTGACATGATTAACAAATATACACGTTATATTAACATACAATACATTCCGTAAATAAAAGTAAAAATGAGATAAAAGAGACGAAGAAAAAGAAAAGAGAGAATTGCCGAAGAAAATGAGATATTGAATTCATGTATGTTTGATATAAGATTTGGTAATCAACAAATATAATCATCTGAATGTTGAAAATAGATAACACCACTCCTAGCATGATTTGTGGGAGAAATATAATCATTTAAATTTTGAAAATAGATAACACCATTAATGGCATGATTTGTGGGATTGTTAAAATTTTGAATTGAGAATTTAATTTTGTGTGTATATATATCGCAAGATTTGTGGGATTATGTTGTTGAATGAGTATAGCCTGTATGTTAATCCCAAATGACCTAACAGAATTGTAGAAGGGGGGGGGGGGTTGAATACAATTCTTGATATTTCTTAAACTTAAAACAACTTACAAATAAAAACTGAACTTAAAGTAAAAATCACAAGCACATAAATAATTTCAGTTGGATTGTTTGATGATCCAACTAAAGTGATTTTTATTGCGGAAATAATCTGTGATACAAAAGTACATAGCTGCTCAGTTACAAGGTTGTAGAGAAGAATGCTCTCAAGGATAGCTAATACAAACTATTTGTTTTTCTTCTCTACTATTAAAGTAACTGCTACACTTGGTTATATATCCCCAAGTTTACAACCCTATTTTTGGCTACACTAAAAGTACAATGAGTAACCGCCAATAGTTTGCTTTTCATCCCTTTGTCCAGTGGTCCTTGGAGATCCTTGCTTTTGTCTTCATGCTTATTATGATCACTCCCAAGACCCAATTGGAAACTAGGATGTTTCCTTATTCCCCATGTCCATTTTAATGGTTTCCAATGCAAAGTACACTTCCACATCACCTTTAGATCTGTTCAGTAAACTGTCACTATCACTTTGTCAACTATTCAGAAAAGCAATAATGATTCGTTGATAGCAAGGAGATGTGTTTCATTGATAGCTTTATTCTTCATTCCGTTGATGGTGTTTCCCTCGTTTCGTTAATGAGTAAACTCCATACCGTTGACAGAGTAATCTTCATACCGTTGACATGTCTTCACTTAGGCAAAATTACAAGGCATAATATATTTACAATTAACCAACCTATTTTGCCTATCTAGTACTTAGTCAACATGACTTAGAAAACCTATCTAATACATATAACAGAATGCCTATCATTTGAGAAGTATTGTACAATGCAATTGCTACAACACTCATTTCGTTGATGAGCTTCCTGTCAACGGAATGCTGCAAAGCATGCCATTTCGTTGACAGCTACAAAGTGACTTTACACAAATTCTACTAAGTGTTTTATGTTTATCATCAAGAACAACATATTCCTAACAATCTCCCCCAATTTATGACTGATAGAATAACAGCCATAAATCAAGAGACTTGATGATAACAAAAACACTCATATACATTCTAAATTACAAAAGTAGAAAATGCATTAAGCTTCATAATATTTTGAATAAAATACAAGACTTACAAGACTAATGCCAAGAAGTGCTCCTCTAGACTGAGCAAATGATTCATCTTTGTCTTCTTTGTGGCATAGTCTTCTTCCCTCTCTTAGAGTTGTTTTCCTCAATCTGAACCTGTAGCCTTCTGTAGAAGATCTTCTCTTCCTCATCTTGATCACCAAGCTTGGATTGCATAAGCTTTAGAGTTTGATTAGATGCCTTATCCAGCTGGTCTTCCATTCTGAAGAACCTTCTGCAGTTGTCCTTGTCCTTAAATTCCATCATCCAGTAGGGTTGAAGATGGATCTTCTTTCCTGTTGAGGGCACTCTAAGCATCCTGGGAAGAGCCTCAGGCTTGTTCCAGCTAGCCTTTATTTGACATATTTTGGAGACCACCTCAGACTTGGCTGTTTTGGTGAAGCCAAAGTCTTTCTTCAAGCATCTAAACATTGTGAGTAGTGTTTGGTAGTCTTCTCCTAAAATTCTGTAGAGAGGCAATGTTTGTTCTCTACCACCCTTGAATGTGAAAACTAATCTTTCAGGCATCTTTTGAGAAGCTGCAATGCCCCTTACTTCCACCAGGTTGTCTAAATCAAGATGTAAGCTAGATTCTTCCCTGATGTCAGCAATGTACATGCAGTCCTCTGGATTTGTAGGGGGTTTCTGAGGTTGTGGCTTTCTCACAAATACTGGCTTTGCCTTGACAGCCCTTTTCTTTGACTTTGTTGGCTGATCCTTTTCAAATAGGAATTTTGGAAAATAGGCTTCATCAAATTCAATAGGCTCCTCCTTTGGCATGATTGGTTGATCATGATAGTTGACAGGGTGTGCAGGATCACATGCCAACTTTCCTTCAATAGGTAGACCAGTAGGAATTTGATGTGCACTTGTTGTGGAAGAGGCTTGAGCAGTGTCCTGAGAGTCCTCTTTATCAAAGTCCAGATTCCTCTTAGCTCTAGCCTTTGGTTGCCTTATACTTTTCCTTGCTTCCTTAGCTCCATCCTTGGCTTTATCTTCCTGTAGAGTTTCTTCATCTTCAAGTGCTTGAGCAACTGCCAATGCTTGCATTGCTGCCCTTTCAGATTCTTCAGCTTTGGCCTTAGCAAAATTTGGGTGACCAACCCAAATGCAGATTTCCTTGTTGTCCCTGTAGATGATGGCCCTTTGATTCCTTATGCTTGGATGATTGCTTTCCTTGCACTTAGTGATCAGCTTCCCTAGGACTTTGAACTCATCTGGCTTTGGTGGAGGATAAAATGTCCTTTCAGTGTTCTTGCCTTTGGGTTTGATAGGTGACACTGGAGAAATCCATCTTGCATCCACATTCCTAAAGCATGAAGATTGGCCTTTCTCATTTCTTGAATCTTGAAGGATTCCATGCTGAAGGGGCTCTATAGCATAAGAGCTCTTGAACTGTGGCTCCATTTGTACTGTCACCATTGCATTTGTTGATGGCTGATCTGTCTTTGAAGAATCAGTAATTTTCTTGAACCTTGCTTCTATGTTGGACCAGTGATCTTTGATCTGTTCTGCAAGTTTCATCCTCATAGAAGCTTCCTTAATTAGATCAATACCATCCTTTTGCTTCTTTCCAAACTCCCCCATTGCTAATGGCTCTTCTGGTAAGGAGATGGCTGGGACCAAAACCTTTGTGATTTGTATCTCTAGCTCCTTAGTTTCCTTAGTTTTCTCCCCTTTTTTGTTATCATCAAGTGAGATGATAGGGAGTCCTTGAGCTGCCAGAAGCTGGGTAAGTAGATGAGTTTGCTTCTCCCGTTCCTTCTGCATGTGAGAAAGTGTAGCCTCAACTTTGTCCACTCTAGAGGAGAGAGTTTTCAAAGATGAGGACACTTCAGGTTCCTTGGTGAAAAACCTTGACATCTTGGAGACAGTGTGAAGAGGAAGCTTTTCATCTAGCCTCATGTCAGTAGCATCCCTAAGGTTGCTAATTGAATCCTTTATTTCTGTAGCTTCAATCCTTGTCTGCAACATTTGTAGCCTTTGAATTTCCAGAGAATCCATTATGGCCTTATAGAATTTCTTGTCCCTTGCAGTTGCTGACTCATGAGCTAGATATGCCTCATTGTATTGCCTTGTAATAGCAGCATCCAAGTTGGATCTACCATGCATATCTTGAGAAAGCCAGTTTGGTGTAGGAGGCACCACAGAAGTCCCAGTCTGTGTAGTAGTGGCCACCTGTAGATTGTCACCAAAGCTGTCTTCATCATCAGAAAACTCAAATTCTCCACTTGCTGCAGCTCCTGGAGGTAGATTGGTCAAGGCATCCTTTGCTCTTTGCATTGATGCAGTAGTATGAATTAAGTTGAGTGACCTTTCTGCCTCCACATTGCCCTGTTGAGCCATAACTTGATAGGCTGACACAGGATGAGTAAAGGTCTCAGGATCCAGGGAAATACTATCCAGAGTTTGTTGATAATGCTCTTGGAAGGTAAGTTCCCTTTCTCCCTCACTGACCCCCATTAACTCACTTGCAATGGCTGCTTCCATCCTTATTGCTCCTGTAGTCCCTTCTCTCTCTCCACTCTTTTCTTGCATCATGGGCTCCCCATGGCTCACACCTCTCACACCCTCACCTTCACCTACTAAGGTGGTACTCTCAATCTCTCCTTTTGCATGGCTGGAAGAAATAGCCAGCCTCTCACTCTCAGACTCTCTTTTTGCCTGGCTGCAAGCCAGCCTCTCAGTTTCACTCCCTCTCAAACCTAAAAGTGTCTCAACTACCACCAGGTCATCTACACTAGTTGTGGAAACAACTGGGTTTTCAATAAGGAGTGTAGATTGACCTATCAACGGAATGGTAGTTTGAACTGTCAACGGTATGGATACCGTTGATGGAGAAACACTTGTCAACGAAAGAAGCTGTTTCGTTGATGAAGTCAATAAAGCACTTTGAGAAAGTGAAATTACAGTAGAATCTGTGGTGATTGATTTTAGAGATTTGTCCACAGATCCTCTTGCAACTTCAGAAAAAATTGGTTGATGGCCCAACAAATCACTTAACAAGTGATGGCCACCAGCTTCAGAGTGGGGCTTCTCCAAGATCAGAGTTGGAGAATCAGGAATAGATGTATGGATCATGTCCACATCTAGAGATAAAGTTGGTGAATTTGATGGAGATAGTTCAAGGTTGATGTTTAGAGAATGGGACTGTAACCCCAGAGTGATGATAGGGGTTACATCAAACTGAATTTGTGAAACTGGAAGTGTAGCTTCCAGAGTGTGTGCACCATGTGAACCCTTGGACTTTTGTTTCACCCTCCTTTGGTATTGGGAGAAAGTAGACTGTGGGCTTGAAGTGTCCCTTACCCTCTTGGAGTGTGCTCTTGGAGAAGAGCTTGTTTCAATAATTACATCCTTTTGGGAGGATGCAATTAGACTTGTGTTTAAATCCATATTACTCATTGTGCCTTGTTGGGAAGACACAATGGGGCTTGGCGGGATTTCACTCATATGTCCTTCCTTATCCTTAGGGTTTCTTTTATGTTCACCCCTTCCCTCACCTCTCACAGCACCTACAACACTCCCCTTAGGTTGTGTAGTGGATTTTACAACAGGTGCCTTTTGGGAAGCACCTGAGGTTGGCTTGGAGGATTTCTTTGATTTTGGTCTTGTTGCTGGGGTAGGAGCCTGTTGGGTCACAACTACAGACTCCACAGCAACATTACTGGGTGATATAGTTGAAGTAACAATTATACTAGAAGGGATAGCAGTAGTTACCTCAATTACTGGCAGATACACCACTGGAACCTCACTATTGTGGTTCAGCCTCAGTATGTCTGTCAGTACTCTCTTTTCTTGCACAAAACACTCAAACTTGGAAACAGGGTTAGAAATAACAAATGGTGTTGGACTAACATGATTAGCCAACATCATCAGAAACCTAGCATAATAGATATTCTTTTTCCTATTAGCCTTATCACCCAACTTAGCACCAATTTCATACATAAGTTGGGTGCTAAAGTTGTAATATCTATCAGTTAGGAGCATGGTAAAAAGAATCAACATGGAATTAGTTAATGCATCAAAATTACTAATCTTACCAGAAAAGACCTTGATAAATGCATCAGCTAAATAACTATATTCCCTAACCAAACCTCTCCTAATTATTCTACCCAGATTATCAGTAGGCAAAGAGTAGTTTATTGAATTTAGCAAGTTAACCATTTCAGTGATTGTAGGCAAAGCATCACAGTTATTTTCAGGAATATGTAAACATGCTTGCAATACATCAGAATTAACTATGTACTCTTTACCTTGTATGGTGAATTGCAGTGTGCAGTTTGTTCCACTATACTCACACGAGGTCCAAATCTCCTCGATTATCTCATTATAGAGAGGAGTTGAGTGAAACATTGCATAGCTCAATTTGCAGTTCTTCATGAAGTCCATCATCTTGAAAAAGATACTGCTTGGGCCCTCCTTGACAACAAATGGGATTGAGTTGTTCTTTTCGTAAATGAACCCTCCAGCAGACATAAGCTTGACTATGGGTGCCATTGTTGTGTGAAGAAAAGCTTCGAGCTAAATTGCTTGTTAGAGAGAAGAAGAGAGAAAAGCCTTTCGAATTTTTTAGAACAGGTAAAAAGAAAATAAAGAAAATAGAATTTCTTAAATACTCCCCCAAAAATTCTCAGAAAAAGAGTCCAATAATAAATGTAAATTACTGGATTGGCTTAAAAATATAACCGTTACTTTTAAAGAATTACCATGATTTATACTTACAGGGGTGTATGCACAGATCGTGGTAACGGACGTGTCAAATATCAACGGTTCAGATTAAAAGCGCTAAATCAACGAATCAGGATTGGGCGGTTAAAGTCCCGTCTTATTTCGTTGATAAAGCTGTGTTTCGTTGATATAAAAGAGCTATCAACGAAACACCCAGAAAAATGCTAAGACTGTCAACAAAATGGTTCGTTTCGTTGACATAGTAATTTTGACTTAGACAAAATTTCACTTTTTCCTGAGAAAATTAATTCACAGAAAAACATAGCAAGTTTCTGGCTGCATTTTAACTTGCAAAAATCTCAAAATAATTAAGAGAAATTTAGCATACCTAGCTCACTTACTAATCTTGAGAATGTGGATTCATCAAGTGGCTTGGTAAAGATGTCTGCAAGTTGTTGTTCACTTGGAACAAAATGTAACTCCACAGTACCATTCATAACATGTTCTCTAATGAAATGGTACTTGATGTCAATGTGCTTGGTCCTTGAATGCTGCACTGGATTCTCAGTAATGGCAATGGCACTAGTGTTGTCACAGAAAATAGGAATTTTCTCAACTCTTAATCCATAATCAAGTAGTTGATTTTTCATCCATAAAATCTGTGCACAACAACTTCCAGCTGCAATATACTCAGCCTCAGCTGTGGAGGTAGAAACTGAGTTTTGTTTCTTGCTGAACCATGAGACAAGCTTGTTTCCTAAGAATTGACAGGTGCCTGTTGTGCTTTTTCTGTCAATTTTACATCCTGCAAAATCTGCATCTGAATAACCAATTAGTTCAAAGCCAGATTCTCTAGGATACCAAATGCCAAGGTTTGGTGTTCCTTTGAGATATCTGAAAATTCTTTTAATAGCAACTAAATGGGATTCCCTAGGATCAGCCTGAAATCTAGCACATAGACATGTAGCAAACATAATATCAGGTCTACTAGCTGTTAAATATAAAAGTGAGCCTACCATGCCTCTGTAACCTGAAATGTCCACAGATTTTTCCTTAGTATTCAATTCAAGTTTGGTGGCAGTAGGCATGGGAGTTTTGGCAGGAGAGCATTCCATTAAATTAAACTTCTTTAATAAATCATGAATATATTTTGTTTGACTAATGAAAATGCCTTCATTAACTTGCTTCACTTGAAGCCCAAGAAAGTAAGTTAATTCTCCCATCATGCTCATTTCATATTTACTTTGCATAAGCTTGGCAAACTTTTGACAAAGTTTCACATCTGTAGACCCAAAGATTATGTCATCTACATAAATTTGAACAAGTATAGTAGAGCCATTCACAACCCTGTGAAAAAGAGTTTTATCTACAGTACCTCTAGTGTAGTGATTCTCAAGGAGGAACTGTGAAAGTGTGTCATACCAGGCTCTAGGTGCTTGTTTCAAACCATAGAGTGCTTTGAGGAGGAAGTATACATATTCTGGAAAATCATCATCTTCAAAACCAGGAGGTTGACTTACATACACCTCCTCTTCCAATTCCCCATTCAGAAAAGCACTCTTCACATCCATTTGATAGACTTTGAAATTGGCATGGGCTGCATAGGCTAGGAAAATCCTTATTGCTTCTAGTCTTGCAACAAGAGCAAATGTTTCATCAAAATCAATTCCTTCTTCCTGTGAATAGCCTTTTGCAACCAGTCTTGCTTTGTTCCTTGTGACTATGCCATTTTCATCCATCTTGTTTCTGAACACCCATTTTGTGCCTATGACACTCCTGTCCTTAGGCTTGGGCACCAGCTTCCAAACATTGTTCCTTTCAAATTGGTTTAGCTCTTCTTGCATAGCCAAAACCCAATCTGGATCTAGAAGTGCATCCTCAACTTTCTTTGGCTCATCTTGAGACAGAAAGCTGCTATATAGACATTCTTCTTGAGTTGCTCTTCTAGTTTGGACTTTTGAAGAAACATCACCTATAATAAGTTCAAAGGGATGATCTTTAGTCCATTTCCTTGAGGGAGGTAGATTTGCTCTTAAAGAGGTAGCTTCATGATCATGATTGCCTTGATTGGATATTTGTCCTTGAGAAACTCCCCCTGAGTTTGTTGTCCCTAAATGATCACTTCTAGAAGCATTTCTATGACTGTCAACGGTATTACCATTTTGGCGGTCAACGAAACGCTCATTTTGACTGTCAACGAATCCACCATCATGACTGTCAACGAAATGACCATTTGGTCTGCTAGCAGCTATTCTTTTCAATCTTAATGCAACAATTTCATCTTCACTGCTGCTTTCATCTGTGCTAGATACAACAACTTTAGGCTATTTCTCAGTAGCCTTAACATGATTCACTTGATCTCCTTCCTCATTTTCAAAAGAAAGACTTTCATGGAAACCTTCATCACAGAGACCTTGAATTTTGAGATCATCAAAAACAACATGTACAGATTCCATAACAATGTTGGTTCTGAGATTATAGACTCTGTAAGCTTTCCCTGATGCATATCCCACAAATATTGCTTCATCTTCCTTTGCTTCAAATTTCCCCAAATGCTCAGCTTGATTTCTCAGAACAAAGCACTTGCATCCAAAGACATGAAGAAAATCCAATAGTGGCTTCTTTCTTTTGAGTAGCTGATAAGGGGTCATTCCTTTGGCCTGATTAATCAAAGAAATATTCTGAGTGAAGCAAGCTGTATTAACTGCCTCAGCCCAAAAATAAGTTGGTAACTTTGATTCATCTAGCATTGTCCTTGTAGCTTCAATAAGTGTTCTGTTTTTCCTTTCAACTACACCATTTTGCTGTGGTGTCCTTGCTGCTGAAAACTCATGCAAAATACCATTTTCTTCACAGAACACCTTCATGCTTGAATTCTTGAATTCTGTCCCATTGTCACTCCCAATCCTTCTTACTTTCAAGTCAAGATGATTGTTTACCATCTTGATGTGATTGATAATGATTTCACTTGCCTCATCTTTGGAGAGCAAAAAGAAAGTCCATGTAAATCTAGAAAAATCATCAACAATCACAAGACAATATTTCTTCTTTGAAATAGACATGACATTTACAGGGCCAAACAAATTCATATGAAGCAACTCAAGCTGATGGACAATTGATGACTCTGTCTTGCTTTTGAATGATGCCTTCTTTTGTTTCCCTTTTTGACAGGCATCACACAAACCATCCTTGGAAAACTCCACCTGTGGAATTCCTCTAGCAAGATCTTTCCTCACCAAGTCATTCATAACTTTAAAATTCAGATGAGATAATTTCTTGTGCCATAGCCAACTTTCATCCTTGCTTGCCTTGCTGAAAAGACAAGTGATGGTTTCTGGACTTGTGCTACTAAAGTCAGCAATGTACACATTCCCTCTTTTGAATCCAGTCATTACCACATTGTTGTTTCCTCCTTTAGAAACAACACAGGCTTCTCTAGAAAAAGTAACTAAAAATCCTTTGTCACAAAGTTGACTGATGCTAAGCAAATTGTGCTTAAGACCATCCACCAATGCAACCTCATCTATGATGACATTCTCTTTTGAAATCAAGCCATATCCCTTTGTGTAGCCTTTGCTGTCATCTCCAAAAGCAATACAAGGGCCAGCTTTTTCCTGAAACTCTGTGAGCAGGGTAGAATCACCAGTCATGTGTCTTGAACAACCACTATCCAAGTACCAAAGATTCCTTTTGTCTCCTTGCACACAATAAAATCAAATCAAGTTGATTTTGGTACCCAAGTTTCCTTGGGTCCTGTTTTGTTAGCCTTTGTTTTCCCTTTTACATTATTTTTCACCTTGGGCTCAGATTGATTTAAATCAATCTTTACCCTTGGTGTTGATTTCTGAGGGTTGCTCACATTTTCATTCACAGCATGCATAGTTGGAGGAATAAACATGTTATTCATATTCCATGGCATTTGTGGCACATTAAACATATTCATGTATGGATTAGACACAAATGGCATGCTGGCATATGGATTTTGAAATTGTGCATATGGAGCAAACATGTTAGGCATAACAGGCATTGTAGGCATAGAACTATTCATTGCAGGCTTGGGAATTTTCACTTTAACAGTCTTCTTAACAGATTTGCAGTTAGTAGATAAATGACTAACACTTCCACAATTAACACATGTCTTTCTAGGAGCATATTTATCAGGTGTGTAATTGTTGTGTTTGTTAATTCCTACTTTGCCATTCATGTTATTCTTTTTATTTCCCTTAGCCTCAACTTGAACATTCTCTAACTTATCTTTCAATTGCTTGTTGGACAAGTGACCTACATTAGCTCTCTCAACAGGCTTCTCAACTTTCTTTGATTTACTAGACTCACCTTGAACAAAGTTCTTGGTGACAGGACCATACTTATTATTAAGTCTAGTGAGTTCATCTTTTCTTTTCTCTGTCAACGAAACGCCCTGATCGGTTGATGGTTCATCTGTCAACGAAACATTGCATTCCGTTGACATATCAACCTTCAACAAATGATCATTGTTGTTTGTTGACTCTGTTTCTGATTCTAAGGTTTCACAAACATACCCTAGTTTCTCTTTGTTCTTTTTCCATGATTGTTCACAGAAAGATTCCATACCTTGAACATTAATGATGTTGGTAGCAACATTCCTGGCATCTTTCCATTTAGCAATCACACTTTGTTCTATTTCAAGTTGTGTCTTAAGAATTTCTTCCCTTTGTAACACGTTCTCAAGTTCCTTCTTAGCATCCCTACTAACACATCTCATTTTCTCAAATTCAATGAGTTGTGCTTCTAACATTGCATTCCTATCACTTAAGAGCAAATTAGTCTCTTTTATTCTTGAATTCTCTTTGGTAAGTGATTTAAGAGTAACGCGTAAATTATATAATACAGTAGACATTTCATTTACTGCACTATCGCATTCCTCTTTAGAAAGCTCAGAAAGATTAGTAATTGTTACCTGGTTGCTTGAGGAGCTTGCTTCCTGCTCATGATTGTTAGCCATAAGAGCCAGGTTGACATATTCAACATCATCATCAGAATCTTCACCATTACCAGCCCAATCATACTCCTGAGACATGAAAGCCTTTTCTTTTTGCTTGAGAAGTTCAAAGTATTTCTTTTTATAATCAACAGGCTCAAATTTCCTGTTGCCCTTCTCAATCTTGGGCTTTCTGCAGTCTCCAGCAAAGTGACCAAGCATTCCACAATTGAAACATTTAGATTTAGACTTTTCAATCCAGTTAATTTTGTTAGGTTGAAAGTCTCTCATTGGTGGCCTTGCTTCTGAGTTTCTCTTGAACTTGAACTTAGAGAATTTTCTTGACAGAAAAGCAATGTGTTCATCAATCTCATCTAAGTCATCCAAGTTGGTTGGTTCTGGTTCTTCTTCTTCTGTCATCTTGCCTTTACCCTTGCTAACATCACTTCTACAACTAGCTCGACTAGTTGTTGCCTTTGCAGCTTCTTCAGTGTCATCTTCCAGTTGGTTCACAGATGCAATCAATGCAATAGATCCACCCTTCTTCTGTACCTTTTCAATTTCTTCATCTTGCTCCATTTCCAACTCATATGTCTTCAAGGTTCCATAAAGCCTTTCAAGAGTGTAGTCTTTGTACTCTTGAGTGTTTCTGAGAGAAACAATCATAGGCTTCCATTCTTTTGGAAGAGCTCTAAGAAATTTAAGGTTTGAATCCTTGGTTTGATAGATCCTCCCATACAGCTTTAATCCATTCAAAAGCTTCTGAAACCTACTAAACGTGTCATTTAGGGTTTCACCAGCTTTAAAATGAAAATGCTCATATTGTTGTATAAGGAGTTGCATTTTATTTTCCCTGACTTGCTCAGTTCCTTCACAGAGAGTTCTAACAGTGTCCCATACTTCTTTGGAGGTTGTACAGTTTATGACATTGTCAAACATCTCTTGCTCCAAACCATTAAACAGAATGTTCATGGTTCTTTTGTCTTTATGGACTTCTGCAACATCTTCAACAGTCCATTCTGAGACAGGTTTTGGAATCTTTACATCAGGAGCATCATCTGGCAGTCCAACTCTAGAATCAAGCTTCATGGGAACGTGTGGACCTTTCTCAATGCAGTCTACATACCTCTCATCCATAGACATGAGATGTAAATGCATCTTTACTTTCCAGTGAAAGTAATTGTCCTTATCAAGAACTGGTATCTTCACACCTGCATCCTTCTTCACCATGGTTTCTGTTTTTGGTCTTGATCTTTAAACTTCTTGTATGTTAGAAGCTTGCTTTGATACCAATTGTTAATCCCAAATGACCTAACAGAATTGTAGAAGGGGGGGTTGAATACAATTCTTGATATTTCTTAAACTTAAAACAACTTACAAATAAAAACTGAACTTAAAGTAAAAATCACAAGCACATAAATAATTTCAGTTGGATTGTTTGATGATCCAACTGAAGTGATTTTTATTGCGGAAATAATCTGTGATACAAAAGTACACAGCTGCTCAGTTACAAGGTTGTAGAGAAGAATGCTCTCAAGGATAGCTAATACAAACTATTTGTTTTTCTTCTCTACTATTACAGTAACTGCTACACTTGGTTATATATCCCCAAGTTTACAACCCTATTTTTGGCTACACTAAAAGTACAATGAGTAACCTCCAATAGTTTGCTTTTCATCCCTTTGTCCAGTGGTCCTTGGAGATCCTTGCTTTTGTCTTCATGCTTATTATGATCACTCCCAAGACCCAATTGGAAACTGGGATGTTTCCTTATTCCCCATGTCCATTTTAATGGTTTCCAATGCATAGTACACTTCCACATCACCTTTAGATCTGTTCAGTAAACTGTCACTATCACTTTGTCAACTATTCAGAAAAGCAATAATGATTCGTTGATAGCAGGGAGATGTGTTTCGTTGATAGCTTTATTCTTCATTCCGTTGATGGTGTTTCCCTCGTTTCGTTGATGAGTAAACTCCATACCGTTGACAGAGTAATCTTCATACCGTTGACATGTCTTCACTTAGGCAAAATTACAAGGCATAATATATTTACAATTAACCAACCTATTTTGCCTATCTAGTACTTAGTCAACATGACTTAGAAAACCTATCTAATACATATAACAGAATGCCTATCATTTGAGAAGTATTGTACAATGCAATTGCTACAACACTCATTTCGTTGATGAGCTTCCTGTCAACGGAATGCTGCAAAGCATGCCATTTCGTTGACAGCTACAAAGTGACTTTACACAAATTCTACTAAGTGTTTTATGTTTATCATCAAGAACAACATATTCCTAACACTGTATGTTAAAACAATCGGGTCACAACTGGATCCTTAATTAACCCATATTACAATGAAAAATAACATATATTAGGAAGCTGAGTTACATGTGGATAGTCTGTTAACCTGTTTAGACATGGGAATTTACCAGAACAACCCTATTTTAGGGACAAAAGTGGAATTTCCACTATACTCTTCACTAGCAGGAATTTAGTTTTATGATTATATGAGAGATGAACACAAAATAGTGAAATACAAGTGGGTTTTACAGAATTGCTCGTTACTTACTCCTTTTATTTTTAAAGTTCTTATCAATGGATTGATGAAACTTAAATTATTGAAGGAGCTAAAAAGAGACTGATGCATACTATTTCTCATTATTCTTCGGTGTTTAATCAAAATGATTTTGTTAAAATCGGATCAACAATCGTTTTATGTAAGAAAAAAAGATCAATAATCGGTCAAGTCGGTCAATAATTGGTCAGTTCGGTCAGTAATCAGAATTAATCGATTAATAATAATTGTTTGATCAAAAATGCTAGAAACCCCCAAAATTATTTCTAAATTCTTGCATAATTGGTAATTTCTTAAAATAATAGAAGACCCTGTTAGGTTAGGGGACTATACACAAATTCGAGATTCACAATACACCAATTCAGAGCACACAATCATATCGATTAGTTGACAAGATCCACCAAAGCGAGGTCACACGTTATTCAAGTATTACTTCTACTATTCTATCAACAATAAGTAAAAGCAAAACAAGAACACACAAATATTTGACGTGAAAACACCCACGTCCCAACTTGTATTATTAATCAAAACAGTTATAAATAATACAATCAAAACATTAACACCTCAATGGTGTCCCAATTGATACTTGAGCCAAACAATGCTCAAACATCTTTTAAACAATACTGTAATATCCCAGATTTTTTTTGTAATTTTAATAGATTAAAATTTGCTAGAAATTAGAATTAGAAGTGGATTAAAATTTACGATAATTATATAATTTGATTTTGGAATAAAAATATAGAATTAATGAGTCTTGCTAATTTAATTTTGTTGGGCTTTAGTTTAAATTTTTAACTGACCCAATTTAATTAAATGGACTAATATATAGATACAAACATAGGTAATTTGTAAGATAAAAAAAAACCTAGCAAACAGTCGGGGTGAGAAAAAAAAACGCCGCTAGAGAGGGAGAGAGAAACAAGGAAGAGAAGAAGAAGAGCACGAGGGGAGAAGGTCTCACAACAATCTTAAAAAGAATGGGTAACGATTTTTTTAATTCTCTTGCTATTCGTGTTATTTTACGTGTATGATATTTAATTTATTTTGATTATGTCAAGGATCTTTGTATATTGTCTTGAGTATTTGTATATGTGTATAATTTGATGTATATCCATGAGTTATTTGTTATATTCATTGTCGTCGTATGATTACTCCAATTTCGTATGTATATGTTTGGATTCTGAATTCTTATAAAATTTGTATCTGATTCGTTATTAATTGGATTCTTATGATATTAGACTCTGTGAAAAGGTATTTGAATTATCTACGACTTTTATTCTTTGTGTGTTTCGAAATTCGGTCTGGAAACGTGAGTTTTCTGGGATTTATTGACCAGCCAGTATGTTTTTGAAACTGAGAAGTCTAACTTTGAAAATTCATAGTAAATTGAGTCTTTATCCAAAAATTACGAGCGATACCATTCTGGAAAGCTCTTTTCGACCTCTGCACTTTGTGTTTCATTCCTCTGACTATTTCTGTGATTGCGATGTCTTAAACGTCGAAATACTAACCTGATCAGGGGCTGATTCTGTTATGCAGTCCGTAAATGTCTATGTTTTCAGTTCGTTACTTGTCCGTTTTTAACGAGCCTTATCATTCTGGAAAGGTCTCGGAATTGCCTACATTTTTCGTGTTTTGTACTTTGTCAGATAAAGTCATTTTCATAGAGTAATTTGTCAATTTTCAGAACTGGTCAGGATTGAGTTTGTTAATATTGGTCTATTTTACAAGATGTTTTGGTGTCTGCTTTTTGAAATTTCATTGAGTAAGTTATATGTAAGCGTCGCATTGGTTATATTAAGATGGTGTGAATATTATTTGAGTTTGACTGGTTTAATAAAATTATAGGATTTGCTCGCATTGATTTCGGTATTTGATCGCTTTTGAGGTAAGTACTTTTTGACTTACTTTTATTTTCAGGAAAGATATGTATACTCTGTTTTTTGAATTTCGTATAAGATATTAGAAATATTGTTTTGAACTATATAAGATATAAGATACGAGAATCTTTTGAATCCCTCAGTCTCTACGTTATCGAACTCGTTTATAATTTACGCTATAGTTCCGGAACTAGCCTTAGATACCCTTAGTAGGCGCACAAGTGTGCAACTTTAGATACCTATTAAGGGGGCGTAATTATTGAACTTTAGATGCTGGTCACTGGCAAAGTGTGACGAAATTATAAGAATAAGAATAAGATCCCGGCTACTGGGAAAGTGTGACCGTAGAGCAAGACTGTGGTTATTTATAAGAATTTCGTTTCTGTTTTTAAATTCTGTTTCTGTTTTAAATTCTGGATTTTTAAATATAAACTTTGGGTTGGATCTATTTTCGCAAAGGCTTTTAAATTATTATTATTTTGAGAAAATCTGTTTTATTAAAACGCCCATTGATTTTCGAGAATATCGGTAAGTCAATATGTTACTTGTTGAGCTGTGTAGCTCACTCTTTTCTAATATTTCAGGTTCGTACATTACGGAAGCTTATTGAGAATGTGAATGTGAACTTGTGAATTTCGTGCTACGTGGTTTGATGCAATTTATTGGATAAGATTTATTGTGCTATTAGAATACTTTTTTGTTAAATGCAAGATACTGATTATTGGAATTGTGGAGCTGCGTCTCCGATTTTATGTTTTTGAATTATTTAAGTTAGACCGCTGCTTTGACTTTTGTGCATTTTTGTATTTATTGAATAAATAAATGTATTTTATTTTAGTTTTGATTTAGATTTAATAGTCCGAAAAGTCGGGCTGTTACAAATACCTAATATGATTACATCTCTTAAGCATTCATATTATATCCTATATATAATTAGCATAAGAGAGTTAACATGGTTTGGTCGTCAGGGCTAAAATTGTAATTTCAGAATTATTACTATCAGAAAGACCATGGTTCGATTCTCTGCTACGACAAAAATTACTTATATCATATATACATTACCAAGATAAGATAAATACATAAAAATTGTTCTCGGTAAATTTCTAATATTAAATGTGATAATTTTATTTGAATTTAAAAATAAAAAACATAAAAGAGTAGGTTTGTAAAAAAATTACAAATGAGAAATAATTATTAGAGTTGTCTCGATATAAAAGTTAGAACTTACGCAACATGATCAATAAATTATAATTATATAATAAAATATTATCAAAAAATTAAAAGTTAAATATATAAATGTTTGAATTTAATATAACAATTAAATATTTTTTTCAAAAAATTGATAATTATCCCGTGCATCGCACGGGTATAAAGCTAGTATCAAACATAATATGACTATGTTTATATAGTCATCTAAAACTTAAACACCAAGACTTATCATACTTGTTATACAAGTCTTTCCATATTTCTTATACAAGCCTTCCAATTCTTGATGTCTAATTACCCAACTTAGTGATCAAAATATACCATATAAAATAATTGTCTACACATACAATTATTACTCAATTCATATTTGTCATGGATCACCAAGCCCATACCATAATATTGGGTTGAAACCCAACAATTCTCCCCTTCAATCCAATACCCATATCAGATTGAACGGTAACCATCACCGACATCGACGTCCATCCGCCATGCCTCCCGTCGAACAAGAACCTCTCAGTTTTGCTCTTCAAACTTTTGAGCCTACAAAATCATGTGCATCATCCACCACGAGAAGAACAACACTAGAATCATCCAAAAATTTCACCTGGTTGATCAAGCCATTGAAACAATTGCGATGATTCCTTCCATCTTATTCAATCTCGAGTTCGAACACATCTTTCTTGAGAAACAACTCCTCAGGAGCATGATTGATCCACGGTGTAAGGGCCAACCACCAAACCACACGTAACTTTGTATCATCCCACGTTAGTAGGCTTCTTGTCAGCAAATCCTTGATCGTACTCTGCCATATCAACTGAATCTTGAACTTTCCCTCAACCTCATCCATCTCGAATCATGAAACCTGGCTCTGATACCACTTGTTAGGTTAGATGACTGTACACAAATTCGAGATTCACAACACACCAATGCAGAGCACACAATCATATCGATTAGTTGACAAGATCCACCAAAGCGCGGTCACACGTTATTCAAGTATTACTTCTACTATTCTATCAACAATAAGTAAAAGCAAAACAAGAACACACAAATATTTGACGTGAAAACACCCACGTCCCAACTTGTATTATTAATCAAAACAGTTATGAATAATACAATCAAAACAATAACACTTCAATGGTGTCCCAATTGATACCTGAGTCAAACAATACTCAAGCATTTTCCAAACAATACATAAGACGTTTACATCTCTTAAGAATTAATATATCAAACATAATATGACTATGTTTATATAGTCATCCAAAACTTAGCCACCAAAACTTGTGATACTTGTTCTACAAATCTTCCCATATTTGTTATACATGTCTTCTAATTCTTGATGTCTAATTACCCAACTTAGTTACCAAGACATACCATATATAATAATAATCTAAACATACAATTATTATTACTCGATCCATATTTGTCATAAATCACTAAGCCCATACCATCATATTGGGTTGAAATCTAACAAACCCCGGGTACATACATATGCCCCACGAATCAAAACTAACCACTTGCACGTTATGAAAAAAAATTTAGGAACATTTTTGTGGTGCCTAACATTACTCTTTAAATAATTAAACAGAAGAAATGGATCAATATCATTTTCGTGCACATTTATTTTCTTCATTATGGGTTTATTCTCACCTTTTTAGTACCAAAAAAAAACATAGATTTCAGATATCTATTGACAGGGAATAATAAAAGTAAGAATGCAGAGTGATAACAAATTAAAGTACAAAAAAGCATCTCCTTTATAAAATTTATACTTGCCTGGCTCTTACATATTCTGTGCATGTATTTCCATCATCAACTCAAAACATTATACATCATCTTCTTCTATATATAGCAGTTCTCATCTCTAAATTTATACCACATATAATTTATGCATGCTGTTCAGTACTCTGCTTATGGAAAAGGTGCTGCTACTTTGCAGGTATGTTATCTTTCCCCCCTTCAAAGTTTTGTTAAGGCCCTTTCATTTTTCTTTTATGTGTTACTTAGACTTGTTTTTCGACCTCGAATCCGATTGAATCTAAGAGGTGTCATCTTAAAATTTATTTTTGCGCCCTCTTAAAATTTGTGTATCAGGCGTTGGTATTGGTGTTTATAAGCCAACTTATGAATCAGTGTTCCTGCATGAGATTTATTTAGTATTCCTGTTTGAAATTGTGAGCTAGCTTCATACAAGCACAAGCATTCTTGTATATACATCAAAAATATTTCTTTATAATTAGATAAATAAAATAGGAATTAAAGTGATGCCGAAATGATCCGGATCTAACCATATCGAAAATATGTCCTGTGGACTGAGGAAGCATAGTTGCATACATTTTATGTAGTGGCTTTAGCATCATGTAAAAATGAATTTAGCATGAAATATATTTCAACTGTCGCTCCTTGAACTTGTATTTCTCCTTTTGCAGCATGTTGAAGTTCCTATTCCAATTCCTAAGAAAGGAGAGGTTTTGGTTAGAGTGGAAGCAGTTGGTATAAATCCAATTGATTACAAAATACAGGGTGGAATGTTGCGTCCTTTCGTTCCGAAAAGGTTTCCTCATATACCATGTAAGTTCAATCTCTCACTGCTGTGTTACAGTTTATAAAATTCATAGTATACATCGGAGAAATATTGTTGATTTTGCTCATGGTTTTTGTGATGAACACAGGTTCCGATATAGCAGGTGAAGTCGTGGAGCTGGGATATGGAGTTGCAAAATTTAAAAAGGGCGACAAAATTGTAGCCATGCTTGGTTCTGCGGTATCTTTCTTTTTGTTATGATTTATGTACCCTTGATTTCTCAGTCAAACATACTTGGCATTTTCATCCCAGATAGGCCTTATTTTGTGTTGTAGTACTAGTCTCTCACTCTCTGCAGCCGAGAGATCAATCTATTTAGCAGCATTGCTTAGACATTTTGGAATGTATATTCATATTGCTCTGCTTTCCTTAATCACGAGTGTCCATTCGATGTATTAGTAAAATATGCTGCATTGAAGTATTTTTTAGGAAAGTTTATGATTATTAACTATTATACATGTGTGTATTATATGATACGTGACAGACTGGAGGTGGACTGGCCGAGTATGCGGTGGTTAGAGAAGAAATGATGGTCAGAAAGCCTTATGAAATCTCAGCTATAGAATGTGCGGGATTAGGCACTCCTGCTCTAACAGCTTACCAATGCCTCATCACAGCAGGGGTCAAGCTCGACAAAACAGGACCATCGATGAATGTTCTTGTCACAGCAGCTTCAGGTGGTGTCGGACATTATGCTGTCCAGCTAGCAAAGTTAGGAAACACACATGTCACAGCCACTTGTGGCGCTCGCAATGCTGCTTTCGTGAGGAGTCTAGGGGCTGATGAAATTCTCGACTATAAAACTCCAGAAGGAAAAGCTTTGATTAGTCCATCAGGGCGAAAATACGATGCTGTGGTCCATTGCACAACAGGTGTTAGTTGGTCTACTTTTAACAAAGTCTTGAGCCCAACGGGAAAAGTGGTGGATATCACTCCTAGTCCAAGTGCATTAGCTACTTTTGCTATGAAGAAATTTACTTGCTCAAAGAAACAATTGATTCCCCTATTTGTGTCCTCGAAAGCTGAGGATTTGGAGTTTCTTGTAAAGATGATGAAGGAGAAGAAACTCAAGACCGTGGTGGATTCAAGATACCATCTGAGCAAGGCAGAAAATGCATGGGCCAAGTGCATTGAAGGACATGCCGTGGGTAAAATTATTGTAGGGGTCTAAATATAAATCTATATTTAATAAGATTTAGGGTTGTGTGAGAATAAAAGAAAGGTAAAATGTGTAATACTACTGCAATATGAATGTGCTTGATGTTGAATCTAATAAGCTATAAGTTTGGGGCGAGGAAGTTGTGACGTCTTGTATAATATGAATATTTTATTTCTTTCACCGATACTGTTTTTTCGTTTTTGTTCAAGATTAATGTTTTTTCTGGAGATGTGATCCTGACAATTTCTCAACATTTTTGAACCCGTGGTTAATGAATTTGATTCCTGCGTTAGATACATCATGAATGCCCGTTTGTTTTCTCTCTGGTAACAAAAGGTAGAGGATTCAAGCCACAACAATCGGTAGCTAACTAACCGGAGGTAGTCCCTGTGATGATGATTTTGTTGAAGCTCTTTTATTTTGGCATGTTGAGTCAGTCAGGCTGTGTCACATTTTTGACCATTTGTTAGTGCATATGTGGAATTATAACCGAAAGATGATAAAGAAAAGAAAGTTTCAGAATGAATGTGTCAAGCGAGAGTTACGAGAGATAGAGAAATGCAAAACCACAAATCTTCCCACACAAAACGGGTCTTATAATATCATGTTCAAACTTGCTCTCCTTCAACTTCTCTACCCTTGTTTACAAATTGAAAACTCTGTCTTTTTCTATCTTCTCTTTTACATTTATGATTACTCAATACTACCAAAATTTTTATTAACAATCATGGTTGATGATAATACTGCTAACGAGGCTGTTGTGGATGAAATAAATAAGGATGAAAAGAAGGAAGATGAGGTAGTGAAAGAAGAAACGAAAGAAGAGACAAAAGAAGAGAAGAATGAAGAGAAGGAAGCGAAAAAGGAAGAGAAGAAAATGAAGGCTGTGTACTACACTTCATACGGCGGAGGAGCAAATGCTTTGAAGGTATTCCACATGATCTATGTATAGATTCTTTGTATATTAATATCGATATGTGCTTGTTTGCTTCCAAAGGACAGATTCATTATGCAGGAATCTCATATGAAATATCATCAAGTTTAGAGGTACCTTGTTACTAATCGCTTAACTTTGCAGCACGGTGAGATTACTGTCCCTGTTCCAAAGAAGGATGAGGTTTTGATAAAAACAGAAGCAGTTTCAATTAATCCACTTGATTTGAAAGTGCAACATGGTTCGTTTAGGCCCCTTTACCCAAAGGGGTTTCCTTGCATACCTGGTAAGTACAGCGCTTAGGGATGGGCATTTCATATCTTTCTTTTCATTTGTTCAGGAATTCAACAATGCAGTTGATCGCAACATACTTTTATTGGTGTATCTGACTATCTGCAATTTATTAATTCAGCCTAGTTTCATTAATACAACTATATATTTGGATGCTGCTGGAGATCATAAGTATCTGGCAGTCGAACTATAGTCCTAACAACGCTAAACACCTATGTGCTTAGAGTTGGCTTAAATTCACGAGTTTATGCAGTAAGCAGTTATTTTCTTCATCTTAAATGACTATTTCCCAACAATCAACATCACGACTTTGACATGAGAATGACCTTTATTTTGTTATAGTATTGGTGACAATTGTCGCTTGATGACGTTAATGGTGTATTTCTGAATCTGTGAAGGACTCAGCTTATGGAAGTACCATATTACTAGTTATTCTTTTTAAAAGGTTCCAACTTTTGTAAGAACTTAAGTGTAGACTGTGAAGTGAATGTCATTTCCTGTACGACTTTGAATGATATCAATGGCTTTTGTGTTATGACAACGCATAAGTCTGTTTGTACTGTGCTCTTCAGAAGTATTAAACATTTTAGACTCAAGTCTATACTTATTTCTCGTTTGAACAGCAAGTGATATAGCAGGAGAAGTTGTTGATGTCGGATCTGAGGTAAAAAACTTCAAAGCTGGTGACAAAGTTGTGGCAATGCTCAGTTCTTATGTAAGTATTATTTTATAATATTGCCCTTTTTATTTCATACTTCATTTTTCCTTCTATACTATTATGATCCTCCCTACACACTGATTAAGCTGCCAAAGGTAGGTTCTATGTCGAAACTATTGAAAGGAGCATTTGTATATGCATCTATGGTTCCGATATAAGTTTTACAGATTGTTGAACCCTTGTGCAATAAACAAAAACGATGAAAGCAAGAACTGTCCTACTAAGGTCCTTTCTTATTTCATTGTATAGATGTTTCTTCTTAACATGAATGGGATTACTCAACAGGTTGGAGGAGGGCTGGCAGAATATTCCGTGGCTAAGGAAAATTTGACAGTGCAGAGGCCAACTGAAATTACAGCTGCTGAAGCTGCAGGCTTACCTCTTGCAGGTCTTGCAGCTTACCAGGCACTGACCAATTGTGCTGGAATAAAGCTGGATGGAAGTGCATCAGATAAAAATATACTCATTACAGCTGCTTCAGGAGGTGTTGGTTTTTTCGCAATTCAGTTAGCAAAACTCGCGAACCTACACGTAACAGCAACATGTGGTGAAAGAAACATAGAATTGGTAAAGAGTGTAGGAGCAGATGAGGTTCTTGATTACAAAACACCAGAAGGAGCATCTTTAAAGAGCCCATCAGGCAAGCAGTACGATTTTGTCATTCACTGTGCTTCATCCATTGGCTGGTCAACTTTTGCGCATAACTTGTCAACTCACGGGAAAGTAATCGAACTGAACTATGGTGCCAAGTCATATTGGTCTGTTGCTCTGAGGAAAGTTACGTTTTCAAAGAAACAGTTGGTGCCTATGTCTTTTTCTGCTAAAGGTGACAACCTGGAATCTCTTGTTAAGTTGATGAAGGAAGGGAAACTTAGGACAGTGGTTGACTCAAAACATCCTTTTGACAAAGCAGAAAATGCCTGGGCGAAGAGTGCTGAAGGCCATGCTACCGGAAAAATAATTGTCGAGTTTTAATAATAACAAGTGTCTAATCTGTTTGAAGTCTTGTTCTTGAGTAATGTTGGATAGAGTAGTTGCACAACATACGCAATAGTAAACCCCCTTTTGTTTCTGGTGTAGATATTGGCTAGAGTTGAACAATTTGGTTTGGGATACGTAACTTTGACATGCATGTATGTCCACTGTTACATGCTTTGTTAATAAGTCCATTTTATTGCAATGGCCGAGTTTGTTATACATAGATTTTTTGTGTTTACTCAACTAATATTGAGTTTATTATCTAAAACTTGATGGAATCAAGTTCACAACAGGGGTGTCCTCAAACATCTTCAGGGCCTGTTCGGATTCTAGCAGTTAATTTTGACATGGCTGGGAATGCTAAAGAAGTTATGATTGCATTTGGTCAATTCTATGACATTTAAATGCAAGCCTGAAGTTATGTGAAGTTCTGGGATTTAGCAGCCAGAATAAAAGTTACAGTAGAGAATGGGACCTGAGCACCTATACTTGGCAAAAAAAAAACTGAGCACATATAAGAAAATGACTACACCATTTACAAAGGCCACTTCTACAGGGGTATTACATTATCAAACAAACAGTTTGAGATAAATTATGGCTTCGGCAGTATCTGAAGTCTTCATCTATATGACTAAAACAATTATGCTCAACACAATCCCCATTAGTGGGAAGAATGTATCCAACATCTTTTTAACAGCAATAATTTAAAAAAAAAAAAAAAAAAAAGGAACCTGCACATCAGTTTTGAAGTAAATGCACCCCTTTCAAAGGGTGCTATAGGCGCTATAGTCACAAACGTTGTGAGCTTGCTCATGCTTGGTACCACAATGAATGGTTCCGAAGTCTGTGACTGTGACCCTTTTTTTTATCAAACTCCCTTGTGTGGAAAAAGTTATAGAAACTTTTTAACACTCAACAGTGGCAGCCAAAAGGATCAACTCACCTGTTCTCCAATTAAATCAAGGCCAACAACAAGAAAAGTGACCCCTTGAAACAACAGGAAGTAAAAATGTATGCCCTGAGCAGATAACAAGCTTCTAACAGCAGCAAGTAACAAAATGATTGCCAAAGCAAGTTCCTTTCTATATAAACGATTTCTTCTTTTCTTCTTTGTGTTCTTGGTCATCTCTAATCTAGTCAGCTCGGCAAGACCTGATTCTGAGGATGACTTGTGCATATTTGGACTTCCTCCAGGAATCTCAGCTTCCTTTTCGGCAAAAGCAACTAGGTCAGCTTCTGAGGATCTGCCCAATTTCTTAGTAACTATCCATTCATAAGAACTTCCTAGCTGAAACAGTCCTGATATCATGGCATTGAATTTTGTCACAGACATAGTGTTCTCAAACAAAAGGTAGGGAACAATGAAGGGAAATGATCGGGGAGCTGGAAGGATATTGAGGAGAGACATGACTCCAGGGACATAACAAACTACCCAAGCCGGTAACTCTGCTTCTGGCAGGAACATGGTCAGAGGGAGAATGATACAGAAGAGGGTGAACGAATAGAAGGGCAGAATCAGCTTCCGCAAGAGAAAGAAGAGAAATATCAAATTGGTTTTCTTGGCCAAACTTATCTGCAATTTAAGAAAGCATGAAATAAACAGTTAGATGTAAAGATGTCAATAGAACTACAGGGTATGAGCTCACTTAATATTTGAACTCTCGGAGTGCATATGTGTGAGACTAAGATTAAGACCTTAGAACGGATTATGTCAAGAAAGCACAAACGAAACAATTGCATTGGACCCGAATGCCAGCGATGTTGCTGCTTCTTGTATGCCTCATAGGATTCTGGAAGCTCACATAGGCACTGCAAAGATTGAGCACTGTTGTTGAATCCGTACTACTGAAACTCAATATTGTGCAAGAAGTTTCCATACCTTAACATCATTCAGATATATAAACTTCCATCCACAAAGGTGTGCACGGACAGCAATATCCATGTCTTCAACTGTTGTTCGTTCTAACCAGCCACCACAATCCTCGAGGGCCTTAATTCTCCACACTCCAGCAGTTCCATTGAAACCAAAAAAGTTGATGAAAACTCCATTTACTTGTTGTTCCACCTCAAAGTGAAAAGCCAAATTGATATACTGCAATCTTGTGAGCAAATTTTCGTCCTTGTTCACAAAAGACCACCTTGTTTGAACTAATCCCAGGTCTTCTTTTCCCTAAGAAGAAATTAGGAAAGAATCTAATAATAATAATAAGACTTCGGAAATAAAAGCAGAATCATGTATTTTACCAGAGACTACATTGTCTAGCCAAGCATCATTGTTTTCACACAGATTTGTTTTTGAATAAAAGGTCTGAGTCTGACTATAATACAGGAACATAATCTTAATGCAAAGAGTAGAAGGGTGTCTTTCATATCCTTCTTCATTATTTTCCTAATCATTCTTTGTCTATCAGATAAGTTGACTTCAGAATTTAGACAAAGTTGACAATTCTAAACGTCTCAAAAAACCAAAATAATAAATGAGTATAGAATTAAGATAAGGGTGTACATGCATCTTCAAAGCTTAAGTGTGAAGGATATCATGGAATATTCAGGTTGTAGACTAGTAGACAACAGGTCATATATTGATTAGGGAAAAGCATTACAATATTACATAACAAAAAGCGAATTGCATTGAGCACGAGGACTGGATGGGTGAATTGTGTCATGCCATGGAGTGGTGAACCTCCAAAGGAGATTTTTTCTCAATCGGAACAGGATGCGAGTAGATTTTCTATCAAGTGCATTTAGGTGGCTGAGCAACGGTGGAGGCAGAGAAACTCCAACTTGGCTAGCATTTTTTCTGAGGGTTAAATTTTTTCTAAATTAAAACTTTATATAAATTATGAAAAAAAAATTATGAAAATTTATCACACATTTGTAACTTAAGTTGCATCTAAAAGTTTTAGTTTGAAATTAAACATGATTATATTAGTCAATATTTGAACAGTTTGATTAAAAAGTCTTAAATAAACCAATTTTAGTTGTACTTGAATACAAAAAACAAATCAAATAAAAATTACTGAGAAATAAGAAATATTTATACTAATTACACATAAAATTAGTATATATTTTAAAAAACAATTTAAGTAAAAACTATGTTGTCTTATTGCCTCCATATTCAAATATCCAATATAAATGCAAGCCTTATCTGTCTATTTAGTATCACCCAGAGAATAAGCTGTTGCTGTTCGATTATATATAAAAAAATAGTTGCACTTAAGAATTCCAGGGTACGCGGGCCGGTATGCTCGGCATAACATCGCTCCGCCACTGTGGCTGAGTTGTTCTTTTAACACTAATTCTTACAATGACATAAAACTTTGTGTTTGACAAATGACATATATTCTCTTTCTAAATTGGTATGTAACAGCTCCAGTCAGAATTGTCTGATTCATCATAAAATAAGCCAGCAAATTAAGAAATGTGCTCAAGAAGAAAATGCAATTTAAACCAAAACAAATTAGGTAGTCGGTACTGCATAAATATTTTTTTTTTTTTTTTTGAAGTGAGGTACTGCATGAATGTTAAGAGTGTATAATTTATACAGTATATAAGCAGAATAAAGTTAATTACCTTAAAGTAAGGAATGGTTTTTTTCAAGAAATCTGGCGCTGGTTGAAAATCTGCATCAAAAATTGCCACAAACTCATAATCTTTAACATAGTCGCAACTCATTGCAGATTTAAGATTTCCTGCTTTATAGCCTGTGCGGATAAGTCGATGTCGGTACAGTATACGCACACCCCTCTGTTGCCATTTATGTACTTCTGCCTTGATAAGACCTTGCACATCCAAATCATCAGAATCATCCAAAACCTGAACAAGCATTCTTTCCCTCGGCCAGTCCTGTACACACACTGCTCCAATTGATTGGTGGTAAACCTGTGTGATGCCACAGCAGAACAATGACAAAGTCAACAAAGAGGATCACATATCCAAGTTTAAAAAACAAAGCACAATCTAAATTAGGGGTGCAATCACACATAGCTTTAAAAGATATGCATGATTAATTGTTCGTGTGCTTCTGAGAGTTGTCACGGAAACTTGCAACAAAATCTGCTTCAGTTCTACATGCAGTCAAGTATATCTCTCAGATGTTATTTTTAGCATTATAGCATATGTATTATGCCATAAGGTGCAGCATACATCACTTGGTAGTTGGTAGTACTGGTATTTCAATTTCAAATACATATACCCTTAAAAGTTAAAACCATAATATGATCCAAGTAGAATGTATAGTTACTGCACAAACATCAAGTCAAATGGATTTGTCAAGTCCAGATTCATGTTTTACAACCACGGCTGTACAATATATTGTAGGCTAGTCGGTACTGATAGATCAATTTATATATGGAAATAACATGCCAATGCAACTAAGAAGGGGATACAAGGTAAGAAGAATAAGCAAATCTTAATGAACTCTATGGTTCACAGATATGTACAGTCTTTTATCAATTCAATGAAAAGCATAGTCTTATTAAATACAAAGAGAAAAAATCAATTAGACATGCCAATGTAACTAAAAAGTGGATACAAGGTAACAAGAATAAGCAAATCTTAATCAACTCTATGGTTCACCGTATGTAAAGTCTTCTATCAATTAAATGAAAAACATAAAGTCTTATTCAATAAAAATCGCAAGCTGGCAAGATTAGCAACATGACAAAAGCAACTTAAATTTAGATGATCTTTTTACCGCCTAAGAAGCAAAAGGCTACTCTTTTACTTGTGTTGAGAAATACCAACCCTATTTTTTCAGATGGATTTTACAGATTCAAGGAAATCTTAGCTTCCATAATTACTACTACTGAACCTATTACTTATATCATCAATTATATTTCATATGGAAATGTTTTCTAAAATATCCACCTGGACTCGGCCACTGCAGCTTGTTTTATGAACATATGGAGTTCCGATTGAAGACAATCTCGGTTGTGATATTTAATTGTGAATATTCATCGCTAGCGTGAAGTCCAATTATGACCAGAACTTGAACTTCCTTATAAAATAAAGTTCAAACAATGTTTAAGCTCACTACTGCAACATCTAGCCAATTACGAATATAGTAGTTAATAGTTGGATTAAGTTCCGAAGTAAGGTTTTCAAATTAAATTTAACTGTGAGTTTTCAACTCAAGCTACTTAAAATTACTCAACTAAACCTAAACAACAAATCAAATATGGCCGCAGCAAGAAACTTTAAACTGAGATGATCTTTTACCACCTACGAAGCAAACACGACTGGTTTTTCTAAAGTTGACTAGCCCTAGTTTGTCCCGTGGCCTGCACCTCATTAAGAGGTATCCTAGATTTCAAAATTAACTACCATATAACCTAAACCAAACTATCTCAACAATTGTTGCTTTCTCTAAAAACACAATTATTAGTTTTATTTAGAAACAATGTTAGTTATGATATTTCATTATATGATTCCTTAACTGGCATATATGACTATCAAATGTATGAACTATATTTAACTAACTATACTATCAAATGTATGAACTATATTTAACTAACTATTATAACAAATGATTGTAAGTATGTTAGTCAATGGCAGCTCATTTAGCTAAAATCTGAAATTTGAGATTTGATAATAAATTTAACCATTGCAACTAAAGAAATTGACCTACGATTTCAAAACCTACATAGTATTACCTCTCTTTCGTTACACATTGGGATTTGCACTAACACCATTGGATAATCCTCAACATTCAAATTCTCTCCATCATCCAAATACTCAATCTCAGAAACCGGCTTAATCCCCCGAAACTTAATCCAAAAACATCCCAACACCATAACCATCCGATCCACAGACTGAACCAAGAACAAAACTATACAAACATTAATCAAACTCTGAAGCATCGGTGCCAAGTAAACCGCCCTAATCTCAAGCCATTTCGCATAAACATGTTCAACCAAATCTTCAACTTCAGATTTAACTAAAGGAGGACTAAAATGCCAACCCTTAAAATAAGCCACAAGCTCAAAGCCTAACAATACAACAACAATCAGTAAAAAAAACTTAATCACTCTATAAAGCCTTTTAGATTCAGGACCAACATCACCAGATTGTTTCGAACTAAGACGACGTTTGGCTGTAGCAAGAATAGAGATAAAACCACTAGTTAAATAAGCAAAAGAATGAGCAATCTGCTGAAACTTGAGAATATAAAGCCAAGACAATTGTCTAGCACTTCTAGTGCGTTCTTTTTCCAAGATTTGATCATGGGTCGGGTTAGAAATCTCTAAGGTCAAATGGGTATGATTTGGATTTTGAGATTTGTTTTCATAACTAGTACCCAAGTGGCTGTCTCTTTGCTTGTTCCACCATTCTTGAAATTCATAGTTGGGAGCTCGAGACATTAATATAGATACAGTGAATTGTGTTTGTAGGTTTGATAAGTATAAATGTGTGTTGTGAGATCTGTAAGTGTGGACTAAAGAGTGTGAATCATTACAGAGATTCAGGGGAGATTGGAAGTAAGTTAGTTTTGTTTGAGATGAGGTTTGTTTGTTGAAAAGTTGTCTTAGATTGTATTTTTGCTGTAATAACGTCAACTGTTTGTGCATATGCGGTAATTTTAAGGGAGGGTGAAAATGAAATGACTGATACATTTAGGGCGGGGCGGGCAAAATCTGATAGGTCCGTAAACGAACAGAGCCGAATCGAGTTTTGTCCGAATCGAGCCGAGCTTTATTTTTTTTTAAAACGAACCGAGTCGAGCCGAGCTTTCTAATCGAACGCAAAGTGATGTTCAAGATCGGCTCATTAATAAACGAGCCGAACACGAGTTTGTTCACGAACATTTCGAGTCGAGCCGAACACAAACCGAACTCGAGTCGAGTCGAGTTGTTCACTTATAGTTCGTACTTTTATACTCAACCAAATCCAAATTTTAAAATTACTTACTCGATTTACAGTCTCACGCCTAAAATCACATCTTAAGAATACACGATTATGTTTGAATTTCAATACTAAAAGTTAATTTATTTTCTTCTAATAATCATATTAAGTTAATATTTGTATTTATGAGTAATCAAACCTTACTCACTTCACCTAATAACAATAGTTAAAATAAAACAATTTTATCACTAACTTAGAGCCTCTCTAAGAGCCTCTTTATCTTGGCTCTTAACTTGAAATTTGTGGAGGTTTGCAACTTTTTTTTCTTCAAGATACTCTTATTAACCTTAAATTCACTAAAAGTATCATCTTTCTCCTCAATTTTAAGAGGTACGGGCCACTTTTAAATAATATTATATAATAAATTCATAATACAAACTCTCTTCCTCTATTCACTTTCTTTTGTAATTTTATGAATGCAACTTATAAATTTTAATAATGAAAACTAATTTGGATTGGATATAAAGAGTTTAACTTTTGGTAGTACGTTGATGTTATACCTTTTAGTTATAACAAATACAATTCCCTATTCAACCACAAAATAACTAAAATAGATCGCAATTAAGTTTTATTTAACATATTCAAATTGTTAAAGATATTATGAAATTCATAAATTTATAATTAGTTAAACGAATCGAGCCGAGTTTAACGAGTTCGAGCCGAGCTCGAGCCGATCCCAAGCAAAACGAGCTGAGTTCGAGTCGAACAGGTGTAAAGCTCGGCTCGAGCTCATTTATTAACCGAACACATTTTCATGTTCAAGCTCGTGTTCATTTAGTAAACGAACTGAGTCGAGTCCATCTAAAACGAGTCGAGCTCGAGTTTTGTTCACGAACGGCTCTGTTCGCTTACGGCCCTAAAATCAGACCAACCCGACAACCCGATACAAATTCAACCCAAAAATTAAGAATTTGGGTTAGAATTTTTTGGGTTCGGGTCAATTTCTGGTTGACCCAAAACTAACTCGAAAAGTTCGGGTTAATTTCGGATTATACGAAACTTACCCGAAATTATATTTATATAATAGAAAATGAAATATATTCTAAAAATACTTATATTTTATATTATTTTTGCATTATTTGTTATTTATAAGTATTTCGGGGTGGGTTCAGGTTGAGTATATTCGGGTTATTCATAAGTATTTCGGGGTGGGTTCAGGTTGAGTATTTTGACCCATTAAAATTTCGAGTCGAGTTCGGGTTGGGTCAAATTTGTGATCCGAGTCTCTCAACCCAACCCGATCTAAACCCGACTCAGAACCCGAAATTGTCACTATATTCTTTTGCGTGATTCGGAACAAATTCGCTTCTCAACAATTTACCAACAAAAATAAAATTTTATCAATATAATCAAAAATAAGTTATAATGATTGATATACATATTTTTCGAAATCAATTAAAATAACAATAAATAATTTAAAATCGAGTTTTACTCCAAATATTTAGAGTTTGACTGAATATTGATCAAGTTTGTTAAATATTGGTTTAAGCTGAATACATACGATTCTCGACCGACTGGGTAATTGTTAAAACACTAATTACTAATTTTAAATCATATTAAAATTACATTTTAGATCATAGATTGTAAATCATATTTTTGAAAATAAAATATAAAATATTAATATTTTTAAAGGACAAATTAAAAAATGATCATACTTCTTCTTTTATATATTAAATGGGGTCTAGGGAAAATTGAGCCAATAAAATGGCCATGAAATTACAGTTTTATTCTTTTTTGTTGAAAAAACACAAAAATGTCGTCCTTTACAATTTATGCAATAAAATAAATAAGTTCGAGTTCTTTAAGAAATCAAACCTCTAACCTACTCTTTGAAAATTTATGTCATAACCGCTTGTGCTACATTGAGTTTATATTAAAAATCTTATTAGATTACCCACGTTTTCTATTATTATCCTTTTTTAAAACTTTTGAGTAAATAAAATGTTGATTTAGATTATTTATATAACAATTTTTTTTAGTTTTATGTATAGTTATGTATTCAATCATCTTTCTTACAATTTAAATTATATATTTTTTTATTATTAAACATAGATCAATTATATTGTTAGTTGTTACAATGTATACTTCTATATAATACAATATATCTTATCATACGTAATCATATATGGTGACGACTTTCAAAATATTCAAACAACCTGTAAACTATTAATTTGTAATTTAACAAAATCAAGTCACTCGATTCGATTTTAGTCGGTTCAGATTAGCACATTTTGACAATTCGCAACGTATCTGTATATCTACTTCTTATGTTAAAAGTTAGTCAAGGGCAAAAAATGCCAAAAATGATAGTGAATTTACAAATTTATCCTTGTATTTATAAAAATTACAGAAGTGATCTCTTCGGTGTTTAAATTAAAAGATGTTGAATTTGTGTAGCCATTAAAAATCGAAGTATTATCTCCTTATATAAATTTCTTATCAACGACGCTACATTGAGTTTTCAGTTTACTCTAAAAACATTATTAGACAAAGCGTATTCTTTCTTCCTATTTTCTTTTAATACTTTAACTTTTGAGTGACCAACATGTTATTTTATATTATTTATATAACATGTTTATACAATTTCTTTTTTAATTTTAATATTTCAGTAAATGAAATATTAGTTCATATTATTTATAGAACTCCATATTTTTTAGTTTTCGTATTTTTATGTATATAGTAAAGCATTCAATTTTCTTTAAAAACAATTACTCCACTTATATTTTTTCGATTAAATATCAATTAGGTTGTTAATTGTTATATGATTTATATTTTTATATATTGATATTGTTGTGGATTAAAAAATGTACTTGTATATTAATTGCTAGGATTAATGAGCTTTCGAGCTTTAATGGCTGCACTCGTGTATCCGGACTAAATCGGTCCTCACAAGATGCCTACGTATCTCAAATCGTTATTGAGAATCAAGCCAAAAACGTAGTTCTGATTGTAGGATCAGGGACCTTATATAGGCGTCTGGAGCCTAATATTTATGGTATGTTTGGGAGACTTAACGGATAAGTCTTCTTTTTGATATTGGATAAGTATTGTATTTCTTGCTGAAGAATTCGTTTCCTTGTGGATAAAGGTTACGACTCATTGATTGCCTTTAATTGGGATTCCAGATCCTTCTTTGACTAATTTTCCATAATCAAGGCTCTTTTCATGAGCTGTATATTTCCCCTACTCATTAATTACGAAATTAATGAATAATTAGGGTGTCGGTCCTTAAATATCGACCTTTTGTTTGACCAGTCAATTATATTTCTATAATTACTTTTCTGACCATATCATTTGCCCCCCAACTTATGGGAAAATCTCCTTAGGGTTTTCGTAGAAGTTACAGCGTATTTTTCCTAAAATTTTCCATTTTTCAGGGCATTTTTGACCTTAATTTAGGTCATTTTCGACCAGGAATTCGACCAGGATTTCAATGTAAATTCGACTTGGATTTCGACCAGGACTGTCCCCAGGTCGATGGGCTCGACCTTGAATTCCTAGTCTTTTTCGACCAGGATCTCTCGACCTCATTCAGCCTTCCTTCGACCTCGTTTTTGTCCCCAGGTCGATGGGCTCGACCTCGAATCGTAGGTCTTTTTCGACCTCGATGTGTCGACCTCAGTTTCATGTTTGTTCGACCAGGAATCCTTAAGTCATTTTCGACTTGAATTCCATGTTTTTTCTAGCTTTATTTTGGAATGAGGTCGATCAATATGACCTCAATTCCTTATGTATTTTCGATCTCACATGTTCGACCTCATTCTCATGTGTTTTCGACCAGGAATTCCAAGGTTAAAATAGAATTACTTTCTGGGCCATTCTCGACCTCGTTTCAGTATGAGGTCGAGTGATACGAACTCGATTAATAGTATATTTTCGATCTCATTCGTTCGATCTCGACCCAGGGTCTTTTCGACCTCATTTTGCCAACTTTTTGACTTGTTTTTGGTGCGAAGTCGATGGACACGACCTCAGTTTCGTGTGTATTTTCGACTAGGGTCATACGACCTCGATTTAGGGTCTTTTCGACCTCAAAACCTTCAATTGTTTCGTTTTATTTGGAAGTGAGGTCGTTTGATACGACCTCATTTTCTCGTATATTTTCGACCAGGGTCGTGCGATCTCGACTTAGAGTCTTTTCGACCTTGGTTTTTTTGATTTTTTGCCTAGGTTTTATCCCAGGCTCTTTGGGCTTTTAAATAGTCCAATTTTAATTTGGGACTTAATTCTTTCCAGCCTTGGGCCTTAATGGGCCTTTTTTGTTTGGGCTTTGAAATTGCCTGAGTTCTAGTTTATTTGGGCCTTTGCCTTTGTAATCCATAAATGGATTTATGGGCCTTACTAGCTATAGACGGTTGCTCTTCCTTAGCCGGTTGAGTTCCCGGTTACCTCGTTTATAAAAGAGTGAGATTTCTCATTTCACTCTCACTTCTCACTTTTCACTTTCCAAAATTTCTCTCTAGTTATCATAGTTTTTTCTCTCTTTTATTCCGTGGAGAGGCGATTTCCGGCGAGCTTTTTACGGTGGTGTTCTTGTTTTTCCGGGATTGATCTTCATCCTTTGAAGATTTCTGGGTTTTCAATCTTCATCACTTGAAGATTTCTGGGTTTTTTGAAGATTTTCTGAGAATTTTCCTTGAAGTTTTGAAGATTTGAAGTTTCTTTGAAGATTTTTCTGGGAATTTTCTTGAACGTTTGAAGATGTCTGACAAAGCTGCTCAACGCCTTCAAAGAATGAACAAAGCTTCTAAGAGAGGTATTATCATCCGTTCTTCTCATATGTCACTTCAAGATATGATCTTAGAGCGTAGTGATGAGTATCCCTCTGTGTCTCACTTAGATTCTTTCGACTGTAGTAATAAGTTCCATGAAATCGACTTAATTAGGGACTATAATAAAATGTATAGGATTAGGTCTCCCTATAGATTAGTCCCAGCTGGCCCAGGGGACCGTTCTTGCCATTGGCGTCCTGATGCACTCTGCATTTACAAGGATGCCATTGTCGCAGGACTCAGGTTTCCCTTTCATGAGTTCATTCCCAGGCTTTTGGCTGATGTTGGGATTAATCCTTGCCAACTTCCTCCAAACGCCTGGAGAATCATTCTGTGTTTCATTGTTCTTTGTTTAAAGAACAATTTCCCTTTATCTGTAGCTTTGTTTAGGAGAATTTTTCAATTTAAGAATAGTTCATCCACGTCTTTGGGTTGGGTTTATATCAACCACCGTCCTTCCACTCCCCCCATATTTCACCCTAAATCCATTCCAGACAATAACCTCAAATGGAAGGAGGGGATTGGGGCACCCTTTTTCGTAGTTCCTTTAGTAGGGTTTCGGATGGTAGCCCTAGTGATATCATCCTAACTGATGAAGAGGCCCATGCATATGCTGAGCTCATAAAGCATAATTATGCCACAATGACTTGGGTGCTCCTGGATGAGTTTCAGCTTAGGTCCTTGGGACTTTCCAACGTTTCTGATAAGGGTAATTCTCACCTCATATCTTTCCTTATTTATTTAAGATTAACTTATACCAACTGTTTCTTTCTTTATATCTTTTGCAGCTGCGGTCTTTATCAATAAGACCAACGAGCCTGAAGAGGGGGAAACAACCAGGATGAAGAGGGCACGTTTGGCAGGGAAAGACCCTCGTGCTTCTAGTATTCCAGCTTTCATAAGGCCACATGTGGACCTTACTGAGGATGCTGAAGGCCCTCCCTCGGGCAAGAGTGCAGTTTGGCGCCCCAACTGGGGTCTTAGGAAGAAGGACACTGTGGTGGGAGTGTCCAAACATGCTGTGGAGTGGTCTTATCACTCTCTGACTCCTTGTGACTACAAGGATTTTGTTTCTAACTCCACCATCGAGGGGGTGGAGCATGCTGGATCTCAGGCCATGGCTGCTGTAAGTATTTCTCTCCTTCTTTTCTTTGTAGTCTTTATTTCAAGTTTAAGTATTTAACCTATAACTTGTTTGCAGATGAATGCCAACTACCAAGGGGCTCTCTTTCAAGCTAAGTCTTGGCGCTCATCTTCTGAGGCCAACCAAGGCAAGTTTGAGAAGTCCCAGGAGGAAATGGCTTCAGTGAAGGCCACCCTGGCTAGGAAGGAGAAAGAGTTGACAGACTCCCAGGCTGAACTGGTATCTTTGAGGAAGGCCAAGGATGATTTTATTGACGAGTACCTTGACTCTGAGGAGTACGGGGACTTGATTGATAAGCATGATGGGCTCCTCTTCCCTGTTCAGTACACTAAGGGATGGGATGACGCTCTTGCTGCTGTCTTGGAGAGGATGCCTGGATCCCTCACTATTTCCGATTTTCCAAGCCCTCACCTTCCTACTTCTTTGGAGATGGCATTGGCTGGAGAGGACGAGATGGAGGAGGATGATAGGATCTTAGACCTGGATCACACTTCCCCACCTGGTCAGACTGCTGGAGCGGATGATGCTGTCTTTTCCTCTAGAGAGGAAGAGGAGGAGGACGTAGACAAAGAAGATTAGGTGTAGTTTCACTTTTGGCCATCATGGCTTGTACTTTTATTTATGTATTTTTGGCCTACGGGCTTAACTTAACTCTTGTTTAAGTTTTTATTTATGTCTGGTGGCCGTTCATGGCTTGTGTTGCTTTTATTGCTTTTTGAATGTTCATGAAGACTCATAATAGATAAGCTTTAAAACATGAAAATGCTGAATTCATTTATAATTTGAAGATGGGATCAACCCTTACATAATATCCCAGTTTAAAACTTGGGTTGGTTTCATCGAACCTTATTTATAGTAGTGAGTCCACTTGGGAGACACCTTAAACATAATAAACTTTCAAATTGGAGGCATGCCAAGTCCTTGGCACCTCATGCCCTTCAAGGGTTTCCAGTTTGTATGAGCCTCGGCCAAATACGTTCTTGACGCGATATGGTCCTTCCCAATTTGGGGCTAACTTCCCTTTTTGTCCAACTCCGGATGCTTCAATCTTTCTGAGAACCAAGTCTCCTTGACGAAAGAACCTTTCTTTAACCCTTAGGTTGTAGTAGAAGGATGCTTTCTTTTGATGTTCAACTATCTTGGCGTTTGCTTCATCTCTAACTTCATCAATTAGATCCAAAGCTAGCCTCAAGCCTTCTTCATTTTCTTCTGGTTCATAAGCCTCAACTCTTGGGGAGGTGTGAGTAATTTCCACCGGGACCACTGCCTCTGCTCCATAAGCCAATAGAAATGGAGTTGCTCCAGTGGTGACCTTGCAAGTAGTACGATATGCCCAAAGTATAGGGAGTAATTCGTCTACCCAAGTGTTTCTGGAGCGTTCAACTCTTTTCTTTAGTCCATCAAGGATGATTCGATTTGCAACCTCAGCTTGCCCATTTGCTTGAGGATGGGCGACAGAAGTGAAGCGCAACTTGATATCGTTTTCATCACAATACTTCTTGAACTCATCGTTGTTAAACTGAGTTCCATTGTCCGTGACCAGGACTCGTGGAATTCCATATCTGCATATCACATTTTCCCAGAAGAATTGCATCACTTGCTTGGTGGTTATCTTGGCTAATGGCTTAGCCTCAATCCACTTGGTGAAATAATCAATTGCTACTATCAAGAACTTTCTTTGAGCACTTGCCATAGGAAATGGCCCGAGTATATCCATTCCCCACATAGCAAAGGGGATAGGTGAGTTAATGGATGTCATCATCTCTGGTGGTTGCCTAACCACTGGTGCATGTTTCTGGCACCGTTCACATTTCTTGACGTAGCTTTTAGCATCAGCAAGTATGCTTGGCCAATAGAAACCTAGACGAGTGACTTTATGAGCCAGGGCTCTGCCCCCCAAGTGTTGCCCACAAATCCCTTCATGCACTTCCTTTAGGGCCAATTCTGCCTCTTGAGGTCTCAAGCACTTTAAGTATGGAATAACAAAAGATTTCTTGTATAGGATTCCCTCAATTAGGGCATACCTTAGTGCTCTGACGTAAAGCTTTCGTGCTTCTGAAGTGTCGTTGGGCAGCCACCCAGTTTCCAGATGAGCTTTGATGGGATCAATCCAACAACTGGTGATACCAATGGGGGCTACCAACTTTCCATTGATGCTTGGGGTCTTCAAGACTTGGAAGTATACACTCCCGGCATAGTTTTCAATTTCAGAAGAGGCAAATTTAGACAAGGCATCAGCCTTCGTATTTTCCTCCCTCGGAATGTGCTCCACATAGCATTCATCGAACTGAGTTATAATGGCCTTGACAAGTTTTAAGTACTTGGCCATGACTTCATCTCTGGCCTCAAACTCCCCATTTACTTGGGAAACCACTAGCCTCGAGTCTCCACAGACTTTCAGAGTTTTGACTCTCAAGGCTCCAGCCAGCCCTAAGCCAGCTATCAGAGCTTCATACTCAGCCTCATTGTTTGTCGTCGGGAAGTCAAGTTTTAGTGCATACTCTATTAGGAATCCATCAGGACTTTGTAGCACTAAACCAGCTCCACTTGATTTTGTTTTTGATGCTCCATCAAAATAGAGCACCCAACATTCTTTGAAGGTCGTTTCCTCATCTTTCTTATCTTCCATAGTCACTTCCTGCCCCCCGACTTCTTGGTTGTCAATGGTGCATTCAACCATGAAGTCAGCAAGTGCTTGAGCTTTTATGGCCGTTCGAGGCTTATACTTGATATCAAATTCTCCCAATTCAATGGCCCATTTGATCAATCTTCCACTAACTTGAGGGCTATGCAAGATGTTTCTTAGAGGTTGATCAGTCAAGACCTCTATCTTGTGTGCCTGGAAGTAGGGGCGTAGCTTTCTTGAGGCCATTATCAAGGCTAAGGCAAACTTCTCAACCATTGAGTAGTTTATTTCTGCCCCATGTAGGATCTTGCTCACATAGTAGATGGGCTTCTGAACCTTCACTTCTTCCTTTACCAAAACAGCTCCAAGGGCCGTGTTAGAAACCGCCAAGTATAAATAGAGAATTTCTCCTGGTTTGGGTTTTGCCAACAGTGGTGCTTCAGCCATATATTTCTTCAGGGCCTCAAAGGCCTCTTGACTTTCAGTTGTCCATTCAAAATTCTTCACTTTTTTGAGTGCTTTGAAGAAGGGTAAACACTTCTCTCCAGACTTGGAGATGAATCTTCCCAAAGTAGCCACTCTTCCCGTCAGCTTCTGGACATCCTTGACAGTCTTTGGTGGTTCCATGTCTAGAATCGCTTTGATTTTGTCGGGATTAGCCTCGATTCCTCTCTTGGAAACCATCAGGCCTAAAAACTTTCCCGAGCCTACACCAAAGGCACACTTGGCTGGATTTAGCATCATCTTGTGGTGTCTTAGCACTTCAAAAGCCTCTCGGAGGTGCTCAATGTGATCGGCCTTATCAAGGCTCTTGACTAACATGTCATCTACGTAGACCTCCATGGTTTTTCCAATCAGGTGCTCAAAGATTTTGTTCACCAACCTTTGATAGGTTGCTCCAGCATTCTTAAGCCCAAAAGCCATGACTAAGAAACAGAAGACACCAAAGTCAGTGATGAACGACACTTTGGCAATGTCATCTTTGTGCATCTTGATTTGATTATATCCGCTGAAGCCATCCATGAAACTTAGCATCTCATGCCCAGCAGTGGCATCTATCAAGGCATCAATCCTAGGTAAGGGGAAACAATCCTTAGGACATGCATCATTCAAGTCGGTGAAGTCGACGCACATTCTCCACTTCCCGTTAGCTTTTTTGACCATCACCGGGTTAGCTAACCATTCTGGGAATTGGATTTCCTCAATGAATCCAGCTTCCAAAAGCTTATTCACTTCTTGTTTAATGGCTTCAAGCCTCTCTGGAGCAAAATTTCTTTTCTTTTGTTTCACTGTCTTCCTTTCTGGATCCACATTCAATTTGTGAGATATTAATTGGGGATCAATCCCTGGCATGTCGGCCGCTGTCCAAGCAAAAACGTCATTGTTTTCTTGAAGAAAAGACGTGAGTTTGCTCTTCAATGGTTCGGGCAGTAGTGCCCCAACATAAGTCACCTTTTCTGGTTCATCCGGGACTAAGGGAATTGGGATTAAATCCTCAGCTGGTTTCCCTCTTCGGTCCTCATTGTCACTAGTGTCCATATCTTCAATGGGGAGAACCTGCCCCCCAACTCCATCAGGCCTCAATGCGGCTACATAACAGCTTCTAGCCATCTTTTGGTCTCCCCGTTCTTCACCAATCCCATTCCGAGTGGGGAACTTGATTTTCAAATGGTAAGTTGAGGCAACAGCCTTGAATGCATGAAGGCTTGTCCTACCGAGGATTGCATTATAAGTCGAGGTTGCCTTTATCACCACGAAGTTCAGCATTTGAGTTGCTGTTTGTGAACCTTGCCCTATTGTCATAGGGAGTTGGATAGTGCCTTCCACCTTTGATTCCACTCCATTGAACCCATATATGGGCATATTAGAGGGTGTCAACTGAGAATTAGTGTAACCCATCTTGATGAAAGCATCGTGGAACAAGATGTCCACTGAGGCTCCATTGTCGACTATGACTCTCTTTGTTTCGGAGTTGCCTATCACAGGTACTATGACAAGAGGATCATCGTGGGGGAACTTCACCCCTTCCAAGTCTGAATCATCAAAACTTATTGACACTTCTGTTCGTGCACGCTTCGGTGCTTCTCCAACGACGGTCAGTACCTCTCGGGCATAAGCTTTCCTTGAGTTTCGGGAGGACCCAGCAGCAGTTGGTCCTCCAAATATCATGTTGATAACTGGCCCTCAGGGCTTGGGATTTCGATCTTGATCGTTGTCCCTTCTATCATAATCCTTTCTTTCATAGTTCCCCCTTTGGCTCCCTTGGCTTCCATCCTTAGTGAACTTGCTGAGTTTTCCTCTTCGTATTAGAAACTCGATCTCATCTTTCAGTTGCCTACAATCGTCGGTGTCATGACCAACTTCTTTGTGGAACCGACAAAACTGATTTTGGTTCCGTTTGGACAAATCAGCCCTCATTGGCTTTGGTCATTTGATATCTTCTTCCTTGGCTATCTCCATCAGAATTTGACTCCTGGGTGTGTTCAATCTTGCATACTCCGTGAACTTAGGCCCAAAGTTATTTCTCTTGGGTGGAGAGTCAGAATTCTTTGATGTTCGGGGGAACTTTTCCTTGACGTCGTACTCCTGAGTTTCTTTTCTTTTCTTTGAGTTTCCACCGTCGCCAGCGGTGGGTTCATACTTTCTCATGCTTTCCTCAGCCTTGATGTACTTTCCGGCTCTATCTTGGAGCTTCAACATGCTCTCTGGTGGATGTTTGGCCAACGATCTCCTGAAGTGATCATCAGTGGTTCCTTGTTGCAGGGCTATCATAGCCACTTTATCGTCCAAGTCCGGGACTTTCAAAGCCTCTCGAGTGAATCGATTGATGTAGTCCCTTAGGGCTTCATTCTTTCCTTGACGTATTGCCATGAGTGATGCAGAACTTTTCTCATGCACCCTTCCACTGATGAACTGATTGATGAAAGCCTTACTTAGTTCCTTAAAGGACCCAATAGAGTTGGGAGGTAGACGGCTATACCAACGTTGGGCCATGCCTGCCAAGGTTTGTGGAAACGCCCTACACTTGACTGCATCATTGGCGGGCTGCAACAGCAGTGCATTGGAGAAGGTTCTCACATGATTAGCGGGATCTCCCGTTCCATCATAGGCTTTAATCGAAGGCATCTTGAACTTTCTGGATATAGCTGTTTTCATGATGTCTTGAGTAAACGGTGGTGTAGGATCATCAGGATCTCCTAGGGGCAACAGATTACTAGGATCACCCCTTGGGGCTTCAGCCCTCTTGGTCCTTCTTGGTGGATCCAAGTTGATTATCGGGATTCCTTCAGTCGTTCGGCCCCGAGATTGAGCGGCCTCTTCTTCAGCAAGGAGTTTTTTGAGCCTTGCAGTCTCTGCCTCATGGGCTGCAAGTTTCTCCCTTGTAGTTTGGGGTGGCTCCCGATTTGTCTGTGAAGAACGTCTCCTCCTTGGGGCGACATCCTCCCCAGTTGTATAACCCTCATCCTCAGTGTATGGGCCAGAGTAATCTTGAATGAGAGGGGTCTGACGAGTCTGTTGATTTTGGGGTCCCAGACCTTGAATATAAGGGGGCACATATGCCTCATGGTAGATTGGATTAGTTCCACTACCGTCCGTCATGGGTCGAGGGGGCATGCCATAGCTTGGCATCCCCAAAGTCTGATTCGCGTATTGAGGGAGATCAGTAGTATGGAGTTGAAGGCTCCTTGGTGCACTCATGAGTAGCGGGGAGGTCGTGATTGGTTGCTGGTGAACGGTCTCTTGTGGATTAGATCCATGAATGACCATCTGCAGGGGATTCGTCCCTTCAACCGAAATCGGGATTTCCGGTCCTTGAGTGTTAGGGGGGATATTCGCCCCTTGTGTGCCAGTAGTTGGTGGTGGCTGATCAGCCTCAGAGGTGATAGGGCGTTCATCGGGAGTTTGAGTATCCCGAGCTGTTCTTCGTGTGTTTGCCATGGTTGATGTTGTCTTCCCACAGACGGCGCCAAATGTTGTGGATTAAAAAATATACTTGTATATTAATTGCTAGGATTAATGAGCTTTCGAGCTTTAATGGCTGCACTCGTGTATCCGGACTAAATCGGTCCTCACAAGATGCCTACGTATCTCAAATCGTTATTGATAATCAAGCCAAAAACGTAGTTCTGATTGTAGGATCAGGGACCTTATATAGGCGTCTGGAGCCTAATATTTATGGTATGTTTGGGAGACTTAACGGATAAGTCTTCTTTTTGATATTGGATAAGTATTGTATTTCTTGCTGAAGAATTCGTTTCCTTGTGGATAAAGGTTACGACTCATTGATTGCCTTTAATTGGGATTCCAGATCCTTCTTTGACTAATTTTTCATAAGCAAGGCTCTTTTCATGAGCTGTATATTTCCCCTACTTCGACCTTTTGTTTGACCAGTCAATTATATTTCTATAATTACTTTTCTGACCATATCAGATATGTTACTTATTATATTTTATATGAAATATTCAGGTGCTAATACATAAATATAACATTAAAATCTATAAATAACATTTTGTCGATTACTTCTATTATTTAAAAATAGATTTTAAATTGCACATATCATTGTAAAAATTGGGAAACGGTGTTAGGGGTTGTTCATGGGTTGGAAGAATTTTTGCAACTCGACCCAGTTATATCATTTTAAATTTTTTTTACCCAACCTGCAAAATATAAATTTGCAACCCACCTTACTTACAATTCATTAGTTTGGGTCAGGTTGCATAAGTCTGAATTGTTTAAATAATTTTATTAAAAAAATAAATATTATACAATATTTAATTTGAAAAATCTAAGTAAACTAAAAAACGTATAACTAAAACACGGTATAGTATTAAATATGTGACCAACTTTCTATTTTATTTATAAGTATACTATTATTTCATTAAATACACATAAGTTTAGATATGTCCCTATTATACATACAACTATATTAAAATTATCAATTATATTATAATTAATTATTAAATTTGATAAAATGCATTTCACATTATTTAAAATTAAATAAAATTTTGACAAATAAAAATAATAATTTGATCTTTATCTTATAGAAATTTATTCAAGTTTTATGAAATTTTAAAAAGATTAAAAGAATTTCCATACATCATTTTTCATATTATTAATTACAAAACGAGCCGAGGTTGTAAAGACTTGTAATGATGTGGGCTTGTAAATTGGACTAGCTAACCGGCCCAAGATGTGATAATAACCTCCTTTCCTATATATTGATATTTTTGCAGTTTATTTATCAGTGAAAACTTAATTATCTTAAAACGATGGCACAATTGAAAATGGGTCGCAATCTTTTCTGTAAAACAATGAAAATTTACACTGCAAGCATTATATACAACAATTGTGTGTATGTATCTTCAAGAAACTGTCACAGTGCTACTAAAATTCCCAGCTGCAAATCTGTTAACAAATCTGTTAACAAATCTGAACACTACTCATGCCACCAAAACCTAAACCCCCCCCCCCCCCCGTGCAATCAAAGCAGCTCCTGCATCGCGTCGACACATCCTCCATTAAAACCTCAACATATGCGATTCAAATCTTCTGTAGTTCTCTGTGCCGTACAAACATATTCAGGTATGAGAAGAATAATGTACTTTTAAATGATTGTGAAGTTTTAATCTCTCTCTGTTTTTATACTTCAAATTGTTAAAATTATTCGTGTTTAAAATTTCAAACTTCCTGTGTTCCCCCGAGTCTACTTAATGATAGGCTAAAGTTTGTTGCATTTGTGTTCTTAGTAGTGGATCTCACCAACTTATTCTACAACGTGTTTGATTAAATTCCGTAGTGAAGATTGAAATAATTTTATCAACATGGCTACTTACAATTTCAGCACTGTAATCTCTGTTATGGATTGATTTGAAAAAAACTATTACAATTTTGTTCATTTTTGTACATTTTCAATTTTTTGCTTCTTTTTTAGTATAGTATTGTACTTTTTTTTTGCTAAGTAGTATTGTACTTTAAATTCTCATTCTCAGCTTCTCAGCCTTCTACTACTGTCTTCTTCCTACTTCAAAGCGCACTCTGCTGAACTCTTCATGAATGAACTACATAGGTAAAATTGCCCAATTTGAGTTGGTACCATACAAATTGTCACCCAAAAGAGTTTGTATTATACACATGTTATCACCTGATTCAATTGCAATTCTGTTTGATATTTAAAATACTCTCAGTGGGTATGATTCCAGGCTCTCTCTCTCTCTGCTACATTCAATTTATGTAAATTAGTCGAGTTCTTACTTCTTTGAATCTACATGTGTTGTCCTTGGGCGTATCAATCTTACTAAGTTGTCCATGTACGTACTACATCATAGGCGAGGTTTTGTTGCACTTTGTTTTAAAAATATATAGATAAAAACCTTTCACCCAATCTGTTTGATTTAATGCTGTAGTGAATAATTTATTTTTGAGTTTTTGGTGTGTGTATATAATGAGATAGAGTTTATCTTTTGAAATAAAAAATACACATGTTATCACTTGATTCAATTGCGATTCTATTTGATATTTAAAATACAAGTGGGTTTCATTTCAGGTTTGCTAGGCACAACCTTCAAGATAAATTGAGGATTCCCGGCAAGAAAAGGAGCAAGCAAATTAGGAAACTAAAGAAGTCTAACTGTTGTTAAATCAGAGGCTAAATCAAACAGAAAAAACAAATACACACGTTAAATAACCTACAAATATACACAACCACCCCCCTACACAGAAAAACACTGCAAACCGTCTCGAACAAACATCGCAGATAAAAATTGTTCATGGTTAAGCAGCAGGTAAAGCTTTCCTATTCAATTAAAGTTTGAAATCACGAGTATATATATATATATATATATATATCTATATTATACTATTATAAGAGAAACATGGTATATTTGGTTGGTTTGGTATTGGTTAACGCCTTCCAAAAAAACTAATACTATTTTCCTAAAAAAGTCAAATTTAAAACTAAAATAACCTAATATAAAAAAGAAGTTAAAAAGCATATAACTTATTTAAACAAAAAAAGAAAAAAAAACATACCTTATCCTACACAACTACCAACACTAGCAGACAGAATTGTCACATAGCAAAATCGGGACAAAATTCTACTACTAACACAATTACTAATCTTTGATTACAAATTCACTTATTCTCATAATTTTTATTGAATTATAACCTGCTATCCTAAAATTGAAAATAATTAGTTTCAGTATTTTTATTTCGTTGGATTATAAAACACATACACCCCGTGTGGCTTATGGTCTCGGGTGTCTACGACTGGGCTAGATATTTGGATTGGACACAGGTTGGTGCATTAAGGCACCGCTGATGGATTATTTTTCAAAAAATCAATTTTATTTTTGAAAAAGATATATGTATAAATTATTATAATATGTGTTTGACAAAATTTTATTTTATATTCATATTTTTAAAACTAATTAGCTTAAAACCCGCGTGACAAAATGTTTTTGATAATATATATAAAAATTTTAAGATATGAATTTAGTAGGCTTAAAATTTTAAACAATATAACTTGATAATAATTTTATATATATTTCTCACAATAATTTTTTTAAAAAAAAAGAGAGATAGTAAATTTGAAAGTATAGGATAAATGATACGTTTTAGCTATGTGTCTTAATTAGAATATGTATGTAAAATAGTTTGATCCGTTAAAATATAAATTTTGAATAAGAAATATCATAAAATTAAAAGGAATATGCCCAAGAAAAAAAATAGGAATTTACCGCCCTACACCAAAATTTTAATATTTTAGTTTTAATAATGTAGTATAATAGTAAAATTAAAAGAAGTCCACCTAAGTCATTAAAGTACATAAAAGCGTATAATAAGTTTTTAATAGGAAAATCATAAGAAATTTAAAGGAGTATACCCAAATTATTAAAGCACATAAAGCCCGACCAAATATAATAAGTTTTTAATTAAAAAACCCCATAGAAAACTTATTAAAAGAGGATAAAAATATGTACGATTTTATAAATTTTATTCTCATATTATTATATTCTTTACTGATTTGAATTTTTTTAGATTTATTTTAATATTTTATTGAATGAAACACAATTTATAAATTTAAAAGAATTAGAAAAAAATAATTAAATTGGTGTTAAAATAATAATACCATAATTCTTATTATAAGAATTTAGATACCCATTTTACTAATTTGGACTTTATCTTAAGTTTTAAAAATCGTATTTCGGCGATTTTACAGCCCACACGAAGCTAATAAAATTATCTTTAATTTAATGATGATTTAATAATTTTTATCTAACTGGAACTATCCATAAATGGAAGAGGAAAGAGAGTTACAAATTTTTACATGGAGAATTCTATTCAATATAGAAAACTCATTTATATTTGGTTTAAATTATCAATGTACACCTTTAGTATTTAAATATAATCTTACTATTAATCAAATACACTTATTAATATTAAATCTAAGAGTTCTCCATTTAAGATTTAATTGTTCTATTAATTTGACTGTCTAGTGACCGGACTAAAATTTTGGATGAGATCACTTTTACACTTATTATATATAAGGATATAAATATAAATAGTATAGATGTTACACTTCTAACTATGTCACATTTCAAATTATTATCAACTCAACATTTTTAATTATTATCAAATCATATCATCTGATAATTTACCTCCGAAATTCACATCCCTTCTACTTTTTTTAATTACAAATTTCAATTCAAATAAAATAAAAAAATTATAGAATTTTAAATGAAATCCGTGCATGGCACGGGTTATAGGCTAGTATATATATATATATATATATATATATGGTAATTGACTAGATTTAAATTGAAATTTTTATTATTTTGTATTACTGTATATATTCCTTCAGTTCTTCGTAGTATTATGTCATCCGATTGAAATTGAAGTTCAAATGCTATCAAGTAAGAGTTTATATGTGGAATAGAGCAAACTTGGTCGTGGTTAAGCGGTAGGTAAAGCTTTTTTATTCAATTAAAGTTTGAAATCACGAGTATAGATACATATATGGTTATTGACTATATTTAAGTTGAAATTTTTATTATTATGTATTATTGTATATATTCATTCAGTTCTTCGAAGTATAATGTCATCCGATTGAAATTGAAGTTCAAATACCATCAAGTAAGAATTTATATGTGGAATTCAACTGATATAATATTCGTTGAATTCAACGGATATACAATCATTTAATCATTGGTTTTTGCTTACGATTATGAATTAATACCTGATTATTTGATTTGTAGATGTGTAGTTATGTGCGTATTACAGCCATTTGGTTTCTTCATCTTCATATTGTAAGTCGTCAACTGTTTTCGAGTTGAAAGTTTTCCTTTTTAAGCCAATTTTTTTGTCACTATAATGACTATGGAGTTCAGTAGAGCAACATGTGATTATAATAATATTTTGCTCTCTTTCTCAATGATTAATTTTTTTTAGACGAAAGATTTTACGACTAAACAAATGAGAAAGTAAGAGAGAAATATGATAGGAGCAACCTCCTTTGTGATCCTATTATCTGATAAAGTTAAAAGGTGAAAAGAAAAAGGAGGCAATTGGTAGTTAATGGATCACAACACTATACCATTTTATGCTTTATGATATTCTTGTGCGAAACTTGCAACGTTGCAGTTTGTATTGCAATTTTGTTAAGGGGCATGATATTTGACTATTTGTGTTACCTTTGTATTTTTGTGCTACCTTTGTACTTCTATTTAGAAGTTTTGAATACATTAAAGTCATGCTTTATAAAGAATACTGGATAGTACGTAATCATAATTCCAACTTGCTGGGATCAAATATTTGTGCATTTCTTTGTATCCTCTCTATATGTGTGCTAACTTATATGTTACCGGGGTAGGGCATGGCATTGATTCAGGCAGTATTCGATGTACAAGGGGTAGTTGATGCTCAAGATACATTGCTGCACAGTGTCAAAGATCTTCTTAGTATTCATTCAGGTAATAAATGTGTGCTTTAGTCGGCGTACATGAAGATTTCTTTTTTAAAAAAGAATGTAATGTTTATAATTTGAAATGTGTCCGCAGATGCTCATGCAAGCCTATGAACATATGTATCAGCTTCTTGCATTGCTCAGTAGATATCTGGCCTTCATGCAGACCTAATGATCCTGCAGTTCGACCTAGAACGTGCCCTTCTGTAAGACAAATAGTTTTGTTAATGAGCTGTAAGTCCTTTTGAGCTAGACATCCTTTATTTTTATTTTCATCTTTATTTTTAATTTATTTTATTTTGTAAAAGGGATCTTTAATAGATCCTTGCTAGACCTAATGTTTTTTAATTATAAAATTCTTTGTCTCTATTTTGTAAAGTAATTAGACATATTCACGCCGCATTCTATGCAAAGTTTTAGGTAATTTCTGGAAAGACACTCCAGGCCTATGTTGCTTTTTCGGACAATATATTGAGACTTCCAGTAAAGATGAAAGTTTGCATAGAGATTTTAGAATGTCATGAGAGATGATCATATTGAACATAACTAAATATAAGGCACAAAAACTGAAAATGAGTTCTACAACTCGGAAGGACATTTTTGAGTAAGCAGAAGTTCAGAGAATAACACTGTATCTTGGTTGCAGATTTACACTTACAACAGAGCAAGCACATAAAAATCAGTATTTAACTATTTATATATTCGTTGGATGTCTTCAGAAGTAGGATACATTTTTGGATATATTTGACGTTCTGAGCAACAAATTTAATAGCAGTTTTAAAAGTAGAATTAGGGATTATAACACAAGGTGAATGGAAAAGTTCAGGTCTTCCTTCATTTTTTAACTCTATAACAATGTCCAATTGACTGATTTCTAACCATGAATATTCAAACGCAGATATGATACAAAACCAGTTCGGAGATATAAATTTACAAACTGAAAGTGACGGTTCTAGACTCGACTTCAGATCCGAATGATCAGGTACCGATTTTATTTTATTTTAAGTTTGTTAATTTTTTTTTGTTAAGTGGTACTGATTTGATTTCGATTGTATACTTGGTATCATTCGATTACTTCATGTTGTTTTTATATATCATTCAGAATTATATTTCATTTTGAATGTAACTCCAGAAATGATACTAGCAATTGTAACACTAGGTAAATAGAAAAGCCCAGGTCTACCGTCTTTGTTTTTTAAACACTAACAATGTCACCAATCTCTAATTTTACACTGTCCATGCATGATTAAAGTTGAATAACATAAATTAATGGGGGTCAGCCTGGTGGCAATAATCTTAAACACTACACTTTCAATGTTAAATCTTGGAGGATCATGGTAAGACCATTCGGAAATGTAGGTTGGGCTTGTGGCAGTAATGTTGGTCACCTTTCACCTTAGACCACGAGGATGTCCCTGTGTTTCAAAACAAGCCTAAAGAAAATGTCATTTACATGATTTCAACATTGATGCCTATTGTCCTAGAAATCCCACGCGGATCTAAAATTGTTGAATGGATGAAACTTTTAGCACCGTCAATAATCATTTTTGTAAATGTTATTTGTGATTATAGAATGTGAACTATTGGTGGTTCCAGAATAGTTTTATAGGTGGCTTATGGCCAGGCTGAGTGAACCAAAAAAACCTTCAGAAAGCAGCTTACGAAAAGTAGCAGTTGCTTCAAGCCACAATGTTCGTCCTCTGAAAATACACCAGCCACCATTGCTGGAATAGATTATACTGCAAATTTATTGTTAATACACATCATTCATACATATGTTGTACCTCACGTCACCTTATATAAAAAATTCAAAACAAACTCAATTCAAAACATATATATCTTAAGTCTCTGAATGTTTTTTGATGGGCATTGTTATTCCCAGTTACACACTTACAGAATTGTAGAAGGGTGGGGGGTTGAATACAATTATTGATTTTTACAACTTTTTTGAGATTTGAAAGTTTGAAAGTAAGAACAGATAAACTAAATTGCAAAACTAGAATAAATATAAGAACACAATACTTTTAAAAATTTCAGGTGGATTGTTTTGTGATCCACCTGAGATATATTATTGAAGAAATAATCTGTGATATTTGGTCATCTCTGACACTAGATTTTTCTTTGTCTACGGATACCATTTTACACCTCTACGGATATCGAATCCCAAAAGGTAAAATCCTATCCGTAGATAGTTTAGTTTAATCGTAACCGTTAAAGTCACAATCTTATCCGTAGTTACATGCGTACAGTACGTGTATGTAATTACAGTAAATTCATGACTTTACTTTTCAATCCATTACTTTTAAACGGTTACTTTCTTGCTCAATTAGATAATTTCTTTCAATTATTCTGGTTTTATTAGTGAATTATTTTGGGGGAGTATAAATTGAATTTTACTCTCAGTTAATCTTTTTCTATCATTTTCCAAAATTCCCTAAGGCAAGAAATCATATTCTCTCTCGAAGCAAAAATCTCTCTCTGTAAATTCAAAACTTACATCAATGGCACCAACCAACAAGATAATGTCTCTCACTGGTTTCACATACGAGAAGAACAACTTCACAGCTCTGGTGGACTTCGAAGAGAAGAACACATCATATCACACTATGATGAGGTTTCTTCAGAACTGCAAGTTCTCAAAAGCATTGTTCGAAACCCCAAGAACAAGGAGGGTGAGATAAGTGTGTCCCAGCCTAGCCACCTTGTATCTTCTCAAAAAGATGCAGTGGTTGAAAAAGAATCTATCACATCCCTAGTGGCATCCTCCCAAAAGGATGTTACTATTTTAAATAGTTCCCAACCAGGGACACAACACAAGAGGGATAGGGACACAAGAAGTCCCACAGATACATCCAAGGCCTATGAAAGGAGAAAGAGGTCTAAACTATCCGGGGTAGCACAGGGATCACACACAGTGTCAATGACACCATCACAAATTCAGGTTGATGTGGCTCTAGTAAATGTGGAGTCACAACCCCATTCTTTATCTATTCAAACTGAAACAGAAACACCAAACTCACCTACTCTCTCTTTGGATGTGGATATGATTCACACATCCATTCCTGATTCTCCATCTTTAACCTCTTTGGAGAAGTCCCACTCTGTAATTGGTTGTCATCGTCTTATTGATGATTTGTTGCAAATCCAAGTGAGTTTCAACTCACAAAGGTGGTCTTTCCTCAAGCTAAGGATGTCCAAGTCTTTCTCAACTCAGAGAAGTTAATTAAGGAATCCATCTTCAACAAGTTCAGTTCATGTCCACACAACCATCCTGAAAGTTGTCACTCCTAATACCATTATTCTACAAAAAGAATATGATGCTGAACACTCAAGTGTTAAGGAGTTTCAATCAATCTTCAGTGGCAGCACTGGATCACCACCAAGACATCATGGCAAGAACAAATTAGAAGTGGACTATCCATTTCCCAAGCCTGATGAGTCTAAGGTGTTAGCAGCTCTTATCAGGAATCTCAAGACTACCAATGACATAGAGCTGAGACAAGGGTTGACTGTTATCTACAGAAATGGTAAGGAGATTCATATCACAAGGAGCCATCCTAGGTTCAATGAAGCCAAAGCATAGGAGATTTCCAGAATAAGAAAAGAAGCCAATCCCCAGGGTTTTGAATCTACACCTGAAAAACAGGCTAGATTGACCCAAGAACTAATGAGGGAAATGGAGGAAGAAAGTAGTGTGGCTGTAGAGGAAGAGACCCCTACTATGAGGAAATTGAAGAAAAGGAAGACAATGCCTAAGTCCAAGCCAACCAGATGGAAGAAAAGATCACATAGGCCTGTCTCTCCTGAGAAAGTAGAAGAGAAGAGAGATACAGGGATGATGATTATTTTTGAAGACCCTACTACAGCTACAACTCAATCTCAAACCACCTTCCACGGGACTCCTGTAGAGCCTAAAGAAGAGCCTATTGAGTTTGAAAACTTGGTTTTCCCTAAGTTCTTAATTGAAGCTGAAAAGAAGTGAAAGAAAAGAGAACAAATCAAAAGAACTCAACAAGGACCAATCAAGCTGAATGTTGCACCAAAAGTTGCCAAGCTAGTTGAGAACAAGACAAACTTTTTGTACATTGCAGAAATATAGGAGTACTCAAACATGAATCTCTTCCTTGATGAAGTTAGTGAAATAAGAGGCACATACAAATTTAGAGATCTGCCTGAAAGACTGACCTTTGTCTACAAAGGAGGGAAGGTGAGAGCATGACCCCTACAACAAGAGAGAGAAGATTCAGCCTCCAAGAGAGAGAATAAAAGGAATTAAATCTGCTCAGTCTAGAGGAGCACTCTCTATGTAATTATCTCTACTCTTTAGTTTTTCATTTATGTAGCTTAATGCTATTTTTACTGTTACTGTTTATTTGTTAGAAGTGGTTTTGTTATCATCAAGACTCTTAATTTATGGTTGATTCTCAACCAGGCATAAATTGGGGGAGATTGTTAGGAACTATGTTGTTTTTTAATGATACCTAAATTAACTTAGTAAAAATTGTACAAATAAAATGTAGTCATCAACGGATAGCATGCTTTTACAATATCCGTTGATGGGAAGCTTATCTACGGATAAGACTCAATGTAACATGCTTGTGTAATCCTAATGTACAATAACGAGATGCAATCCTGAGGAACAATCCTGATGAAATCCTGATGTGCAATTCTGATATGCAATCCTGATGTACAATCCTGATGTGCAATCCTGATGTGCAGTCCTGATGTGTATTCCTGATGTTGAAGTTGAGGTATTAGTTTTTAGACTGAATAAGTCATGTTGATTATTAATAGATATGTAGAATATGAAGGCTAATTGTAAATAGTTTATGCCTTGTAATTTTACATAAGTGAAATTGATTGTCAACGGATAGCAACATTAGCCTTCAACGGATGTGGACAATGTATTGTCTACGGATAGCAGTACTAGCTGTCTACGGATGTTATCAAGATACTGTCTACGGATGTTATCAAGAGCTTCAATCGTTAATACACATATAGAATACCTGATTAATATCGAAAAAGGAAATACACACACGATCTTTAATTTAACAAAGGAACAAAAAAAGAGAGATAAAGTTTAAGATTGGACCAGGTTTTAATGGGCCGGAAAAAGTCTAAAGCTTTGATCCTGAGCCGATTCAATATTAGAAGGGAGTGGATGCTAGGGTTATTACTAATAGCTGAGGGAATCAGGTCAAATTGTGAGAGATGAGAGATGAGGAGAACTTTAAATGCGACGCTTAGATCTTCCGTCCATGTATTGAAACTGATTAATGTATATCTTGAGGGCAACAAGAGGAGTATATCTACTCTATCCATCGCTAGTTCCAAACAAAAAATGTTGTACTCTCAACATGTATTGAAGCAGTGGTATTGCGATTATTCTACTAATCGGGCTTAAAAGGTTGCCGAGAAGTATAGCAAGACAAATTTGGACGAAATGAGAGCTTATTGTGAGACCTTAGTGGATGCTGAAGTTTGGGAATATCTTAGAGATGTTTTTAGGATATGGATTGCTCGGGAGGATGAACCCGATATTGATATTGACTTCTTCAAGAAGATATCAAGCACTAGAAGTCGTGGTCACTTCCATAATTAAACATGGTAGTAGAATACACACATATAGAATACCCCTGGCAGTTGGGAAGTCGTGGTCTAGCAAGAAGATATCAAGCGCTTGGCTGAAAGTAGTTTCATTAAACATGTGTTTGTCAACCATCCTTTTACAAGAGATATAAATGAGTCAGTAACTCAGTTTATAAAATCAAAATAAAAAGAAAAATTAAAAACAAGAGGGGGAGGATTTACCACTAAAATATTATAATGCCAACGTGAATACCATGGGCCTCACATCGAACAGCAAAGTCCATAATCAGATTATAAGTGACTGCATGTCCTTTAATCTGATAATTATCCTCATAATGGTGCAACTCATCAAACAAATTTATGAGATTGCAACCACCTATCTCCGAACATGCCTTGAGATAAAAATTGAAGAAGTCAATATCAATATTGGGTTCATCCTCCCGAGCAATCCACATCCTAAAAACATCTCTAAGATCTTCCCAAATTTCAGCATCCACTAAGGTCTCACAATAAGCTTTCATTTCGTCCAAATTTGTCTTGCTATACTTCTCGGCAACCTTTTCAGCCCGATTCGTAGAATAATTGCAATACCACTGCTTCAATACATGTTGTTGAGAGTAGGACATTTTTTGTTTGGAACTAGCGATGGATAGAGTAGATATACTCCTCTGGTTGCCCTCAAGATATACATTAATCAGTTTCAATACATGGACGGAAGATCTAAGCGCTGCATTTAAAGTTCTCCTCATCTCTCCTCTCTCACAATTTGACCTGATTCCCTCAGCTATTAGTAATAACCCTAGCTTCCAGCCCCTTCTAGTATTGAATCGGCCCAGGATCAAAGCTTTAAACTTTTTCCGGTCCATTAAAGCCATTAAAGCCTGGTCCAATCTTAAAATTTATCTCCCTCTTTTTGTTCTTTTGTTAAATTAGAGGTCGTGTGTGTATTTCCTTTTTCGATATTAATCAGGTATTATATATATGTGTATTAACGATTGAAGCTCTAGTCACTTCCATTCTTAAATATGGCAGTAGGATGCGAATGAAAGAGAAGAAGGAGGACAGCTGAGCACCTGATTAATATTTTTGAGGTATATTTTGTAAATATATTTATATAGGACAATTTGTAGATATTTCACTTTGTACCAAATTTCTTGTTGATACTAGGGGACATGTGCCCCCCTTTCTGATATCATTGTATTACGAATGGGTAACACACATATTTTAACCAATCTTACTTGCATTTGTATTCTATATGTGTATTAATGATTGAAAATCTCTTATGATGCAAACGGTATCCTGAATATCATTTCATGGACTTTTTGTGAAGAATTACTTCAGCTAGCAGTACAATGTGGTAACATAGAGCTTGCAAAACATGGACTGTCATTTATAAAAGATTTAATTTCCAAAGATGAGAGCAAGGACCAATGCATTAGCGAAGCTTTGATGACAACCGTGTATGATACTATTAGTAGTAGAAGTATTGCCGATGAGCTCTGTGCCAGTGTACTCCAGGATTGCATACTTGTCCGAGACTTCTCTACAAGTGAAAAGAAACGAGATCTTCGCACTTAATGCTAGTGCGAATTGTAAGGATATGAAGAATGCTTTCAAAGCACTCGTACAGTTTGAAAGCTCAGCTGAAGGTTCAACATCTTTCTGCCCAATTACATCTTTCAGACATCTTTCCAGGGCATGCAAGTCATGTTCGGACGACATCATTTTTGATGTTTTGAATTACGTACGTTTTCTTACTGTTTCATGCATTATTTACACTAGTGATTTCATATACAGTTATTTAATATTGCATTACAAATCACATTTGACCTCATTTAAGTAATACAGAATATCATGTTTGCTTCTTTTCTTTTCTTTTCTAATGTCAAATATGTACAATTGCAAACCCATGCCCTCAACTCGGCAGATAGGTATTGAATTAACACCAAAAAAACTTTCTTTCATTAGTCAGTCACCTGTACCATGGTCAAGACAATTAGTTGGTTCATTTATGTTGAAAGATGAATAAGAAAGCTTCATTTATGTTATCTGACCATTATCCTACAAAATGGTCAAAATGTATAATTTATAAATCTGGTAGTTACATGTAGACTATTCTTAGCATAAAACCTGTAGCTTGTCACATAATAAATAAGAATCACAATGCAAGCCACTGACATGATAGAAAATACCAGACTTACCACTACCTAGACACTAGTCGCCAATAGTCTCCAGTTGAACCAGGACAAAACCTTACTAAAACTCTAAATATAATGATGCCAGATCTTTAAAATCCCCTTTGTGTGGATACATAAATTTACAGGGCACTAAAAATTGTTTTTTCTTGACTGATTCCAATATATGTTACTAATGCAAATTTAAAAACATGCAGCTGAAGACTCTCCAAAAATCTAATCCAGAGTACAAGTTCCTTACTGCCATAAACTGTATAATTGTACACTTTGTGAATAAAGAGGATCGTATTAAAGCTAAGGGATTATTTGAGGCAATGCATTCTTACCATTTGAAACCTGACACCAATTCATTCAACGCAGCAATATATGCTCACATCAAAAGCAAGGAGGTAAAAACAAATCTCAAAGTAGTTCTCCTAAAGGTGTGTATTCTGATTCTAGTGAAAACTGTTTTGTACTTTTAGGTGAAGAAAGCTATAGAGCTGGAGCAGAAATTAAAAGAAGCTGACACTGAACAAAATTCAATGACATGTGAGCTTATGGTCAAAGCTTATGTCATTGCAGAAAAAACAGAAACTGTAGTTTCAATCATAAGGAAAATGGTAATTCTAATTGCATCTTTTTACCCCTATGTATGCTTATTACAAATGTGATTTAATGTATAAATCTACTATTCCAGATGGAGAAGGGATTCACTGTACGTAGGAATCTCCTCAACAGTGTACTGAATTGCCCAGAAAACAAGACTGAAGATGAGGTACTAGCCCTGGCAGAGGAACTCAACATACAACTTAGTAGAGTGCCTAGACACGAGGAAGGTCTCAAAGGGTTCCGTATGCGGAAGCTGCATCAGAAACCAGAAAGGGGAGGAAAGAAGTTACGTGAGAAGAAGGGGAGGGGACATAAGAAGGATAAAAGAGCTAAAGAGAAGAGCTATTCTGGTAGTCAAACAAGTATGTAATACACTCACTATTAAGGAATAGATAGTTTACTAACTATTGATATAATGACTTACCTTTATTTTGTAATCCAAATAAAATCGGTTAGCTCAAACAATGACAACACAACACCAGTGTGGCACTTGAGTATTGCTGCTACTTCAATTTAACAGATTTTCAAAAACAATAGGTTTCCAATAACTTTTACAAAATGACAACACCTTCACTTGTTTTACATAAGGAACAGAATCAAAACACCACACACACATACAAAACATACATACATGTACACTTGAGCAGAGAAGAGAAGATTGAATGACAGTTTCACATATTTTCACCCATGTGCAGTCCCATTTAACTTTCCCCTTATTTCATAAATTATTTTCACCAACTTCATCACTTATTGTATAAGGATCATGATTATTAGTCTATTCCCTCCATTAAAAAGAATTACTGTATAAATGAACTTAACCAAAAAAAGGGATTATAATTTATCAAAAATATGTGTGTATTGAAAAATAAATGTGTGTTAAAATTACCTCGGAAAAAGAAAGAGGAATCATGATGCCTTTGCGATCTCCAATTCGAAAAAATGATGATGCAATTAATCAAAAAAGTAGTCAATTTTGGTACAATAAAAAAATGGTATTGCTAAATGTCATAAATGAGAAATTACTCTTAAGTCTCTTTGTTTATTAAATGTCCATTTTGCTTATTAAATGATGTGTTTAACCGGTCGTTACATAACTAGGTTACTAAGCCGCGTTTCGCAGCGATATTAGAATTTATTTGTTTAAAAAAAATATTAGAATAAAATTTGTAAAATAAATATCTACAAAATTATATAAATTATCAAATAAAATATATTCTGTAAAATTTGCATTTGGGTAGATAATATTAAAATTATTTACATATTACTTTTCTTTATATAGTTTGATTTTTTATTTTCTTGGACCAATACATTGTCATATATATAGGGGTTTACTCTAATACAAACCACTCTTAGACTACAAACTAATTTTTTTTTCAAATCGCGTTAAAACATAGCACATATGGTATGCAAATTGATCGTTGGGAGATGGAGAAAAATACGGTGAAGTCGGATTTCAAAAAAAGCTCTCCGATTGACGGGAAAAGTCAAATTAAAAACGAAGGGGAATAGGTGTGATTGAGTGTGGGAGGGTGTATTTTAGTTGTGTGTTGTGCATATAGGGGGGTCATTAGATTAGATTAATCTAAGGGATTAGATTGGTTCTTAGTTTGTATTTTAAACAAGGTTTGTATTTGATCACTAGCCTATATATATAGGGCCTTGCTCATATGAGAACCCACATTAAAATGAGAACTGAGATCTAATCTCAGCCCTCCATTTTTTATTGAGTCTTTTAATCTCAACCATTCCTTTTGTCTTACCACCCTTACCCCCATCTCACCACCTGCCTCCCCACCCCACCAACTGCTACTCTCTCTCTCTCTCTCTCTCTCTCTCTCTCTCTCTCTCTCTCTCTCTCTCTCTCTCTCTCTCTCTCTCTCTCTCTCTCTCTCTCTCTCTCTCTCTCTCTCTCTCTCTCTCTCTCTCTCTCTCTCTCTCTCTCTCTCTCTCTCTCTCTCTCAAATCTCCGATCAGATCCGACATCGCCACATCAGTCATAATCGTCGATGAAGTCAACGCCACCTCCAACATCATCACAACCAATTTGTATAATTCCGATATGTTCATAATCACCGTCGATGGTGATTTTAGTTTAAAGCGATTAATGTTCACAAATTTGATTTCTTCTATTTTACTTTCGAATTTCTAGTGATTTTGTTTAATTATTGGTGACTTTCGTTCATTTTTTTGGTGATTTGTCTTAAATTCGTGGTGATTTAAATAATGGAATGATTTTGTATGTAGTGATGAGTGGTGGTGATTGTTTAGTTTTTTGTGATTTTAATGACTTTGTATCGATTTTAGTGATCATAAAGTGATGGTGGTGAGACGATGATGTAGTGATGGGTTGATTTTGACGGTGGTGGTTATATGGTGGTGGGTGATGATTTTGTTGGTTTGACTGTAGTTATTTTTAATTAATTCTTATGATTATTTTTTTAATCGTGGTGATTTTAATTATGACAGTGGTGATTTTTTGTTTTCCGGTGGTGGTCGGAGGTGACGACAGTAGGGTGATTTTTTGTTTCCGGTGGTGATTTTTTGAGTTGGCCGGAATTGATAACCGGGGATGATGACCGGAGTTAGTGGTGGCCGGAGATGGAGGTTCCCGGTGGTCGGAGGTGGTGGATGGTTGAGGATGATGAGAAATTAAAATATTAATAAATTTAATGAGTGATGAGAGATTAATATAGTGTATTTAAATGAATGGCTATGATTAGATCTCATATCTCATAATAGTGAGGGTTCTCAATGGAGCGTGACCCTATATATATATATATAGGGTCGCGCTCTATTGAGAACTGCATTTTGTGTGAGATATGAGATTCAATCTCAGCCATTCATCTTGTTAGCTTTAACTGAAAAAATTCGGTGGTTTTTTTTGTAAATATTAGTAACTTCAGGGGTGGTTTCTTCTATTAAAACACAAATTAAAAAGTCAAAATATATAACGGTTACAGACACACCCTGACACCCCCACCCACGCTTAACTTCACCCTCTTTCTCTCTCACAGTTCCCAATATACTCACCTTCTTTCATAACCACCGGCGACTGAGCTTCTAATTCTACTTTTAAACAACGATTTGAATTGATATTAAGGTAATAATCACCTACTTTTAAACAACGATTTTAGAACGTTAGACGATATAGCGTTTTAATGTGATATTTTGGGCCATTTTTTTCAATTGTGCAATTTTGGGCCATTTGTCTTATAATTGTGTCATATGGGGCCATTTCTCATCAAAATGGACAAAAAATAGGTACATAAAACTTTAAAACAAAAAGGCAATGTAAAACTATTATGACATATGAACAAATAATTTAAACAAAAGCTTTACTAATTTGGCAAAAATTACCAATAGTTGACAAAAAATTACCAGCTTTAGACAAAAATTGGCAAAATATGTCCAAGTATGAAAATTTTAAAACACAAATCACCAAAATTAAACATGTGTAACTAGTGTGACATTTCTGCAACTTCTGTCTCAACTTCCGCTCCTGCAACTGACAATTCTGTCTGAACTTCCGCCTGAACTTTGGCACCTGCAACTTTCATATTTTGAGGGCAGGTTCTTTTATCATGAACTACAGAATTACATAATTTGCATTGCCTCTTCTTTTTCTTTAGTTTGTCTACCGCTTTCTCCCTTTCGCTACGAAGCCTTTTAAGACCAGACCCTTTATTCTTACATTGTAATGGTGGATGAATGGTGATATCTCCAGCTGGTTTCTTGCCAATCAAATTCCCCATAAAATCGTTCTTGCTAAAGCTTGCACCGTCATCAAGAAAAGAATCACGCAATTCCTTTACTGTTTTACTGATAAGTTTCAGTTTTTGAAGATCAATTCCTGCTACAGTAACACACTTATGAAAATTAAACCATACATTTGTCAATTCTGCAGAAACAGATTCCTTGTTCTGATGCTCATCCGATATGCCAAAATCTTTCAATGAAGCCTTATTTTCAGCATTTTTCATCCAACGATTAAAAACAAGTCGCCTAGGTATCTTTACCACTTCAAAATGATTTAGTGCACAAAATGCGTGCCTACAAGGAATGCCGCACATTAGAAATTTTTTGCAAGAGCAATTTGCATGAGTCTTACTCACTTCAACCTAAAAAAAGACAAGAATGAACCAGAAAAAATGATTAGAATAGCTGAACAAAATCACCAAAATTTATTATAAAGTTACAACATAGGGTAGTTATGATGTAACAAATACAAAAAGGGTAGTTAGAATGATGAACAATGAATCAAGCATATGCAAGAAAATGATACTCGTATTGACAAAAGCTACTGTGAGATGATTAAACTACCAATATTTTACTCACAATTCACGTGTCCAAATTCAAAATTTAATAATTCAAAACTTTGTTGGTCATGCTCTAAATGTTTTAGTTCATTTCTCCATGGATTAATCAATGTGTAATTTCATCTAATTGTACTTTGCAGGATGTGGAACAAATGAAGCGTTGATTATCCAGATTTTGGCTCACAAAAATGCTTCACAGCGAAAACTATTGATAAATATTAGACTATGTGCTTCAGTCACTGGACGCTCGTTGTAAGAGTCTAAGACTAAATCTTCATGTGCACATTAAAAAAAATAAGAAACTGAAAAGATTGAGAATTATCACCAAGTTACAAAACAAAATCACCACATAACATCGCGCACTACTAATTACCTGAAAAATCTTGTCTTTAATTTTGACATCCTTCATTTCATAGCACTTCATACCATTTACCTCCGGGCCAATGGTTTGAATTCTCATATCATCACGAGCAGCCAAAATTTCTTCTTGGATTTTGTAAAAAATTGCACGAGTGTATAACTCTGCAGCATCATCCTCAAGGAATAGTTTAGAAACTGTAACTGGTTTGGCAGATGCACACTCATGATTCAACCTCTTTGTTTCATTACGTTGCTTATCCATTGCATTTTCGAACCGAATATAAAATTCGGACAATGTACTCCCACATTGATGAAACTGGCTAAAAAAATAGTTTTCACTCTCAGACCTCGACGTCGTCCGAATCAACCCATACATTGGTTTATCACGAAAATATGCAGGGATCCATGACTGCCTCATATCATACATTTTCGATAACCATACATGTTCTTCCAACTTAAATTCCTTTATTACTTCTTTCCAACCCTGCTCTATAACTGAAGACCATATGTATTTTTGAATCTTTTCCATAAACTCCGTTTCTTTGCACAAGAAGTTGCCAAGCTAAAAAAATGTAGGAATAAACACAGTTAAATGTAGGAAGACCATATGTATTTTTCTATAACTAGAAAAATATGCATTGAATCATTATGAAAGCAAGCATCACAATGGATATAAAAAAGCCATAAGAAAATTTACCTTAGCAGGAAACTTTTCAGTAATATGCCACATGCACAAACGGTGCCTAGAGGCAGGAAAATCATCGGTGGCTTTAAAACAGTTGGGTATAGCTTGTTTCATAGCTGCACACTGATCGGTCACTATACAAACAGACCCATAGCTTCTAGGAGTGCTTCAAATGCCCAAGTAAAATGAGTCACGTCTTCTTTTGAAAGAAGAGTAGATGCAAATGTAACACATTTATTGTGCTTATCCACACCAGTAAAAGGAGCAAAAACCATATTGTACCTAGCAAAAACCATATTGTGCTTATCCACACCAGTAAAAAAGAAATCACCAGTAATAACTGAAAAATCACTATATGTAAAACTTATTGCTCTGTAAAACAAACTATATTATCTGAACTCAGAAAATACTACTTACTTATTGGTATTAAACGTTGGATCAAAAGAAACAGCATCTCCGTAAAGCTCGTAATTTCTTCTTGCCGTGGAATCAGCCCAAAACAATTTTGTAAGATTGCCAGCAGGATCAACATCACGGGCATAGAAAAAACCAGGATCTGTTTCTTGTTTAACCTTGAATTTCTCAATAATCATTTGAGCATCAGCAACACCAATAAACGTTTTCAAATCTCTATCGAAATTCCTAAACTCTCTTGACGTAGCACCAACATTTTCATAACCCTTAACCAGCTCCTTCATCATTCTAAACGATTTCATTGTTCCAATATTGACTTTACTAGCATCAAAAACAAAATTCATAGAACAAGTCGACATTTTACGACTACCTTTTAAAAAATGTCTACAATCTTCAGGAACCAACGGATGATTATGCGCTTCAACGAAATTTGAAACATAATATATATTTCCAGGAGAAAATTTTAAGACCAGTTTAGCTTCACAACCACATCTTCCTGACTTAGTCCTCCTCCTCTAACCAACTTTACTTTTGCTACCCTCTGAACAACTCATCTTAACATCAGTAAACCCAGCTCTATTGCAAAGCAAGTACTTACTAATTACAGTACCATCCGAATGTGTTTTCTCAGCACTCCGACGTACACTAAAACCACTCAACACTCCATACTCACTATAAAAAGCAATACCAGATTCCAAAGATTGAAAGGATTTACTAATGAACGGTTTTAGATTGTATTCAACAGAAATAGGAACATAATACTTATGGCCACCAGGAGTAACCATACAACCAGACTCAATTTCTTCATTGTCATCTGAATAATAGGTGTTACTTACCTCAGAAATTTCTTCACCAAAACTAATAGCTACAAAACAATAATTCAAAGCCAAAGAAGATTAAGAATGCTGAAATAAACTAAAACTGAACAAAAAGACAGTCTACAATCTAACATAAAAACCTAATCAAAGTCACAATAATAGAGAATCAATTTGTATAGGACATCACTATAAATAAAGAAATATCACCATAATAAAACATTTTAGTACAGTTTGATTATAAGTCATGTGCATATTAAAAATACACAAAAAAACTAAAAATTCAAAAAATCACCAAGTTACAAAACAAAATCACAACATAACATCTTAGCACTGTGCACATTAAAAATACAAATGAATGAAAATTACATTAAATCGCTAACATATTAAACAAAAATCACCACAACATTCTGATCAATACATCTCCAAGCATAAACACCAATTAGAACTAAACTAATGATACGTGACACCTCTAGTTGCAGAAGTGATGAGGAAACTACTAGGAAACTACTAATATTTAGGAAAAAAATTAATAAAATCACAGATAAATCATCTTGTTAAAGTTTGATTATAAGTCATGTGTACATTAAAAAAATAAATAAATGAAAATTACATAAAATCACTAACATATAACACAAAATCACCACAACATTCTATACTCTTTCAAAAGCATAAACTACATCGAATCACCGGTATGTTACAGAAAGAATGAATTACAAAATTATTTACAAAAAATGACTATTAAAAGATTGAATCGAAATTAAATAAGCAAAATAATGAACAAAGAAGTAACGAAATCGATTCCTTTACCTTGATTTGAGCTCATCTTAAGCAAATCTTCGGTAATCATGATGAACAAAACGTAATTTTGAATTCAAATTGAAATTTTAACCTCTGATGAAACATATGTGAAAATATACGACTAAAGCAGCCTTATTGAGATGAAATTCATCTAGAAACGTGAAAGAGCAAAGAAAAATCGATACAGATAGAGATAAGATATCGAGAGATATCGAGAGAGAGAGAGAGAGAGAGAGAGAGAGACGAGAGAGAGAGAGAGAACAGAGAGGAGACAAATTGAATGCTAATCAATATACGAAATCTTTGTATTTGTCTTAATATTTTTCTTTTTATTTTTGTACGGTTGTGATTAAATGGAGGGGATAATATTTGAAGGGCTGAGATTAGATCTCATATCTCAAATAAACAAGAGTTCTCACGTGAGCACAAACCTATATATATATTATATAAGCTTTTGTTCAACTAAAAACTAAAATTAAAATAGAAACTAAAAACTAATCTAAGCCCTTAGATTAATCTAATCTAATGGCCCTCTACTACACCACACACAGTTAAAATACACCATCACATACACAATCCCACCTAATTCCCTTCATTTTTAATTTGATTTTTCCCGTGAATCGGTGAACTTTTTTTGAAATCCGACTTTACTATATTTTTCTCCATCTTCCAACGATCAATATGCACACCATATGTGCTATATTATGGAGTACTAAAATTTTAATGGTTTCTGTAATAATAAATAGTGATTTCAGCATAGATCTAGCGATTTATTTTTTTATACGTATAAATTTAGTGATTTTGCAGTACAAAATTTGTAATTTACGTATAGGTCTGGAGAAAAAATCACAACATTTACGAAGAAATCACTATTTATTCTTACATGAATCACCAACATTTTAGTGATTCTCGCAAGCATAAATAGTGATTTATCGTCGAAATATATCAAATATGGTATGCAAACTAATTGTTGCGAGATGAAAAAAAATACAGTGAAGTCAGATTTCAAAAAAAGATCACCAATTAACGGGAAAAATATAATTACGAATGGAGGGGATTAGGTGGGGTTGTATGTGAGAGGGTGTATTTTAACTGTGTGTGGTGCAGTTTATAGTTTTTAATTAGTACAGGTTTCTAGTTGAATAAGACCCTATATATATATATATATATATATATACACTAGCCTATAACCCGTGCAAGGCACATGCCTTAAAAAATAATAAACTAAAAAATTTAATGTGAACGGAAAATATTAAAATAAAAGTAAAAATTAATATGATAAATTATAAAATGAGAAACTTAAATATTAATTGGAACGTAAAAAAAATATTAAAAAATACAGATGGGGCTGATGAAGATAAAAGAGGTATTATTAATATTATTTTATAATAAAATAATATTAATAATAAGGATATATAGAAGATCTAACATGTTTTAATTAAAAAAAGTAATTTCCCGTGATATTTTTAGAAGTGTTTTAATTATATTACTTGTATTTATTAAAAAAATACGTTGACATGTTAAAATAAGTAAGTTTTTTTAATAAGGACAAATAGGAAAGCTAACATGTTTTAATTAAAAAAAAAGTAACTACCTATAATATTTTTAGATGTGTTTTAATTATATTAATTGTATTTGTTAAAAAATACGTTCACTTGTTAAAATAGGTAAGTTTTTTTAATAATTAAAAGTATTACAATAAGTTTTAAAATATATAAGTAAGGGTTGCACTTGATATTTTTGGAAAAGAGATATTTTAGTGATAACAAATATAAAAGGTAATATATTTTAATTTAAAGGTAATTGCCCGTGATATTTTTGGAAAAGAAGTAGATTTTGTTAGAAAAAAATGTTTTAATTATAAAAGGCAATCATCTAGTTAATATTTTTATATTATTTTATTATTTATTAAATAGAGTATTAAAATAGATTTTAAAATAAATAAGTAAGTATTGCACCTCATATTTTTGAAAAATAGAGATTTTAGTGATAACAAATATAAAAGATATTATGTTTTAATTTAAAGGTAATTGTCGTGATATTTTTGGAAAATGAGTAGATTTTGTTAGATTTTTTTTAATTATAAAAGGCAATCAGTTAGTTAATATTTTTATATTATTTTATTATTTATTAAATAGAGTATTAAAAAGATTTGATTTGTATTAGCTTTCGTTATCTAAAAAGAAAGAAGTATATTTGTAGCAGTGTGTCCTAAATTGAAACAAATTAGATCCCACATTTCCATTTTTTTTATTAGATTTCAATATTATTTGATTTTTATGTAGTAAAATATAGTGAAATATTAATGTAGAATAAAAGTTTCCTGAATTTTGATTATATTATTAATTTATTAATTAGAAAAAGTACCGAAAACCAAAAACCGACTGTTAACCGAAAACCAAAACTTTCAATGTTTCGGCTTTAATAATATAGTACTAGCTTAAAACCCGTGCGATGCACAGATTGTTATTAATAATTATTATTTTTATTATTTATGTTTTAATATTCTATTAATTTGCATTTGTTAAAAAAAATAAGTAAGCGTGTTAAACTTTTTTAAATAATTAAAGATTTTAAAATACATTAATAACTGTTTGCCCGTGATATTTTTGGAAAATGGGAGGGTTAGTAAGATAAAATAGAAAGAGTAACATGTTTTAGTTGAAAAAGGTAATTGTCCGTGATTTTTTAGAAAAATAGAGGATTTTGTTAGAAAAAATAAAAAATGTAGTGTATTTAGCTAAAAAGGTAGTTGGTTATTAAAATTTTATTATTTAATAATATTTTTTTAGAAAATGAAAAAATAGAAAAAGTAACATGTTTCAGCTGAAAAGTAATCATAATTAAAAGTAAATAAATAAGTAATGGTTTGTCCGTGATATTTTTGGAAAATGAGAGATTTTAGTAAGGAAAAATAGAAAGAGTAACATGTTTTGTTAAAAATAATAATTGCCCGTGTTTTTTTTAAGAAAAAGAGAGGAATTTGTTAAAATAAAAATAAAAAAAGGTAATGTATTTTAGCTGAAAAGGTAATTGGTTATAAATAATGTTATTATTTAGTGATAGTTTTTAAAAAAATAAGTAAGTGTAATTAAGTAAAATCACCAAGTACCGACCGTCCGTCCGACTACCAAATTTTTAATGTTTTGTCTTTAATAATATAGCTTAAAACTCGTGTGATGCACATATTGTTTTTAATAATTGTTAATTTTATTATTTATATTTTATATTTTATTAATTGCATTTATTAAAAAAATAAGTAGGCATGTTTAACATTTTTAAATAATTAAAAGTATTAAAATGAATTTTAAAATAAATAAGTAACGGTTTACCCGTGATACTTTGGAAAAAGAGGGGTTTTAGTAAGAAAAATAGAAAGTAACATATTTTCGTTAAATTTTAAAATATAAAAGTACCGATTTGCCCGTGATATTTTTGAAAAAAATAGGGGTTTTAGTAAGAAAAATAGAAAAGGTGACATGTTTTAGTTGAAAAAGGTAATTGTCAATTAAAAAATATTAAAATAGATTTTAAAGTAAATAAGTAAGGGTTTGCCCGTGATATATTTGGAAAAGGACGGATTTTAGTAAGAAAAATAGAAAATATAACATGTTTTAGCTGAAAAAGTTAATTGCCCTCGATTTTTTTAGAAAAAGAGGGGAAAAGTAATTGTCAATTAAAAGTATTAAAATAGGTTTAAAATAAATAAGTAAGGGTTTTTTCGTGATATATTTGGAAAATGAGGAATTTTAGCAAGAAAAATAGAAAAAGTAACATATTTTAGCTGAAAAGGAAATTGCCCGTGATTTTTTTTTTAAAAAATGGTAATGTATTTTAACTGAAATGATAACTGATTATAATAATTTTTATAATAATTAAATAAACAATTAAATAAGGCAAGTACCGTATCAAAAAATAGGTACCAAAACTTTCAATGTTTCGTCTTTAATAATATAGTATAGATAGAGAGATAGATTTATAATATTAGTATTTTATGCTACTAAATGGAATAGCCCGTGATATTTTTGAGGTTTTAGTTAGGAGAAATATTAGTTAGAAAATATTAAAAATAATATACGTTTTGGAAAAAAAAGCTAATCAGTTAGTCATTAATAATTATAATATTATTATTTTATTTTATTAAATAGAATTGTTCGTGATATTTTTGGAAAATGAGAGATTTTAGTTAGGAAAAATAGACTAGTAGAAATTTTAGTTAAAAAATATAAAAAAGAATATACACTTTGGCTAAAAATGGTAATGAGTTAGTTATTAATAATTATAACCTTATTATGTTATTTTATTAAATGAAACTGCCTGCAATATTTTTGGAAAATGAGATGTTTTAGTTAGGAAAAATAGAAAAGATATTCTATATAATAATTTTAATATTTTATCTAACGGTTCTCATCGATTTGATCAGAAATATCTAACGGCTATGAATGGCGTGACCAGACTACAAAAATTTTCAGGACCAGACTACAAAACTTTTAATGTTTCGTCTTTAATATAATAGTATAGATATATATATATATATATATATATAATTATATTTATAAAAATCAATATAAACATATAATATTACTTATATTTATATAGTATTATTAGAAAAGATAATATTAGAACATGATAGTTTGAATTTTAACTTTTATAATAGTATTACTTATATATTACTCTAATAAATTACTGCATCAAAATACCTGAGAGTATGTTAGTGTTATTAATACGTGCATCGATCATATCTGGACATATGAACTGAAATCCGTGCAGTGATATGTTGACGACGCCTTCTTCCAATCTCTTAGACGACGTTATGTGTATGCAGAGCAATTTATACCAATGTGATAGTGGTCTATATTTTCTTGTACTTGAAACAACTTTCAGATTTTTGATGTCGTACACGGAGTCTTCCTTTAAAAAATCTTTCAACCGAGAGACCTGAATCTTTGGGATCGTAGCATGGATCAAATTTTCCTGTCATTCAACATATCTTAGAGAAGTTAATAAGATCATACAATTTGACAAACTAATAAGTTATAAGTATATTGATTTATTAACCTTTTCATCGATCAAAATCATGTCAAAGACTGATCAGTTCTTCAGTATTTGGATTGACCGATTCTCACATTGTACACACTCGTACTCTTATCATCCAGATATAGTTGTTGTCGTTCAAAGCATCCAACATGGTGTATGCCATAGTTACATTGATTGTAAATATGGTTGTAAATATTTGGAGCTATGTTAAAAAGTTTCGGTGTAGATATTTTGTTATGAATGACCTTTAATTTATAGGTGTTTTTAAGGTGAATAACATGGTAATCCATTATGTTTAAAAGTCAAAAAGTATTAAATAGTAACTTACCTTTCAGATATTAAGTTAATTTGTAAAAGTTATACAACTTTTCTTATAAGCATACTCTTTAGTTGTTGATATGGGTTAAAAATAACCCTAAAGACATAATTAATATTGCATTAATTAAACCTAGATGGTCCATAAATAAGGCCCAGTAATAAGGCTCGAAACTCTAATTAAATATTAATTTCGTAATTAATATTTGAGCTAGAAGTACAACCTGTATTAGGAGACGTCCAATACAGGCTTGTTCTAATACAAGTGGGCTTGTTTCAATACAAGTCCGTTATGATATGGAAACAACTCCTACAAGGAAGGATCTAGAATTTATCCTTATCCACTGTCAAGGATAAGACTTATCCTTCAAGAAAGTCAATACTTATCCACCGTCGAGGATAAGACTTATCCTTTAAAAAAGTCAATACTTATCCACCGCCAAGGATAAGACTTATCCTTCAAAGAAATAAATACTTATCCATTAGGCTTTTAAACACCTATATAAAGGGTCTGACCCCTCATCTCAGAACTACGTTTTGGATACAACTCCATACGTCATCTACTACGTTTTGGACACAACTCCATACGTCATCTACTACGTTTTGGACATAGCTCCATACGCCATCTACTACGTTTTGGACACAGCTCCATACGTCATCTACTACGTTTTGGACACAACTCCATACGTCATCTACAACGTATTAGACTTCATCCTCGAATAAGGACATACAAGTCACTACGTCCTTGGTGTGCCCCTGCCACCATAGCCCCGAGGGCAACACCAAGAACTACGTTTTTATTGGCTTGATTCTCAGCACTGATTGAGATACGTAGGCATTTTGTGAGGACCGATTTAGTCTTGAAACATAAGTGCAGCCATTAAAGCTCAAAGCTCTCTAAACCCTAGCAATTAATTTACAAGCACGTTTTTTATTCCATAACATTTGGCGCCGTCTGTGGGAAGACAACATCAACCATGGCAAACACACGAAGAACAACTCGCGACACTCAAACTTCTAAGGAGCTTCCTATCACCTCTGAGGCTGATGCTCACGGAAATCAACCACCGCCAACTACTGGCATTCAAGGGGCGAAAATCCCCCTCACCACTACTCAAGGACCGGAGATCCCAATTTCGGTTGAAGGGACGAATCCCCTGCAAATGGTCGTTCATGGATCTAATCCATAAGAGACCGCTCACTAGTAACCAATCAGGACCTCCCCACTGCTCATGAATGCACCAAGTGGCCTTCAACTCCATACTACGGATCTTCCCCAATATGCAACCCAAACTTTGGGGATACCAAGCTATGACATGCCCACTCGACCCATGGAGGGCGGTAGTGGTCTCAATCCCACTTACCATGAGGCATACGCTCCTCCTTATATACAAGGTCTGGGACCCCAAAATCAACAAACTCGACGAACCCCTCTAATTCAAGACTACTCGGGACCCTATACCGAGGACGAGAATTATACATCTGTAGAAGAAAGGGATGTTTCCCCAAGGAGGAGGTGTTCTTCCCAAACAAATCGGGAACAATCCCAAATACTAAGGAAAAGATTGCGGCCCATGAGGCGGAGGCTGCAAGGCTCAAAAACAATTATTGGCAGAATAGGAGGCCGCGAAAGCACAAAGCCAACAAGTGGAAGAATCCCGATACTCAACCTGGACCCAACACCGAGAAGAACCAAGAGGGCTGAAGCCCCAAGGGGTGATCCTAGTGTTTTGTTGCCCCTAGGAGATCCTGATGATCCTACACCACCGTTCACTCAAGACATCATGAAAGCTACTATATCCAGGAAATTCAAGATGCCAACGATTAAAACTTATGATGGAACGGGAGATACCTCAAATCATGTAAGAACCTTATCTAATGCACTGATGTTACAGCCAACCAATGATGCGGTTAAGTGTAGGGCGTTTCCACAAACCTTAGCGGGCATGGCCCAACGCTGGTATAGCCGTCTACCTCCCAATTCCATTGAGTCTTTCAAGGAATTAAGCAAAGTGTTCATCAATCAATTCGTTAGTGGAAGGGTGCATGAGAAAAGCTCTGCATCACTCATGTGAATCTAACAAGGAAAGAATGAAGCCCTAAGGGATTATATCAACCGATTCACCCGGGAGGCTCTGAAAGTCCCGGACTTAGAGGACAAAGTAGCTATGATAGCTCTACAGCAAGGAACCACTGATGATCACTTCAAAAGATCATTGGCAAAACATCCACCCGAGAGAATGCTGAAGCTCCAAGATAGAGCCGGAAAGTACATCAAGGCTGAAGAAAGCATGAGAAAGTATGAGCTCACTGCTGCTGGCAGTGGAAATTCAAAGAAACAAAAGGAAACTCAGGAGTACGACGTCAAGGAAAAGTTTCCTAGAACGTCAAATGATTCTGATTCCCCACCCAAAAGGAACAATTTTGGGCCCAAGTTTACGGAGTATGCAAGATTAAACACTCCCAGGAGCCAAATTCTAATGGAAATAACAAAGGAGGAAGATCTCCGATGGCCGAAGCCACTGAGGACTGACATGTCCAAACATAATCAAAACCAATTTTGTCGGTTCCACAAAGAAGTTGGTCACGACACGGATGATTGCAGACAACTGAAAGATGAGATCGAGTTTTTGATACGAAGATGAAAGCTCAATAAATTCACTAAGGATGGAAATCAAGGGATTCAAAGGGGAAACTATGAAAGGAAGGATTATGATAGAAGGGACAACGATCAAGATCGTAATCCCAAGCCCCGAGGGCCAGTCATCATCATGATATTCGGAGGACCAACTGCTGCTGGGTCCTCCCGAAACTCAAGGAAAGCCTATGCCCGAGTGTTAGGTCCAAAGTATCGTAGAAGGGGGGGGGGGGTTGAATACGATACTCACAAATAATTTAATTTCGTTCGCGGATTAATCTTTTGTTCTATAACGAAATCAAACACACCAAACCAAATCAAGTTTCGGGGAATATATCTTTTTATAAATATAAACCTCGAGGGGTGCTACAATTTCTAATCCGTAGATTAGCGTCAATGAGTTTAAGGTAACACAAATACAAAACAATAATCAAGTTCTGAGCACTATTAATTTCTCTGGTAATTTTCTCCGGCTCTTCTCTCTCTCCGTTATGTGTCTGTGTTGAATACCTTAACTGAAGAAGACACAATCTTCTCTCTGTATTAATTGTAGTCTGTTTTGAAAAACCATCGAATGAGAATTGTAGAAACAATCCTGGCCGTTGGATCTTCATCAACCTTTCAGAAAAGGAATTCTTTTCACCTGCTCCCATAATAAAAAACCATCGAATTAATAAATTAATTTGTCATTCGATAGTTTTTAAATCAAAACTATCGGATGCCAAACTAATTTACTTTGGTTTTTAATTAATCATTTCAACTACCATTCGATAGTTTTTCAATTAGAAAAACCATCGAATTTCTCTTTCTTGTCTTTAGTCCATAAATGATTCCACTGAGCTTCTGGGTGTTTAAGAAATAGACTGTATCAATTTCTTCTGAGACGATAAAACAACTTGATCTTTTTAGTGCCGTCACCTAGTGCAACTGGTCTGGTTCACAGATGAATAACACTTGATCAATTCTTATTTTATATCTTCAATACAATGCTGCTGATACGTCCCTTGTCCTTCTGGTTGCTTCATCACTGGAATCCCGTGGTACTGAACCCTAAATCATTCACATACTTCTGTCGTCTTGAAAGTCTTGTTTCTTTTGTTGTCACTGAGGCTTGAACATTTTCATGAACTTCTTTCCGTGACCTGTTTACGGACTTCAAGAATACATAACGTATTTTGATTTTTTGTGTTTACCTTTTCTTCTTTGATTCTGGATTCCTGTGCTTCAGTTAATATTATTGTCTGTCTTGTTCTTTGTTGAGTTGTAGTTATCTCTTTTAGATCTTATGTTACATTATGCTTTACAATCTCCCCCTATTTGATTGGATAGAGTTCGACAAGCAAATACTTCGAGGATAACTCAACTAACTAAGGAACCATGAAACTACTTAAAATAAGACAGCGTAATAATATTAATGCATTCTGGATCAGATATTTATACATTTCCAGATTTCATAATTCAAAAAACAATTAAACTTTATACAATGAAGTTGCTCCTCTAGTCTGAGCTGATAGTTCTCTTGTTCTTTGCTTCATCATTCAGTCCATTCCAATCTCACCTTCTTCAATCATTGGATCGGAGTTAGCAGCTTGATAATCAATCACTGATGGATAGTGCAGTGGTTCTCCAGGTTTAAGGATTGCTCCTCGGATGTGTCTTCCAATATACTCAACCTCTTGACCCACTCCAGCCCACAACCATGCAATATTAACATCTTTCTTGTTTGGCTTTGGCATGTTTGGCAGTCTGGTATGCACTTCCAATCCTCTTTCCACTCTTTTCCTATAGTAAGGAACATTCTCCATTAGAAATCTTCTAAGAGTGTCTGCTGCTTTGTCCTTCTCCGTTGAAGAGAATCCAGTGGATCTAAGATACTTCTCAACTGAGATTAGATAGTTGCTTGGGTAGTCCCTCAGTTTGTCCTCAGCCAAATAGCAGATTCTGAACAAGTCATTCGTCATGAATCTAACCATTGGAGGATCTTCAGTAATCTCTGGACTGACTTTCATCACGATCTCCTTAACATGCTCTCGGAGCAGTTCATTTAGCCTTGTAGTTCTTTGGATCTTGATGAGTATAGCCTGCAATTCTGTATATGTCCTCTGTTCTAAAAACTTAGTAGAAATCACAAATGTACCTTTCTCCAGAAAACTGATTAATAAGCTCCAGGAACCATTTGCTTTAACCCCAGCATTCAGACAGATTATAGAGCTTCTCAGTGCTTTGAAGTAAGTCTGATCATCAAGATTAGCACTTCTGATGTCCTGAATAATGACTTCCACCTCCGCATTGTCGTTGACTTGTAATCCGTCTTCAACTCCACAAAAGGTTTTGTAAGCCATTTCCCATTCAGTACCATCTTTCTTTGCCAGATCTATCATCTTCTTCTTCCTCACTTCATTATACACCTTTATTCTCTTTAGCTTTTCACTTCTCAGAATTGCTTGCTATTTTTCTTTCTCAGCTTGCCTGGCATCTATTGCAGCTCTCTGAGCTCTTATTGCTTCCAAGGCAGCTTCTTCTTCTGGTGACAGAGAATTTGATTCTTCTTCCATAATATCCTCATCCAAGATAGGATGTTCTATTGGTTCAGGATAATATGGTTCATGCTCCTCTTGAATAGGTTGCTCTTGCATGAATTCAAATTCCTCTTCACTCTTCTCTTCCTCCACAAGTTCTTCTATCCAGTACTGCCTGATAGGAATAGCTTCAACTGTTTCCCAAACTCTCCATCCATCCTTAGTTTGCTCCTTCTCCCCTTCTCCAACTTTCTCCCCCTTAGTTGAGGAATCCTCGATAAAAGCATCCTCAGCATAAAAGACATTAGAAGGATCAGGTTGTTGATAGGAGGGACCAGGTTGTCCAGATTGTTGGTTTTTCAGCATACTCCATATAGACTGTACTCCATCGCCTTGATTCTCCAAGAAATCCATAAGCTGCTTATTAAAGTCATTTATAGAAGCTAACGACAGGTCAATGTTTTCCAATCTTGAGTTGGTAGTCTTTTCCATATGATCCAGCCTCCTGTTGAGTCTAGACTCCACTCTTGAAAGGTTGTCCATTGCATCCTTCACCCGCGCTTGACCATCCCGGATAACCAGAACGTCCTCTTTCAAAGCTTCATGTCCCTGGGACAGTGCAGTTACTTCATTCATGAATCCATCTTTAAGCTCCCTTACGTCCATCCTCAAATCGACCAGCTCTTCCATAGCTTCCTTCTTTAAGGAGTCCACTGCCTGCTTCGTACCTGTTATAGTGCCAGATGCACTGCCAATGACCCTGAATGTTCTTCTGGAATCAGCTGCAGCCAAGTCAACTTTCTCTTGAATAGACTTTAAAGAAACATTGTCTTGACTGGAGGTGATCCCTTGGTCAAAGGAAGGTCGCAGTGGAACCTTGAATAATGGATTTCCTTCTTTATCATGAACTGTCATCTCCTTGAGGGAAGATTGAACTTGTAGCTCTCTTTCTGTTGGTAACAGCAGATCATCAATATGAGTTAGGGTTTGGGTGTCACTCCTCACGTTTGGCTCTGGGTGTTCACTCACAGTTCCTGTTAGTGTTTCACTCATTTTTCCTTTCCCACTCAGGCCAGGTGTAAGTGTTTGTGTTTCACTCAAATCCATTGTGCTGGTTGTACCTGCAGAAGAAAACACCGTAGCCGTCCTTAAGGAGGTCACCGGTGGTGCAATGGGGCTTCGCAAGTCCCCGTCCTTGGTTAAACCAAGTTACTGATCATCCTTAGATGATATATCCTTTGTAGGATCTAGAGTTTGAATCTCTAGGGGGTTAGAAACAGGCTCTTTTAACAGCAGAGATCCCGAATCTTCCCCGTGAGTCTGTAAAGACTTCACCTCAGTTGACTCCTCAATAGTAATTGATTCACTGTCAACGAGTTGCCGATCTGCACCTACGTCAGACCCTTTACCCGCAGGATCCAGATATGTTCCATCTGGGGAGGTAGACAATGACCTTTTAGATTGTGCATTTAGGTCAAAGCCTTCTCTCGACGTCTGTGAAGACCCTTGGTTCAGAGAACCTTCAACCAGTGAACCTGACCGTAATATGGTCGGAACACCAGTTGCTTCCGTCAATTCCTCCTTACTTGATTGAGCTATTGGTTCAGATATTGCTTTCGTTAGCGTAGCCCAATCAGCATCAGAAAAATCAGTAAAGGGCTCTTTGAATGAGAGAAATGAAGTATCAGCAGTTGCCTCATTTTCTGTTCTTCTCCTTTTAGAGGAAGGCAGAGCTGCTGTTGAAGGGTGTATCTCCTTATGTGGTGCTGCTTTGGCACTATCTCCCTCTACACTCAGGGATGTTTCTTTACTGGGTATAGGAGGGGAAGGAGCATCATATATGGTTTCATTTGGCTCGTTCAAAGGCTCTTCGACCGTGGTTAGAGGTTGTGGGTTTGCAACCTCCTGGTCTGGAATGGCCACTGAGGGCTCTGGATCAACATCCATTGGTTGAGGTTCAGGTGCCAGTTCAAGTTCAGGAATGTTACCTTGAATTACCTGTTCCCCTGGGGGTAGAAGAGGTAGGGGCACCGTTCTTAGATATTCAGTGAGAACAGTGGGTACCCCTGGAAGATAGTTGTTCTTCCTTATCAGAGCGGTTATGGCATTGCTCTTCATCTTCGTACACTCCATTGTGTCTTCAGCTTCAAATGTCTCACGTTCATCATCTGTTAAGACATCATTGAGAATTAGCTGTAGGAACCTAGGATAGAAACAGAGCACATCTTCATTTATGCCTGTTCTTTCATCCAGTGGTCCCATGCACATGATGACTTGATCAATCACTATCCGTCCTATGTTAATATGCCTATTGTTTGCAATGGCAAACCCTATCTTTTGAAGGAATAAGGGAATGCCATGCAGATTAGTAAGCTTGGCAGTAAAAACATGTATCAGGGTATGAAAGAAAAAATTCCATGGCTTTGGCAGGTAATGCTTTAGGAACTCTCCCACCAAGAAGTTAGGTTGCTGACTTCTGATAAGAGTGAAGAAAGCATGTATTTCCTCAGTTGTGGGATCCGGAACAAGGTTTTCTGTTGGAAAATGTAGAATTCTATTGAAGTCATGTTCCGTCACCCTTATTGTTCTGCCCCCTGGCACAACAAAACTGAAGGACCGTATGTTATTCTCAGTTGTATCCGTGGCGGTTGTGTACAACGCAGTCAATTGATCAATGCAAAGGACCACAGGAGTACTTACAGCGTATGCCACTAACGAACGTGTATTCAAAAACTCTGCCCATGCACGAATTTGAGGATTCGTTATGGATTGCAGATTTTGAAACGAGACATGATTAGTTTTGGTAACAATAAATTCTCCAGCCATTTTAAAATTTCCAGAAAATTCAAATAACCAAAACTATTTTTCCTTTTAAATTTAATTAATTATTACTAATTAATCAAACTCAACAAAATTACTCTAAAAACGAAAATCACCCCTTTTAACACTCACACACAAATTCGAACACCTATAGACTTTAGAATCCTTGAATACTAACCAATATTCAATTCACAAACACAAGTTCGATGGTTTTTTTTTTCTCAGCAAGTGCCAAAATCAAAAAAAATAAAGTTTTCCACGGTTAGAATTCAATCTACAGTGGTAAACAGTAACTTTTTCAAGATTTTCTTGATTAACAAATGAAGAAACTATCGATGTTGACGTTTGCTTGTGTGTATCTCGTGTATGTATATATAAAAAACTAGAGCTTTGTAATTTTTCAAATCTGTTAAAACTGACAATGAAAAACGACAAGGCAAAGTTTTATACTTATCAAACTGTCAGGGGTATTTTCGTATTTTCTTTGTTCGATGGTTTTAAAAGAGCATTCGATAGTTTTCTGAAAGGGGGCAAACCTGTCAACTAACCTTTGATAGTTTCTTAAAAACTATCGAGATTTTTGAAAAAGAGAATTTGAAAAGGTTTTATTAGAAAACTATCGAGGTATTTTTTATTTGAAATTCTGAAAAACTATCGAACTGTTCTTTTGGAAAAACTATCGAGGTCCCGATAGATTTTCACTTGGATTTCTAAAAACTATCGAGAATTAAATATTGAATTATATTAATTCACTTCGATATATTTTTAAAATTATTCTCAAAAACTATCGAGAAATTTTTCGATAGATTTTCTTTTTCCCTTTCAAAAACCATCGAAATTAATTTCGATAGATTTATCATTGTACTTTGAAAAACTATCAAATTTCCTTAAATTCGATATTTTTGCTTCTGTCTTCTTTTTAAAACCTGTTCTTGTTTTTAAAAATCAGACTTTTTATTTCCTGTCAAGTTTTAATTTTGATAAATCTGTTAAAATTCATCAAAATCAATTCTTAACAGAAAATTCACAATTTTCTTAGAATAAAATCAATTAAATATCATTGAGTGATATTAACCAATTAAAATCTAATGAATTATGCTGCATTAATTTACAATGTTAAAACAAAGTAAATTAATTCAAATTAAATAGATGCTAAAATATTTAGAACAAATATTAGCACCTAAATAATTTTTAGAATTAATAACTAATTAAATGCCAGAAGATATATCATCCATAATTATGACATAAAATTAGTATAATAATCCTAACTACGAGAATTGTTCCAGAAAATAAACTCACAAGTCCAAAGGATATAGCAATTCTTGAACTCATGTATTTACCAGGACTCTCTGCAGTTACTGACTTCTAATCAAAATAAATTAATCAGAAAGATTTAACATCCCAAGTTCACCAACCAACTTATTGAAAGTGGATTCATCAAGCGGTTTAGTAAAGATGTCTGCAATTTGATCCTCTGTGGGTACAAAATGTAACTCCACAGTTCCATTCATGACATGCTCTCGGATAAAATGATACCTGATGTCGATGTGCTTCGTCCTCGAGTGTTGCACTGGATTGTTAGAGATTGCTATGGCACTTGTGTTGTCACAAAAGATTGGAATCTTTGTCAACAAAAGTCCATAGTCACGGAGTTGGTTTCTCATCCACAATATCTGAGCACAACAGCTACCAGCAGCAATGTATTCAGCCTCAGCTGTTGATGTGGACACTGAATGCTGCTTCTTGCTATGCCAGGAAACCAATCTTCTTCCAAGAAACTGACAGCTTCCTGAAGTACTCTTCCGATCAATCTTACAACCTGCAAAATCAGAGTCTGTGTATCCAATAAGATCAAATCCTGTATCTTTAGGGTACCAAATGCCAAGATTTGGGGTCCCCTTAAGATATCTAAATATTCGCTTAACAGCTATTAGATGAGATTCTTTAGGATCAGACTGAAATCTAGCACACAAGCATGTTGCAAACATTATATCTGGTCTACTTGCAGTGAGATAAAGTAATGAGCCTATCATACCTCTGTAGCCTGTGATGTCAACCTTCTTACCAGTTTCATCCTTATCAAGCTTAGTGGCAGTTGGCATAGGAGTCTTTGCTGTAGATGAGTCTTCCATTTGATACTTCTTAAGAAGATCCTTGATGTACTTGGACTGACAAATGAATATACCATCTTGTTTCTGGTATACTTGCAATCCAAGAAAGAATGACAATTCACCCATCATGCTCATTTCATAACGACTCTGCATTAACTTAGCAAATCTCTTGCATAGATCATCATTAGTAGAACCAAATATTATGTCATCAACATATACTTGCACCAATATCAAATCATTTTTATGCTTTTTGACAAAGAGAGTTTTGTCTACAACACCTCTTGTAAAATCATTTTCAAGTAAGAATTCAGAGAGAGTGTCATACCATGTCCTTGGAGCTTGTTTGAGTCCATAGAGAGCTTTGAATAGAAAGTACACAAAGTCTGCCAGTTTTGAATCCTCAAAACCTGGAGGTTGTTCCACATACACTTCTTCTTCTAACTCCCCGTTCAGAAAAGCACTCTTCACATCCATTTGATATACCTTGTAATTGGAATGTGCAGCAAATGCCAGAAACATTCTGATGGCCTCAAGTCTTGCTACTGGTGCATAGGTTTCATCATAATCTATACCCTCTTCTTGAGAGTAACCTTTAGCAACCAGTCTGGCTTTGTTTCTCGTTACAATGCCATCTTCGTCCAACTTATTTCTGAATACCCATCTTGTTCCAATAACAGATTTTCCCTTAGGCCTGGGTACCAGCTTCCAAACTTTCTGCCTTTCAAACTGATTGAGTTCTTCTTGCATAGCAATTACCCAATCTGGATCATCTAGAGCATCTTCAACTTTCTTAGGTTCTGTTTCTGAAAGAAACCCAGAATAGTGACATTCATTTTGTGATGTTCTCCTAGTTCTCACTCCTGTGTCCGGATCACCAATGATCAAGTGAAAGGGATGATCTCTATTCCATACCCTTTGTCTTGGCAGATGCGATCTTGATGATTCTCCTTGTTCTAGATGTTGTGGAGTGTGACTAGTTGATCCTTCTCCTGCTCCCCCTGAGTTGTTGACGGTTTGATCTGTTGATTCTGAAGACTGACTAGTGGATCCTGTATGTTGAGGATTTCCACTTTGGTCACCACTTGGTCCAGAATCATTATCATTATGATTATTATTAATGACTGTAACAACTTCAGGTACTTCTTCATTGTCAGAGAGATCTCCTGATAGATTTTCAAATACCAAGGATTCAGAGTTCTCTCCTGTTTGCAGGCCTGGTCTTTTAGTGTCGTCAAATGTTACATTAAAGCTTTCCAACACCTTATCTTCAATCACATATACCCTGAAAGCCTTAGATTCCAGAGAATAGCCCAGAAAAATGCCTTCATCTGCTTTGGCATCAAACTTGCCAAGATGTTCTCCATCTTTAAGTACAAAGCACTTTGCACCAAACACATGAAAATACTTCAGTGTTGGCTTCTTGTTGGCCATTAACTCATACGGAGTCTTTTCATGATCTTTGTTGATCAGGGTTCGATTCTGAGTGTAGCAAGCTGTATTCACTGCTTCAGCCCAAAAGTAAGTGGGAAGTTTTGATTCACTCAACATGGTCCTTGCTGCTTCAACCAAGGTCCTGTTCTTCCTTTCCACTACTCCATTCTGTTGAGGAGTTCTTGGTGCTGAAAACTGTCTTGATATTCCTTTCTCTGAGCAGAAATCATTTAGAACTGCATTCTTGAATTCAGTTCCATTGTCTGATCTGATTGTCTGCACAGGTAGCTTAGCTTCCACTTCTATCTTCTTGATGTGATCAATGATTAGTTGTGTTGCTTCATCCTTTGTTTGTATGAACAACACCCACGTGTACTTGGAGTAGTCGTCCACCATCACTAATGCATATCTGTTTCTTGAAAGTGACATAACATTAACTGGACCAAATAAATCCATATGAATCAGCTGTAATGGTTCAGTAATACTTGTCATTCCTTTGCTTCCATGTGATGCTTTCTTCGACTTCCCCTTTTCACATGCTTCACATAGTCCCTCCTGATTGAATTCCATCAGGGGCAACCCTCTCACTAACTCTCTCTTTACCAAAGAGTTCATAGTTTTGAAGTTCAGATGTGAGAGCTTCTTGTGCCATAGCCAACTTTGTTCTGAAGATGCCTTTGCATAGAAACATGTAACTTCTCCTTCACTGGTAGAACTTAAGTCAGCTATAAACAAATTTCCTTTTCTCACTCCCAGTAGAGTAAGCTTCTCATCCTTCCTGTTGGTGATCAAGCACTTGTCCTTTCTGAAATCTACATTGTAGCCTTTATCACAGAACTGACTGATGCTTAGAAGATTGTGCTTTAATCCTTCAACAAGAGAGATGTTTTCAATGATGACATTTCCAGCTTTCAATTTACCATATCCCGTAGTGAATCCTTTGCTGTCATCTCCAAAGGTTACAATCGGGCCGGTCTTCTTAACCACCTCTGTAAGCAGGGACTCTTCACCTGTCATGTGTCTAGAACAGCCACTATCCAGAATCCACACAACCTTTGAGCTTTTAACCTTTCCCTGCAATCACAGATTGATTAAGCGGACTTTGGTACCCAAAATTGTTTGGGTCCTGAAGGTTTAGATGATTTAACAGGAGTAACATTTAATTTAGTCTTACCCTGTTTGATATTCATAGTATCTGTGGATTTAACATTACTAGAGCTATTGCTACTATCAGACATCAACTTAAAATAAGCATGCATGATGTTGTACTTACATAGCAAACACTCTTTCTTTCCACAGGGCTCATGATTATCAGGCATGTCAGACATGTTATGCATTTCAGAAGTATTAGCAGTTTCTACTTTAACCTTTTTACATGCATGTGTAAGGTGTCCAGCAGAATTACAAATAGAACATAACTTCCTAGATGCAATGGGAGAAGATGGAACCAATTCCTGAATAACAATCTTTTTCCTCCCATTCCTGTTCTTTTTAACATTACTAACTAAGGAACCTACTTCAGTTTTAGGTAAATCAGGTTTAGGTAATGCATTCTTTACTGATTTCCTAGGTAACTTAGTCTTTACCTCTTTTTCCTTCACTAAATCCTCCTCAAGCAATTCTTGAGCTATGAAAAGATCATCCTCATAAAAGAGAGGTGGAAATGGCTTAACAAAAACTGGACAATCAACATTCTTAAGAACATGTGGAGTATTCCTTTTGACAACTGAAGGTGTCACAGGGAATTCCAAAATCTTCTTACCAGCTTTCTTGTTATAGTCAAATCCTATAGCAGTTTTATTCTCTATGGCCTGAGTATCAATGATTTCCTTAGCCACTAGAGCGGAATTCTTAAAAGCATTCAGCTTCAAATCTAGATCTGAAATCTGCTTCCTGAGGATAGTCTCTATCTCATCATTACACTTGACCTTGTTCTCTAAGTACGCATTCTTTTGCTTAAGATCTTCTAATGTTACAGCTACAAGCTCTAGTTCTTCATTTTTAGATTCTAGCCTTTTAATCTTAAGAACTAGTTTAGCATTTTCCATTTCAGATGCTAGCATGCTTGTGTGTACATTAAACAATTCTACACTAAGATCTTGCACAGTTTTCTTGTACTCAGAATTGGACATATCAATTGTAGTTAAGATAGGTACCTGAGATGATTGAGGTGATTCCTCTGAAGAGTCAGCCATTAGAGCAACATTTACATATTCCTCCTCTTCATCCGAATCAGTATCATCCCAGTGCTTTCCCTCTGCTATGTAAGCCTTCCCTTTCTGCTTTCCAGAGAATGCCTCCAACTGCTGTTTAAGCTTGGCATTCTCCTTCTTCAACTCATCATAAGAATCCTTCTTTCCATAGACATCTTTCATGTCTCTTGCTTGACGAGGCTTCCGGCATTCAGTGGCGAAATGCCCTAACTCATTGCAGTTATAGCATCTTGATTTGCTCCTATCAATCATGCCAGTCTTGTAGCCTCCCTTAAAGCCTGTACTAGGTGTATAATTGCTCTTCTGGAATCTGTTGGTTGAGCCCTTGAACTTGTACTTAGGGTTTCTCTTGAAACGAATATGACTAAACTTTGCAGCTAAGTACGCCATGGTTTTGTCTTCCATTTGCTCAAGCTCTTCTAGGGTGTAGTAATCACTTTCATCAACACCCAGATTCACAGAGTCCATTTCTGCTTCTATTATCACCTCCTTTCCAGCTCTTTGGGTTTGAACCTGAATCTCAGAAGTTATTGGTTCATCCACTACAAGTGCTGCTGATCTCACAAGTGCATTGTGCTTGCTGTCCACTGTCCCTGATCCGTAGATTATCACCCTTTGTTCCTGTTCCATCTCATAGGTCTTCAACTTGCCATAGATCATCTCTAATGACATCTTTGTGAAGTCAATTCTTTCCCTAATGGATGATGACTTGTGTTCTACATGATGGGGCAGCGTCATCATGAACTTCCTGTTCGATTCTCTCAGTGGATAGGTCTTTCCTTTCATTGCCAATTCATTGAGGAGCTTAGTATACTTCTCAAAGACCTGAGTTATACTTTCTCCTGGCAGGGACCTAAACGCTTCATATTGAGAAGTCAGAATGTCCAATCTGTTTTCCTGCACGTCTTCAGTTCCTTCCATAATTAGGTTAATGGTATCCCACATATGTTTCCCGCTTGTACAGTTCATCAACTGATAGCTCATTTCCTTGTCCGCGGAGTCCGCCAATATCAACATTAAACCGGTGTCCAATCGAATCAGTTCTTTGTCAGAATCTGTAAATTCACTTATATCCTTAGGTTGGGTGCCTGAAGGAATCCTGCTACCATCAGGAGCTGTAGATTCACTAACTGGTTTCATTGGTACAAACGGTCCGTTCTCTAATATGCCAATATACAACGGATTAGATGCCTTAATAAATAACAACATCTTCATCTTCCATAAACTGAAATCATCTCTAGTAAACAGGGGAACTTTAATACCAGCGGTTGTCTTTGGAGCACTCATGGTTTCTGAAAATTTCAAATTGTTTAAAATTCAAGAAATTCCAATTAAATGAAAAAATTTTGAAAGTTAAAAAATTTGCTTCGAATTTTCACGCTACGTTTGATTTTGGTCTCATTCACCGGATCTGATTTGTATATCAGTCAAGTAGCTTTGATACCAATTGTTAGGTCCAAAGTATCGTAGAAGGGGGGGGGGGGTTGAATACGATACTCACAAATAATTTAATTTCGTTCGTGGATTAATCTTTTGTTCTATAACGAAATCAAACACACCAAACCAAATCAAGTTTCGGGGAATATATCTTTTTATAAATATAAACCTCGAGGGGTGCTACAATTTCTAATCCGTAGATTAGCGTCAATGAGTTTAAGGTAACACAAATACAAAACAATAATCAAGTTCTGAGCACTATTAATTTCTCTGGTAATTTTCTCCGGCTCTTCTCTCTCTCAGTTATGTGTCTGTGTTGAATACCTTAACTGAAGAAGACACAATCTTCTCTCTGTATTAATTGTAGTCTGTTTTGAAAAACCATCGAATGAGAATTGTAGAAACAATCCTGGCCGTTGGATCTTCATCAACCTTTCAGAAAAGGAATTCTTTTCACCTGCTCCCATAATAAAAAACCATCGAATGAATAAAAATCCATCGAATTAAATAAATTAATTTGTCATTCGATAGTTTTTAAATCAAAACTATCGGATGCCAAACTAATTTACTTTGGTTTTTAATTAATCATTTCAACTACCATTCGATAGTTTTTCAATTAGAAAAACCATCGAATTTCTCTTTCTTGTCTTTAGTCCATAAATGATTCCACTGAGCTTCTGGGTGTTTAAGAAATAGACTGTATCAATTTCTTCTGAGACGATAAAACAACTTGATCTTTTTAGTGCCGTCACCTAGTGCAACTGGTCTGGTTCACAGATGAATAACACTTGATCAATTCTTATTTTATATCTTCAATACAATGCTGCTGATACGTCCCTTGTCCTTCTGGTTGCTTCATCACTGGAATCCCGTGGTACTGAACCCTAAATAATTCACATACTTCTGTCGTCTTGAAAGTCTTGTTTCTTTTGTTGTCACTGAGGCTTGAACATTTTCATGAACTTCTTTCCGTGACCTGTTTACGGACTTCAAGAATACATAACGTATTTTGATTTTTTGTGTTTACCTTTTCTTCTTTGATTCTGGATTCCTGTGCTTCAGTTAATATTATTGTCTGTCTTGTTCTTTGTTGAGTTGTAGTTATCTCTTTTAGATCTTATGTTACATTATGCTTTACACCGAGAGGTATTGACTGTGGTTGGAGAAGCACCGAAACGTGCCCGAACAGAAATATCAATAGGTTTTGATGATTCTGACTTGGAAGGAGTGAAGTTTCCCCACGATAATCCCTTAGTCATCGTACCTGTGATAGGGAATTCTGAAACAAAGAGAGTTTTGGTCGATAATGGAGCTTCAGTGGACATCTTGTTCCATGATGATTTTATCAAGATGGGCAGGTTCTCCTCATTGAAGACATGGATACTAGTGATAATGAGGACCGAAGAGGGAAACCAGCTGAGGATTTAATCCCAATTCCCTTAGTCCCTGGTGAACCGGAGAAGGTGACTTATATTGGAGCACTATTGCCTGAACCATTGAAAAACAAGCTCATATATTTTCTTCAAGAGAACAATGACGTTTTTGCTTGGACAGCGGCGAACATGCCAGGGATTGATCCCCAGTTGATAACCCACAAATTAAATGTGAATCCTGAAAGGAAGACGGTGAAACAGAAGAAGATAAATTTTGCTCTAGAAAGGCAAGAGGCCATTAAACAAGAAGTAGAAAAGCTTCTAGAGGCCGGGTTCATTGAAGAGATACAATTCCCAGAATGGTTGGTTAACCCGGTGATGGTCAAAAAAGCCAATGGAAAATGGAGAATGTGTGTAGACTTCACCGATTTGAACGATGCATGTCCTAAGGATTGTTTTCCCTTACCAAGGATTGATGCCCTAATAGATGCTACCGATGGCCACGAGATGCTAAGTTTTATGGATGGCTTCAGTGGATATAACCAAATCAAAATGCACAAAGATGACATCTCCAAGGTATCATTCATCACTGACTTTGGTGTTTTCTGTTATCTAGTCATGGCATTTGGACTTAAGAATGCAGGTGCAACATACCAAAGGTTGGTGAACAAATTTTTTGAACACCGGATTGGAAAAACCATGGAGGTCTATGTGGATGACATGTTGGTTAAAAGCCTCGATAAGGCCGATCATATAAACCATCTGCGAGAAGCGTTTGAAGTGCTGAGGCACCACAAGATGATGTTGAATCCAGCTAAGTGTGCCTTTGGTGTAGGCTCGGGAAACTTGCATCTAATATATGTATACTTCAAAGTATGGTTTTAGAAACTTGCACGATACCTGGAACAAAGAATATATATATAGATATATTTTTGAATCAACAAGTATTAAACATTCGAAAATATGCCCACTCTAATAATAGAGTAAGGTTTAGTAAACTTGCCTGATGCTCGAGAGGTGATAGGGCTCCTGACCATGTCGAACAATCTAGACAAAGTCAAACGAAAGCACACGGTTAATCCCCTCGATAAACCACTTATAACTCAATGCTTAAACATGTAAGCGAAACACAACCAAGGAATTACTAACTCATTATAGGCTCATACTAAGTCCATGCTATCCGTTAAATACTTATATCATAAGTTTGGTTCGAAATCCATCCTCAATTCCAAGTTATACTTAACCATTTGGAACCTTGGTTTTTAAGTCTCGCTCTTAGTGGTTTTCACTTGCGCGCCCTCGACTAAAACATTTTTATAAAATCGAAAAATAATCTTTTTAATCCGAATCGTTTTCGTGAGCCTTCCTAACTGTCTCTAGTATTATTCCTCAAAGTTTCACATTTTAATATGGCTCCGAAGTGGTCCAAATATAGCCTCAAAGTTGCTAAATAGAGATGAGTCATTCTTCCGAATGGCGTTTACTAAAACTCACTTTTCTCCTAAACCGTAAATCGTATAGACATGATCTTTATATCAAAACAAACCTTAAAACAAGACCTACATGTTCATGGTCAGTTCTGTTCAAAAATATTACCAGACCAGTTCGTAATTCTTGCTCAAAACAACCTTAAATCAATTGGGCATTACGACGGCTATAATCGTAACGTTTTCCATTTTCAAAACACACTCAAATCAATACCAAACAATCCCAAACTCACCATCCACCTTATACACCCTCCACTCAGTCAAATCCTCCATGAATAATCACAATAAATTCATAACCCATTCTCCAAACTCAACCAACAATTCATCTAATTACTTAATCATGCTCTTAACTTTACATAAACATCAAAACCATTTCAAAACTCATATCAAACTCAAAGGGGCAGAGGTTTATACCTTCCTCCAAGCTTGCTTTCTGCCATACTCCTGATGTAGCCTTAGATTCTTGCTTAATACAACCTTTGGAAGCTACAAACTCATTATCAAAACAAAACAAAACAAGATACAAGTTACTATTCATCATCTTCTCCAACTGTTAATCACTGAATCGAATGGGTAAAACACAGAGGTGAAGCGAGCTCTTACCATGGTTGCGTAGAGCTTCTCGAGAGCTTCGATTTGAGTGGTGGATCGCCAAAAACCGCCGAGAGAAACTCAAGTTATGATCAATTCTTTCTCCACCATTTTCCTCCTCTCTCTCTCTCGGGTTTTCTCTCCAAAAAGGGGAAGAATTCTTCTTTTTCTTTTCTTATTTGACTACTAAAAGTGCTGATATTTTGTGGTTAAAAGGGGTGAGTCATCACCTTTAGTGCTTAGTCAGTGGACACGTGTCGCACATGCACGAGTTGGATAAAGTAGCTTTACTGATTCGTCTCCTTTCACATGGATGATCCAAATGTTGCATTCTCGAATTAATCTTGTTACATGTTACTTCCATGTCTATATTTAATCCTGTAAATATTGTCTTACTTTTCTTGAAACGATTCAAAATATTTTCTAAAGGGCGAATAAAACTCTATGCGGTTCTCGCAGTGAATAGTAACTATTCACTATTCACTTCCACAATCGAATCCTTAAATCGACTTTAATAAATAATAAAATTCCAAAATATTAAATCCTCCAATCCTCAATTTTAATATCTCAATTCTTGAATATAATAATATATAATCTGCTGCCCGGTCAAATACTGTACCGAAATAAAATTTGGAATTTCTGAATTCCGATCGTCTTTGCATTCACTTATTTACTCCGTAGATCACTAATATGACTTCGGAATATCCACACTACGTCTCGTACATAGGTGGCATGAAAAACTTTGTTAATCCTCAAAATCACTATTCATCCACAATCTTGTAGATCAATATCAATTCCAACGTTTCTTGTACTTAGAAAATGTTCTAGTGCTTTCTCAGGCATACTCTATCTTGTTTACGGAGTTGTCGGATGCATAACAGATATCGATTTGGATGACATGAAAATACTTTTCTTTCTTGGAATATTATATTCCCATTTTCCAGATAGATTGTTCTTATTTAGATGGTCAGTCCATCCCTTCTATTCACAAAGTACTTGTAACTGAAATCCATATTCATTTTATAATCTTGAATCTCAAAATCATTAATACATTGTGGTTACAACCACTAATCATTCATATACTCACTGATGCACTTTATCATAAAAAAAAAAAATTTAATTCTACCGAAAATTTCGGGTTCTTACAGGCTTGAAGCCAAAACAAGACGGTATAAGACATAAAAGGCTTATGCAAATGTCAAGCTAGCCTCGAAAAAGGCAAAATCGTCGTAAATGTGTAGGTCGCTCCACACTTTACACCAAGACGATACTCGTGAAACACTAGTGTATATTAAAATCCCAAAAAAAGGGTAGTAAGTCCCAGGTAAGGGATAAAAAGACCCCAAGTCTCGAAAAAGACCGGTATAACTTCTATGAAATCCTAGTGCATTATCATAGAAGTTGGGGGGCAAATGATATGGATTAAAAATAACCCTACAGACATAATTAATATTGCATTAATTAAACCTAGATGGTCCTAAATAAGGCCCAGTAATAAGGCCCGAACCTCTAATTAAATATTAATTTCGTAATTAATATTTGGGCTAGAAGCACAACCTGTAATAGGAGACGTCCAATACAGGCTTGTTCTAATACAAGTGGGCTTGTTTCAATACAAGTCCGTTATGATATGGAAACAACTCCTACAAGGAAGGATCTAGAATTTATCCTTATCCACTGTCAAGGATAAGACTTATCCTTCAAGAAAGTCAATACTTATCCATCGTCGAGGATAAGATTTATCCTTTAAGAAAGTCAATACTTATCCACCGTCAAGGATAAGACTTATCCTTCAAAGAAATAAATACTTATCCATTAGGCTTTAAAACGCCTATATAAAGGGTCTGACCCCTCATCTCAGAATTACGTTTTGGATACAGCTCCATACGTCATCTACTACGTTTTGGACACAGCTCCATACGTCATCTACTACGTTTTGGAAACAGCTCCATACACCATCTACTACGTTTTGGACACAGCTCCATACGTCATCTACTACGTTTTGGACACAACTCCATACGTCATCTACAACGTATTAGACTTCATCCTCGAATAAGGACATACAAGTCACTACGTCCTTGGTGTGCCCCTGCCGCCATAGCCCCGAGGGCAACACCAAGAACTACATTTTTATTGGCTTTGTTAGATATAATTGCTGACGTTTGTTCATCAGTGTTTAAGTACCAGGTACATATCAGAGTTTATATAGAAGCCAGTCAGAGTTTCATAAAGTCTGACTGGGTGAAGAGTTTACATAGAAGCCGGTCAGAGTTTGATAAAGTCTGACAGGGTGATAGTTGACTTAGCTGTCGGTGCAAAGATAAAGATTCTAGAAGCAATATATTCTGAAGATGGAAAGAAGCAGAATATATTGATACAGCTAAGGAGACTGGACAGAAGACTGAAGCAATCCTTAATTGATAATAATTATATAGCTAATTTATAGGAGTATCAATTAGATAAGGATTGTATGTAGCTGTGTACTATAAAAACACATATAGGTTATCCCTAGAAGGGACGCGAACATTGAATATATTATTCTTGTAACCTAGTAGCTCTTTGTGATTCATTAACATCACTAAGAGAGAAACTGTTAATTTAATTACAGTTTGTTGATTCACAAACCTGTGTTCTTGATTGTTATTCTCATACATACTTGATTATATATTGTGTATTCGGCCTAACAATTGGTATAAGAGCCAAGGCTGTTTAATATATACAGTTTTATGATTCAATCACAGTAATAATCATGTCTGAAGAAAATCAAACTGCTCCCAAGGCTGAACAGATTAAGCCTAATTCTGTGAGTCGATATGAAACAATCAGGGTTCCAATACTCAGGCCAGTAGAGTATCCGATTTGGAAGGTGAAGATGACCATGTTTCTGGAGGCTACAGATCCAGAATACCTTGACAGAATCTATGATGGTCCTCATATGCCGACTAAATTGTCCCCTGTTGTTGATGGACAAGAACAAAAGACTGTTCCAAAGGAAAAGAAAGATATGACTCCTGAGGACATCTCATCAATTGCAAAAGATGCAAAGGTTAGACATCTTCTCTACAGTGCTTTAGATAATGTTATGTCTAACAGAGTAATTGGCTGCAAAACTGCCAAAGAGATATGGGATGCTTTAGAAGTCAGATGCCAGGGAACAGGTGCTATCAAGAAGAACAGAAAGACAATACTCACACAGGAGTATGAGCACTTTGATTCAAGAACTAATGAAACCTTGACTGAGACTTATGACAGATTTTGCAAACTGTTGAATGATATGTCTCTGGTTGATAAAGAATATGAGCTTGAAGAGTCTAATCTCAAGTTTCTGTTATCTCTACCTGAAAAGTGGGATTTAAAGACAACCACAATAAGAGATAATTATGAGCTTGCTGATACAGATTTTGATGAAATCTATGGGTTATTGAAAACTCATGAACTGGAGATAGAACAAAGGAATAGAAGATTGAGTAAAAAGACAAAATCTGTTGCTCTCAAAGTTGAGGAGAAGCCCATTAAGAAGGAACCATCAAGGAAGAAAGCCAAGGGAAAGGCTTTAGTCATTAAATCTGAAAGTGAGTCATCAAACTCTGATGATGACTCAAACTCTGATGAAGCTTCTGACTCTGAGGATGATGAAGAACAGATGATGCAAATGGCTGCACTGATGGTGAAGACCTTCAAGAAGATGGGATTCAAGAACTTCAAGAAAGGAAAGAGATTCTCAAGGAAAGACTCAAACTCTGAAAAGAAAAGTTTTAGAAAGTCTGATGGAAGAGAGACCAAGTCTGGCAAGAAGGATAAATCTGAAATCCAGTGCTACAGGTGTAAGGAGATGGGTCACTATGCCCCAGAGTGCAAGAAAGGAAAATCTGAGAAAGCACTCATCTCTAAAGGCAAAGACTGGGCAGATACTTCAGACTCTGATGATGGAGAAAATTATGCTCTTATGGCAACTATCAGAGATGAGACTGAATCATCTGAAAATAAGGTACCCCTAACTACTTATGCTTATGATACTGATAATATATCTGAATTAAGAGTATATCTGAAAAGCGTACATGTTAGCTATAGGGATCAGACTTTAGAGAATGAGAGAATTAAAGCTGAGAATCTTAGTCTTAAAGATAGAAACAAGTTTCTTGAAGGAGAACTTGAAAATATGAAGCAGATTCAAAAAGAAAGAGATGATGCTGTTTATGTAGAACAGGAGTTGCTGAAAAGATATAAGCAATTAGAATCTGATCTAGAAAAAGAAAGAAAAATAATCAAAACTTGGACAGATTCTGGAAGAGACACTCATCAAGTGTTTCAGACTGATTCTGTAGGTTTAGGTTATTGTGAAAATGATGAACGTAGGTTTAAAGACAAGGTCAAGGTTAAACCACAACTTAAACCTGTGATATTTGTTACAGAAGCCAATAAGTTAAAATCTGTTGTAATAAGAGAAGCTGATATGGAATCAGGTGAAGCCTGTGAAAGACAGGAAAATATTAAAACAGAAAAACTTATGGAAAGAGAAGCTGTTAGAAAGCCAGTAAAAACTTGTGAAAAACAGGTTAATGTTGGTTTGATGACAGGAAAACAGTTCAATCATAAGCTCAAAGAGGTAAAATCTGCCTTGAAACCAAAAGGATCCAAGAAGAATAGGAATGGAAAGATAGGCATAAATAAAAGAAATAATCATTTGCCTAATGCTGCTGCTCCAAGAAAAACATGTTATAATTGTGGTAGTTCTAATCATCTTGCTAATTACTGCACAAAGAATAAAAATATCAATTCTTTACCTTCTACATCAGGAGTAAAGAATGATAATGTTAGGGTTAGACCACAGACTTTATGCACACACTGTGGGAGCACTTGGCATTCCATTTATACTTGCAAGAGTTATCATGCTATTTATCACAACTATTATGAGCTAAAACCCAATCTGAAATGGGTTAGAGCAAACTCTGCAAGTGTAAAGTCTGACAATGTTAGCTTAAACTCTGTTGATAGTAATTCCGCTGCAAAAGCTAACACTGTTAAGAAAGATAAAGGATCCAAGCAAGTCTGGGTCCTTAAAACTAACACTTAGTGTTTGTTTGTGATTGCAGGGTATAAAAGAGAGCACACTTATCTTGGACAGTGGATGCTCAGGACATATGACTGGAAATAAAGCCCTGCTATCAGACTTTAAGGAGAAGGCTGGCCCAAAGGTTTCCTATGGAGATGGCAACATAGGACACACTCTGGGATATGGCAATATTAATCTTGGAAGTGTCATCATCACAAATGTAGCTCTAGTCTCAGGACTCAAGCATAATCTGCTATCTGTGAGTCAAATCTGTGACAGAGGAAACCATGTAGATTTTCATACTGAATACTGTGAAGTTATCAGTAAATCTACTGGAAAAGTTGTTCTAGTTGGACACAGGCGCAACAACATTTATGAAGCAAGTTTGGTAACAAACTCTGATGGAAAAATAGTGTGTCTGACTGCCAGAATGTCAAATGAAGAGAGTTGGAATTGGCATAAAAAGCTCTCTCATCTCAATTTGAACAACATCAATGAGCTAATAAGAAAGGATCTTGTAAGGGGACTTCCAAAATCAATACTCAGTCTAGATGGCCTATGTGATTCTTGTCAAAAGGCTAAACAAAGGAAGTCATCTTTCAAGAGCAAATCTGAATCTTCAGTAGTGGAACCTTATCATCTTCTACATGTTGATCTCTTTGGACCAGTGAATGTGATGTCTATGGGCAGAAAGAAATATGCTCTAGTAATTGTTGATGAATATACTAGATATACATGGGTATATTTCTTATCAAAGAAGGATGAAACTGCTCAAACTATGATGGATCATGTAAATCTACTGGACAAAGGATCACAGCACAAAGTCAAAATTATAAGGAGTGATAATGGAACTGAATTCAGAAACTCAATCATGGAAGCTTTCTGCAAGGAAAGAGGAGTGAAACAAGAATTTTCTGCACCTGGAACTCCACAGCAAAATGGTGTAGTTGAAAGAAAGAACAGAACCTTAATTGAAGCAGCCAGAACTATGCTTGAAGAAGCAAAACTACCAACGTATTTCTGGGCAGAAGCTGTTCAAACTGCTTGTTTTACTCAAAATGCAACATTGATCAACAAGCATGGTAAAACACCATATGAGATGGTGAAAAATAAGAAGCCAAATTTGAAATATTTTCATATATTTGGATGCAAATGCTTTGTGTTGAAGACTCATCCTGAACAGTTGACTAAGTTCGAGTTAAAAGCTGATGAAGGAATCTTTGTTGGTTATCCATTGTCAACAAAAGCATTCAGAGTCTACAATCTGAGAACTAAAGTGATCATGGAATCCATACATGTGTCATTTGATGACAAGAAAATAACTGGACTTGATGACTTAGATGGATATGATCAACTGCGTTTTGAAAATGAGAGTTTAGGCAACCAGTTATTACTGCTTTAGTTTATGGATTTTATGCACTTTGAGATGGTCTAAATATTTATATTCAGTAAACTCTGCTAATTCACACACAAATTCACACACCTGTACGGTTTGTGAAAAGAGTTTATGTATAAAGGAGGAGAATTGATAAACACTGATGATTTGTGTACTCTACGCCGAGGTAATTTAATTTTAATCTCTGATGGTTAAAATAAATTGTGTTGGTTTCAGACATATTATAATTTTGAGAAACAGACATTTGTTTTGAAAATTTAAAAAGAGTATGATTGGACAGTTGTTCAAGGATGTTTTTGAACAGAGGAGAGAGGTTTATACCTAGAAAAGTGTAACAGGCGGTAATTATTGCTGTTTTTACTGCGCATGCGCATTGAAAATTGTCACTTATTTGCTGTCAGTAACTGCATGTGTGACACGTGTCCCACTCACATAATTACAGGAGTAAGACAGTTGTGTATTAATGATTAAAAACTGTTCAGTTTTTTTTTGAATCTCATATTAATACAATACACACACAAACGTCTAATCTTTTACTCACTTCTCATTTTCACACATACTTTTCACTCACACAATTCTACAAACACTTTTCTGCATAATCTTTCTCATACACTTTCTTACTCTTAATCTCTGATTTCTAATGGCAACCTCCATGTTTACCTCTGTTGGATTAGACTTTGTCCCAAATAACTATGCAGCACCTCTTAGCAATGAGAACACACCGGAGGCGTTTCATTTACTGCAAAATTTCCTTGCTCAATCGGAAATTGGGCGTGCTTTAGTGGAGCCTGCAAAGCTTTATGGATCTCAGATCAAAGCTTTCTGGGAAACTGGTGTATATGATAACGGTGGTGATTCTGGAACTCCATCGATTGTTTTTGAGTTTCTAGAGATAGAGTATGTCATTACTCCAGGAACTGTACGTGAAGCAATGGGTTTTGCAGAATCTGATGCGTACACCATTGCTGTTGGTGATACTGACCTTCAAAGAATGATGCAAGCCGTTGGATACTCTGGATCCTTAGTCAAGATAGGCCAGTTGAACCGACCGCTCTTACGAAAGGAATGGAGTTTCTTTTTCGATTGCATAACCAGAGCGTTCGGGAAGAAATGTACCAATTGGGATGCGATTCCAATTGATAGTCTACAAATCGGGTATTCACTTCTTTTTGGTAGTAATTACGATTTTGCTAGACTTGTCTTGATGAATATATGAGAGAAAATGACAGAGAATAGGAATGTAGTCTACTTTTCTAGGTTTTGTCAGATTTTATTCTCTGCTTGTGTTAATAATGTTGAGATTAATGAGGAGGACGTAATTCCCTCATTCAAATTGCATAAAAGGGTATTCTCTGACCTTACAAATAAGGATTTGAAGAAAGTCAATGTTGGTGAGTTGTTGTTACCTGAGAGGGTTCATCAGTTTTTAAACCCTCAACCTCAACCACAACAGCAACCACAGAAGATAAATAATGATACTCAAGTAGCTCCAAGACAAAAGACTGGAGGGAGGATTAAGCACAGAGCTTTCAAGGCTGCTACAACTTTAAATACTGATGATGTTGAGGGGTCAACCTCTGTTAAAACTTCAAGGAAGAAAAGAAAAGTTAGAGCAAACAGACCACAGTCTGATGCTGTTGTTGAAGATAGTGAAACTGATGAAGAAACTCTTCATCAGAGGAAAAGGAGATTAGTAGCAGCACATCTATTTGGTGCTGATAATATTTCTTCCCAAGCTGTAGAAAATCTAGAAGTTCAGATTCAAGAGGATGAAGCTGTCTTTGAGGACAGAGTTTCTATGGAGAATGTACCTTCTGAAGTACAAGAGGAGATTTTTGATACTACTGTGCCTACTAAGGACAGAGTAAATACTGCAACAGAAGCTCCTACATCAAATGCTGATGATGTAGTTGAGGAAGCTGCTGATCACTCTGATAGCAGGATTTTTGAGTCTCAAGGATTTTATATGGAAGTTGAAGCAAACACCTCTTTAAACTCTGAACATTTTACAGAGGGTTTGGAAGCTGATCTAGATACTGTGAGAATTGAAGAATCTATGGCTTCTCACACAGAAATACTTACTTTTGAAGTTGAGAAAGGTGAGGAAGTCAATCAGACTTTAGCTGCTAATGCTACAGAAGCTGTTACTACAGAAACTGCAAATCCTGATGTTGTTGAAGCAGAGTTTGTTGCAAACTCTGAGGATGCTTTTGTTCTTGAAGCTCTACAACAATCTGTTGTTGAGATTGTTCAAAGAGAAGCAGAGTATAGTAATAATGCACACTCTGATGATCCTGAAAAAGTGGCAGAGAATGTTCTTACAGAGAATGAAGCAGAGGATGACGATGCTGAAGCTAGTCCTACTCATTCCAATCCTGACATTCAAGTAGAGTTGTCTGACATTCAAGCAAACTCTGAAGAAGAAAGAGAAGTCAATCGTGCTACTGCAGAACATTTTCAGAATATGTACTTCTCAAATTGGTCAAGCAAGGATACTATCTTTTCCAATGAAAGAGCTGCAGATTTTGTCACAAAGTCTTCCAAAGAGATTACAAATCCAGAACTTCTCAGTCATCTCAAAGCAACTGTTGTACAAATCAAATCATTGAACAATCGTTTTGATGATTCTGACAAGGTGATTACAGGATTAAGGAATGATATAGCTCAAAGAGAGCTTACACAGCAAAAGGACAAATCTCTATACATTTCCTTGTGTAAAGATCAGAAGAATTTTGATTCCAGGTTGTCCAAAGTTGAAGAAAATCAAGTCAAAATGTCAACTAAGTTGGATGAAATTGCAAATTCCATTGAATTGCTCACATCAGTTTTACTGTCTGATGATGTCAAAAAGGGGGAGAGAGTATCTAAAGACAAATGCAAGATCTCTCAAACTCTGACTCGGAAGGATGATACCACTGATGGTGGTGCAAAAGATAAAGAACCAAGATCAAAGAATGTTCAAAGGCAAGGGAGGAGGTCAAACTCTGATGCTCAGACAAATGCTGATGGAAAAAGATTAAACACTGGAGGGCAGTCTTCTTCAAGGGTTAGAAGTTTACTTCTTTCCTCTAAATCTCCAGTTACTGATGAAGAAGTTGCTACACAGTTATTCTTAGCAGAACATGGTAAAGATGTTACTATTGAAGATATCCAGGCAGAAGAGCAATTGCTTGCTGAAGAACACAGGAAAGATGTTGAAGCTGGAATTTACAAGAAGAAGGAAATCAAGGCTCCAAGGAGAAAAGAAAAAGGAATTGTTATCAAAGAGAATGTAAACTCTGATCAGAGTTTACAGTACTCAAGGAGGCCTATTTGTTCAAATGCTGATAAAGGTAAAGGCGTGATGATTGAAGAGCCTAACCTGAAAAAGAAGAATTATTCAACCTCTGACATTGCTCAAGTTGAAACAAGATTAGCTAAATCAACCTCTGACGCTGCTCAAGTTGATGTTATTACCAAAGTTTTGACAACCTCTGACGTTGCTCAAGTTGTACAGAAATCTACACTACTTCCAGGATTTAGCAAACCAAAAATTCTTGAAGACTTAAAGCTTGAAGCTGTGAATTTCTCAGAAACCAGAACAGTATTGGGAAAAGAAGCCTTTGATAAATCTGGACTGGGTTCACACAGAGAGAGAAGAACAAATAACAGATCTCAAGACAACATTTCACTGGCAGAGTCTGGTATTGGGATTACACAAGAAAATCTTGATAAGTTAGAGTCTGTACAGTTGATTTTTCACAGAGTATTGAAGAAGCAATTTATGTTATACTTCATGAATGATGGAAGAGTTTATAAGGTTGGAGAATCTGATGTCAATCTCAAATCATGGGAAGAACTTGAATATGTACTTTATCTTTTGAAAGTCAAGAACAGACACACTCATGATGTTGCTCAAGTGTTGAGAGAGAAGATGCTGAGATCTAAAGCTATGCTTGGAGGAGGAGTGTCAAGTGTTTATATTCCAAAGTATAGGAATCATGCTGGAAAAATAGTGGAAATGAAAAGAAACAGTGCAAGACTAAGGACTGATCTGGGAGTTAAAGTCTTAGAATTCAATCTAGAATCTGATAAACCATATTTTATTAGGCTAGGGAATGAGATGAGGAAAAATTCCATCTATTCTTTGAGAGCTGCAATTTATCAGACTGGAGAATCTGATCCAGAGTTGAGAGAGTTGAAGAAAATTATGGTTGAAGAGCTGGAAAGGGCTGAAAGAAGACTTCTCATAGATTATCTCAGAACTATTCCTGATATTCAAGAAGTCAAGTAAAGTCTGACTGTAAGTTTTTGTTGTTTTCTGTTCTAAGTTAAATTTAAACTCTGTTTTAAAGTTAAACTCTGACATATTTTAAACACTGCATTTGTTATATGTTTTGACATCATCAATTATCTGTTTAACTTGTACATTTTTGTATGAACAAGTTGGGGGAGATTGTTAGATATAATTGCTGACGTTTGTTCATCAGTGTTTAAGTACCAGGTACATATCAGAGTTTATATAGAAGCCAGTCAGAGTTTCATAAAGTCTGACTGGGTGAAGAGTTTACATAGAAGCCGGTCAGAGTTTGATAAAGTCTGACAGGGTGATAGTTGACTTAGCTGTCGGTGCAAAGATAAAGATTCTAGAAGCAATATATTCTGAAGATGGAAAGAAGCAGAATATATTGATACAGCTAAGGAGACTGGACAGAAGACTGAAGCAATCCTTAATTGATAATAATTGTATAGCTAATTTATAGGAGTATCAATTAGATAAGGATTGTATGTAGCTGTGTACTATAAAAACACAGATAGGTTATCCCTAGAAGGGGCGCGAACATTGAATATATTATTCTTGTAACCTAGTAGCTCTTTGTGATTCATTAACATCACTAAGAGAGAAACTGTTAATTTAATTACAGTTTGTTGATTCACAAACCTGTGTTCTTGATTGTTATTCTCATACATACTTGATTATATATTGTGTATTCGGCCTAACAGGCTTGATTCTCAGCACTGATTGAGATACGTAGGCATTTTGTGAGGACCGATTTAGTCTCGAAACACAAGTGCAGCCATTAAAGCTCAAAGCTCTCTAAACCCTAGCAATTAATTTACAAGTACGTTTTTATTCCATAACAGTTGTTAAAGACGATGCTGAGGAAGGAAAGAAACTATTTGAGTTAGGGTCCGTATATGAATAATTATTGCAAATTCTAAAAATACAAAAGAAAGTTGTAAATAATAATGCATTAGATCCTAAAAATTCGAAAGTAATAAAGAAATTAATATTAAATCTTACAAATTTGCAATTTTCCAATTTCATTTTTACAAATTTGAAAATGATAAAAGGAAATTGTAATTATTAACATAAGATCCTACAAATTTGAATATAATAAGGAAGTTTGAACATAAGATCCTACAAATTTGAAAATAATATGGAAGTGGTAATTTTCTAATTCATCCAATCTTACAAATTTGAAAATAATAAAAAAAGTTCTATCAAGTTTGAAAATAAATTCGAAAATAATAAGAAAGTTGTAATTTTCTAATTTAAAGAAAGTTCTATCAAGCTTGAAAATAATAAAAGAAAGTTCTATCAAGTTTGAAAATAATAAGTAAGTTTTAACATAAGATCCTAAAAATTTGAAAATAATAAAGAAGTTGTAATTTTCTAATTCCTCTAATCTTACAAATTTGAAAAAAAAAAAAAGTTCTATCAAGTTTGAAAATAATAAAAGAGAAAATTGCAATTATTAATATAAGATACTACAAATTCGAAAATAATAAGGCAGTTGTAATTTTCTAATTGAAAGAAAGTTCTATCAAGTTTGAAAATAATAAAAGAAAGTTCTATTAATTTTGAAAATAAAAGAAAGTTTTATCAAATTTGAAAATAATAAAAAAAAGTTCTATCTAGTTTGAAAATAATAAAAGAAAATTCTAAATAATAATGCATTAGATCCTAAAAGTTCGAAATGAATAAAGAAATCGACAGTAGATCTTACAAATTTGAGAAGTTGCAATTTTTCAATTCCCTTCCTACAAAACCGAAAATAATAATAGAAGTTGTAAATTTTCAATTTCCTTCCTACAAAATCGAAAATAATAAAGGAAGTTGTAATTATTAATATTAAAAATTGAGAAAATTAGAAAAATAGAAAAATAGAATGAAGCGATTTGAGAGCCGTCACCTCATCGCCCCCGTCTTCTCCTTAATAATAAAAGAAAGTTTTATCAAGTTTGAAAATAATAAGGAAGTTTTAACATAAGATCCTAAAATTTTGAAAATAATAAGAAAGTTATAATTTTTTAATTCCTCAAATCTTACAAATTTGAAAATAATAAAAGAAAGTTCTATCAAGTTTGAAAATAATAAAAGAAAGTTCTATCAAGTTTGAAAATAATAAAAGAGAAAAATGCAATTATTAACATAAGATCCTACAAATTCGAAAATAATAAGGAAGTTGTAATTTTCTAATTCAAAGAAAGTTCTATCAAGTTTGAAAATAATAAAAGAAAGTTCTGTCAAGTTTGAAAATAATAAGTAAGTTTTAACATAAGATCCTAAAAATTTGAAAATAATAAGGAAGTTGTAATTTTCTAATTCCTCCAATCTTACAAATTTGAAAATAATAAAAGAAAGTTCTATCAAGTTTGAAAATAATAAAAGAGAAAATTGCAATTATTAACATAAAATCCTACAAATTCGAAAATAATAAGGAAGTTGTAATTTTCTAATTGAAAGAGAGTTCTCTCAAGATTGAAAATAATAAAAGAAAGTTTTATCAATTTTGAAAATAAAAGAAAGTTCTATCAAGTTTGAAAATAATAAAAGAGAAAATTGCAATTATTAACATAAGATCTTACAAATTCGAAAATAATAAGGAAGTTGTAATTTTCTAATTGAAAGAAAGTTGTATAAAGTTTGAAAATATTAAAAGAAAGTTCTATCAAGTTTGAAAATAATTAAAAAAACGAAAATGATAAAGGAAGTTATAATTATTAATATTGAAAATTGAAAAAATTAGAAAAATAGAACGAAGCGATTTGAGAGCCGCCACTTCACCGCCCCCGTCTTCTCATTAATAATAAAAGAAAGTTATATCAAGTTTGAAAATAATAAGGAAGTTTTAACATAAGATCCTAAAAATTTAAAAATAATAAGGAAGTTGTAATTTTCCAATTCCTCCAATCTTACAAATTTGAGAATAATAAAAACAAGTTCTATCAAGTTTGAAAATAATAAAAGAAAAAATCTATCAAGTTTGAAAATAATAAAAGAGAAAATTGCAATTGTTAACATAAAATCCTACAAATTCGAAAATAATCACGTTGTAATTTTTAATATTTAAGATAAATGTGCTCTACAAAAATAGATTAAATTGTATATTTACTTTCCTCCATCAGTAAAGATTTTAAATACAAGAACATTAGTAAAAAGGAAAATTTCAATTTTTAATATTTAAGATAGAGGTGCTCTACAAAAATAGATTAAATTGAATATTTACTTTCCTACATCAGTAAATATTTTAAATGCAAGAATATTAAAATTTTATATTTACTTTCCTCCATTAGTGAAAATATTAAATGCAAGAATATTAAAATTGTATATTTACTTTCCTCTATTAGTGAAAATTTTAAAGGCAAATTGTATATTTAGTTTCCTCTATTAGTAGAGATTTAAACAACAATTTCTTTATCTAATCTTTAGTATTATTAATTCAAAAATTTGAGAAAATTAGAAAAATAGATTCAAGCTATTTGAGAGCGAGACCTCACTGCCTTCGTCTTCTCCTTTATATGGCAAACTAGTTTACTAAGCCGCGCTTCGCAGCGGCTTTATAATAATTTCTCTAATTTTTTCTAAAAACTATTCTACAAAAAATGTTTTTAAACAAAATATTATTTTGTTAGGCTCAAGGCATGTCTGAATACCACTATTAACAAGCCTACACTCTGTGACTATGTCACACTACATGACCTAGTGAATTCTATCACTGGTATATAGTATAGGTCTCTCTGTACTTGTCTTGTTCTCATGAACATTAGCTTTATCTTGTATGCTCAGATTTATAATGAGCTTAGTAAGTTTCTTGCATCTAGAATGTACATAGGCCTTTGAATAATTATTCTGGTAGAAGTTCAGAATTGTTCATGCAGCAGGATGGAGATGAATAAGGCCCTGAAGAAATAAGTTGCAGAAATTTGTCTAAGTCATTATATAGCAAAGTCAGAATAAAGCTATATCGTGAAGTCCTCAAATATCCATGTCGTGAACTATTGAGATCGCATAGTCCAAAATGAACTATGTCGTGAAGTCTTCATTACAAATATCGTGAAGTGTTGAGATCGCAAAGTCAAATTGTACTAGATCGTGAAGTACTCAAAAAGGCTATGTCGTGAAGTCCTCAAGAAGGCTATATCGCGAAGTCACTTCTAAGCCTATGTCGCATACTCCTGATACACTCATATAGCAAAGTCAATAATACACCATATCGACAAGTCTAAGAATCAGGATTATGCTGAAGTTCACGATGTCAACACTTAGATGTTTATAACAAGACAAATCAAGGTACAAAACCAAAAATCAAAGGAGACAAATACTGAAGCATCTGTTACGGTAAGGTTGTCCAAAGAACAGATGGCAAATCTACAGCTAAAATTGGAGAGAAAGATAAGAGACAAGCAACTACACAAACGGGAAAGACTCCGAAAAGCAGGTGGTCCTTCCTGACACAGTTAACTTCTTATGGCAGGACAAGTTGGACTTTCAGTTAGGGGTAACTGTGTAAATAGGTGTGTGCACTAGTTTGTATAGGTCTATATATATTGTGCACACCCTACTGTTAGCTGCAAGTGAGTATATCATAGAAATATCTTGAAGCACTTCTTTTCTCTGTAAGAAAAGCAAGAAAACACTGTTCTTGTTTAGAAGCCAAAATTTCTCTTGTGAGATTTTGGAAGATGTAGTATTTAATTTGCTTAATACAAAGTAGATTAAAGTGATTGTGTATGTACTGTTTATTTTATTCCGCATTTTCTTACAGCACAATCTGTTACAACAATTAAGTTTCAAGAAACCGAAAATCTATCAAAATATCCATTCACCCCCCCCCCTCTGTCTAGTTTCTAAGTGGTATTCATTACTCACAAGTGGTATCAGAGCAGGCTGTTGACTTACAAACAGGAAAAGATCAAGAATGAGTTCACAGAAACTAAGCAGTATCAAGATTCCTCCCTTTAACAAGGAGCACTGCAGTCTTTGGAAGAAGAAGATGTTGCTTTTCATCAAAGCTTCAAATCCCATGTACTTAGACATTTTAAAGCATGGTCCCTTTACTCCAATGATTGAGATTGCTGAAACAACTGTTGGTACTGAGATAATACCAGCAAGACATGTTCCTAAAGACCCCTCCAAACACACTGATCTTGAAAATGAGAAAATAGCACTAGATGGACATCTCTAACTTATTATTTATGAATCTATGGATTTCAACATGTATGGCACTGTTGCTCACTGTAGTAGTGCTAAGAAGATGTGGGATCTTATAGAAGTGCTATGTGAAGGAACTCCTGAAGTGAGAAAGAACAAGAAGCAGATTCTGGTCTCACAATATGAAGCTTTCATGGCTCAGCCAAAGGAGGGAATCACAAAGGTGTTTGAGAGGTTCAACAAGCCGATAAATGAGCTCAAACTCTATGACAAACACTATGAGACAGAAGAGCTCAACATGAAGTTCTTGCTAACTCTACCAGATCACTTGGAACCAAGAATCTCTTCCCTCAAAGAAAGAGATCTAACAAATATTGGTTTTGATGTGTTGTGTGGTGTTTTGAAAACATATGAGCTAGAGTTGTTTCAAAAGAGATCCATTCAAGCAAAGCAAGGATTAATGGCAAATACTTCCTGTGCCCTTATTGCTGATAACTTAGGTCAAAGAATGGAATCTCTTAAAGTCAGTCAAGTCAAGATTGAAGAACTGGAAGTTGAAGACACTAGTGATGACATTCAAGTTGTCTATGATTTGCCTGAGGAAGATGAGTTCTACAGCATAGATGAGCTGGACAAGATGGAAAATAAATCTTTTGCCTACATGGCTAGGAGATATCCTAACATTAGGTTTAAGAGAAAGCAGCCATTTAAGTCCAAGTTTAATGCTGGAAATGCTGGTGGATCAAGTGGCTCAAACTCCTTCAGTAAAGGAAAAGGGATTGCTGGTGCTGCTAAAGGAGGATACAAATCTGGGAGTGTGGATAGGTCCAAAATAAGGTGTTATAACTGCAATGAAATTGGGCACTTTGCCACAGAGTGCAAGAAGCCCAAACAAGTGAAGAAGGACAAAGCATACTTAGAGCTTGAAGCTAAGTATGAAGCTCTACTCAAGAAACAACATGGTAAAGCTTTTATTGCTGAGGGAAAGTGCTGGGATGAATCTGATGAAGAAGAAGAACAGGAGTACTCAGACTATGCCCTGATGGCATTTTCTGATGATGGTGATTCCTCAAGTCAGGTACTTATTCTTACTTCTCTTGAAATGACTCCCTTTCAATACAAGCAAACTGTTGAAGACATGAGTACTGAGATGTTCAATATTCATACTAGCATGTTAGTTGCCAATGAAGAAATTGACAGGCTAACTGCTAAAAATCTTGAACTTACAGAAAAGAATGAGGAACTTGAATTAATGGTTGTGAGCCTTGATGGTTTGAAAAAGGAAGTGGAGTATCTTAAGAATAAAGTTGCATGTGCTGAACAGATAGAAATAGCTCTTAGGGAACAAATTGCTGAAGATGAATTAAAAATAAGAAGCTATAGAAACTCCTCTGAACTTATTCAAACCTACCAAAAGGAACACACTAAAGACTGTAAGGTTGGAATTGGTTTTGATTATGAGAATGATAAGGGAAGGAAGAAGGCTAAAGGCAAAGGAAAAGAATCTTTTGTAAATAAAAATGCTCCAACTATTTTGTCTAGTGTCAAAGAGCCCATCTTCAAAAAGAGTGTTGTTGAGTTTGATGAGGAACTTCTAGTTATCAAACAACAACTACTTGAAGAAGATGAGGCTGCTAATGACACTTCTTCCTCTCCCAAGTCTGTTAATCAGAAAGAAACCAAAGACAACCTTGTCAAGAGTCCTAAAATCAAGAAAGAAGTTGTTAAGAAAAAGAAACAAAACAGAAATGGTAAGGTAGGTGTCAACAAGGGCAACAATTATGCTTATGTGCCAAATGCTCCTAGAAAACAGTGTCAGAAATGCCTATCTGTGAATCATTTGACTCATAAGTGTAATAAACCTGAAAATGTTGAAGTTGATAACCTTAGTAACCATTCTGTTGGCATGAACACTATCCATGATTCTTTCTGTGGCAATTCTAACTGCATGACATGCTATGTGACTGTGATTGCTAATTGTTTACCTCTTAAGCATAAACTTGATTCTGCACAATCCTGTGAATCACACACACATATGCACACTCACAGGACAGGATCCCCAATCAGGGTTGAGAGGGTGAAAACTTCATGTGAGCCTAAGAGTGTAAACTCTAAAGCAACAAACACTGTGAAATCTCCTACTGTGAAGGATGCTGGTTATGATAGAAGAATCAATAACAAAACTGTTTCTAAATCAACTGGACCCTACCAAGTGTGGGTACCAAAAACAACTTAGTCATTTTGTGAATGCAGGGCAACAGGAATAAAAGAGTCATATGGATCTTGGACAGTGGATGCTCAAGTCACATGACTGGTGATATAGCCCTGCTATCACATTTTGAAGAAAAGGCTGGCCCATCAGTAACCTTTGGAAATGACAACATTGGTTATACAATGGGATATGGCAGTGTTAAATCTGGGAATGTCATTATTGAAGATGTAGCATTTGTTGAAGGACTAAAACACAACCTCTTGAGCATTGGACAATTCACCAACAGGGGTTTCAAGGTGGAGTTTGATGAAGATCACTGTCTAATCTCAAAAAGAGAAAGTGGTGAAGTTGTTTTAACTGGTGTGAAGAAAGGAAGCTTGTTTGTTGTTAGATATAATTGCTGATGTTTGTTTATCAGTGTTTAAAGTACCAGGAAACTATCAGAGTTTAGCTGGAGGACCAGTCAGAGTTTGTTAAAGTCTGATGGTCAGAGTTTGCTTAGCAGTCGGTCTAAAAGTCAATGAAGATTCTAGAAGCGATATTCTTTGAAGATGGAAAGAAGCAAAGAGATATCGAGATGGATAAGGAAACGGAACAGAAGACATAAGCAATTCTAAATTGATATTAATTGTATAACTGATTTATAGGAATATCAATTAGAAGATTGTACGTAGCTGTGTACTATATAAACACAGATAGGTTAACCCTAAAAGGGATGCAAATACGTGAATTATCATTCTTGTAACCTAGCAGCTCTCTGTGATATTTTACATCACTGAGAGATGAGTTTTTTTTAATTCCATTCAGTTTATTATTCATAAAAGGTGTTCTTATTCTTATTCTCATACATCTATTTGATTATATATTGTGTATTCGGCCTAACAATTGGTATCAGGGCCAAGGCTGTTTAATATATACAGTTTTTTTTCAAACACAAGTATAATCATGGCTGAAAATACCCAGGCAGGTTCTAATGCTCAGAAGGTTCAACCAACTTCTGTAAGTCGATATGAGACGATTAGAGTTCCAATTCTCAGACCAGTGGAATATCCAATATGGAAGGTGAAGATGACCATGTTTCTGGAAGCCACGGATCCAGAATATCTTGATAGAATCAATGATGGTCCTCATATGCCAACAAAACTGTCTCCAGTTGTTGCTGGTCAAGAACAAAAGAGCGTTCCAAAAGAAAAGAAAGATTTGACTCCTGAAGACATCTCATCAATTGCAAAGGATGCAAAGGTTAGACATCTTCTTCATAGTGCTTTAGATAATGTCATGTCTAACAGAGTGATTGGTTGCAAAACTGCCAAAGAAATTTGGGATGCTTTAGAGGTCAGATGTCAAGGAACAAGTGCTATAAAGAAGAACAGGAAGACTATTCTGACACAGGAGTATGAACACTTTGACTCGAGACCTGATGAAACTTTGACTGAGACGTATGACAGATTCTGTAAACTGTTGAATGATTTATCTCTTGTTGATAAAGAATATGAACTTGAAGAGTCAAATCTCAAGTTTCTTCTATCTCTACCTAAAAGATGGGATTTAAAGGCGACGACAATAAGAGATAACTATGATCTTGTAGAGACAGATCTTGATGAAATTTATGGGTTGCTCAAAACTCATGAACTTGAGATAGAACAAAGAAACAAAAGATCTGGAAAGAAGACAAAATCTGTTGCTCTCAAAGTTGAGGAAAAACTTCTTAAGAAAGAGACATCAAAGAAGAAAGCTAAATGAAAGGCTTTGGTCATAAAATCTGAAAGTGAGTCATCAAACTCTGATGATGACTCAAACACTGATGAATCTTCTGAATCCGAGGATGATGAAGAACAAATCATGCAAATGGCTGCTTTGATGGTGAAGACTTTCAAGAAGATGGGTTTCACGAACTTCAAGAAAGGAAAGAGATTCTCAAGGAGAGATTCAAACTCTGAAAGGAAGAGTTTCAGAAAGTCTGAAAGAAGGGATATCAAATCTGGAAAGAAAGACAAGTCTGAGATCCAGTGCTACAAGTGTAAAGAGATGGGTCACTATGCTCCAGAGTGCAAGAAAGGAAAATCTGAAAAAGCACTCATCACTAAAGGAAAAGACTGGGTAGATACTTCAGATTCAGATGAGGATGTCAACTATGCTCTCATGGCAACTGTCAAAGATGAATCTGATTCATCTGAAAACAAGGTACCCCTAACAACTTATGCTTATGATACTGATAATATATCTTAATTGAGAATTTTTCTTAAAAGCATACATGTTAGTTATAGGGATCAGACTTTAGAAAATGAGAGAATTAAATCTGAGAATCTTAAGCTTAAAGAGAGAAATAAATTTCTTGAAGAAGAACTTGTTAACATGCAACAAGTTCAAAAGGAAAGAGATGATGCTGTTTATGTTGAACATGAGTTGCTTAAGAAATTTAGGCAATTAGAATCTGATTTGGAAAAAGAAAGAAAGGTAATTAAAACCTGGACAAACTCTGGTAAGGACACACATCAGGTGTTTCAAACAGACTCAGTAGGGTTAGGTTATTGTGAGAAAGATGAACTTAGGTTTAAAGATAAGGTTAAAGTAAGAACACATCTTCAACCTATGAAATTTGTTCCTGAATCCAGTAAGCTAAACTTTGTACTTGAAAAAGAAACGGTTAAAAGAGAAGCAGTAAAAACTTGTGTTAAACAGGTTAATGTTGGTTTAATGACAGAGAAACAATTCAAGTATAAGCTCAAAGAGGTAAAGTCTGTTGAGAAACAGAAAGTGTCCAGGAAGAATAGAAATGGAAAGGTAGGCATTAATAAAAGCAATAATCATTTGCCTATCACTGATGCTCCTAGAAAAACATGTCATAATTGTGGTAGTCCTAACCATCTTTCAAGTTTCTGCAGGAAAAACAAAGATATTAATTCTTTACCCTCAAAGTCTGGAGTTAAGAATGATTATGTTAGGGTTAGACCACAGACTTTATGCACTCACTGTGGGAGTACTTGGCACTCTATTTATACTTGCAAGAATTATCATGCCATTTATCACAACTATTATGAGTTGAAACCAAATTTGAAATGGGTTAAAGTTGATTCTGCAAGTGTAAACTCTGATACTGTTAGCTTAAACTCTGTTGACAAGAATTTCGCTGCAAAAGCTAACAATGTTAAGAAAGCCAAAGGATCCAAGCAAGTCTGGATCCTTAAATCTAACTCTTTGTAATTGTTTGTGATTTCAGGGCATAAGGGAAAGCACCCTAGTCTTGGACAGTGGATGTTCAGGGCACATGACTGGAAATAAAGCCCTTCTATCAGATTATGAGGAGAAAGCTGGCCCAAAAGTTTCCTATGGAGATGGCAACATAGGACGTACTCTGGGATATGGCAATATCAATCTTGGAAGTGTCATCATCACAAATGTAGCTCTAGTTCCAGGACTCAAGCATGACTTGCTATCTGTGAGTCAAATCTGTGACAGAGGTTATCATGTAGATTTTTAACCTGAATACTGTGAGGTTATTAGCAAATCTACAGGGAAAGTTGTTCTAGTTGGACACGGACGGAATAATATTTATGAAGCAAGTTTGGTAACAAACTCTGAAGGAAAAGCTGTGTGCCTATCTGCAAAAATGTCTAATGAAGAGAGTTGGAAATGGCATAAGAAGCTCTCTCATCTGAACTTGAACAACATCAATGAGCTAATTCGAAAAGATCTTGTAAGGGGACTTCCAAAATCAATACTCAGCTTAGATGGTCTGTGTGATTCCTGTCAAAAGGCCAAGCAAAAGAAGTCATCTTTCAAGAGTAAATCTGAATCTTCAGTTGTGGATCCTTATCATCTTCTTCATATTGATCTATTTGGTCCAGTGAATGTAATGTCTCTTGGCAGAAAGAAATATGCTCTAGTCATTGTTGATGAGTATACTAGATACACTTGGGTGTACTTTCTAGCAAAGAAGGATGAAACTGCCTTAATTCTGATGGAACATGTAAAACTACTGGACAAAGGATCACAGTATAAAGTGAAAATTATCAGGAGTGATAATGGTACTGAATTCAGAAATACAACAATGGAAGAATTTTGCAAAGAAAGAGGAGTGAAGCAAGAATTTTCTGCACCAGGGACTCCACAGCAAAATGGTGTAGTAGAAAGGAAGAACAGAACTTTAATCGAAGCTGCCCGAACAATGCTTGATGAAGCAAAATTGCCAACTTATTTCTGGGCAGAAGCTGTTCAAACTGCTTGTTTTACTCAAAATGCTACACTAATCAACAGGCATGGGAAAACACCATATGAGATGGTGAAGAATAAAAAACCAAACCTGAAATATTTTCATATTTTTGGGTGCAAATGCTTTGTGTTGAAAACTCATCCTGAACAGTTGACCAAATTTGATTTAAAAGCTGATGAAGGAATTTTTGTTGGATATCCACTGTCAATTAAAGCATTCAGAGTTTATAATCTGAGAACTAAAGTGATCATGGAATCTATACCTGTGTCATTTGATGACAAGAAAATAACTGGAATTGAAGATGAAGAAAATCATGATCAGCTACGCTTTGAAAATGAAGATCTAAACTCTGATGATATAAACTCTGACGAAGCAAATCCAACAAACTCTGATGAAGCATACTCTGAACCTCTACTGGTAAATACTGAGGAAGTCTCTCAGACAGAACAGAATAGAGAACCAGTTGAGGGGGAGCATGAAGATACTTCAACAATATCTCAAAATGATGACTCACATTCTGAAAGTGAGTCAGCTGAAGAATCTAACACAAACTCTGAAGGTTCAAACACTGAACAGTCCAATTCAGGGGGAGCCTCAGAGAATGCAGATGGTGAACAAGAGAATCAGGAAAGCATGGATCAAGGGGGAAAATCCAATAATGATGAAACAAGCCACTTACCTACAGCAAGAAGGTGGACTCAGGCTCATACACCTGATCTGATAATTGGAAATCCAGATGCAAGTGTGAAAACAAGAAGTGCTACAACAAATGAATGTCTGTTTCATGCATTCATATCTCAAACAGAGCCTAAGAAAGTGGATGAAGCTCTTCAAGATGCTAATTGGATAACAACAATGCAGGAAGAGTTGAATGAGTTTGAAAGAAATGAAGTATGGACACTTGTACCAAGACCCAAGAACATGTCTGTTGTTGGTACAAAGTGGGTCTTCAGAAACAAGACTGACAGTGAGGGAATAATTACAAGGAACAAAGCTAGACTTGTGGCAAAAGGATATTCACAACAGGAAGGAATTGACTATGATGAAACCTTTGCTCCTGTTGCAAGGTTGGAAGCCATAAGAATTTTTCTAGCATATGCTGCTCACAAGAAGTTTAAAGTTTTTCAGATGGATGTGAAGAGTGCATTTCTCAATGGGAAACTTGAAGAAGAAGTGTTTGTTGAACAACCACCAGGGTTTGTGGATCCCAAGTATCCAGATTATGTCTACAGGCTTGACAAATCACTTTATGGACTAAAGCAGGCACCTAGAGCATGGTATGAAACTCTGGCTCAATTTCTTTTAGAAAGTGGGTTCATTAGAGGTACAATTGATAAAACCTTGTTCTATTTCAATTCTGGTAATGATTTGCTTTTAGTTCAAATCTATGTGGATGACATAATTTTTGGGTCTACTAATGATAAACTCTGTAAGAAATTTGCCAAGCTTATGCAGTCCAGGTACCAAATGAGCATGATGGGAGAGCTTAGTTATTTTCTAGGCTTGTAGGTAAAGCAAACAGATGATGGGATTTTTATCAATCAAGCAAAATATACCAGAAATCTTCTCAAGAAATTTGGTATGCTTGATAGTTCATCTGCAACAACTCCTATGGCAACTGCAACAAAGCTAGACAAAGACACATGAGCTTCAGTAGATATGACAAACTACAGAGGCATGATAGGGTCTCTTCTTTATCTTACTGCAAGTAGACCAGATATTATGTATGCCACCTGTCTTTGTGCAAGATTTCAAGCAGATCCCAGAGAGCCTCATCTAACAGCTGTGAAGAGGATTTTCAAATATCTCAAAGGAACCATGACCTTGGGTTTGTGGTATCCTAGAGAATCAGAGTGTAAGTTAATTGGTTACTCTGATGCAGATTTTGCAGGCTGTAAGATTGATAGAAAGAGCACTAGTGGAAGCTGTCAATTTCTAGGTGACAGACTGGTTTCTTGGTATAGCAAGAAACAAAAATCAATTTCCACATCCACAGCAGAAGCAGAGTATATTGCTGCTGGTAGCTGTTGTGCACAGATTCTGTGGATGAAGAATCAATTGCTGGATTATGGGTTAAGGTACTCTAAAATACCTATTTTCTGTGATAATCAAAGTGCTATTGCTATGACAGGTAATCCAGTACAGCATTCCATGACCAAGCACATCAGCATAAGGTATCACTTTATCAGGGAACATGTGGAGGAAGGAGATATTGAGCTTCATTTTGTGTCTACAGAACAACAGCTTGCAGATATCTTCACTAAGCCTTTGAGTGAAGCTACATTTACAAGTCTGGTGAATGAACTAGGAATGATCTCTGGTTTCGACTAGAGATACTGGTTAGACTCAAAATTAACTCTTCTGTGATATGTTGCTCATGTTTCTATGCATATGTTAACTGTCATGTAAATCATGTTGTTAAACTCTGGAAGCATACTCTGTTGGTTAAACTCTGATTATGGTATTGTCTGAAACATAAAAACCGATGAAGAAAATAGTATGAAGCATGATTCTCAGTAAGTAATCATGAATTATTCTGAGTTATATATGATCTGATCTCAAATGTGTGCAGAAAATTAACATAGCATGATACTGTCTCTATCTTTATAGCATCTCTTAGTTTATTGGTCATATACACAGAGTCTGTATTAGCTATTTGCACTTTCTCTCATAAAGTAATATGTTAAATGATGTCAGTCTAAACTCTTATGAATAGTTATTGTTACTTCACCCTCAAGCAAAAGATGCAAAAACATGCACAAATTCCTTTGAGATCATGTTGTGCCTAGGACGATCCAGGAACTTATTGTATGAAATAAGGGCTAAAATTTGAAATTTTTGGTGACTAGTGCCAACCACTGATTACTGGAAAAGAAAAAAAAAATCGAAAGGGGGTGAAAACAAATAAGTACAAATAAAGGTACAGAGTTTAGATGACATCAGATTTTGTTTTGCATATGAGAGTTTGGGAAACCAGTTTTTACTGATTTATTTTGTGGATTTTATGCACTTTGAGATGCTCTCAATATTTACATTCAGTAAACTCTGCTATTCACACACAAATAATCACAACTGTGCATTTTCAGAAAAGAGATTATTAATGAAGGAGGAGAATTGATAAACACTGATGAAATGTGTACTCTACGCAGAGGTAATTTATTTTTAATCTCTGATGATTAAAATAAATGTTAGATATAATTGCTGACGTTTGTTTATCAGTGTTTAAGCAACAGGTACTGACCAGAGTTTATCAGAAGCCGGTCAGAGTTTATTTAAAGTCTGACAGGGTGAAGAGTTTAAAGGAAGCCGGTCAGAGTTTATTTAAAGTCTGACAGGGTGATAGTTGAATTAGCTGTCGGTGCTGAATTGAAGATTCTAGAAGCAATATATTCTGAAGATGGAAAGAAGCAGAATATATTGATACAGCTAAGGAAACAGAATAGAAGATAAGAAGCAATCCTTAATTGATATAACTTGTATAGCTAATTTGTAGGAATATCAATTAGATAAGGATTGTGTAACTGTGTACTATATAAACCCAGATAGGTTATCCCTAGAAGGGACGCTAACATTGAATATATTATTCTTGTAACCTAGTAGCTCTTTGTGATTCGTTAACATCATAAAGAGAGAAGCTGTTAATATAAATACAGTTTTTGTTGATTCATAAACAGTGTTCTTGATTGTTATTCTCATACATACTTGATTATATATTGTGTATTCGGCCTAACAATTGGTATCAGAGCCAAGGCTGTTTAATATATACAGTTTTACGATTCAAACACAGTATTAATCATGTCTGAAGAAAATCAAACTGCTCCTAAGGCTGAACAGGTTAAGCCCAATTCTGTGAGTCGATATGAAACAATCAGGGTTCCAATTCTCAGGCCAGTAGAGTATCCGATTTGGAAGGTGAAGATGACCATGTTTCTGGAGGCTACAGATCCAGAATACCTTGACAGAATCTATGATGGTCCTCATATGCCGACTAAATTGTCCCCTGTTGTTGATGGACAAGAACAAAAGACTATTCCAAAGGAAAAGAAAGATATGACTCCTGAGGACATCTCATCAATTGCAAAAGATGCAAAGGTTAGACATCTTCTCCACAGTGCTTTAGATAATGTTATGTCTAACAGAGTAATTGGCTGCAAAACTGCCAAAGAGATATGGGATGCTTTAGAAGTCAGATGCCAGGGAACAGGTGCTATCAAGAAGAACAGAAAGACAATACTCACACAGGAGTATGAGCACTTTGATTCAAGAACTAATGAAACCTTGACTGAGACTTATGACAGATTTTGCAAACTGTTGAATGATCTGTCTCTGGTTGATAAAGAATATGAGCTTGAAGAGTCTAATCTCAAGTTTCTGTTATCTCTACCTGAAAAGTGGGATTTGAAGGCAACAACAATCAGAGATAATTATGATCTTGCTGATACAGATCTTGATGAGATCTATGGATTGTTAAAGACTCATGAACTTGAGATAGAACAAAGAAACAGGAGATCCAGCAAGAAGACAAAATCTATTGCTCTCAAAGTTGAGGAGAAGCCCATTAAGAAGGAATCATCAAGGAAGAAAGCCAAGGGAAAGGCTTTAGTTATTAAATCTGAAAGTGAGTCATCAAACTCTGATGATGACTCAAACTCTGATGAAGCTTCTGACTCTGATGATGATGAAGAACAGATGATGCAAATGGCTGCATTGATGGTGAAGACCTTCAAGAAGATGGGATTCAAGAACTTCAAGAAGGGAAAGAGATTCTCAAGGAAAGATTCAAACTCTGAAAGGAGAAGTTTCAGAAAGTCTGATGGAAGGGAGACCAAATCTGGTAAGAAGGATAAATCTGAAATCCAGTGCTACAGGTGTAAGGAGATGGGTCACTATGCCCCAGAGTGCAAGAAAGGCAAATCTGAGAAAGCACTCATCTCTAAAGGCAAAGACTGGGCAGATACTTCAGACTCTGATGATGGAGAAAATTATGCTCTTATGGCAACTGTCAGAGATGAGACTGAATCATCTGAAAATAAGGTACCCCTAACTACTTATGCTTATGATACTGATAATATATCTGAGTTAAGAGTATATCTGAAAAGTGTTCATGTTAGCTATAGGGATCAGACTTTAGAAAATGAGAGAATTAAATCTGAGAATCTTAGTCTTAAAGATAGAAACAAGTTTCTTGAAGGAGAACTTGAAAATATGAAGCAGATTCAAAAAGAAAGAGATGATGCTGTTTATGTTGAACAGGAGTTGCTTAAAAGGTATAGGCAACTAGAATCTGATCTAGAAAAAGAAAGAAAAATAATCAAAACTTGGACAGATTCTGGAAGAGACACTCATCAAGTGTTTCAGACTGATTCTGTAGGTTTAGGTTATTGTGAAAATGATGAACTTAGGTTTAAAGACAAGGTTAAGGTAAAACCACAACTTAAACCTGTGAAATTTGTTCCAGAAGCCAATAAGTTAAAATCTGTTGTAATAAGGGAAGCTGATATGGAATCAGATGAAGCCTGTGAAAAACAGGAAAATATTATAACAGAAAATCTTATGAAAGTAGAAGCTGTTAGAAAACCAGTAAAAACTTGTGAAAAACAGGTTAATGTTGGCTTGATGACAGGAAAACAGTTCAATCATAAGTTAAAAGAGGTAAAATCTGTCATGAAACCAAAAGGGTCCAAGAAGAATAGGATTGGAAAAATAGGCATAAATAATAGAAATAATCATTTGCCTACTGGTGCTGCTCCAAGGAAAACATGTTATAATTGTGGTAGTTCTAATCATCTTGCTAATTACTGCACAAAGGATAAAAATATCAATTCTTTATCTTCTACATCAGGAGTAAAGAATGATTATGTTAGGGTTAAACCACAGACTTTATGCACACACTGTGGGAGCACTTGGCATTCCATTTATACTTGCAAGAGTTATCATGCTATTTATCACAACTATTATGAGCTAAAACCCAATCTGAAGTGGGTTAGAGCAAACTCTGCAAGTGTAAAGTCTGACAATGTTAGTTTAAACTCTGTTGATAGTAATTCCGCTGCAAAAACTAACACTGTTAAGAAAGACAAAGGATCCAAGCAAGTCTGGGTCCTTAAAACTAACACTTAGTATTTGTTTGTGATTGCAGGGTATAATAAAGAGCACACTTATCTTGGACAGTGGATGCTCAGGACATATGACTGGAAATAAAGCCCTGCTATCAGACTTTAAGGAGAAGGCTGGCCCAAAGGTTTCCTATGGAGATGGCAACATAGGACACACTCTGGGATATGGCAATATCAATCTTGGAAGTGTCATCATTACAAATGTAGCTCTAGTCTCAGGACTCAAGCATAATCTGCTATCTGTAAGTCAAATCTGTGACAGAGGAAACCATGTAGATTTTCATACTGAATACTGTGAAGTCATCAGTAAATCTACTGGAAAGGTTGTTCTAGTTGGACACATGCATAACAACATTTATGAAGCAAGTTTGGTAACAAACTCTGATGGAAAAACAGTGTGTCTGACTGCAAGAATGTCAAATGAAGAGAGTTGGAATTGGCACAAGAAGCTCTCTCATCTCAATTTGAACAACATAAATGAACTTATAAGAAAGGATCTTGTAAGGGGACTTCCAAAATCAATACTCAGTCTAGATGGCTTATGTGATTCTTGTCAAAAAGCCAAGCAAAGGAAGTCATCTTTCAAGAGCAAATCTGAATCTTCAGTAGTGGAACCTTATCATCTTCTACATGTTGATCTCTTTGGACCAGTGAATGTGATGTCCATGGGCAGAAAGAAATATGCTCTAGTAATTGTTGATGAATATACTAGATATACATGGGTGTATTTTTTGTCAAAGAAGGATGAAACTGCTCAAACTCTGATGGATCATGTAAATCTACTGGACAAAGGATCACAACACAAAGTCAAAATTATAAGGAGTGATAATGGAACTGAATTCAGAAACTCAATCATGGAAGCTTTCTGCAAGGAAAGAGGAGTGAAACAAGAGTTTTCTGCACCTGGAACTCCACAGCAAAATGGTGTAGTTGAAAGGAAGAACAGAACTTTAATTGAAGCAGCCAGAACTATGCTTGATGAAGCAAAATTACCAACATACTTCTGGGCAGAAGCTGTTCAAACTGCTTGTTTTACTCAAAATGCAACATTGATCAACAAGCATGGGAAAACACCATATGAGATGGTGAAAAATAAGAAGCCAAATTTGAAATATTTTCATATATTTGGATGCAAATGCTTTGTGTTGAAGACTCATCCTGAACAGTTGACAAAGTTCGAGTTAAAAGCTGATGAAGGAATCTTTGTTGGCTATCCATTGTCAACAAAAGCATTCAGAGTTTACAATCTAAGAACTAAGGTGATCTTGGAATCTATACATGTGTCATTTGATGACAAGAAAATGATTGGACTTGAAGACAAGGATGGATATGATCGACTACGTTTTGAAAATGAAGATCTATTCTCTGATGATATAAACTCTGATGGAGCAGGTTTGACAAACTCTGACGAAGCATACTCTGAACCTCTACTGATAAATACTGGAGAAACTGAAAATTCTCGAGTTGAACAAAATAGTGAACCAGTTGAGGGGGAGCGTGAAGAAGCTCAACAAGACACAGCAAGTGAGTCAGTTGAGGAAACTGATTCAAACTCTGACAGTTCAAACTCTGAACCATCCAATTCAGGGGGAGCCTCAGATAATGCAGAAAATCAACATATGAATCAGGAGAGCATGGATCAAGGGGGAGGATCCAATAATGATGCAAGAAACCACTTACCAACAGCAAGAAAGTGGACACAGGCACACACACCTGATCTCATAATTGGAGATCCTGATGCTAGTGTGAGAACTAGAAGTGCAACAAATAATGAGTGTCTGTATCATGCTTTCTTGTCTCAAACAGAACCAAAGAAAGTGGAGGAAGCTCTTCAAGATGCAAACTGGATAACAGCAATGCAAGAAGAGTTAAATGAATTTGAAAGAAATGAAGTCTGGACACTTGTACCTAGACCAAAGAATAGATCAATTGTAGGTACAAAGTGGGTTTTCAGAAACAAGATTGACAGTGAAGGTGTGATTACAAGAAACAAGGCTAGACTTGTGGCTAAAGGTTATTCACAACAAGAAGGAATTGACTATGATGAAACCTTTGCCCCAGTTGCAAGATTGGAGGCTATAAGAATTTTTCTGGCCTATGCTGCACACAAGAAGTTTAAAGTCTTTCAGATGGATGTAAAAAGTGCTTTTCTCAATGGGAAGCTTGAAGAAGAAGTATTTGTTGAACAACCACAAGGATTTGTAGATCCCAAGCATCTAGATTATGTCTACAGGCTTGACAAGGCATTATATGGACTAAAGCAAGCACCAAGAGCATGGTATGAAACTCTTGCTCAATTTCTTTTAGAAAGTGGGTTCACAAGAGGTACAATTGATAAAACCTTGTTTTATTTCAATTCTGGTGATGATTTGCTGTTAGTTCAAATTTATGTAGATGATATTATTTTTGGATCTACTAATGACAAACTCTGTAAGAAGTTTGCAAAGCTTATGCAATCCAGGTATCAAATGAGCATGATGGGAGAGCTTAGTTACTTTCTAGGCTTACAGGTCAAGCAAACAGATGATGGTATTTTTATCAATCAAGCAAAATATACCAGAAATCTTCTAAAGAAATTTGGTATGCTTGATAGTTCATCTGCTCCAACTCCCATGGCTACTGCAACAAAGCTAGACAAAGACACAGGAGCCTCAGTAGATATGACAAACTACAGAGGAATGATAGGGTCTTTATTGTATCTTACTGCAAGTAGACCTGATATCATGTTTGCAACATGTCTTTGTGCAAGATTTCAAGCAGATCCCAGAGAGCCTCATCTAATAGCTGTAAAAAGGATTTTCAAATATCTCAAAGGAACCATAACCTTAGCTTTGTGGTATCCTAGAGAATCAGAGTTTAAGCTAATTGGTTACTCTGATGCAGATTTTGCAGGCTGTAAGATAGACAGAAAAAGTACAAGTGGAAGCTGTCAATTCTTAGGTGACAGATTGGTTTCTTGGTATAGCAAGAAACAGAAGTCAATTTCTACATCCACAGCAGAAGCAGAGTATATAGCAGCTGGTAGCTGTTGTGCACAGATTTTATGGATGAAGAATCAATTGCTGGATTATGGGTTAAGGTACTCTAAAATACCTATTTTCTGTGATAATCAAAGTGCTATTGCTATGACAGGTAATCCAGTACAGCACTCCATGACCAAGCACATCAGCATAAGGTATCATTTTATCAGAGAACATGTGGAAGAAGGGAACATTGAGCTTCATTTTGTGTCTACAGACCAACAACTTGCAGATATCTTCACCAAACCTTTGAGTGACACGTGTCCCATTCACATGATTACAGGAGTAAGACCGTTGTGTATTAATGATTAAAAACTTTTCAGTTTTTAATCTTTTATTTTTCTTTTAAATACAATACACACATCTTCAGTTAAACTTTTCACATCTTACTCATACACATCTATTATCACACACACATAGTCACAAACACCTTTCTACACATAAACTCTGTTAAGCTTTCGCATCAATTACTTGTTCTTTCTTCAAAATCTTCTAATGGCAACCACATCTTTTGTTTCGTCTGGGTTAGAGTTCGTTCCAAACAACTATACCGCACCACTAAACACTGCAAACGCACCAGAAGCATTTCATTTGATTCAAAATTTCTTGACAAACTCGGATATTGGTACTGCTCTCACTGCTCCGATGAAGCTGTCTGCAACTCAAATCAAATCTTTCTGGCAGACAGGTGTTTATGATAATGGAGGGGAGACTGGGTCACCGTCCATCTTGTTTGAATATGAGGGTCAAGAGTTTGTAATAACTCCAACAACTGTTCGTGATGCCTTGGGGTTTGAGGATTTCAATGCCTTCACAATCTCTGTTGGAGATTCTGAGTTGGTCCGTATGATGAGAGAGATTGGATACTCTGGACCATTGACAAAGATTGGGCAATTGAAAAGGCCGTTTCTGCGCAAGGAATGGAGTTTCTTTTTCGACTGTATAACTAGGGCATTCGGAAAGAAGTGCACCAATTGGGATGCAATTCCCACTGATAGTCTGCAAATCGGGTACTCTTTACTTTTTGGTGTTAACTTTGATGTTGCTAGATTAGTCTTGACTAATATTGGTGAGAAAATGCAAGAGAATAGGAATGTTGTCTATTTCTCTAGATTTTGTCAATTGCTATTCAACATTTGTTGTCCTGATGTTGAGATTTTAGATGAGGATGTTATTCAATCATTTAAATTGCATAAACGCATATTTTCTGATTTGACTAACAAAGATAACAAGAAAGGGGATGTTGGTGATCTTCTCTTACCTGAGATAGTACAACAGTTTTTAGCAAATTCTACCCAACCTACAATGCCTCAACATGAAACAGCACAACAAACACTGATCACACCAACACTTCAAACTGCTGAAGCTGGACCTTCTGTGTCTCCATCACAAAGGTTAAAGAAGTCCAAAACCAGAGCAATTAAAAGAAAAGTAAGGGCACAAAGACCTCGTTCTGAAGAAGCAAGCGTATCTGATAGTGAAGATGAAATAGAGGCTTCTCAGACTCTGAGAAAAAGAAGAAAGCTTGTAGCCACTTATCTTTTTGATGAGGAGGAAGAAGCTGAATTGCCTGTAAACTCTGCAGTGGTAATTCAGGAAGCTGTTCTAAGGGAAACTACTATGCTCTCAGAGGATAGAGCAAATCTTGATGAATCTGAAGCTCCTGCATCAGAGGATGAGGAGATTGTGACTGAAACTGTTCCTCAAGATACTCCTGTAATTGTTGTTGAGGAGGATATTCTAAATGCTAATGAGGACAGAGTGTTTGTAAACACTGAAGCTCATGAAGTATTTGTTCAGGAGGATGCTGCACATACTGAAGCTAATCTGATGGATTTGGATTTAGAAGCTCCTACATCAAAGGCTAATGATGTAGTTGAGGAAGCTGCTACTCATTCTGATTGCAGAGTTTGTGATTTTGAAGCACACACCTCTATACATTCTGATCATTATACAGAGGGTGTGGAAGCTGATCAAATAACTGATCAGATAGAAGAATCTCTGGCCACTCACACTGAAATTATTTCTTGTGATCTTGACAAAGGTGAGGAGGTTAATCAGATGATAAAAGTCACAGAGACAATTCTTGATGAAGCTGTGATAGAAAAGGAACAAGAGGCTGCTGATGAGCTAAACTCTGAGAATATTATTCTTGAAGCTTTGCAGCAATCTGTTGTTGAGATTGTTCAAAGAGAAGCAGAGGTTTTTGCTCAGGTTAACTCTGATATTCCTGAAGCTGTAGACGAGGAGAAAAATTGATGAAGCTGCACAGTTTACTGCTGAAAATATTCTTACTGAACATGAAGCAGACAATAATAAAGAAGCTGGAAATGATGCTGAGGGTTCTCATTCACACCCTAGTATTCAAGTTTCATTGGCTGATGATGTCAATAGTGATGAAGCAAGGGAAGTCAATAGACAGACAAATGAGCATTTCCAGAATATGTACTACAACAAATGGACTGATGCAGATTGTGTCTTCTCAGCACAAAGGGCTGCAGATTTTCTATCTGATTCTGTCAAGAAGATCTCAAATACTGAGTACTTACAAGCTTACAGGCAACTGTTGTTCAAGTCAAATCTCTTAATAATAGATTTGATGAGAATCAACAAATGCTTACAAATCTAAGGAATGAAGTCAGTATGAAGGATCTTACTTTCAAGTCTGACAGAACTTTTTATTATGCTATGCTCAAGCAACAAGCCAAGGATTCTGAGGATATCAAGAAGAGGCTTGGGAAAGTTGAGGAAAATCAGAATGCAATGTCTACTCAACTGAATTCCATTTCTACTGCCATTGAATTGCTGACATCAGTACTACTTTCTGATGATGTCAAAAAGGGGGAGAGTGTATCTAAAGACAAATGCAAAGACACTCAAGCTCTGAGACGGAGGGATGATTCTACTGATGGGGGAAGCAAAGAAAATAAAAGAAAGATTTTTGCTCAAAGGCAAAGCAGGACAAGAGTAAACTCTGATAGACAAACAAACTCTGACAAGATAAACTCTGGTGGCCAATCTACTTCAAAACTCAAGAGTTTAGTTGTTTCAACTAATCCATCTACTGATGAAGAGATTGCTGCTAAAATATTCATAAAAGAGCATGGAAAGAATGTTACTATTGAAGATATCCAGGCTGAAGAGCAAATGCTTGCTGAGGAACACAAGAAAAATCTTGAAGCTGGAATCTACAAGAAAAAGGAAATCAAGGCTCCTAGAAAGAAAGAAGTTGGTATTTCTATCAAAGAGAATACACAACAGAGTATACAATATACAAGGAGACCTGTGATTGGAAAATCTGATAAGGGTAAAGGCATAATGATTGAAGAGCCTAACCTGAAAAAGAAGAATTATTCAACCTCTGACATTGCTCAAGTTGAAACAAGATTAGCAAAATCAACCTCTGACGCTGCTCAAGTTGATGATACTACTAAAGTTATGACAACCTCTGACGTTGCTCAAGTTGTACAGAAATCTACACAACTTCCAGGATTTTGCAAACCAAAAATTCTTGAAGATTTAAAGCTTGAAGCTGTGAATTTCTCAGTAACCAGAACAGTATTGGGTAAGGAAGGAAAAGACAAATCTGGTCTAGGGTCACACAGAGAGAGAAGGATAAATACAGGTCCAATGGATCAATCGTCACTAGCTGTATCTGGTATAGTTACTCAAGAAAATCTTGATATGCTAGACTCTGTTCAAATGATCTTTCATAAGGTGTTGAAGAAGGAATTTTTGTTGTACTTTATGAATGATGGAAGAGTTTATAAGGTTGCAGAGTCTGATATAAATCTCAAATCTTATCAAGAATTGGAGTATGTTCTGTACTTGTTAAAAGTCAAAAATAGAAATACTCACAATGCTGCTTCAGTTATCAGAGAAAAGATGCTAAGATCGAAGATGATGCTTGGAGGAGGAGTATCAAGTGCATATATTCCCAAATACAGAAAATTTAAAAAGAGTATGATTGGAAAGTTGTTCAAGAATGTTTTAAACAGAGGAGAGAGGTTAATTGCATAGAAAAGTGTAACAGGCGGTATTTATTGTTGTTTTTACTGCGCATGCGTATTGGAAACTGCCAATTATTTGCTGTCAGTAACTGCATGTGTGACACGTGTCCCATTCACATGATTACAGGAGTAAGACCGTTGTGTATTAATGATTAAAAACTTTTCAGTTTTTAATCTTTTATTTTTCTTTTAAATACAATACACACATCTTCAGTTAAACTTTTCACATCTTACTCATACACATCTATTATCACACACACATAGTCACAAACACCTTTCTACACATAAACTCTGTTAAGCTTTCGCATCAATTACTTGTTCTTTCTTCAAAATCTTCTAATGGCAACCACAGCTTTCGTTTCGTCTGGGTTAGAGTTCGTTCCAAACAACTATACCGCACCACTAAACACTGCAAACGCACCAGAAGCATTTCATTTGATTCAAAATTTCTTGACAAACTCGGATATTGGTACTGCTCTCACTGCTCCGATGAAGCTGTCTGCAACTCAAATCAAATCTTTCTGGCAGACAGGTGTTTATGATAATGGAGGGGAGACTGGGTCACCGTCCATCTTGTTTGAATATGAGGGTCAAGAGTTTGTAATAACTCCAACAACTGTTCGTGATGCCTTGGGGTTTGAGGATTTCAATGCCTTCACAATCTCTGTTGGAGATTCTGAGTTGGTCCGTATGATGAGAGAGATTGGATACTCTGGACCATTGACAAAGATTGGGCAATTGAAAAGGCCGTTTCTGCGCAAGGAATGGAGTTTCTTTTTCGACTGTATAACTAGGGCATTCGGAAAGAAGTGCACCAATTGGGATGCAATTCCCACTGATAGTCTGCAAATCGGGTACTCTTTACTTTTTGGTGTTAACTTTGATGTTGCTAGATTAGTCTTGACTAATATTGGTGAGAAAATGCAAGAGAATAGGAATGTTGTCTATTTCTCTAGATTTTGTCAATTGCTATTCAACATTTGTTGTCCTGATGTCGAGATTTTAGATGAGGATGTTATTCAATCATTTAAATTGCATAAACGCATATTTTCTGATTTGACTAACAAAGATAACAAGAAAGGGGATGTTGGTGATCTTCTCTTACCTGAGATAGTACAACAGTTTTTAGCAAATTCTACCCAACCTACAATGCCTCAACATGAAACAGCACAACAAACACTGATCACACCAACACTTCAAACTGCTGAAGCTGGACCTTCTGTGTCTCCATCACAAAGGTTAAAGAAGTCCAAAACCAGAGCAATTAAAAGAAAAGTAAGGGCACAAAGACCTCGTTCTGAAGAAGCAAGCGTATCTGATAGTGAAGATGAAATAGAGGCTTCTCAGACTCTGAGAAAAAGAAGAAAGCTTGTAGCCACTTATCTTTTTGATGAGGAGGAAGAAGCTGAATTGCCTGTAAACTCTGCAGTGGTAATTCAGGAAGCTGTTCTAAGGGAAACTACTATGCTCTCAGAGGATAGAGCAAATCTTGATGAATCTGAAGCTCCTGCATCAGAGGATGAGGAGATTGTGACTGAAACTGTTCCTCAAGATACTCCTGCAATTGTTGTTGAGGAGGATATTCTAAATGCTAATGAGGACAGAGTGTTTGTAAACACTGAAGCTCATGAAGTATTTGTTCAGGAGGATGCTGCACATACTGAAGCTAATCTGATGGATTTGGATTTAGAAGCTCCTACATCAAAGGCTAATGATGTAGTTGAGGAAGCTGCTACTCATTCTGATTGCAGAGTTTGTGATTTTGAAGCACACACCTCTATACATTCTGATCATTATACAGAGGGTGTGGAAGCTGATCAAATAACTGATCAGATAGAAGAATCTCTGGCCACTCACACTGAAATTATTTCTTGTGATCTTGACAAAGGTGAGGAGGTTAATCAGATGATAAAAGTCACAGAGACAATTCTTGATGAAGCTGTGATAGAAAAGGAACAAGAGGCTGCTGATGAGCTAAACTCTGAGAATATTATTCTTGAAGCTTTGCAGCAATCTGTTGTTGAGATTGTTCAAAGAGAAGCAGAGGTTTTTGCTCAGGTTAACTCTGATATTCCTGAAGCTGTAGACGAGGAGAAAATTGATGAAGCTGCACAGTTTACTGCTGAAAATATTCTTACTGAACATGAAGCAGACAATAATGAATAAGCTGGAAATGATGCTGAGGGTTCTCATTCACACCCTAGTATTCAAGTTTCATTGGCTGATGATGTCAATAGTGATGAAGCAAGGGAAGTCAATAGACAGACAAATGAGCATTTCCAGAATATGTACTACAACAAATGGACTGATGCAGATTGTGTCTTCTCAGCACAAAGGGCTGCAGATTTTCTATCTGATTCTGTCAAGAAGATCTCAAATACTGAGTACTTACAAGCTTACAGGCAACTGTTGTTCAAGTCAAATCTCTTAATAATAGATTTGATGAGAATCAACAAATGCTTACAAATCTAAGGAATGAAGTCAGTATGAAGGATCTTACTTTCAAGTCTGACAGAACTTTTTATTATGCTATGCTCAAGCAACAAGCCAAGGATTCTGAGGATATCAAGAAGAGGCTTGGGAAAGTTGAGGAAAATCAGAATGCAATGTCTACTCAACTGAATTCCATTTCTACTGCCATTGAATTGCTGACATCAGTACTACTTTCTGATGATGTCAAAAAGGGGGAGAGTGTATCTAAAGACAAATGCAAAGACACTCAAGCTCTGAGACGGAGGGATGATTCTACTGATGGGGGAAGCAAAGAAAATAAAAGAAAGATTTTTGCTCAAAGGCAAAGCAGGACAAGAGTAAACTCTGATAGACAAACAAACTCTGACAAGATAAACTCTGGTGGCCAATCTACTTCAAAACTCAAGAGTTTAGTTGTTTCAACTAATCCATCTACTGATGAAGAGATTGCTGCTAAAATATTCATAAAAGAGCATGGAAAGAATGTTACTATTGAAGATATCCAGGCTGAAGAGCAAATGCTTGCTGAGGAACACAAGAAAAATCTTGAAGCTGGAATCTACAAGAAAAAGGAAATCAAGGCTCCTAGAAAGAAAGAAGTTGGTATTTCTATCAAAGAGAATACACAACAGAGTATACAATATACAAGGAGACCTGTGATTGGAAAATCTGATAAGGGTAAAGGCATAATGATTGAAGAGCCTAACCTGAAAAAGAAGAATTATTCAACCTCTGACATTGCTCAAGTTGAAACAAGATTAGCAAAATCAACCTCTGACGCTGCTCAAGTTGATGATACTACTAAAGTTATGACAACCTCTGACGTTGCTCAAGTTGTACAGAAATCTACACAACTTCCAGGATTCTGCAAACCAAAAATTCTTGAAGATTTAAAGCTTGAAGCTGTGAATTTCTCAGTAACCAGAACAGTATTGGGTAAGGAAGGAAAAGACAAATTTGGTCTAGGGTCACACAGAGAGAGAAGGATAAATACAGGTCCAATGGATCAATCGTCACTAGCTGTATCTGGTATAGTTACTCAAGAAAATCTTGATATGCTAGACTCTGTTCAAATGATCTTTCATAAGGTGTTGAAGAAGGAATTTTTGTTGTACTTTATGAATGATGGAAGAGTTTATAAGGTTGCAGAGTCTGATATAAATCTCAAATCTTATCAAGAATTGGAGTATGTTCTGTACTTGTTAAAAGTCAAAAATAGAAATACTCACAATGCTGCTTCAGTTATCAGAGAAAAGATGCTAAGATCGAAGATGATGCTTGGAGGAGGAGTATCAAGTGCATATATTCCCAAATACAGAAATGCACATGGGAAGATTGTTGAGATGAAAAGAAACAGTGCTAAGTTCAGAACAGCACTGGGTACAAAAGTTCTTGAATTTAATTTAGAATCTGATAAAGCTCATTATATTAAGCTAGGGAATGAGATGAGGAAGAATTCCATCTATTCTCTGAGAGCTGCAATTTATCAGACTGGAGAATTTGATCCAGAGTTGAAAGAAGTGAAGAAGATCATGGTGCAAGAGCTAGAAAGAGCTGAAAAGAAATTGCTATCAGACTATATCAGGACAGTGCCTGATATTCAAGAAATCAAGTAAAGTCTGACTGTAAGTTTTTTTTTAATATATTTTCTATTCTAAGTCAAATTTAAACTCTGTCTTAAATTAAACTCTGTTATATGTTAAACACTGCATTTGTTAAATGTTTTTGACATCATCAATTATATGTTTAACTTGTACATTTTATTATGAACAAGTTGGGGGAGATTGTTAGATATAATTGCTGACGTTTGTTTATCAGTGTTTAAGCAACAGGTACTGACCAGAGTTTATCAGAAGCCGGTCAGAGTTTATTTAAAGTCTGACAGGGTGAAGAGTTTAAAGGAAGCCGGTCAGAGTTTATTTAAAGTCTGATAGGGTGATAGTTGAATTAGCTGTCGGTGCTGAATTGAAGATTCTAGAAGCAATATATTCTAAAGATGGAAAGAAGCAGAATATATTGATACAGCTAAGGAAACAGAATAGAAGATAAGAAGCAATCCTTAATTGATATAACTTGTATAGCTAATTTGTAGGAATATCAATTAGATAAGGATTGTGTAACTGTGTACTATATAAACACAGATAGGTTATCCCTAGAAGGGACGCTAACATTGAATATATTATTCTTGTAACCTAGTAGCTCTTTGTGATTCGTTAACATCATAAAGAGAGAAGCTGTTAATATAAATACAGTTTTTGTTGATTCATAAACAGTGTTCTTGATTGTTATTCTCATACATACTTGATTATATATTGTGTATTCGGCCTAACAATTGGTATCAGAGCCAAGGCTGTTTAATATATACAGTTTTACGATTCAAACACAGTATTAATCATGTCTGAAGAAAATCAAACTGCTCCTAAGGCTGAACAGGTTAAGCCCAATTCTGTGAGTCGATATGAAACAATCAGGGTTCCAATTCTCAGGCCAGTAGAGTATCCGATTTGGAAGGTGAAGATGACCATGTTTCTGGAGGCTACAGATCCAGAATACCTTGACAGAATCTATGATGGTCCTCATATGCCGACTAAATTGTCCCCTGTTGTTGATGGACAAGAACAAAAGACTATTCCAAAGGAAAAGAAAGATATGACTCCTGAGGACATCTCATCAATTGCAAAAGATGCAAAGGTTAGACATCTTCTCCACAGTGCTTTAGATAATGTTATGTCTAACAGAGTAATTGGCTGCAAAACTGCCAAAGAGATATGGGATGCTTTAGAAGTCAGATGCCAGGGAACAGGTGCTATCAAGAAGAACAGAAAGACAATACTCACACAGGAGTATGAGCACTTTGATTCAAGAACTAATGAAACCTTGACTGAGACAGGATAAAGTAATATATTCGCTAAAATCATAAGATAATAATTTTTGGAAAAATCCTTAAGGGCCCAATGAAAATATAAAGTAATATTTACTGATATATATATATATATATATATATATATATATATATATATATATATATATATATATATATATATATATATATATATATATATATATATGTGAATTTATATTCATATATTCCAGTTTCCACCAAATTCAAAATAAATTGTGTTCATAATTTTTGTGGAGTATATACAAATTATATCTCATTATACACATTATTCGTAATATAGAAAATAATCGTTTGTACGATATATCTTGATACTTCCTTACCTAACATTAGATGACGAATCGTGATATTAACTCTTATCAATTTCTAATCAATCATTAATTTTGATTAATTTTTACTTTATTAGTGATTTTATAAGAATTATTACGAATGTGATGGATTTAAAATATGTTTATATTTTACCCTTTTTTGATTATAATTTGTTTATATACTATAAATTTATTATTGCAATACAAATATACTTGAATTCACACTAAAAATCTCTACTACCTTTAAAATTTACAAAAAATATGCACATAATTTTCTTTAAAATAATAAAATATTACTATATCGATAAAGTAATATTTTATTATTATATCGATAAAATAATAAATTCGATAAAGTAATATTTTTCTCCGGTCCCAAGTGTATTACTTTAAAGAGGTTTAACTGTATATTGTGTATTCGGCCTAACAATAAATAAAGGTGTTTCAGACATTTCATAATTTTTTAGGAACATTACTTTTGAAAATAGAGAGTATGATTAATAACGGTTTGTTGCATTTTGGAAATGATGAAAAGTGTCTATTCACTAGCAGTAATTAGTGGATGTTTTTACTGCGCATGCGTGTTGGAAACTACCACGATTAGTGATGTCAGTTAATGCATGTGACAACTGTCCCACTCACACATTTCACGAGTAAGTCTGCTGTGTCTCTTAATGATTAAAACTCTTCAGTTTTAATTCATATTTAATAGTTATACACACAACGTTTCAAATTGTTAGGTCCCGAAGTATCGTAGAAGGGGGGGTTGAATACGATACTCACAAATAATTCAATTTCGTTCGCGGATAATTCATTCATTTCTATAACGAAATCAAACACACCAAACCAAAAGTCGGGGAATATATCTTTTTATAAATATAAACCTCGAGGGGTGCTACAATTTCTAATCCGTAGATTAGCTTCAATGAGTTCTAGGTTATTCATAATCAATACAATGAAAGAATTCTGAGCACTATAAATTTCTATGATCTTCTCCGGCTCAAAACTCTCTCTCAGTAGTTGCTACTATGAACTAACCTCGACTGAGGAAGACACTACCTCTCTCTGTGTAATTATAGACTTAGTTTTTAGAAAACTATCGAACCTTAATTGTTAAAACAATCTTGGCCGTCCAATTCTCATCAACCTGACAGACAAACAAACTTTTCACCCACTTTCTAATTTGAAAAGTATCGAATGAATAAAGTAATTATTCAATTCGATAGTTTTTAAATAAAAACTATCGAATGTAATACTTACTTTATTAAAGTATTCATTTACTTTATGCTTTTCATTCGATGGTTTTCTAATTTAGAAAACTATCGAATCCTTTTCTTTTGATTTTCTTTATGTCACATTCGATGGTTTTTATAAACAATAAAACCATCGAACTCTTTTCCTTGTCCTTGACCTTTTAGAAAATCCATTCAGCTCCAGGGTGTTTCAGTTTTAGACTGTATCAATTTCTTCTGAGACGATAAAACAACTTGATCTTTTTAGTGCCGTCACCTAGTGCAACTGGTCTGGTTCACAGATGAATAACACTTGATCAATTCTTCTTTTATGTCTTCAATTCAATGCTGCTGATAAGTCCTTTGTCGTTCTGGTTGCTTCATCACTGGAATCCCGTGGCACTTAACCCTAAATCATTCACATACTTCTGTCGTCTTGAAAGTCTTGTTTCTTTTGCTGTCACTGAGGCTTGAACATTTTCATGAACTTCTTTCCGTGACCTGTTTACGGACTTCAAGAATACATAACGTATTTTGATTTTTTGAGTTTACCTTTTCTTCTTTGATTCTGGATTCCTGTGCTTCTGTTAATACTATTGTCTGTCTTGTCCTTTGTTGAGTTGTAGTTATCTCTTTTACATCTTATGTTACATTATGCTTTACAATCTCCACCTATTTGATTGGATAGAGTTCGACAAGTAAATACTTCGAGGATAACTCAACTAACTAAGGAAACATGAAACTAATTAAAGTAAGACAGCGTAATAATATTAACTGCATTCTGGATCAGATATATATACATTTCCAGATTTCATAAATCAAAGAACAATAAAACTTTTCACTTTGAAGTTGCTCCTCTTGATTGAGCTGATAGTTCTTTTGTTCTTTGCTTCTGTTCTTCAGTCCATTCCAATCTCACCTTCTTCACTCATTGGATCGGAGTTAGCAGCTTGATAATCAATCACTGATAGATAGTGCAGTGGTTCTCCAGGTTTAAGGATTGCTCCTAGGATGTGTCTTCCAATAAATTCAACCTCTTGACCCACTCCAGCCCATAACCATGCAATGTTAACATCTTCTTGTTTAGCTTTGGCATGTTTGGCAATCTGGTATGCACTTCCAATCCTTTCTCCACTCTCTTCCTATAGTAGGGAACATTCTCCATAAGATATTTTCTTAGAGTATCGGCTGCTTTTGTCCTTCTCCGTTGATGAGAATCCAGTGGATCTAAGATACTTCTCAACTGATATTAGATATTCGTTTGGGTAATCTCTCAGTTTGTCCTCCGTCAGATAGCAGATTCTGAACAAGTCATTCGTCATGAATCTAACCATAGGAGGGTTTTCAGTAATCTCTGGACTGACCTTCATCAAGATTTCCTTAACATGCTCACGGAGCAGTTCATTTAGCTTTGTAGTTCTTTGGATCTTGATGAGAATCACCTTCAGTGGTGTCTTTCTCTGTTAGTGATAGAGAATTTGCTTCTTCTTCCATATCATCATCCAAGATAGGATGTTCTATTGGCTCTGGATGATATGGCTCATGCTCCTCCTGAATCGGTTGCTCTTGCATGACTTCAAATTCCTCCTCACTTTTTTTCTTCTTGCACAATGTCTTCAATCCAGTACTATCTAACTGGAATAGCTTCATTGGTTTCCCAAACTCCCCATCCAGTTGTTTTCCAACCTTCATTAGTCACTTCATTTGTTTCCCCTTCTCCAACTTTCTCCCCCTTAGTTGAGGAATCCTCGATGAAGTTATCCTCATTGTAAAAGGTAGCAGAAGGATCAGGTTGTTGTTGTGAAGGTCCGGGTTGTTGGTTCCTCAACATATTCCATAATCTTCTTGAGGGTGGATTGAACATGTACCTCCAGGTAATAGCAAATCTTCAATATTTGGAAGGGTTAGGGTGTCACTCCTCACGTTTGGCTCTGGGTGTACACTCAACGTTTCTGTTAGTGTTTCACTCATTTTTCCTTTCCCACTCAGGCCAGGTGTAAGTGTTTTTGTTTCACTCAATCCCTTTGTGCTAGTTGTACCTGCAGAAGAAAACACCGTAGCCGTCCTTAAGGAGGTCACCGGTGGTGCAATGGGGCTTCGCAAGTCCCCGTCCTTGGTTAAACCAAGTTGCTGATCATCCGTGGATGATGTATCCTTTAAAGGATCTAGAGTTTGAATCTCTTGGGGGTTAGAAACAGGCTCTTTTAACAGCAGAGATCCTGAAACTTCCCCGTAAGTCTGTAAAGAGTTTACCTCAGTTGACTTGTCAATAGTAATTGATTCATCGTCACCGAGTTGCCGATCTGCACCTACGTCAGACCCTTTACCCGCAGGATCCAGATATGTTCCATCTGGGGAGGTAGACAATGACCTTTTAGATTGTGCATTTAGGTCAAAGCCTTCTCTCGACGTCTGTGAAGACCCTTGGTTCTTAGAACCTTCAACCAGTGAACCTGACCGTAATATGGTCGGAACACCAGTTGCTTCCGTCAATTCTTCCTTACTTGATTGAGCTATTGGTTCAGATATTGCTTTAGTTAATGTAGCCCAATCAGCATCAGAAAAATCAGTAAAGGGCGCTTTGGAAGTTTGAAATAAAGTATCAACAGTTGCCTCGGTTTCTGTTCTTCTCCTTTTAGAGTAAGGCAGAGCTGTTGTTGAATGGCGTATCTCCTTATGTGGTGCTTCTTTGGCACTATCTCCCTCTACACTCATGGATGTCTGAATATTGGGTATAGGAGGGTAAGGAGGTTCGTTTGTGGTTTCATTTGGCTCTTCCAAAGGCTCTTCGACCGTGGTTAGAGATTGTGGGTTGCAATCTCATGGTCTGGATGGCCACTGAGGGCTCTGGATCAACATCCATTTGTTGTGGTTCAGGAGCCAGTTCAGGTTGAGGAATATTACCTTCATTTACCTGTTCCCCTGGGGGTAGAAGTGGTAGGGGCACCGTTCTTAGATATTCAAGTTTGAACAGTGGGTACCCCTGGAAGATATTCTTTCTTATCAGAGCGGTTATTGCATTGCTCTTCATCTTCATGCACTCCATGGTCTCCTCTTCAGCGAGTGTCTCACGCTCATCATCTGTTAAGATATCATTGAGAATTAGCTGTAGGAACCTAGGATAGAAACAAAGCACATCATCTATGCATGTTCTTTCATCCAGTGGTCCCATGTCAGGTAATGCTTAAGGAACTCTCCCACAAAGAAGTTAGGTTGTTGACTTCTTATGAGAGTGAAGAAAGCATGTATCTCCTCAGTTGTGGGATCCGGAACATGGTTTTCTATAGAAAAATGTAGTATTCTGTTAAAGTCATGTTCCGTCACCCTTATTGTTCTGCCCCTGGCACAACAAAACTGAAGGATCTTACATTATTCTCACTTGTATCCGTGGCGGTTGTGTACAACGCAGTCAATTGATCGATGCAAAGGACTACGGGAGTACTCAAGGCATATGCCACTAATGAACGTGTGTTCAGAAACTCTGCCCATGCACGAAACTGTAAGTTCGTAATGGCTTGCAAGTTCTGAAACGAGACATGATTAGTCTTGGTTACTTTTAAACCAAAACTAAAACCAATTAAATTTAATTAATTATTACTAATTAATCAAACTTGACACAAAATACCCTTAAAACAAAATTACCCCTTTTTCTTAAAAAAAACACAACTTCGAATCACCATTATCAAGAACCCTACTTTTGGTAACACAAATAATCAGAATTATCTGAAGAAATCAATTGAAAACAATTAACTTCTAAAGAACAATAGTGAAAATAGTTTTCTTAGAAACAAGTTCTTGAGGCAGTGATGTTCTTGGTTATATGTATTCTAGTAAGTATAAACAAAAGCCCTTAGATCTGATAATAAAAAAAACGTAAGGGGTTGTTAAATACTTATTGAATTGACAGGGGCAATATTGTCTTTACAGTGTTCGATGTTTTTAATAGTATGTTCGATGGTTTTCAGTTGGGGGTAAAACTGTCAACTTTACTTCGATAAATTTTGAAAAATAACGAAGAGTTTGAAAATCAGAATTTAAAAAGTTTTTCTGAAAAACTATCGAACTTGTTACCTTTTAAAGCTTGAAAAACTATCGAGGGATCCTTTGTGGAAAAACTATCGAGAATTAAAATAAAGGAAAAATTAATTCTCTCAGATAGATTTTCATTTTAATTCAAAAACCATCGAGAATTTAGATAAAGAATAATTAAATTCAATTCGATGCTTTTTCAAATTTTCCTCAAAAAGTATCGAGAAATGTTTTCAATAGTTTTTCTTTTTCCTTTTCAAAAACTATCGAAAATTTATTTCGATAGATTTATCTATGTACTTGAAAAACTATCGAATTTCCTAGATTCGATATTTTTTGCTTCTGTTCAAATTCTAAAACCTGTTCATGTTCTAAAATTCAAACCTTGTATTTCCTGTCAAGTTTTATTTTGAATAAATCTTTTACAATTTACCAAAATCTACTGTCAACAGAAAATTCACAATTTTCTCAGAATAAAATCGACTAAATATCATTGAATGATATTAACCAATTAAAATCCAATAAATTATGCTGCATATTTATTTTATGTATTTTAAATTATGGAGCAAATAAGATATTGAACTGCTTCAATTTCCATAATTCAAATTTCATTAAATAAATAATAATAAATTAATACTAAATATCTATGAGATAGATATTAGCACTAAATTATTAAGATGAGGACTGGATGTTAAATAAATTCACAAGTCCTTAAAATATGAACAATTTTATACTTGTGAACTTATTTAAGAGTTTCTTGCAGATGAGATTTTCAAATCAGGTGCGTGTCTGCAAGTTACTCTATGAATTGAAGACATTCTCTCGAAAGAAATGATACCTGTTGTCAAGGTGCATTGTCGTGGATTGTTCCACAGAGTTGTTGGAGATGAAGTTATTTCCTGAAATAATACCAAGAAATCAATCTTCCTCCACGAAGTTGACAGCTTCTAGAGATGCTCCTCCTGTCATTCAGAGATGCTTCTCCTGTCTTTCTTACAACCTGTGTATTTTATATCTAAATAGCTAAACATGTTAACAAGTATCTTTAGGGTACCATATACTGAGATTTGGTATTCCCTTAAGATATCTCAAAATCATGTTGATAACTATAAGACTAGATTTTTGAAATCCACTTGGAACCTTGCACATTGGCAACTTGAGAATACAATATGTGTTGTCAATTTGCAGCTAATAACTTAATGAGACGCATACCTCTCTAGCTTGTCATTTCTGTCTTTTACCTGATTTGTCCTGATCAAGCTTTAGTGGCTGCTGTTGGTAGGGAGTCTTGGCATGTCTAGAATCTTCTCAATTGTGCACATTCAAAAGATTCTTGACTTACTTTTATTGCCATCACTCTTTTGGCTTACTTGTGCTCCTAAAAGAATTAATCTTCTGGCTTGCTCAAAGTAAATCCAAAAAGAATTGCAACTTTCCCAACATACTCATCTTGTACATTCTCTGCAATGACTTGGCAAATTTCTTGCACAAGTTTTCGTTAGTAGACCAACATATAATATAATCATGATATCACTGCACATATATGACATTATGTTTGTGCCTTATGACAACTCTAATAAATTCATATTCTGTAAAAGTTCAGTTAGAGTGTCATACCATGTCTTTGACGATTGCTTGAGTATTGATACCGGTTCATACCAATCTGTAGTGATCTTGTGAAGAGAAGTTATACAACGTCCAATTGATCTGCAACAGCAAATGCCAGGATCTGTTGTACATTGACTTCTTCTACTATCTCACCAATCAGGAGAGCACTTGATCACATTCACCATACAGATATATCCTGATATCCTCAAGTCTCGTCACTGGTGCTTCTTGTTAGATACTGCTTCCTAATAGTAACCTAGCATCCAGTTTGGCCTTGTCCCTCATAACAATGCCAATTTCATCCAGTATTCTGGATACCCATCTTGTTCCAATAACAGATTTTCCCTTAGGTCTGGGTACCAGCTTCCAAACTTTCTGCCTTTCAGATTGATTGAGTTCATTTTGCTTTGCAATCACCCAATCTGGATCCATCAGAGCTTCTTTACCTTTCTTTGTTTCTTCTTCAGAAAGAAAACCAAGAAAATAATCATTCATACTCTATAGCTCCAGTCTTTACTCCACCACTAGGATCACTAAGAACTAGACATCAGGAATGATATTGAATCTAAACCCTTTGTCTTGACAGATACGTTCTTGAAGTGTCCTCTAGATATTCATTGTGGTGTTGATCTGACTAATTGATCCTTCTTTTGCTCCCCCTAAGCTGTTGCTGGGATTTCCTGAGAATCCTTATCCTCGCTGAGTGGTTCTGTTGAAGTACTGAGCTGTGTAGTTAAACTACCATTACCACTGCTTGGATTTGAATCATCATTACCATTAATTTCACACATAACAGCTGAGAGCTTGGAGTTGTTGAACATCATATTCAGACTTTCAATCACCTCTTGTTGATTAATCAAATTTACCTCGTAGGCTTTAGATTCCACTGATTGGCCGAGGAAAATATCCTTAAGAGCCTTAGCTGCCAATCTTGCCAAGATGTTTACTTGTAAAACATTTTCCTCCAAACCCCTGAAAGAAATTCAGAGTTTGCTTCTATTGGCCAATACAGAGTCTTCCTGTATTTGTTACTGATCATGGAAATGTGATTAATCTCATCTGTGATGTCCTGTCCTTCAGATTGAACAAACAACACCAGTTTGTATTAAGAGTAGTCATCAACCATCACTGAAGTATATCTTTACTTTGTTGTAGATAAGACATTAACTAGTCCGTAGAGTTCCATACGTATCATCTGAAGCGGCTCAGTAATGCTTATCACATTATAGCTTTTCTGTGATGTTTCTTTGACTTCCTTTAATGACATGCCTCATATATTTCATCTAGCTTGAATCCCAGATGAGGCAGTCCTCTCACCAATACCATCTTTAGAAAAGAGTTCCTTGTATTGTCATGCAAGGGTGAGAGCTTCTCAACCTTCCTGCTTGAGATAAAACACTGCTCCTTCATTGAATAAAAAGATTTGTGCTGTGAATCTTCAGCAAGAGAGTTGCTTCTAATTGTTATCCTTGACTCCAATTATTAGTTGTTATCAATGATACCAATTATTGTAAACATGATGACATTCCATTTCCAACGTAGCCATGTCCCGTGATGAAAACCATTGCTGTCATCTCCAAAGATTATTGACGGAACAGCTTTCTCAATCACATTTGATGGCAAGATCTTTCTTCGATCATATGTCTTCAGTAGTAAAGACCAAGAAAGCATATAAATCGATTAACCTGATTTGCCTGCACTCACAAATGGATTGACAGTTCTTGGTACCCAACTTATTTGCTTGGGTCCAGATGGATTAGAGATTTTGCTTTTAAAAGTGGTAACAACAGTTTCAACCTATACATGCTTATTCTTATCTCTGACTGACCTTGCAGTCGTTGCTCTAATGTAATTCTTAAACATGCTTTTTCTATGATTAATGCAAGTTCTAAGATATGCATTCATAATATTTAAATAAGCAAACATGTTAATAAGAATAAATGGCATACATTGAGCATTTTGACATTGCAGATAAGAGATGTGCAAATTAGGCATGTTCTGCATTTTAGAAAATTCAGTACTTTCTACTTTAACCAATATACACAAGTGTAACAGGTAGCAAGTAGATTTACAGATATTCAATAATTTTCTAAGCACACATGGAATAAAAGAATTAACAATTAAATCACTAATTCTATCTAATCCATTCTGTTGTTGTATGGCATCTAACTTTCTCTATTACCTAAGTCAGTTTTAGATACAGCTTGGTGTTCTACAAATTCTACTGACTCTAAAGGTAATTCCTCCATCCTTCAAACTGATTATCCCTTAACAAACAATTCAGAATAAATGAGCAAATCTTGTTCTACTAGGGATACTGAAACTTAGCTTTACTAAGATCTTATGTGCCAGAAACTTAACCCCTAAAACTAAGAGTTGTTTCTTAAGAAAGCTTCTATCTCACTTGCAAATCTTATTCTACAAATATTCATACACACATACCTAAGATCTCCTATGTACATGCTTTGAATATTGAGAATTAAATACTGCATTGGTTCAAGGAAAAGATACTTGAGATATGTGAGGTGAATCATCTTCAGAGATTGCTATGAAAGCAAGATATCCATGATCTTCTCGTCATCTGATCCATCCCAACTCTTTCCTTAAGCAAAATAAGTTTTGTGCTGATGCTTCTTCAACAAAGCATTCCACTTCTGTTTCAGCTATTAACTGAGTCCCTATTCTTCTTTGTTTGTTAGGCTTCTTCATTGTGTAGCACACCCTGATAGTTTCTCGTTACATAGTTCTTATCATAGTTGAAACTATCACTCTTGTTTTTGTTACCATCTCAGTCTGTAACTACCTCTTTGAACTGAATCCTGAAGAATCTTTGCTTCATAATAAATAAGCCTGATCCATGGATGTGGCTTTTGTACTCCTTCTGAATCTGATGTGACTAAACTTCCTTGACAAGTGAAACACTGATCTTTAGTCTAGTCTCTCGAGGTTTTCTACCTGAGCTTCTTCTGATTCAGCTACTAGTAATTCTTCTATTCTGTTATGAGGTTCCAACATTAATAAACGTTACTGAGATATTTGTTTGTCCATTCCTAACCTCCTCTCTAACAATCTTTTGAGAACCTTTGGCTTAGGATATGAAATATTTTAAATTCCAAGAATTTCGAACTTTTTGAAAAATAAAATATTTCAAGAATAAAATTCAAATTATTTAAAATTCAAAAATTTCAAGAAATGAAAATTTTGAAAATTAAAAAATCCGAAAATTCTGAGAACTTGAGTGATTGGCCTAAAACACCGGATCTAATCTGTATATCGATTAACAAGCTTTGATACCAATTGTTAGGTCCCGAAGTATCGTAGAAGGGGGGGTTGAATACGATACTCACAAATAATTCAATTTCGTTCGCGGATAATTCATTCAGTTCTATAACGAAATCAAACACACCAAACCAAACCAAAAGTCGGGGAATATATCTTTTTATAAATATAAACCTCGAGGGGTGCTACAATTTCTAATCCGTAGATTAGCTTCAATGAGTTCTAGGTTATTCATAATCAATACAATGAAAGAATTCTGAGCACTATAAATTTCTATGATCTTCTCCGGCTCAAAACTCTCTCTCAGTAGTTGCTACTATGAACTAACCTCGACTGAGGAAGACACTACCTCTCTCTGTGTAATTATAGACTTAGTTTTTAGAAAACTATCGAACCTTAATTGTTAAAACAATCTTGGCCGTCCAATTCTCATCAACCTGACAGACAAACAAACTTTTCACCCACTTTCTAATTTGAAAAGTATCGAATGAATAAAGTAATTATTCAATTCGATAGTTTTTAAATAAAAACTATCGAATGTAATACTTACTTTATTAAAGTATTCATTTACTTTATGCTTTTCATTCGATGGTTTTCTAATTTAGAAAACTATCGAATCCTTTTCTTTTGATTTTCTTTATGTCACCTTCGATGGTTTTTATAAACAATAAAACCATCGAACTCTTTTCCTTGTCCTTGACCTTTTAGAAAATCCATTCAGCTCCAGGGTGTTTCAGTTTTAGACTGTATCAATTTCTTCTGAGACGATAAAACAACTTGATCTTTTTAGTGCCGTCACCTAGTGCAACTGGTCTGGTTCACAGATGAATAACACTTGATCAATTCTTCTTTTATGTCTTCAATTCAATGCTGCTGATAAGTCCTTTGTCGTTCTGGTTGCTTCATCACTGGAATCCCGTGGCACTTAACCCTAAATCATTCACATACTTCTGTCGTCTTGAAAGTCTTGTTTCTTTTGCTGTCACTGAGGCTTGAACATTTTCATGAACTTCTTTTCGTGACCTGTTTACGGACTTCAAGAATACATAACGTATTTTGATTTTTTGAGTTTACCTTTTCTTCTTTGATTCTGGATTCCTGTGCTTCTGTTAATACTATTGTCTGTCTTGTCCTTTGTTGAGTTGTAGTTATCTCTTTTACATCTTATGTTACATTATGCTTTACACAAATTTTTTTAACAGACTTACTCTATTCACAGGACACTTTCACATAAGCATATTCACAAACACTTTTCTGCATCACTTTCTCAAACACTTTCTCTAAGCATAAACTCTGATCTAGTTTCAAATCTTTCTAATGGCAACTACTATGTTTCAATTAGTTGGTCTCGAATTTGTCCCTAACAATTATGCAGCACCCTTGTCTACTGCAAACGCACCGGAGGCGTTTCACTTGTTTCAGAATTTCCTTTCTCAATCAGATATTGGGCAAGCACTTGTGGAACCAGCAAGGCTGTCTGGACCTCAAATCAAAGAATTCTGGGAAACTGGTGTTTATGATGATGGAGGAGAGGCTGGAACTCCTTCTATTATCTTTGAGTTTGGTGAACAAGAGTATGTGGTCACTCCAACCAAAGTTCGTGATGCTCTTGGGTTTGAAGACTTCAATGCATACACTATTTCTGTTGGTGATGCTGAGCTTCAAAGGATGATGAGGGAGATAGGTTACTCTGGGTCTTTGACAAGGACAGGTAATCTGAAGCGACCGCTCTTGATAAAGGAATGGAGCTTTTTCTTCGACTGCATCACAAGGGCGTTCGGAAAGAAATGTACTAATTGGAATGCTATTCCAATAGATAGTCTGCAAAATCGGGTATTCTCTTCTCTATGATGCTCACTTTGATTTTGCTAGACTTGTTTTGATTAATATTGGAGAAAAGATGACAGAGAATAGGGGAGTAGTTTATTTTGCTCGTTTTTGTCAATTAATCTTTTCTACGTGTGTTGATGGGGTTGAGATTGCTGAGGATGATGTAATTCCCTCATTCAAATTGCATAAAAGAATATTCTCTGATTTGACTAATAAGGACATCAAGAAAGGCAATGTTGGTGAATTGTTGCTTCCTGCTTCAATCCAACAATTTCTACAACCTCAACCACAACCTCAACCAGAGTCTACATCCCAAAGACCAAAAACTGGGGGAAGGACTAAGCATAGAGCTTTCAAGGCTGCTACACCTTCAGTTTCTAATGATTTACCAACCTCTGTTGGTACTTCAAGGAAAAAGAGAAGAGCAAATAGACCTACTTCTACTGAGGATAGGTATTCTGATGCAAATGAGTCTCTTCATACCAAGAAAAGGAAGCTGGTTGCTCCATATCCTTTTGATGGATTAATTCCTGATTCTACAACTGCTGCAGCTCCAGAGATTGTAATTGAAGATATTTCTGAAAAAGCTACTGTGCCTGAAGAAGCCAGAGCAAACTCTGATGATTTTCTTGAGCCTATTCTGGAGATGGATATTGAAGAAAATCTTGAAGCACATCCTACTGCAACTCTTGAAGAGTTTGGCAGTGTTGGTGAAACAGAGGATGTGGCAGCTGATCAACCAACAGTCATAATGGATGAGTCTTTAGCTACTCATACAGAGGTTCTCTCTGTTACTCACCAGGTACTTGAAAAAGGTGAAGAAGTTGATCAGACAGTAAAGATGGTAGCTGAAGAAACTGATCTTGAAGAAACTGCAGAAAATAATTTTGAAGCAAATGCAGAGATTATTATTGAAGTTACTCCAGAGCCTGTTGTTGAGGTTGTACAAGAAGAAAATGTTCAGGAGAATATAAACTTTGAGAAGCTCGCACATGAAGATGCTCAAGAAACATTTGCTGAGAATATTCCACATTCTCCAAGTGCTGAGTCTTCTGCAAAGCCTGATGATAAAGCTGATTCATCTTCTCAAAGACTTTCTGCTCAACCAAATCCAAAGGAAACTGATGTTGGAGGTTCCACTCAGCATAACACTGAACTTCACTTTCAGAATATGTACTTTTCCAAGTGGTCAAACAAGGATTGTATATTCATTGATCAAAGAGCTGCTGATTTTGTGACAAAATCTGCTAACTCGATTACCAATCCAGAGCTTCTTACTCATCTCCAAGCAACAATTGTTCAAGTAAAATCTCTTCACAATCGTTTTGATGAAACTCAGATGTCTGTAACTGGGTTGAGAAATGATGTGGTTGTTAGAGATATGTCTCTGAAACAAGATAAATCTATGCTGCTTACCTTGGTTAAAGATCAAGAGGTTATCAAGACCAGACTCAGCAAAGTTGAAGAAAATCAGAATGTTTTGTCTGACAAACTTGATTCTATTGCTACTTCACTAGAATTGCTGACCTCAGTGTTGATTCCAGATGATGTCAAAAAGCGGGAGAGAGTACTTAAAGACAAATGCAAGAAGCCTCAAACTCTGAGTAGACAGGATGATTCTACTGATGGTGGTGCAAAAGGAAAAGAGTCAAAATCAAAATCTACTCAACAGCAAGGGAGACTCAAGTCAAATTCTGCTACAAACTCTGAAAGAATAAACACTGGTGCTCAATCTTCTTCAAGAGCTAGAAGCTTATTGCTTACTTCTCAACCAATTACTGATGAAGAGATTGCAGCTCAGCTGTTTCTAGAAGAACATGGTGCTGATGCAACCATAGAAGATATTCAAGCTGAAGAATTGATGCTAGCTGAAGAGCATGAAAAGAATCTAAAGTCTGGGAAGGTAAAGAAAGTTGTGAAGGTTTCAAGGCCTAAAGAAAGAGGGATTATTATTAAAGAAAATGTTGACTCTCAACAGAGTTTACAACAAGCAAAGAGGGCTGTAGAAACTAAGCTTGATAAAGGCAAAGGAAAGGTTGTGGAAGAACATCAGATAATGAAGAAAGCTCAAACAACCTCTGACAATGCTCAAGTTGTTCAAACAATGGAAGCTGTGACAACCACTGATACTACTCAAGTTGTACAGACTAAACTCTCTTCTGAACTTCAAAGAACTTTTGCTAAACCAGTCATGGTTCAACACACTCTGATTCCTGGAAATGTCAATGTTCTTCAAAGCAAAACCATCATGGGTAAAGAATCAAGAGATAGATCTGGTTTAGGATCTCATAGAGAAAAGAGAGTAAACAATAGTCCTATGGATCAAACTTCATTAGCTAAACCAGGTGTTGGTGTGACTCAGGAAAATCTTGATAATTTAGAGTCAGTTCAGTTAATTCATCATAAAGGACTGAAAAAGGATTTTCTGTTATACTTCAAGGCTGATGGCAGAGTACACAGAGTTGGTGAAGATGATATTGGGTTAAAGATGAAAGAAGAACTGGAGTATGTACTGTATATACTGAAAGTAAAGAATCAAAGAACTCATCAAACATCTGAGGTATTAAGAAGCAGAATGGTGAAAGCTAGAGCTCTTTGTGGCCTAAAGACTGCTAGTGCTTACATACCGAAGTACAGAGATTATAATGGAAAGCTTGTTGAGATGCAAAGGAACAGTGCAAGACTCAGAACAGATCTTGGTATAAAAGTGTGGGAATTTAATCTAGAATCAGATAAATCTTTCATAATAAAGCTAGGAAATGATATGAGGAAGAACAGTATCTATGCTCTAAGGGCTGCTATCTACCAAACTGGAGAGAGTGATCCAGAGTTGAAAGAGCTAAAGAAGATAATGGTAGCTGAGCTAGAGAGAGCTGAGAGAAGACTGCTTATGGACTACATCAGGACTGTACCTGCACTACGTCATAGATGGCTTTCTACAACAGTTTTGCAGGGTGTTGCCATATAAAACCGTTGTAATAGCTATATTGATATCGTCTAATACAACACTGACAACTAGGTGTTAGCGTAGGTATGATCAAGTGTTGCCCTAGGTGCACTATAAATAAAAATGATGATATTTTAATGAAGGTAGTGTTTTTTTGATAATTTTAAAATAAAGAAGTTAAAGAAAGTATAAAAAAAAGTAAAAACATGTGAGTATTATATTTGGGCGAAAGTAGCGAGCGACAAAAGTACGGCCTTGCCAAAATTTTGTAAACAAAAACAAATTCTCTCTCTCAATAAATATTATTTATATTTGATAAATATTAAAATATTTTTAATAAATTGAGAATAAAAATAATTTAAAATAAAATAATATTTAAGAATTATTAAATTTTGATTAAAATCTTATCAATTTAATTGGAGAAAATAATAATCTATAAAAACTATGAGTTATTACAAAATAATGAAATTTTTGAATTTAATAATAACTTTAATACAAACAAGTTGAAATAAATTTGTAATAATTTTTGTAAACACGTACAATATTATTACAAGCCTATATACTTATTCATTCTCCTTAAAACAAATACGTACAATATTATTATTAAAACCCTAGGACTACACGCTGCTGAGAGGGAGGAACAGAGGAGGAGAGCGGCAAAATAAAAAACAGAGAGCGGCAAAATGAAAAGTTAGAATTGGGGCAAAAGTAAATGGGGAAAAAATTGGGGCAAAACAAAACATCTCACTTCTCTCACTTCTCCCCCTTCCTTCTTCTCTCACTTTTCTGGCGTCTCGCTGATTAGGTTATTTTCGGATCTTGGTTCAATCAAGCTAATTAACGTTTCTATTTCTACTCTGTTGTTCAATCTAGTACATCACTGCTGTTGCTAATCGATTTGATTTGTGTTTCATCTATGCTGTTGAAGACAATTGCAAATGGGTTTGTTAAGGTTTGCTGGCCATTTGTATTATTCTAAATTTTTGCTAATCTATTAGGTATCTCTAACTTCATCTCCGTTGTGAAATTTCTTTAATGTGATTTTAGGTTTTTGATTCTATTTCTTGAATGTGTTAATTTGTAGAGGAATCAGTACTCTCTCGAGTCCGGCTGTAAACTCTGAGTCTTCGTCAGCCTCTGTAGTATTTAAATTTAAGGTATTATAATTTCTTCTCTCTTGAAATTGAAGTTGTACAAACTGAAGGTGTTAATTTCACTTTTTTTGTCTTGCTTTGATTTGGCTGTACACATTTTCTTTGAATGTATATTTTCTTGTTTGTTTTCTCAGTTTCTTGGTTTGTTTGTATATATTATCATAATTTGTGAATGTTTGGTTTTGTTTTTTGTATATATAGAAAAGAACGCGAGTACTGGGGATGCTGTTGTTGCAGTAACTAATGTGAAAATGGAAACTGATGGATCAAACAATGAACCTCTAATGCAGAGGTATATTTTGAAAAAAAGGGTGAAGTTCTGTCTTCTAGTATACATAATGCAGAGTTACATGCTGCACCATTCATATCAATGGGTATTATGTTAGATTGTATGGACCTATACAGCGAACACAGCTTGATATTATCATAACTAATGAGTTGAACAAATTTACACCTTTTCAATAAATGACTAGCCCTACATTGAATTTGATTAAACTAAGCCTCTTTTTATTTTTACTTTAGTTCCTCATCATATTCGTACATTATGTTCAAATGAATTTTAGTAACTTGGCATGATAGAATTCCTTAAGTTATGCCACAAATAACTAAACCTTTTCAAACAGGGCATTCATGTTTACATGAACTATAACTAGGGCCTTTAATTCATGCATTTGATATCATCAGTCATAATCACAAATATTAAAAAGGATAGGGTTTAGCTAGGGATTCTACTAAATCAAATAACCAAAATATATATTACACAGGGAGGCAATTATAAACTTTTTCACTCACTAATGAAAACATGGCCCCAGAACCAAAAGCTGCAACCATACTGCAATAACAGATTCAAAACCTAAGATACACAGACACTTGTAGAAAGATATAATGTATAGTACACATTGTTACCAGCAGCATCAATCCAGGAGAAACATATGTATTAGCTAAATGATAGCATATCAGCAAGAGCCAATACCATATTATAGTGTGCTCTAGAATCTCAAACAATTAATATTAGGAATGATAACTTGGACCCTGCTATCATACATATACAACACATTTGCTACATCAGACCTGGTTGTATCATATTAACCGTCTATCTTCGAATGGAAAAGTCCAGTTGGGAAAAGGTATTTTATTCACTTTCTTTTTCTTGAAGAGACAGACTAGGCCACCAGTCTTGTTTAGCTTGGTTTGGTCGGGCCTTTTATTCAGAATAAAAATATAATTGTTCGAGTTCTAGTGTCACTGGTCTTTTACTCAGGTAATAATTTGCTTGAAACCTTGGCTCGATTTGTAAAGTGTAGTTGAATTAATGAATTCTGCCTCAGATTTTCGAGACATATTTAGGTTCATTTAAATTGTTTGGTACTATAAATTTTTACCATTACTAATTTTATTGCTTACTGTGTAGCTTTGCTGTGATCTGAAATTCATTTTAAGTAAGCTTCTGGATTCATCGTCCGCCTCCTTCTGGAAAACATGATGGATTTATACCAGGGTGCGGCATCATGTAGCATTTGCATATGATGGTTCGTCTCTGTTCTTATTTTTCTAGCGCTTAGTCTCTCTATTTTCCTATACATATACATTTTGTTAGATTGATATTTGCTTGCTTGAAATATGCAGGCCAGGTTCTGCTAGACACACCCTTACCATCAAAAAATGACAAAAACTGCAAAATTGTAAGCGTCAAGCCGCTTGCAGTTTCAGTATCTGAGAAAGTTCTGTTTTTGGTAAAAGGCTATAACATATCTAGTTCAAACACAAGGTATCATTCTACTCTTTGTGTATGCATGATGAGTCATCTCTCAGAGACTTAGTTTCGAGTATAAATGGCATCTTATGACCTTAAGAACTATCTGACTCTGCTATAAGATAGATGCTTAGCTCTATACTTTTATTTAGGTTACTCTTCGCACTTGAAGGGAAGTATCTGGTCCATCAAGATTCTTCTGGTCTGACGGATAGAGCTGCTTCATCAACTAACTATGAGGAGGAGATGCAGTGTATTAGTTTCTCGTGCTCTATACCAGATGTTATTGGGAGGGGATTTGTTGAGGTAATGTCAATACCTTCTTTTTGCAGTGTGATTATATTAAAGGATAAAATAATTTCTTTGAATTACGAATCAAAGTAAGGGCAGTTGTTGCTAGTTGTGCTATAGAAAATAATTTCTTTTTCTGCCGCACTGAATTGTATAGGTTCGGACCCTCTGAACCGAAGGATGTTTAGTGGAGAGTCTTCTGAGAGGTTCATTGACGTTCTAAACATTGTTATGCTTCTGCCGCATACTTTAATCTTTGATGCCATACGTTCTAAACTGTTATATTTTTAAACAGTTACTTTGGTTCTTCGTCTTGTGTCTTCTGTATGCTATATAGTCTGAGTCGTCCTTTCCTTCTATACATTCTTTGTAGGAAAAAGAAGCAAAGGAATATGTAGCTGAAATGATAATCATTTTCTGTTTTTCAAAGGATTTTGGCAGCTGAAATAAGATTTCTATTGCTGTTTTTTTCTTGCTTTTTAGGTGAGTTTTGGAGTGCATCTTAGCGAGTTTTTCATCATGTTCTAGGAGCAAATTCAGGTGGGTTTTATAGTAGTTTCCAGTGGTCCTTGTAGCGTTGCTTGGCAAATTTTCTGGGCAAATTCAAAGCAATCTATGTACATGGAATTACTAAGTCATTATTTGTGCATTCTGGCAGAGATGAATTTGCTATATCTATGAAAAGACAAATTTGAACAATAAGGCAAGTGTTGTTGATGGAGTGGAAGATCCAAGAAAAAGTAGATGCAGATGTGAATAAATTCGAGAAAAACTTGAATTTGACATAGATACATAGACTATTTGGTGTTAGACGTTTATGTAGATATTTTCTTTTCCTTTGCATAATTTGTAAACTTCTCTTTCATGTTCTTGTTTTGTTTTATAGTTGAGGATAATAAATTTTGTAATGGTACCAATGATTATGTTTGTGAAATGAGAAGAGATTTTTATTATTGTTACATTTGTTATTGTGTAAAATATATGTATATATAAATAAATATATGTATATTATAAATTTAAAATTATAAATATTAAAATGCAGCACATGTGGGACCCACATGTGGTCCACGTTCTAGTGGGCCCCACTTTTTTTTTAATAAATTTAAAATTAAAAATATTAAAATACAGCACACATGTGTGGTCCACGTTCTGGTGGGCCCCACTTTTTTTTTACAGCAAAGTCTACCTTACTGCAACACAAACATAACATGTTGGCGTAGGTAGAAAAGTGTTGGCGTTGACCCCTAAGGCAACAGGCAAAAAACTAACACTGAAAAAGTGTTGCCTTTGAGATTTTTGAGGCTATGCCAACGAATTCTGAACTTCCGGCAACGGTTTTCAAGGGTTGCAGAAGGTCATTTATGGCGTAGTGCTGATATTGAAGAAATTAAGTAAATGGAGTCTGTAAGTTTTTAAAGTTTTCTGTTCTAAAGTTAAATATAAACTCTGTGATTTTATAAACACTGCATTTGTTATATGTTTTGACATCATCAATTATCTGTTAACTTGTACATTTTAGTATGAACAAGTTGGGGGAGATTGTTAGATATAATTGCTGATGTTTGTTTATCAGTGTTTAAAGTACCAGGAAACTATCAGAGTTTAGCTAGAGGACCAGTCAGAGTTTGTTAAAGTCTGATGGTCAGAGTTTGCTTAGCAGTCGGTGTAAAAGTCAATGAAGATTCTAGAAGCGATATTCTTTGAAGATGGAAAGAAGCAAAGAGATATCGAGATGGATAAGGAAACGGAACAGAAGACAGAAGCAATTCTAAATTGATATTAATTGTACAGCTGATTTATAGGAATATCAATTAGAAGATTGTACGTAGCTGTGTACTATATAAACACAGATAGGTTAACCCTAAAAGGGATGCGAATACGTGAATTATCATTCTTGTAACCTAGCAGCTCTCTGTGATATTTTACATCACTGAGAGAGGAGTTTTTTTTAATTCCATTCAGTTTATTATTCATAAACAGTGTTCTTATTGTTATTCTCATACATCTATTTGATTATATATTGTGTATTCGGCCTAACATTTGTAGCAAATCTCAAGGCTGCAGACAAGGGAGAAATTTGTTGTTTTTACACTAAAGCCACCAATGAAGAATTCTGGCTATGGCACAAGAAACTGTCTCACTTGAATGTTCAGGCAATGAACTCTCTGGCAAAGAGAGAACTCATCAGAGACATGCCTGCTTTGGAGTTTGTGCAAGATGGAGCATGTGAAGCATGTCAAAGAGGAAAGATTAAAAGATCAAGTCACAAGAACAAGTTGCTCAATTCAAACTCAAAGCCTCTGCAGCTAATTCACATGGATCTATTTGGCCCTGTGAATGTAATGTCCCTTTCCAAGAAGAAATATGCTCTAGTTATGGTTGATGATTATTCAAGATACACTTGGGTGGAATTCCTGTTCTCCAAGGATGAAGCACCTCAAGTAATTATATAGCATATTAAGAGAGTTGATAGAGAAGCACAAAGCACTGGTTCCTCTGTAGTTGCGTTGAGAAGTGATAATGGAACTGGGTTTAGAAATTCAACATTGTATGAGTTTTGCAAAGATAAAGGAATTTCTCAACAGTTTTCAGCTCCTAGAACTCCTCAACAAAATGGAGTAGTTGAGAGAAAGAATAGAACTCTCATTGAAGCTGCAAGGACAATGTTGTTGGATGCAAAGCTACCTACTAGCTTTTGGGCTGATGTTGTTAACACAACATGCTATGTACAAAATAGAACATTGATCAATAAGAATTTTGGAAAAACTCCTTACTCATTAATGACTGGCAAAAGAGCATCCTTCAAGCACCTTCATGTGTTTGGAAGCAAGTGTTTTGTGATGAAAGATACTTCTGAACATGTTGGAAAATTTGATGCTAAGGCATTTGAAGGTATCTTCATTGGATACTCTCTGGAAAGGACATCTTACAGAGTGTTTGTACCTGAGCAACACAAAGTAATGGAAAGCATGGATGTTACCTTTGATGACAAGAAAGTTCCTGGACTTGCAACAAGTGAAAAAGACAATGTGCCATTAAGATTTGAAAATCAAGGATATCTTGAGGATTCTGAAAGTGGGGATGAACCACCTGTTCCAACTGTTCCACATAATGAAACTCTTGAAGTTGATGATCTTCTTCAAACACATGTGCAAGGGAACACAAACACAGGGGCAGAAGAAGAGAATGCAACTGTCAATCAAAATGACTCTGAGTCAAGTCAAGGAGATGAACAGGGTCACACAAGGAAATGGGACAGAGCCCACAGTAGGGATCAAATCATTGGAGATCTTAGTGAGGGAGTTAGAACAAGGAGGGCAACAATGAATACATGTCTGTATAGCTGCTTTCTGTCACAAGAAGAACCAAAAGTAATTGAAGAAACTTTGAAGAATTCTGACTGGATTGTTGCTATGCAAGAAGACTTGAATCAATTTGAGAAAAACAAAGTATGGGAATTAGTGCCACCTCCTGAAGGAAAGAATGTTATTGACACCAAATGGGTGTTCAGGAACAAAATGGATGAAGAAGGAGTGGTGATAAGAAACAAAGCAAGGTTGGTTGCCAAAGGATACTGTCAACAAGAAGGCATTGACTATGATGAGACATTTGCACCTGTAGCTAGACTGGAAGCCATCAGGATTTTCTTGGATTTTGCAGCTCAATCAGACTTTAAGGTGTATCAAATGGATGTGAAAAGTGCTTTTCTCAATGGTGATCTTGCTGAAGAAGTTTATGTATCCCAACCCCCAGGATTTGAGAATGAAAATTTCCCAAACTTTGTATATAGACTGCTTAAGGCACTCTATGGACTCAAACAGGCACCAAGAGCCTGGTATGATACTCTATCTCAATTTCTTCTCTTGAGCATCAATTCACCAGAGGCACAATTGATAAAACTCTATTCTTCAAGAAGAATGGAGATGATATCATTCTAGTTCAAATCTATTTGGATGATATCATTTTTGGCTCTTCAAATGAAAATCTCTGTTAAAGGTTCTCTAAGTTGATGCAAATCAAATATGAGATGAGTATGATGGGAGAGTTAACCTTCTTCCTAGGCCTGCAAGTACATCAAAGGGAGGATGGCATCTTCATAAATCAATCTAAGTATGTTAAAGATCTCTTAAAGAAATATGGTTTAGAAGAGTCATCCCCAACAAAAACTCCTATGTCCACAGCAATCAAGCTTGATGAAGATAAGAAGGGCAAGAGAGTTGACATCAAGGTCTATAGAGGAATGGTTGGATCATTGCTCTATCTCACTGCTAGCAGGCCAGACATCATGTTTGCCACTTGCCTTTGTGCAAGGTTCCAATCTGATCCTAAGGAATCTCACATGATGGCTATCAAAAGAATCTTCAGGTATTTGAAGGGGACTCCTAATCTTGGGCTATGGTATCCAAAGGGCATTGGGTTCAACCTAGTTGGTTACACAGATTATGATTATGCTGGATGCAGAATTGACAGGAAGAGCACCTCTGGAAGCTGTCAATTCTTAGGTCAAAGGTTAGTGTCCTGGTTCAGTAAGAAACAACAATCCACAGCAACATCTACAACTGAGGCTGAATATATTGCTGCTGGAAGCTGCTGTGCTCAATTGCTTTGGATTAGAAATCAACTCATGGATTATGGACTAGTATTGGAACACATTCCCCTGATGTGTGACAATACAAGTGCAATATCCATAGTTGTCAATCCTGTTAATCATTCTACTACAAAGCACATTGAGATAAGGTACCATTTCATTAGGAAACATGCTGTAAATGGTACTATAGCAGTCTTTTATGTTCCAACTGAGAAACAATTAGCTGACATATTTAGTAAACCTCTAAATGAAGCTGTCTTTAACAGACTTGTGAGTGAAATTGGCATGCTAAATCCTTCATTTAGTTGTTCTAAGTAAGTATGCTAGTTAATTGTTGCAGCAGTAAATTTTCACTGTGTTTAAATGCTCTATTTACTTGGAGTGAAAATTAGCTGAGATATGATTTATAATATTTCAGTACTTTACTGCATATTTTTCAAATCATACTCTTGTGAGAAGTTATGAGCTTTTAAGACATCTCTACATAGGTGATTTTGAGAGTTCACGACTTAGTTCAAACAAAACAGACTTATATCGCAAACTGTTGAAATTGTGAGACTTCGCGATATAGTTCAATTCTTGAGTTTGCGACATAGTTCATTTTATGACTTCGCGACTTAGAATAACTATATCGACAAGTCTCCATATTTGACAAAATTTTGATTTAAATTTATTTTATTTCAATTTTTGATTTAAGTTTGACAAAATGCTTGGAATTCCAAAAAGAGAGTTTTAGACAGGGTATTTATACTATATCGCAAAGTCCCCCATTCCTTCTACCTTCAAGACTTTGCGACATAGTTCACTTTTGGACTCTGCGATATACTTTGCAAGACTTCGCGATATAGGCTATTTTGAGACTTCACGATATCCAAATAGCCTGTACAAATTCATAACTCCATATCGCAGTGTCTCTATCATATAAATACTCTTTTCTAACCGTTCACAACCTTTTCATCTTGTCTTTTACTCTCAATTCTCAAACCTAAACTCAAATTCTCTTCTCTCTTCTTCACTCTCAATTTCCAATGGCACCCAAATCTCAAGCAGCATCTTCATCAAACCCTTTAACCATACCCAAAGAGACCAACCTTCTCACTATCCCCTCAGAGGCTGAAGCAAACCCCCGGTACAAGTGCTTTGTGCGGTTCTTAAACACATCCTACCTTCGCCAAGCTTTAACCATGAATCCCACTCTGTACGTTGATGTTTTGGAAGGATTCTGGAGAACAGCTTTGGTATCAACACTGGCTAGGGAGGATGGGACTTCGTTTCAGGAAATTAACTGCACAATTGGGGGCAAGCACCTGCAGTTTGGAGAAAAGGAGATTAATGAAGCTTTGGGGTTCAAGGTTGCAGGTCATGATGCTGAAATGGTGGCATTCCTGGACCTAATCAAGTATGCAGATGAGATAGACATGGCTAAGCTTAACAAGAAGCATGTCAGGAGGGAGTGGTCATTTCTGTTTGACGCACTCCAAAAGGTGTTTCTATGCAGGAAGACAGGATGAGACCAAATCAGTCACATTGCTGTGAAGCTAGCCTACTCCTTAGCTCACAATAAGGAGATAAATGTAGGAGCCATTATTCTCAAAGAATTGGCTCAAAGGCTAGGCAGGACTGTTCGTGGAAGAGGTAATGACATCTTTTACCCTCGTTTTCTTCAGTGCATTTTAAATTAACTTGATAATAATGTGCATGAATTAGAAGGTATAGATAAAACTAAAATGGCTTATTCCAAATCCATGTCCAAGGTTTTATTTGGTTCATTGGATACAAGGAATCAAGTGGATGTGATACTAAGTGTGACCCAGCATATGCAGGACACATTTGCATCCTATCCACTTGATAAGCCCATATATCATGAACTTTCTTGGAAAGGAAAGGCTAAGACTGAAGGAGCCTCAATGTCTAACCCAAGCCTTCCTAACCCATCCAATGACCCCCTGCAAACAGTACAATAGTGATTAGGGAGGCAAGTGCACCAACCTCCCAAAAGGTTGGTGTTACTAAAAAGAAGACTAAGAAGAGAGCCCTTGTTATAAGTGATGAGTTTGTAGATCTAGGTAGTGAGGAACCTGAGTCACAGCTCACCAGACAAAAGAAGAAATCCAAATCAATAGCTACCACTGAATCCTCCTAACAGGATTTAGATGTGCAAAAAGGGGTACACCTATTACTGTCAATGTCCTCTCAACAAGGCATTGACATTGAAAAGAGTAGTCTCCCCACTACATTATGTAAAGAGTCAGCACAGGGTCAAGAACTCACTCTTGACCACAGTGGAAATAAGGGTGATGATACACAGAGTGAAGAGCACATCAACATTGAAACTCCTCCTCTTTCTCAGGGGGAGTTGCCAAAATCTAGTCTACAATCCACTTCTCTTCCAGAATCTACATCTAATATTTCTTCTCAACAGAAAAGTCATTCTCATGACAATTCTGCACTTGATCAGTCACAATCTCAATCTATGACTGAGCCAATCTCAAGTGACATGGTGCTTGACACTGTGCTCACCACCCAGGACCCTCATTTGGTTGGTCAGGAAATGCACGCTGGGGCATATTCTAATGACACCAACATAAACACAGAGGTTTCACCAGTCTTTACTGGAGACTCTGTGCCAACTTCACCAATCCTTAGGGATTTGGACTTGCCTTCACAGGCACATGGAGATGATGCTGTACCCCACCCCATTTCAATGTAGACAACATCAGACTCCACAGTCATTCCAAGACTGGAGGAAACTCATATCTCTATCCCCCCTGAAGTGCCTAGCACTAGCTCTCACTTGGCCCAGGCCACACTATTAGAATGGCTGAAGCCTGTGCAACATGACAGGCCTTCAGTATCATCATCTGTTCCCTCTCAATTGACGGAAGAAGACCTACAAAATCTTCATGTGGCACAGATTGATGAGATCTCAAAGATAGCTCAACATCTCCTCACAGCCAACCTTCCAAATTCAGACTATGAAGCTATTCTTCTGTGTCACAAGGAGGATGTTGAAGCTCAACAGGACAAGATAGTAGATGAAGCCCAACAAGATGGTAATGTTGATGCCTGGTTGGATGCTAAAAGATCTGTGAAGCTCAAGGATGCCCTAGCCTTTCTCAGGGAAGAATATCTCACATCCTTGGGGTCCAATGCCAAAAATCTTGCTCCTGCAGCAGTCTTTGAAGCCATAAATGATATATACAAGAATCAGCTGAAGGCTTTGCATTATCTTGGGAATGGTCTTCAATCAGAGATTTATTCTATCAAGGAGGAAACAGACAGATCTTTGACTCAACTCAGAAACTCCCATCTCTCTGATTTTCCCAAGGTAGATGGCATCCTTAAGGAGGTTCAGAAAACAACTGCCAATGTCACCAAGATGGATTGCACCCTAGCTTTGGTCTCAGATAACATGAAGAAGCTTTCTTCCAAGCTAGATAACCAGGTGCAAGCCAACATCAATTCCAACTCCATGCTCACTGTACTGTGGAAGAATCAGTATGGGAACAAGCTTGTAGATGAAGTTCCTATTTCTGACATTTCAAAGTTTGACTTCTCCAAAATCAAGGACCAATCCCTTAATTCTTTCAAATCTCAACAACTTTTCTCAAAGGTGGATATCTTGGAAAGGGAGGTAGCTGATCTGAAATCTGAAATCAAAGTGCTCTCTCAATCCTTGGAACAGCTCAATGCCAAGTTGGATGACCAAAGCAATACAACATCTAATATCTTGCTAGTCCAACAGCAAATGATGACAACCCTGCTCAGAAGCATGAACCTTCTTGTTCCTGAAGAAGATCAAGACATCTTGTCTGATCCCAAGCCTTAGGGGGAGAAAGGAAATGAGGTTATTGTGGAAAAGAGAGGGGGAGTACCAGCCAAGCAACAAAAGCTTAAGGGCAAACTCACTGAAGAAACTATAAAGCCAATCACTCTTCCCTCTGTGGATGTCATCAATAACCAAGGTCAAAGAAGCACAGTTACAACTACCTACTATCCCTCTACAATGCCAGTAGACACCTTAACCCCTCAAATATCATCAAGTGCTCAGTCTGTCAAAGCAAAGATGATCACTGAGGCCAAGCTACAGGAAGTTGCCAATTCAAATATCTATCATGATGAGGCCTTTCTGGAGTTTCTGAAAGCCATCTACACCAGTGTTCAAGGAGACACTCTCAACTACAGAAACAAGATCAATGAACAAATCAAGTATTTTACAGTGGCAGTCAGGAAAATCAAGGATGCTCATCTAAGAGAAATTATCATGGTATCTAAGGACAATTGCTTATGGCATTTATCCTTTGGAACTCTAGAGAAGCTGAGGTTTACTGAGCTGAACATAATTCTGGAGTTGATTGAGAAACATGGGGAGAACAACAAGAGGCTGTTTGATGACTTATCAAAAGACCAATTTCAAAGATTGCCTGAAGTTATCTCTAACCCAAGGACAATACTTTTTTCAAAGCCTAAGCAAAGAAAACATCATTGATCAACTGGTGATTCCTGCACACTTGACAATGAAGAACAATATCAAGATAAATCAAGTGTTGCAAATGCTGAGAGCTAAGTGAGGAGTCAGAACAACAGAAGAGCTAGAAACAATCCAAATACTCCAATCCTTCTTGATTCATGGCACTATTCCTGAGTCACTCAAAGAAAGAAGAAAGAAGAAAGATGATAAGGAGGATGATGAGGAGAAGACCTACAAAAGGGAAGCCAATCAAGGAGCATTAAGGATGGAGGTAGTGAAAGCAGCAAAAGAAAAACATCTAAGAAATCTAAAGATACTGACAGTGACAACAAAGAATCCAAGAAGAAGAAAGAGGCTGAGAAGACAAGGAGTGGAAATCAGCAAGTCAAGGACATTGCTAGCAGTACCTTAACCACAACACAAGACTTTAAGTCTAGGGTGGGTACTGTTAGTAATGATCCTCCAAAATCAATATCCAAGACTTCTGAACCTGATTTGCCACAGAAGAAAAGTGAAGCCACAAAAGAAAAATCAAAAAGACATTTCCACAAAGTCACAGCTAGTGGAGTGTTACAGTGGATGAAAGGGAAAGGGATGAAGCTACTTCCAAATGATGTGGCACTGAAGACTAAATCTCCCTGCTCCAGAAAGCTACCTCAAGTGAAGCATTTGAAGATCAAGAGTGTAGCCAAAAGGACAAGGATAACAAAGAGGAATGGGGTAATCACCAATGTAGTAGGGATCAATGTTCTTCCTCTTGATGAAGACTATGATGAAGATGCCCTAGCATTTCTGAGGGCCCAAAGAATCTTTGAAGTCAAAGTGAAGCAAAATCATCTAGAGATCAAATACACTAATGGAAGAGAAAGACAAATGAAGCAAGGAAGCTAGCAATACTTTCCTCAATATGAGCTTGAAAGAATAAATGCACTGCTAAAATTTGAAGAAAAGGAAGAGAGATTGTGGAAGATAGAGATTGCCAGATTCTTGAAAATGCACTCTGACTACAAAGAAAATCTAAGGAAGCAAAATGAAGAGAAGATCATTCAGAAGGAAAAAGAGATGGCTGAGATGGAAGAGAGGGCTAAAGAGCTAAGAAAGAAAGGGTTGTGCAAGGTAAAACAAAATCCTTATGTTGTGGAATACAAAAATCAAAATGGAGGCACAAGCAAAATAAGGATGGAGTTTTTAGATTTTTATGTGGAAAGTGCCCTTAGAGCTGCAATTGAAGATCTAAAAGACTCACCTCTCATTGAAGAACTAATTGCAAGAGATGAAATTCAAGTAGCCATCTTAGATATGAAGAGAAAGGAAGAAGTAAGGAAGAAGAAAGTTTATGATGATCTGTTAAAGAAACAAATGAGAACTGAAGTTGTTTAGCACAAAGAGAAAAAACTGTAAGCTTTAATTCTCAGTTTGTAATTCAAATCTTGTACATCTTTTACTCTTCTTCATACTTGTTTCTTTTTATGATAGTTAGGCTTGTTATCATACATGAAATTGTGCCTAAGTTTCTTACTCACAATTTGGGGGAGATTGTTAAGCTCAAGGCATGTCTGAATACCACTATTAACAAGCCTACACTCTGTGACTATGTCACACTACATGACCTAGTGAATTCTATCACTGGGATATAGTATAGGTCTCTCTGTACTTGTCTTGTTCTCATGAACATTAGCTTTATCTTGTATGCTCAGATTTATAATGAGCTTAGTAAGTTTCTTGCATCTAGAATGTACATAGGCCATTGAATAATTATCCTGGTAGAAGTTCAGAATTGTTCATGCAGCAGGATTGAGATGAATAAGGCCCTGAAGAAATAAGTTGCAGAAATTTGTCTAAGTCATTATATAGCAAAGTCAGAATAAAGCTACATCGTGAAGTCCTCAAATATCCATGTCGTGAAGTACTGAGATCGTATAGTCCAAAATGAACTATGTCGTGAAGTCTTCATTACAAATATCGTGAAGTGTTGAGATCGCAAAGTCAAATTGTACTAGATCGTGAAGTCCTCAAAAAGGCTATGTCGCAAAGTCCTCAAGAAGGTTATATCGCGAAGTCACTTCTAAGCCTATGTCGCATACTCCTGATACACTCATATAGCAAAGTCAAGAATACACCATATCGACAAGTCTAAGAATCAGGATTATGCTGGAGTTAACGATGTCAACACTTAGCCATTTATAACAAGACAAATCAAGGTACATAACCAAAAATAAAAGGAGACAAATACTGAAGCATCTGTTATGGTAAGGTGGTCCAAAGAACAGATGGCAAATCTACAACTAAACTTGGAGAGAAAGATAAGAGACAAGCAGCTACACAAACGGGAAAGACTCCGAAAAGCAGGTGGTCCTTCCTGACACAGTTAACTTCTTATGGCAGGACAAGTTGGACTTTCAGTCAGGGGTAACTGTGTAAATAGGTGTGTGCACTAGTTTGTATAGGTCTATATATATTGTGCACACCCTACTGTTAGTTGCAAGTGAGTATATCATAGAAATATCTTGAAGCACTTCTTTTCTCTGTAAGAAAAGCAAGAAAACACTGTTCTTGTTTAGAAGCCAAAAGTAGATTAAAGTGATTGTGTGTGTACTGTTTATTTTATTCCGCATTTTCTTACAGCACAATCTGTTACAGCAATTAAGTTTCAAGAAACCGAAAATCTATCAAACTATCCATTCACCCCCCCCCCCCTTCTGTCTAGTTTCTAAGTGGTATTCATTACTAACATATTTATAACATGAAATTAAGGTTTCTTTGAAATTCCTCTGTTTAGTATTGTTCATTACCGAAATTTTGAATAATTATAGAAAAGGGTGATTGTTTAATATATTTCATTATTTTAATATTATATCAAATATTAGTATATTTATCACTTTATTTTTTTAATACTTTATATTGAAACTTCTATTTTAAAATACATAAATAACATAAATATTAAATTCTAGTATATAATATACTCCTCCTAATAAATCGCTCTCTCGTTAAACATGTTTTCTCCCAATGACTCACTTTCTCGTTGTTATCAAATTGAACAGAAAATAAAATAATTACTTAATTAATTACATCATCTATTATTAATTTTTTTATTGTTTAAAATACAGGTATTCGAGAAAATAAATAAAAAGTAAATAAAGCTTTTATATTTTATTTTATTTTATAGAAACTTCCATTTTCTATAAGTATTATCTTCTACATAATTAGAAGGTAAAATTTTAAAAAAATGATTTTTAATGTTAATGTAAAACATGTAGATATTAAACGTGGATTTTTTTACAAAAATATTATGAGAACATAATTTGTAATAATTGTTTTATGAAAATGTAAAGATGATAATCTGATTTCAAGATAAATTTTAGAATTTCAAGAAAAAAATACATGAGAATATTAAAATTGTAACTTTAAATTCAAAAGAAAGTTTAAGAAAATATCAACATGATAATTTGACTTGAAGATAAATTTTAGGACAATATTAAGATAGTAATTTGACTTAAGAAAAAAGTTTAGGAGAATATAAGGTGATTAATATTTCTAACTAAAGATTTAAAAGCCAATTTAGATATTTTCTACTCAAATAGTCTAACACCTCTCAAATCGTCTTATTAAAAGATATTAAATAAAAATTAGTTAATAAATTGGACTCGTGGAGTAAGTTTAGGAGAATATTAATATAGTATACTTAGTTTCCTCCATTTGAAGATAATAAGAATAAATTTGTAAATAAAATGGACTTGAAAGTTTAGGGAAATATTGACATAACATATTTAAGTTTCTTTCTTCAAAGATAGTATTAAAGAAAGGGATAATTATCAAAGTCATCACTCATTTGATTCAAATGTATCAAATTAGTCACTCATTTCAAAAAAATTATCCCATTAATAAAAAAATTAGTAAAAAAATTGAATCAGTAGAGAGCGTTTAGGAGAATATTGACATACTATATTTAGTTTCCTCCGTTAGAAATTAATAAGAAGAAAATTGAGAATTTATCTAATATTATAAAGACAAGAATATTATAATTGTATATTTACTTTCCTCCATTAATAAAAATTTAAAAGGCAGTTAAGATATTTTCTAATAAAATAACATAGGAGAATATTAAAATTGTAAATTTAGTTTCTTCCATTAGTAAAGATTTTAAAGGCAAAAATATTAGAATTGTATATTTAGTTTCCTCCATTAATAAAGATTTTGAAGGCAAAAATATTTTAATTGTATATTTAGTTTCCTACATTAATAAAGATTTTTAAAGTCAATTGAGATATTTTCGAATCTTTAACATTAATTATTCAAAATTTTGAGAAAATTAGAAAAATATATCGAAGCGATTTGAGAGGCGCCACATCACCGCCCTCGTCTTCTCCTTTATATAAGTATATTGATTTAGTTTCCTCCATTAGTAAAGAGCTATTGTATGTTTACTTTCTCTATTATTAGGGATTTTAAATGCAAAAATATTATATGTTTCCTCTATTAGTAAATATTTAAAAGGTAATTGAGATTTTTTCGAATTTTTAATATTATTAATTCAAAAAATTGAGAAAATTAAAAAAATAGAACGAAACAATTTGAGAGCGCCACCTCACCGCCCCCGTCTTCTCCTTTATATAATAGTATTGATTGATTGATTGATTGTAATTGAGATTTTTTTGAATCTTTAATATTATTAATTCAAAAAATTGAGAAAAATATAAAGAAGTGATATGAGAGCGCCCCCTATTAGTAAAGATCTATTGTATATTTACTTTTCTCCATTAGTAGAGATTTTAAATGTAAGAATATTGAAATTGTATATTTAGTTTCCTCCATTAGTAAATATTTAAAAGACAATTGAGATTTTTTCTAATATTTGGTATTAATTAATTAATTTCTTATGCAAGACCGATTTAATTTCTAAACTTCTTATTTACCAAAACATTCCTGTATTTTCTATTATATCACATAAAAAAAGAAAGTTTAGGAGAAAAGAATGTTAAGATATTAATTTCATTTGAAAAGAAATATTATGAGAATATTTAGATAATAATAGAGGAAAATTCAAAATAATGTAAGATAATACACTTTTATTCTAATTTAGATATTTTGAAGGAAAGAATATTATAATTGAATATTTAGTTTCTTACATTAGTGATATTTAGTTTCCTCCATTAGTAAAGATCTATTGTATTTTTACTTTCTCAATTAGTAGAGATTTTAAATGCAAGAATATTATATGTTTCCTCTATTAGTAAGCATTTAAAAGGTAATTGAGATTTTTTCGAATTTTTAATACTATTAATTCAAAAAATTGAGAAAATTAGAAAAATAGAACAAAGCGATCTTAGAGCACCACCTCACCGCCCCGTCTTCTCCTTTATATAATAGTATTGATTGTATATTTAGTTTCCTCTATTAGTAGAAATTTAAACGGCAATTGAGACTTTATCTAATCTTTAGTATTATTAATTCAAAAATTTGAGAAAATTAGAAAAATAGATTCAAGCGATTTGAGAGCGACACCTCACCGTCTTCGTCTTCTTCTTTATATAAGTATATTGATTCTCATAGACATCACCTATTTAATTATAGGTTAATTCAATTTAATTTAAAATTTACTTTCATAATATTTATTTGAATAGATTAAATATTTTAAAAACAAGGTCACCAGAAATTTGAAATTATATTAATATATTTTTGTAGAAATAATATAATTAGTTAAAAAATCAACATTCAAAATTATTTATTATATAATTATATTTTGGGTGAAAATTATAAAATGTAAATTCAATAAAAGTTATTATATTATATATATATATGTTAGGCCGAATACACAATATGTAATCAAGTATATGTATGAGAAGAACAATAAGAACAATAAGAACACTGTTTATGAATAATAAACTGAATAGAATTAAAAACTCCTCTCTCAGTGATGTAAAATATCACAGAAAGCTGCTAGGTTACAAGAATGATAATTCACGTATTCGCATTCCTTTTAGGGTTAACCTATCTGTGTTTATATAGTACACAGCTACGTACAATCTTCTAATTGATATTCCTATAAATCAGCTATACAATTAATATCAATTTAGAATTGCTTCTGTCTTCTGTTCCGTTTCCTTAGCCATCTCGATATCTCTTTGCTTCTTTCCATCTTCAAAGAATATCGCTTCTAGAATCTTCATTGACTTCACCGACAACTAAGTAAACTCTGACCATCAGACTTTAACAAACTCTGACTGGTCCTCCAGCTAAACTCTGACTAGTTCTCCAGCTAAACTCTGATAGTTTCCTGATACTTTAAACACTGATAAATAAACATCAGCAATTATATCTAACAATCTCCCCCAACTTGTTCATACTAAAATGTACAAGTTAACAGATAATTGATGATGTCAAAACATATAACAAATGCAGTGTTTATAAAATCACAGAGTTTATACTTTTACTTAGAACAGAAAACTTTAAAAACTTACAGACTTCAGTTACTTAATCTCTTCAATGTCAGGTACAGTCCTGATGTAGTCCATAAGTAGTCTTCTCTCAGCTCTCTCTAGCTCAGCTACCATTATCTTCTTTATCTTCCTTAACTCTGAATCACTCTCTCCAGTTTGGTAAATAGCTGACCTTAGAGCATAGATACTGTTTTTCCTCATATCATTTCATAGCTTTATTATGAAGGATTTATCTGATTCCAGATTAAATTCCAACACTTTTATACCAAGATCTGTTCTGAGTCTTGCACTGTTCCTTTGCATCTCAACAAGCTTTCCATTATAATCTTTGTACTTCGGTATGTAACCACCAACAGTCTTTAGGCCACAAAGAGCTCTAGCTTTCACCATTCTGCTTCTTAATACCTCAGATGCTTGATGAGTTCTTTGATTCTTTACTTTCAGTATGTACAGTACATACTCTAGCTCTTCTTTCATCTTTAATCCTATATCAGCTTCACCAACTCTGTATACTCTGCCATCAGCCTTGAAGTATAACAGAAAATCCTTCTTCAACCCTTTATGATGTATTAACTGAACCGACTCTAAAGCATCAAGATTTTCTTGAGTCACACCAACACCTGGTTCAGCTAATGAAGTTTGATCCACAGGACTGTTATTCAGTCTCTTTTCTCTATGAGATCCCAGTCCAGATTTATCTCTTGATTCCTTTCCCATGATAGTTCTGCTTTGGAGAATATTTATATTTGCTGGAATCAGAGAATGCTAAACAGTGATTGGCTTAGCAAAAGTCCTTTAGAGTTATGAAGATAGCTGAGTCTGTACAACTTGAGTAGTATCAGAGGTTGTCACAACTTCCAATGTTTGAACAACTTGAGCACTGTTAGAGGTTGTTTGAGCTTTCTTCATTAACTAATTTTCTTCCACAAGCTTTCCTTTGCCTTTATCTAAGCTGGCTTCAACTGGCCTTCTTGAGTATTGTAAACTCTGTTGAGAGTTTACATTTTCCTTGATTACAATTCCTTTCTCCTTTGGCCTTAAAACCTTCTTGACTTTCTTGAACTTCCCAGACTTTAATTTCTTTTCATGCTCTTCAGCTAGCATTAATTCTTCAACTTGGATATCTTCTATGGTTGCATCAGCACCATGTTCTTCTAGAAACAGCTGAGCAGCAATCTCTTCATCAGTAACTGGATGAGAAGTAAGCAAAAAGCTTCTAGCTCTTGAAGTAGATTGAGCACCAGTGTATATCCTTTCAGAGTTTGTAGCATCAGAGTTTGATCTTAGCTTTCCTTGCTGTAGAGTAGATTTAGATTTGAACTCTTTCCCTCTTGCACCACCATCAGTAGAATCATCCTGTCTACTCAGAGTTTGAGACTTTTTGCATTTGTCTTTAAGTACTCTCTCCCCCTTTTTGACATCATCTTGAAGCAATACTGAGGTGAGCAATTCTATAGAAGCAGCTATGGAATCAATCTTCTCAGACATTACATTCTGATTTTCTTCAACTTTGATTAATCTATTCTTGAGAACTTCTTGATCTTTGACCAGAGTAAGCAGCATAGATTTCTCTTGCTTTAGAGACATATCTCTAGCAACCACATCATTTCTCAACCCAGTAACTGACTTCTGAGTTTCATCAAAACGATTGTGAAGAGACTTGACTTGAACAATTGTTGCCTTTAGATGTGTAAGAAGTTCTAGATTTGAAATTGACTCAGCAGATTTTGTTACAAAGTCAGCAGCCCTTTGATCAGTAAATATGCAATCCTTGTTTGACCACTTGGAAAAGTACATATTCTGAAAGTGAAGTTCAGTGGCATGTTGAATGTCCTTTGGATTTAGTTGAGCAGAAAGTCTTTGAGAAGATGAATCAGCTTGATCATCAGACTTTGCAGAAGACTCAGCACTTGGAGAATGTGGAATATTTTCAGCAAATGTTTCTTGAGCACCTTCATGTGCAAGATTCTCAGAGTTTATATTCTCTTGAATATTCTCTTCTTGTACAGCCTCAACAACAGGCTCTGCAGTGGCTTCAACAAAATTTTCTGCAGTTTCTTCAAGAACAGTTTCTGCAACTACAGCCTTTGCTGTCTAATCAACCTCTTCACCTTTTTCAAGTACCTGGTGATTGACAGAGAGAATCTCTGTGTGAGTAGCTAAGGACTCATCAAGTATGACTGTGGGTTGAGCAGCTGCCACATCCTCTATTTCATTAATACTACCATACTCTTCTAGAGTAGCAGAGGGATGTGCTTCAACTTCCTCTTCAATATCCATCTCCAATATCGGTTCAAGAAAATCATCAGTAAAAGCAGCATTATCATCAGTGTTTGCTCTGGTTTCTTCAGGCACAGTGGCATTTTCAGAATGATTTTCAATCACAACCTCAGGAGCTTCAGAAGTTGTAGAATCAGGAACCAATCCACCAAAAAGATAAGCAGCAACCAATTTTCTTTTCTTGGTATGAACAGATTCAGTTTCATCAGAAACCCTATCCTCATCATTATCATTAGTAGGTCTGTTTGCTCTTTTCTTCTTCCTTGAAGTACCAACTGATTGTGGTAAATCATCAGCATTTGCAGGTTTTGCAGCCTTGACAGCCTTAAAAGCTCTATGCTTAGTCCTACCCATATTCTTCTTTTATACAATTTAAATGAGGGAATGGCATCCTCCTCAGCAACCTCAATCCCATCAACACACATAGAAAAGATTAACTGACAGAAACGAGCAAAATAGACTACACTCCTATTCTCTGTCATCTTTTCACCTATGTTATTTAAAACAAGTCATGAAAAATCAAAATTGTTACCATACAAAAGAGAATACCCGATTTCCAGACTGTCAATTGGAATTGCATCCCAATTGGTACACTTTTTCCTGAACGCTCTTGTAATGCAGTCGAAGAAGAAACTCCACTCCTTCCTCAAGAACGGTCGCTTCAGGTTACCTGTCCTTGCCAAAGACCCAGAGTAACCAATCTCCCTCATCATTCGCTGAAGCTCAGAGTCACCAACAGATATGGTGTAAGCATTAAAGTCTTCAAACCCAAGAGCATCTCTAACAGTGGTTGAAGTGACCACATACTCTTGTTCATCAAACTCGAAGATTATAGAAGGAGTTCCAGCCTCGTCTCCATCATCATAAATACCAGTTTCCCATAATGCTTTGATTTGAAGTCCAGCCTTGCTGGTTCCACAAGTGCTTGCCTAATATCTGATTGAGAAAGAAAATTCTAAAACAGGTGAAACGCCTCCAGTGCGTTCACAGTAGATAGAGGTGTTGCATAATTGTTAGGGACAAAATCGAGACCAACTGATTGAAACATAGTAGTTTCCATTAGAAAGATTTGCAATAGATCAGAGTTTATGCTTAGAGAAAGTGTTTGAGAAAGTGATGCAGAAAAGTGTTTGTGAATATGCTTATGTGAAAGTGTCCTGTGAATAGAGTAAGTTTGTAAAAATTTGAACCGTTGTGTGTATAACTATTAAATATGAATTAAAACTGAAGAGTTTTAATCATTAACATATACAGCAGGCTTACTCGTGAAGTGTGTGAGTGGGACAGTTGTCACATATGCATTAACTGACAACACTAATCGTGGTAATTTCCAACACGCATGCGCAGTAAAAACAACCACTAATTACTGATCGTCCTAAGCACAACATGATCTCAAAGGAATTTGTGCATATTTTTGCATCTTTTGCTTGAGGGTGAAGTAGCAGTAACTATTCATAAGAGTTTAGACTGACACCATTTAACATATTACTTTATGAGAGAAAGTGGAAACAACTAATACAGACTCAGTGTATAGGACCAATAAACTAAGAGATGCTATAAATATAAAGACAGTATCATGCTGTGTTAATTTTCTGCACACATTTGAGATCAGATCATATATAACTTAGAAAGATTCATGATTACTTACTGAGAATCATGTTTCATATTTTTTTCTTCATCGGTTCTTATGTTTCAGACAATACCACAATCAGAGTTTAACATCAGAGTTTAACCATCAGAGTATGCTTCCAGAGTTTAACAACATGATTTGCATGACAGTTAACATATGCATAAAAACATGAGCAAATTATCACAGATGATTAAAGTTTGAGTCTAACCAGTATCTCTAGTCGAAACCAGAGATCATTCCAAGTTCATTTACCAGTCTTGTAAATGTAGCTTCACTCAAAGGCTTAGTGAAGATATCTGCAAGCTGTTGTTCTGTAGACACAAAATGAAGCTCAATATCTCCTTCCTCCACATGTTCCCTGATAAAGTGATACCTTATGCTGATGTGCTTGGTCATGGAATGCTGTACTGGGTTACCTGTCATAGCAATAGCACTTTGATTATCACAGAAAATAGGTATTTTAGAGTACCTTAACCCATAATCCAGCAATTGATTCTTCATCCACATAATCTGTGCACAACAGCTACAAGCAGCAATATACTCTGCTTCTGCTGTGGATGTGGAAATTGATTTTTGTTTCTTGCTGTACCAAGAAACCAGTCTGTCACCTAGAAATTGACAGCTTCCACTAGTGCTCTTTCTGTCAATCTTACAGCCTGCAAAATCTGCATCAGAGTAACCAATTAACTTAAACTCTGATTCTCTAGGATACCACAAACCCAAGGTTATGGTTCCTTTGAGATATTTGAAAATCCTCGTCACAGCTGTTAGATGAGGCTCTCTGGGATCTGCCTGAAATCTTGCACAAAGACAGGTTGCATACATGATGTCTGGTCTACTTGCAGTCAGATAAAGAAGAGACCCTATCATGCCTCTGTAGTTTGTCATATCTACTGAAGTTCCTGTGTCTTTGTCTAACTTTGTTGCAGTTGCCATAGGAGTAGTTGCAGATGAACTATCAAGCATACCAAATTTCTTGAGAAGATTTCTGGTATATTTTGCTTGATTGATAAAAATCCCATCATCTGTTTGCTTTACTTGCAAGCCTAGAAAATAACTAAGCTCTCCCATCATGCTCATTTGGTACCTGGACTGCATAAGCTTGGCAAATTTCTTACAGAGTTTGTCATTAGTAGACCCAAAACTTATGTCATCCACATAGATTTGAACTAAAAGCAAATCATTACCAGTATTGAAATAGAACAAGGTTTTATCAATTGTACCTCTAGTGAACCCACTTTCTAAAAGAAATTGAGCCAGAGTTTCATACCATGCTCTAGGTGCCTGCTTTAGTCCATAAAGTGCTTTGTCAAGCCTGTAGACATAATCTGGATACTTGGGATCCACAAACCCTGGTGGTTGTTCAACAAACACTTCTTCTTCAACTTTCCCATTGAGAAAAGCACTCTTCACATCCATGTGAAAGACTTTAAACTTCTTGTGAGCAGCATATGCTAGAAAAATTCTTATGGCTTCCAATCTTGCAACTGGAGCAAAGGTTTCATCATAGTCAATTCCTTCATGTTGTGAATATCCTTTTGCCACAAGTCTAGCTTTATTCCTTGTAATTACTCCCTCACTGTCAGACTTGTTTCTGAAAACCCACTTTGTACCAACAACAGACCTATTCTTTGGTCTTGGTACAAGTGTCCATACTTCATTTCTTTCAAACTCATTCAATTCCTCTTGCATAGCTATTATCCAGTTAGCATCTTGAAGAGCTTCATCCACTTTCTTAGGCTCTGTTTGAGATATGAATGCATGAAACAAACATTCATTTGCTGTGACACTTCTTGTTTTCACACTTGCATCTGGATTTCCAATTATCAGATCAGGTGTATGAGCTTGAGTCCACCTTCTTGCTGTAGGTAAGTGGCTTCTTTCATCATTATTGGATTCTCCCTCTTGATCCATGCTTTCCTGATTCTCTTGTTGACCATCTGCATTCTCTGAGGCTCCCCCTGAATTTGACTGCTCAGTGTTTGAACTTTCAGAGTTTGTGTTAGACTCTTCAGATGACTCACTTTCTGAATGTGAGTCATCGTTTTGAGATGTTGCTGAAGTATCTTCATGCTCCCCCTCAACTGGTTCTCTATTTTCTTCTGTCTGAGAAATTTCCTCAGTGTTTACCAGTAGAGGATCAGAGTATGCTACATCAGAGTTTGTTGGATTTGCTTCGTCAGAGTTTATATCATCAGAGTTTAGATCTTCATTTTCAAAGCGTAGCTGATCATGATTTTCGTTATCTTCAATTCCAGTTATTTTCTTGTCATCAAATGACACATGTATAGATTTCATGATCACTTTAGTTCTCAGATTATAAACTCTGAATGCTTTAGTTGATAGTGGATATCCAACAAAGATTCCTTCATCAGCTTTTAAATCAAACTTGTTCAACTGTTCAGGATGAGTTTTCAACACAAAGCATTTGCACCCAAAAATATGAAAATATTTTAGGTTTGGTTTCTTATTCTTCACCATCTCATATGGTGTTTTCCCATGCCTGTTGATCAGTGTTGCATTTTGAGTAAAACAAGCAGTTTGAACAGCTTCTGCCCAGAAATAAGTTGGCAATTTTGCTTCATCAAGCATTGTTCTGGCAGCTTCGACTAGAGTTCTGTTCTTCCTTTCCACTACACCATTTTGCTGTGGAGTCCCTGGTGCAGAAAATTCTTGCTTCACTCCTCTTTCTTTGCAAAATTCTTCCATTGTTGCATTTCTGAATTCAGTACCATTATCACTCCTGATAATTTTCACTTTAAACTGTGATCCTTTGTCCAGTAGCTTCACATGATCCATCAGAATTAAGGCAGTTTCATCCTTCTTTGCTAGAAAGTACACCCAAGTGTATCTAGTATACTCATCAACAATGACTAGAGCATATTTCTTTCTGCCTAGAGACATTACATTTACTGGACCAAATAGATCAACATGAAGAAGATGATAAGGATCCACAACTGAAGATTCAGATTTACTCTTGAAAGATGACTTCCTTTGCTTGGCCTTTTGACAAGAATCACACAAACCATCTAAGCTGAGTATTGACTTTGGAAGTCCCCTTACAAGATCTTTTTGAATTAGCTCATTGATGTTGTTCAAGTTTAGATGAGAGAGCTTCTTATGCCATTTCCAACTCTCTTCATTAGACATTTTTGCAGACAGACACACAACTTTTCCTTCAGAGTTTGTTACCAAACTTGCTTCATAGATATTATTCCGTCTATGTCCAACTAGAACAACTTTCCCTGTAGATTTGCTGATAACCTCACAGTATTCAGGTTGAAAATCTACATGGTAACCTCTGTCACAGATTTGACTCACAGATAGCAAGTCATGCTTGAGTCCTGGGACTAGAGCTACATTTGTGATAATGACACTTCCAAGATTGATATTTCCATATCCCATAGTACGTCCTATGTTGCCATCTCCATAGGAAACTTTTGGGCCAGCTTTCTCCTCATAATCTGATAGCAGGGCTTTATTTCCAGTCATGTGCCCTGAACATCCACTGTCCAAGACTAGGGTGCTTTCCCTTATGCCCTGCAATCACAAACAATTACAAAGAGTTAGATCTAAGGATCCAGACTTGCTTGGATCCTTTGGCTTTCTTAACATTGTTAGCTTTTGCAGCGGAATTCTTATCAACAGAGTTTAAGCTAACAGTATCAGAGTTTACACTTGCAGAATCAACTTTAACCCACTTCAAATTTGGCTTCAACTCATAATAGTTGTGATAAATGGCATGATAATTCTTGCAAGTATAAATAGAGTGCCAAGTACTCCCACAGTGAGTGCATAAAGTCTGTGGTCTAACCCTAACATAATCATTCTTAACTCGAGACATGGAGGGTAAAGAATTAATATCTTTGTTTTTCTTGCAAAAACTTGCAAGATGGTTAGAACTACCACAATTATGACATGTTTTTCTAGGAGCATCAGTGATAGGCAAATGATTATTGCTTTTATTAATGCCTACCTTTCCACTTCTATTTTTCCTGGACACTTACTGTTTCTCAACAGACTTTACCTCTTTGAGCTTGTACTTGATTTGTTTCTCTTTCATTAAACCAACATTAACCTGTTAAACACAAGTTTTTACTGGTTCTTCCTTAACTGTTTCTTTTTCAAGTACAAAGTTTAGTTTACTGGATTCAGGAACAAATTTCATAGGTGGAAGATGTGTTCTAACTTTAACCTTATCTTTAAACCTAAGTTCATCTTTCTCACAGTAACCTAACCCTACCGAGTCTGTTTGAAACACCTGATGTGTGTCCTTACCAGAGTTTGTCCAGGTTTTAATTACCTTTCTTTCTTTTTCCAAATCAGATTCTAATTGCCTAAATTTCTTAAGCAACTCCTGTTCAACATAAACAGCATCATCTCTTTCCTTTTGAACTTGTTGCATGTTAACAAGTTCTTCTTCAAGAAATTTATTTCTCTCTTTAAGCTTTAGATTCTTAGATTTAATTCTCTCATTTTCTAAAGTCTGATCCCTATAACTAACATGTATGATTTTAAGATAAATTCTCAATTCAGATATATTATCAGTAACATAAGCATAAGTTGTTAGGGGTACCTTGTTTTCAGATGAATCGGATTCATCTTTGACAGTTGCCATGAGAGCATAGTTGACATCCTCATCTGAATCTGAAGTGTCTGCCCAGTCTTTTCCTTTAGTGATGAGTGCTTTTTCAGATTTTCCTTTCTTGCACTCTGGAGCATAGTGACCCATCTCTTTACACTTGTAGCACTGGATCTCAGACTTGTCTTTCTTCCTAGATTTGATATCCCTTCTTTCAGACTTTCTGAAATTCTTTCTTTCAAAGTTTGAATCTCTCCTTGAGAATCTCTTTCCTTTCTTGAAGTTCGTGAAACCCATCTTCTTGAAAGTCTTCACCATCAAAGCAGCCATTTGCATCATCTTTTCTTCATCATCCTCGGTTTCAGATGATTCATCAGCATTTGAGTCATCATCAGAGTTTGATGACTCACTTTCAGAATTTATGACCAAAGCCTTTCCCTTAGCTTTCCTCTTTGATGTTTCTTTCTTAAGAAGTTTTTCTTCAACTTTGAGAGCAACAGATTTTGTCTTCTTTCCAGATCTTTTGTTTCTTTGCTCTATCTCAAGTTCATGAGTTTTAAGCAAACAATAGATTTCATCGAGATCTGTTTCTGCAAGATCATAATTATCTCTTATTGTCTTCGCCTTTAAATCCCATCTTTCAGGTAGAGATAGAAGGAATTTGAGATTCGACTCTTCAAGTTCATATTCTTTATCAACAAGAGATAAATCATTCAACAGTTTACAGAATCTGTCATATGTCTCAGTCAAAGTTTCATCAGGTCTAGAGTCAAAGTGTTCATACCCCTGTGTAAGAATAGTCTTCCTGTTCTTCTTTATAGCACTTGTTCCTTGACATCTGCCTTCTAAAGCATCCCAAATCTCTTTAGCAGTTTTGCAGCCAATAACTCTGTTAGACATGACATTATCTAAGGCACTATGGAGAAGATGTCTAACATTTGCATCCTTTGCAATTGATGAGATGTCTTCATGAGTCAAATCTTTCTTTTCTTTTGGAACGCTCTTTTGTTCTTGACCAGCAACAACTGGAGACAATTTTGTTGGCATATGAGGACCATCATTGATTCTATCAAGATATTCTGGATCCGTGGCTTCCAGAAACATAGTCATCTTCACCTTCCATATTGGATATTCCACTGGTCTTAGAATTGGAACCCTGATTGTCTCATATCGACTTACAGAAGTTGGTTGAACCTTCTGAGCATTAGAACCTGCCTGGGTATTTTCAGCCATTATTATAACTTGTGTTTGGATCAAAAACTGTATATATTAAACAACCTTGGCTCTGATACCAATTGTTAGGCCGAATACACAATATATAATCAAGTATATGTATGAGAATAACAATAAGAACACTGTTTATGAATAATAAACTGAATAGAATTAAAAACTCCTCTCTCAGTGATGTAAAATATCACAGAGAGTTGCTAGGTTACAAGAATGATAATTCACGTATTCGCATTCCTTTTAGGGTTAACCTATCTGTGTTTATATAGTACACAACTACGTACAATCTTCTAATTGATATTCCTATAAATCAGCTATACAATTAATATCAATTTAGAATTGCTTCTGTCTTCTGTTCCGTTTCCTTAGCCATCTCGATATCTCTTTGCTTCTTTCCATCTTCAAAGAATATCGCTTCTAGAATCTTCATTGACTTCACCGACAACTAAGTAAACTCTGACCATCAGACTTTAACAAACTCTGACTGGTCCTCCAGCTAAACTCTGACTAGTTCTCCAGCTAAACTCTGATAGTTTCCTGGTACTTTAAACACTGATAAAGAAACATCAGCAATTATATCTAACAATATATATATATATATATATATATATATATATATATATATATATATATATATATATATATATATATGCTTGTGCTCATGTGAGAACTCTTGTTTATTTGAGATATATGATCTAATATCAGCAAAAAAAATTGAGTTACATTCAACATAATTAATAAAATTACATTACATTTTTATTAGCTACAATCAATAAAAAAATAATTACGTATGAAATATTAATTTATGTAAAACAATATGCTTATTGTTTATGCTACATAAATTTACTTAAAACTTAGATGATCATATATTAATATCAGAAATCCACTCCTTTTCCAAAAATATCACAGGCAATTACTTTTAAATTAATACATGTTATATTTTATATTTCTTTTCAGTAAAATCTCTTTTTTCCAAAAATATCAGGTGCAACATTTGCTTCTTTATTTTAAAACATATTTTAATTATTTAAAAAAAATTACATATTTTAACATGCCAACATATTTTTTAACAAATATAATTAATAAAATTAAAACACTTCTAAAAACACCACGGGAAGTTACTTTTTTTTTTAATTAAAATATTTCTAAAAACATTACTGACATTTTTTTAATTAAAACATCTTATCTTTTATGTTTGTCCTTATTATTAATATTGTTTTAATAAATAATAAAATAATATTAATAATTCCCCATTTATCTTCATCAGGTCCATTTGTATTTTTTATTAATTTTTTCTATGTTCCAATTAATATTTAAATTTCTCATTTTATAATTTATCATATTGATTTTTATTTTTTATTTAATATTTTTTGTTAGCTTTTCTATTTATTTTTATTATTAACATTATTAAAATAATATTAATAATGTCCAACTTATCTTACTCAACCCCATTTATATTTTTCATTAGTTTTTTCTATGTTTCAATTAATATTTAAGTTTCTCATTTTTTAATTTATCATATTAGTTTTTTTTTATTTAATATTTTCCATTTTCATTAATTTTTTTAATTTGTCATATTTTAATCTCATTTGATAGCACGTGGGCTAATCTAAATTATAGCCAAAATAAAATAAAACTAGCGTATCATAACATTCAAAAATAGTATTCTTGTAAAGAAAATATAAATGATGATAACATGCTTATATCATGTTTTTAAGAAAAGTTTAGGTTATTGTATGATAAAAATATAACACTTTTTTAAAAAATAAAAAAATTGTAACTGTCATTTTAATGAAGATTGTTATAAAGATATAATTTAAATAAATGAATCAGTTATTCACCATATCTTTTTTATCATTTTAACGTAAAAAGATAAATGAATGTATTTATTATGTTAATTTTTCAATGAAAAACAAAGAATAAATCAAAGACTATTATTATAATTCCTGATTATTACATGAAGCAAAATTTTATGATATTTAATAATCATGTAAAAAAAGGCACCATAAATGAAAACAATAATCAAGGCAGAGGATATGAGAGGGACTCGGCTTAACTCGACAGAGAAAGAGGGGATGGTCTCCGACGTGATTGAATCAACAGCATCACATGAAAAAAGAAATTATTAATTCCCTTCTCAAATCAATCAAAAAAATTCTCTGATAATTAGATACAGATGCAAAAACAAGAAGAGAAGGGCGGGCGTTAGATACTTAGAGCATCTCCGAAGGGAGAGAGTCCTTAACTATAAAATCTATGTGGCATGTAATATACATAATATGTAAAAAATTAGCACTCCAATGCATCAAAACCTTTAGGTAAAATTATAGATAAATATGATTCATTGACCAAATTTGTCGAATCTCTAAACCCCTTATCAAAAATATACCCGATAAGAAGTATAGCTAATCCCATTGGAGTTCATTCCATTACTCTTGTGCAAAATTTTAACTATTTCCTATTTTAAATTTTTTTAGCCAATCAATATAGCTAATGTCATTGGAGATGCTCTTAGGCGAAATAGGGTTAGATCTACCCTCTTCTTGACTTTTTAGTTTTGGGTCCTGGTCCCTGATAATTGATTGTCGGGGATGATTTATCTAACAATCAGTTCCTCAACTGTTGGATTGAAATTTTAACGATCAGGATTCGAACAAATTTTTTAGTCACTCCGCTATAAATTTCTGCGGAGGGGTGTTTTAGCCTAGTAAGCTCCGCTCCGTGGAAAAGAAGCGCGGAGCTTACTAGGGCTAAAACACTCCTCCGTGAAAATTTATAGCGGACAGTTAGAGCTCCGCGAAAATTTGTAGTAGAGTGACTAAAAAATTTGTTCTAATACTGATTTTTAAAATCTCAATCCAACAGTTGAGGAACTGATTGTTAGATAAATCGTGTTCGACAAAATTGTCAGGAACCGGGACCCTTTAGTTTTTAATGGCAAAGTATTACACAGCTTGGGATTTGTGTATTGTCATCCGTGCCGACTTATTTTCTAGGTTAACACTACTATTTAGTTTATTTATTTACTTTATTACTGTTTTGTTTACCATCCAGTACACGATTTGTTTTTCAACTTTAAAAAAATTTAAGTTCAATTTTAAACCAACCAAAGGTCCATTATTAGAATTTTAATATTTCACATAACAGATGTAATATAGATTATAGAGTACTAGCTTATATCCCGTACGATGCACGGTCTTCTTTAATATTTTCTTATTTTTTATTTAGATTTTAGTTATTATATATAATTTGATAAAATTTTAATATATATATATATATATTGGATTTATAAATCTAACAATATAATATTTAAATTTAATATATTATTGACGTAATCAATAGTAGTATTTTAGATATTAAAATATAAAATATTTTAAAAAAACATATCTAATGATTCGTATTTTTTTACTCTTAAAAATCTAAAAAGGGACTCAAGTGCAAATATCAAAATATGTGCTTGTTCAATATACCGAGTTTATTTGAATATACTATTACTTTTATTTTAATTAATTATCTCGTTTAAATTGAATGTTAAAAAAATTATAATAAACATGAATTTCATAAGTTTAATATAATAATATTACCAATATATCTATCTTTTGTCCGTGTTATTTTTAATTTGAACATGAGTTGTTTCAGTTAAAAAATATAAACAGGTAATATCCTTAAAAAGACAATTAGTTACTTATTAACAATTATATAAAATTATATTAATTTTTTTATATATACGTCTGCATTACTTTTAGAAAATTAGTTGTTTAAGTTAGAAAATATAAAAGAGGTAATTTGTTTTAGCCGAAAAGAATAACTTGTTATTTATTAATATTTATATAAAACAATATTACCATTGTATATTTATTTTGCATGTATTATATTTAGAAGATAAGTTGTTTTAGTTAGAAAATATAAAACACATAATGTGTTTTAGCTGTCGGTTATAAATATATAATAATATTACCATTTTATATATATATTGTCCATCTTATTTTTAGAAAATGATTTGTTTTAGTTAAATAGATATATGAAATAGGTAATATAATTTAGGTGAAAAAGGTAATTGGTTATCAATAATTTGGTTTCCATATATGTGTCATATTTATAAGATGAGTTGTTTTAGGTAAAAAATATAAAGATAATGTGTTTTAGCTGAAAAAGGTAATCAGTTATAAATATATAATAATATTACCATATTATATATATATTACTCGTTTTATTTTTAGAAGATGAGTTGGTTTTGTTTAAAAAATAAATATAAAATAGGTAATGTAGTGAAAAAAGGTAATTGATTATTAATAAATTGATTATAGATATGCCCGTGAATCGGCCCAAATACCGACCGACCGACCGACCGACCGACCAAAACTTTTAATGTTTCGTCTTTAATAATACTAGCTTAAAACCCGTGCGATGCACGGATTGTTAATTGTTATTTTATTATTATTGTTTTGATATTTTATTAATTGTAATTGTGCAAAAAATAAGTAGACATGTTAAAATAGCTAAACATTTTTAATTAATTAAAAACATTAAAACAGATTTTAAAATAAATAAGTATGGGTTCGCCCGTTATATTTTTGAAAATGAAAGGTTTTAGTTAGAAAAAATGTAACATATATTTAGTTTAGAAAGGTAAATGCCCGTGATATTTTTGGAAAATGAGGTTTTAAAATTTAATAATTAAAAGTATTTAAATACGTTTTAAAATAAATAAGTAAATGGTTTCCTGTGATATTTTTGGAAAAAGAATGGATTTTAGTGAGAAAAATAGAAAAAGTAAATTATAAAAGGCAATTTCCCATGATATATTTAGAAAAGAAGGAACTTTTTAGAAAAAATATATAATATATTTTAGCTGAAAAGGTAATTGGTTATAAATAGGTATTTGATTATTTATATTTTAATATTTGTAGTAATTGCATTTGTTAAGAAAAATAGGTAGACATGTTAAAATAGATAAACTTTTAAAAAATAATTATAATATTAAAATAGTTTTAAAAATAAATAACTAAACGTCCGTGATAATTTTGGAAAATGAGGGGTTTTAGTAAGAAAAAATAGAAAAACTAACATGTTTTAGTTAAAAAAAGGTAACTGTCCGTGATATATTTGAAAAAGTAGGGGAATTTGTTAGAAAAAATAGAAAAAATAATGTATTTTAGGTGAAAAAGATAATTGGTTATAAATATGTAATATTATTATTTAATAATATATTTCTATAAATAAGTAAGGTTAATTAAGTAAAAACACAAAGTACAGTTAATTAATGGCAATTAAGTAAAATCACAACGTACCATACCGACCAACCAAAATTAAGGGCAATTAAGTAAAATCACAACGTACCATACCGACCAACCAAACTTTTAATGTTTCATCTATTATATAATAGTATTGATAGTATAGATACATGCAACATGAATAAATCGACAACCAATCAAAAAGAATAATGAAAATATGAAAAAGAATAATCAAATAATAAATTTTCATAATTTATTAGGAGAGAATAAAAATTGAGTAAAATTCAGCAAAACAGCTCTGGGCACCCAAATTATGAAAACCCGGATTTTGTGAAACATTTTATTCAACAACTTGAAATTACATAATTGCCCCTCCAAAGTCAAATGTTATAAAAATGTAAGAAAATTTTCATCTTGATGGGAATCGAACCTAAGACACTTCAATACTAATTACTAAAAATTTCAAGTCACCAATTTAACCATCGAGCTACTTGGGCTTTTTTGTTGTGGTATAAAACCCATTAGTATGGTAATGTCTTTCACAAATATTATTTTACACTTTAGTTTTTATTCAAGATTCTTTCATGATAATTTCATTTGTCTGATTATTAATAAAAGTGGTTATTGGTATAAAGTATATCCAATAGACACGTATCTCTTTAATTAAATTTAATTATGTTTCTTCCTTTGTATTCACAATTTTAAGATAAAGTCCAAATGCATTTTTAGTCACATAATATCACTTTTTAGTCCGAGCATCCAATAATACAAAATAGTAATCATTTTGTCTCAACTATGTTCATACATATCAGATAATATAAGTAATAATATAAGCACATCTATAGTTGTTACCCTGAATAGAGATGAACGTAATCCGGATTCAGGTCGGATTTTTTGATATCCGATAGGGCCGGGCTTTTTTAAATCGAGACAAATTTCCTCTAAAATATGTATACCTGTAGATAGGGTCGGGTCAGGAGGGGCCAAATCGAATTTTTACAAATTATTTTAGATATTGATAACTTTAACTTTAACTTTAACTTTTTTTTATTTTTTCAGATTTAATTAAAAAATTAAAGCTTTTATCCGAGATTTAATTGAAAATTCTAACTTTTTGGATTGGACTTTTATCCTGATCAAGACTACGTCCAAATCGAGATTAAATTTGGGTTTATTCGGCTCGAACCGGATCGGGGTTTTGTGAAAAATATGTGATCCGTTTAAGCCTGCGGGCTGGATCCAATAGAGGTGGACTTTTTTTTAATTAGATTTTTTTCCGATTTTTTTAACCAGTTCAAAGAGTTTTTTTCGAATAAGAATTTGTATGCATCTCAATCCCGCCAGCTCATGCATTAAAGACAAGTATACTACTCCGACCTCTTATAGAGAATTATGGAGACCGGAGAGTATTGATACTTTCGAAATGGAGCCTTTATTTGACACCTTTAACTAATTCCTATTTGATTATTAATTAGCTTATAAAACTAATCATCAAATACATTCAACTAAGAACAAAATCTTCTTCGGACTAATACCAAACCGATCTTCTTTGCAAATCTTCTCAATCATGTCACACAGTGTCACCAACAAGTTCAAACTGGTGGCAGGATCACCACAACAAACTGAAGAATACTTATCATCGCAAAATTAAACTGACGTGAACTAGAAAATATCGTCACAAAATAACATCAAGTTCTATCGGTTAGAGCGATCCCGTGCCTTGCACGGGTACAAGTGCAATCACATCAGTAGTAGGAAACCATGGACGGTACACAAAGATAACCTAGATTTTTTACTACTCTAGGCTCAAGGTTCTGGTACCTTTTAAAGCTTATTAATAAATTTGTTCTTTTTGTTCTCTTTCTTTAGTTTCAACTCCTTTTGTCACACCATCGAATCTTACATAGAATTGTATGATATTTTTCAAGTTCTAAAATAATTATGATGCATTTGCTTAATACAATGTATCTATTCAATATTTTAGTTATGGCAATTAGTTGATTGATGTCAGTAATAGAAAATGAACTTTTGATAAGAGCCTAGAAACTACTAAACATAACAACAGGTATTTAAATTTTTAGTGTGCATCCAAATCTAAAGCAACTAAACATAACTAGGGCATGCCCGTGCCTCGCACGGGCTATAAAGCTAGTTGATTTTTGATGACAAGAGATTGTGACTGATGTAGAGTTGTTTTTCCATATGTTGATACAGTTATTGGCGGTAGGTTGTCAAATGTTCGTTGTACTTGTACCTACAATAAGAGCGTTCATAGTGGATTTTATTGTCACCTTCCTAAAATAACACCTTTTATTATGGTTTTAAAAACTTTCAATTTAACTGATTAATTCTCTATAATATGTTCGATTGATTCAATTTTAAAATTTGATTAATTTTTATGAGTATTACTTGATCGGAATATTTATAATAATATATAAAAATTAAAATAATATATTAATTAAATATAAATTTTATGATATGATAAATACATCTATATTATATTATAGGGCTTTTTTCATAAATACCCAACCCAAAAATGTTTTTTGCAAAAATACTATGTGTTTTTTAAATTTTTTGCGAAAATACCAAAATATTTGCAAAAATACGGTCTGCAACTACTTTCAACCATATCTGCAACTGCAACCAAAATCAACCACACATGCAACTTTTTAATAAAAACGATTTTTTTCCGGCGTCCTGATTTTAGGGTCGTAAACAACCCTAAAATCAGGGTAGGTTAGGGTTTAGAGTCTAGGGTTTAGGGTTGTAAACAACCCTAAACCCTAAACCCTAAGTCCGTATAAGAATTATTCCTCATTCTTAATATTTCTAAAACCCAACTATTGAACCCCAAAAGTTAACTATTGAACCCCAGAGGAACGAATTAATCAAGATTACAAGCTTACCAAACATCTTACTAACAATTGTTTTTGAATTCTCAGCTGTTTTTCAATCATTTTTTAAAAAGTTGCTTCTGGTTGCATCCGGTTGCATCCAGTTGCACCTGGTTGCGTTGGTTGCTGGCCGTATTTTTGGTTGCATCTGTGGTTGATTTTGGTTGCAGTTGCAGATGGTTGAAAGTAGTTGCAGACCATATTTTTGCAAATATTTTGGTATTTTTGCAAATATTTCCAGAAGATGGTAAAATTGCAAAAAAACTTAGAAAAAGTAGTAATTTTGGTAATTTCCCTATATTATAATAGATGAAACATTAAAAGTTTGGACGGTCCTAAGTAATTTTACTTAATTACCCTTATTTTTAAATAATAACATTATTTATAATCAATTACCTTTTTAGTCTATACTATATTGGTCATTGTTCCAGAGAGAACCATCTTATATAGAGAATCGTGGAGAACTATATATTCTAATTATAGAATCTCATAAATAATTTTAAATTTTTTTACATAAAATATATAATCTGATTTTAACGTAGAATATTAGCATATAAAAACTTTATAAAAAATTTAACATTTAAAATTTGATTAAAAACATTGATTTTAAATTTGATTCTGCTGCAGAATCATTTTGGATAGATTTGATTCTGCTGTAGAATCACTTTGGACTATTTGACTAATTTTCAATTATATTTTAAAAAAAAGGAGTTTAATTTCGTTTTTTGATTTAATAATTGAAATTTATAATCATATCTAATAAAAAATGTGATAAAATTATGTATTATGAATATTTATGTAATGGTTCTCTCCCGGACTCTATATAAAAAGTTTTCTCTGGAATGTCACCCATACTATACTATATTATAATAGACGAAACATTAAAAGTTTGGTCGGTCCTATGTGATTTTACTTAATTACCCTTATTTTTAAATAATAACATTATTTATAATCAATTACCTTTTTAGCTAAAATACATTACTTTTCTATTTCTTAAACAAAATCTCCTCTTTTTCTAAAAATATCGCGAGCAATTACCTTTTTCAACTAAAACATATTACTTTTTCTATTTATCCTAACTAAAATCCCCCGTTTTCCAAAAATATCATGGACAAATCCTTACTTATTTATTTTAAAACCTATTTTAATAATTGTAATCACGAAAAATTATCATTTTCAACTAAGACATGTTACTTTTTTTCACCTACTAAAACCCCTCCATTTCCAAAACTATAACGGGCAAATCATTACTTATTTATTTTAAAATCGATTTTAGTACTTTTGATTATTTATGCAATTTCAGAATCGAACATAATTGTTCTTATCGATTCATCATCTCGGTATCATGTATCAAATACATATAGATCGTATCCCATCCTCTAGATTGTGTCCAAACACGATATGTCCATCAGTTCATACATATATATATACTATATTATTAAAGACGAAACATTAAAAGTTTTGGTCGGTCGGTCGGTCGGTATTTGGGCCGATTCACGGGCCTATCTATAACCAATTTATTAATAACCAATTACCTTTTTCAATACATTACATATTTTATATATATTTTTAAACTAAATCAACTAATCTTCTAAAAATAAAACGGGCAACATATATATAATATGGTAATATTATTATATATTTATAATTGATTACCCTTTTCAGCTAAAACACATTATTTATATATTTTTTAACTAAAACAACTCATATTTTCTAAATATGACACATATATGGAAACCAATTTATTAATAACCAATTACCTTTTTCAGCTAAAACATATTACCTATTTCATATATCTATTTAACTAAAACAAATCATTTTCTAAAAATAAAACGAGCAACATATATATAAAATGATAATATTATTATATATTTATTACCGACAACTAAAACACATTATGTGTTTTATATTTTCTAACTAAAACAACATATCTTCTAAATATAATACATGCAAAATAAATATACAATGGTAATATTATTTTATATAAATATTAATAAATAACCAGTTATTTTTTCAGCTAAAACACATTACCTCTTTTATATTTTCTAACTTAAACAACTAATTTTCTAAAAGTAATGCAGGCGACATATATATATATATATATATATATATATATATATATATATATAAAGTAATATAATTTTATATAATTATTAATAAGTAACTAATTATCTTTTTAAGGATATTACCTCTTTTATATTTTTTAACTGAAACAACTCATATTCAAATTAAAAATAACACGTGCAAAAGATAGATATATTGGTAATATTATTATATTAAACTTATGAAATTCATGTTTATTATAATTTTTTTTACATTCAATTTAAACGAGATAATTAATGAAAATAAAAGTAATAGTATATTCAAATAAACTCGGTATATTGTACGAGCACATATTTTGATATTTGCACTTGAGTCCCTTTTTAGATTTTTAAGAGTAAAAAAATACGAATCATTAGATATGTTATTTTAAAATATTTTATATTTTAATATCTAAAATACTACTATAGATTACGTCAATAATATATTAAGTTTAAATATTATATTGTTAGATTTATAAATACAATATATATATATATATATATATTAAAATTTTATCAAATTATATATAATAACTAAAATCTAAATAAAAAATAAGAAAATATTAAAGAAGACCGTGCATCGCACGAGATATAAGCTAGTATAAACTAAAGAGCATGCATAACATACAAAATCACATACTATACAATCATGGAAGATTGTAAACATGTTATTATCATTAAAATAGTAAACATATAAATGAATTAAACACTTTTCGCAAGTAGCTCTGATACCATTGAAGGGTTTCGGGCATGAAAACGCAGCAGAAAAAACGCGAAATACAATAAAATTAAGAAACCCTCCGTGGGATCCATGCGAAAAATCGATATTTAATTCGTGAATAGAATTGTTTACCTTTTTGAAGCTTTGCAAACAGATGACTAATGGAGGTCCTTGCTTTGATCACCACGTATCCCGCCTTGCGATATACGTCTATAATCAGTCTACACAAACGCTCGATCGTCCAACGATCACCGGAGTTCTCTTTCTAGCCTCTCCTTGATGTAGAGCAGTTAGCGATTTCAACAGTGTGACAAGAAGTGTACATGTTATAGAGTTTGTTAAAGAGAAAAGTAAAAGAACCACAGTTTAAAGTCAAAAGATGAAGAACAATCATTACAGTTAGTCATTCATGAACCAGACAGTACATCGAGTGTCAATATCATACAGTGGAAGTTTTTCATTAAATTTCAGTGGTTTAAAGAATGATTCTGCTATCATAGAAGTGTATTAATTCTCTTTTAATTTATTTAAATCAGTTAGTTAATTTATTCAATAAATTAATTCAATAAGAATTAATTTATTCCTTAAACTAATTTAAAGGTTAATTAATTCAGAATTAATATATTTATAGAAAAAACTACAATTTACTCTTGTAAGACTATCAAATATAGTCTTATCGAAAGTCTTTGTAGTACAATGGGGCATCATGCCGAAAGTCTTACTAGAAGGAATGGACTGTCTTGCCAATACAACCTTTGTCTTACCGATAGTCTTTCCAGGCATTTCTGATAGTCATACAAGAAGAAAGTGTTTGTCTTGCTAGCTCATCTGTTGTCTTGCTGATAGTCTTACCAAGCAAAAATAGATAGTCTTTCTATGTCAAGTCAACTTGCGTACAAAAGAAGGCAGAAGACAGTAGATCAAAAAAACACATTACATTTTCAAGACAAAAAGAACAAAGTAATATCCTATCTCTCTGCCATTCAAAGCTAACAACTGCTGAGCTTTAAGTTTTAGTCAGTGAAATTAATTCTAGTTTTTATTGTTCAATCCAAACCACTAGAGTTACTTTACTTGCTATTTAAAGACTATCTAGTTGATCAAAATCCCTATTAATTATCTCGAACTGCTTTTTAGCATTCGATCTTTTTATTACAAAAATAGAATTGTTCATGTCGAATTTGTTCTAAATTTGTTTTAATTAGTTTGATAATCAATCCCTATAATATGTACTGTAATTGTAACAACTTTCAAGTTTAATATAAGTTATATTTAACTTGAATCTTGTTTCATTTTATTTCGCTTAAATTTGTTCTTGGATTATTATTTCACGAACCGAACAAATTCGAGAAAACAGTATAGTTTGTATTCAACCCCCTACTACAAATATATCAGGACCTAACAAGTTTATAATATGTGCTATAATGGGACAACACCGTCGTCTTCTCCATCTCCAATCCTTGTGTGTTAAAATTAAACGCTTTTCAAAAATGTTTTGCTCTCTGCGCATGATGAAAGAAAAAAAAGTTGGCAAGTACCCTGTGGGTTTCAATGTGATTATGAGAAAATATACTAAATTAGCTTTTTGTTCGGTCCATCTTTTTAATTTGGATTTTATACTCATCTCAGTGATGCTCTCTTAAAGATACAATGCATGTTGGATTCTGAAATAGAAGGTGTGTGTGCAACTGGACTATATTGACAAAAAATATGGTGAATAGTTTTTCAGCAATCAACAAAGTAGAAAAAGGACATGAACACTCTTTATGTTCGACAATAAGTGCTTAAAAATATTACCTTGTTAACATCTAGCAATTGCTTGGATAGGAACCCCAATATCCCTCCACTTTTTGCCTCACACTTCCTCTTGTACATTTGTTCGTAACTCTTTCTTAGATATTTTGAATTTTTCATAGCTCCTGCAATAACCTTAAACATCGATAGTTGAGGTCAAGTGCCAACAATGCACTAAAAATCTGAACATAGTCTTGCTCAAATTGTAAAACTTACAAAAAGTGAAAGTTTTAAACCTTCACGAGCGAAACTAACAATCACGAGCGAATACATATGTATATGACAAGCATATGTATATATTTATATAGAGATTGATTGCCAATATAATACTTTCACATCTACGGTCGATCCCATGAGTCTGTCATATCTGAAGATCCTGAAGTGACAATGAATGCGTTGCAAGGAGAACCGGTTTTCGATAAGACCTGTCAAGCTCACTCGTTGTTGCAGTTTTCGGTGTAGAATCCGAAGTTGCACCAATGGAAGGTTGATAGGGCTTGTTTGGTTATGATTATCTTTTACAAAACTCTGTTGAATAATAACCCTTTTGATGACAATGTTGGCAAGTATGATTGTGAAGTGTTACACAATCATTAATCAGATGTCCACTTTGTCGACAAAACCTACAAAATGGTTTATCTGTGGCTAGTGATGAAGGGATTGCTAGGACCATATCTTCCACACGTTTGTGTTTTTGCGGATGTCGAGTCGATTTTCTTCATAAATAAATTCAGCTACAACACTCTCTCCAAAGAAGGCAATGGAACCCGATAAAAAAGAGCAGCTCTAACTGGTTCAAAATCCTGAATGAGAGCCATCAAAAATTGGATGAGTCATTGTTGATCACGGTATGTCTGATAATGTGTGGCATCCTCTATGTCTGACCACTTTGGTTCAGACAAATTAACCGATGATTATATATGTGAGAGAAAATCAGCAACCGATTGACTAGACTCTTACATTTGATTACATGGTAAACTCATGATCTGATATTGGTGAGAGTGATGAGATGTAGTGTATTGTGATGCCAACAAATCCCAAATTTCTTTTAAGGTTTCATAATTTTCGAACTTCAAGTTGATTTTAGAAAGTGAAGAGTTTCTAAAAAAACGTAATAAGTGGTTGATTTTTAACATCCAATTCTTCAATTCGATCCTTAAATTTTGAATCGATTTCATCTTTTTCTTTAATGGGAATAATGAAATCTCCATTAACGTACCTCCAAAGTCTCTTTCCCTTCAGAAAACTGTGTATAAAGAATAGAATTTTAGAGAACTTTGATGTACACCACCAAGAAAAGATGATTGAAAACAGTCGGAGAAAAGTCTCAAAGATGAGATGAACAATATGACTCACAAAGTGTTTGTGTGAATGTTACTGTTGGTTTTAAGAGTTTCAAAATGAAAGACTTTTAACTTTGCAATACTTCTATCATCACAAGCAATAGAAAACAAATCTTATTGATTCAAGAATGTCTCTCTTACTTTTGAGACCTTACAGGTTGAAAAATATTTAAATAGAAACCTACATAATTGTCTTAATATCACGCCATGATCTCAGCCTTGATATCAGCCATGATCTTAGACATTATTCAAATATAACAGAATTAAAGAAAGCAAATAATCAGGGATTCACAAACAGTAGATTGATATTCCATGTCAGCAGTCCTAAACATGTCTTCCAACACTTCTCCTTGTTTTAGGACCTGCAAACACCAAGTTTTGTTCGGAGAAGCTCAAACTTGCTAACCTGCAATGGCTTGGTCAGTATATCTGGAACTTGATCATCTGTTTTGCAGTAGACAAGAGTAACATATCCTTCTTTTTGGACATCCCTGAGAAAGAACAACTTAATATTGAAGTGTTTAGTTTTGCCATGAAAAACTGGATTCTTAGAGATCGCAATAGCAGCCTGATTATCAACAAGAATTTCAGTACTTTCTCCTTGCTCCAAATAAATATCAATCAAAATCTTTCTCAACCACATAGCTTGATTAACAGGAGCTGTAGCAGCAACAAATTCTGCTTCAGCAGTGGATTGTGCTACAGTGTCTTGTTTTTTCGAACTCCAGGAGAACATCCCAGAACCAAGTGTAAAGCAATAGCCTGACGTACTTCTCATATCATCAACAGAACCACCCCAATCACTATCTGAGAAACCAAGAAGCTCAAACTTTTTACTCCTTGTGAATTTAATGCCAAAATCACTGGTTCCTTTAACATATCTTAGCACCCTCTTTGCAGCCTTAAAATGCCATTCGCTTGGATCATGCATAAATCTAGACAAAATACTTACTGCATTTAAAATATCAGGTCTCGTGGCTATAAGATACATTAAACAACCAATCATGCTTCTGAAATATGCCTCATCAACCTTGGCTGCTCCATCTTCTTTACAGAGTTTACTTTCAAATTCATTGGCGTGCTCATTTCTTTGCATTCGTCCAGTTGAAACTTTTTCAGAATTTCATTAGCATATTTCTTTTGACATATGAACACTTCATGTTCATTCTGTTTTATTTCCATTCCGAGAAAATATGTCATCAACCCAAGGTCCGTCATTTCAAAAATTTCCATCATGTCTTGCTTGAACTTTTCCACAACACTTGGCGTGTTTCCCGTCACGAGCAAATCATCCACATAAATTGCGATGATGATAATATCAACTCCATTGTGCTTGACATATAATGTTGATTCAGAGAAACTTTTGGCAAATCCCAAGCTCTGCAAGTATTCGTCGATTCTGCTATACCAAGTCCGTGGAGCCTGCTTCAAGCCGTCAAGAGCCTTTATAAGAAGATACACCATGTTTTCTTCTCCTTTCTTTATATAGCCTTCAGGTTGTTCAACATAAATCTCCTCCTGCAATAGACCATTCAAAAAAGTTGACTTGACATCTAAATGGTATACCTTTCAATTCATTTGTGCTGCCACTCCGAGCAACAATCTGATGATTTCGAGTTGAGCAACAGGTGCGAAGGTATCTGAATAGTCCACACCTGGTATTTGAGCATATCCTTTAACCACAAGCCTCGCTTTATACTTATTGACTGATCCATCTGCATTTTGCTTGGTTCTGTACACCCATTTGACTCCGATAACTTTTCTATTCTGGGGTCGATCAACCAACTGCCATGTTTTATTTTTCTCAATCATGAATAGTTCTTCATTCATTGCATTTATCCAATTCTGATCATTCTTGGCTTCTTCATAATTTGTAGGTTCACACACAGCAACGTTGCACATTTGATAAATATCAGAAAGTGATCTTGTGCCTCTCCGAGGTACGTCATCCACCATTTCATTGTCCCCAATTTCAGAGCTTTGATTTGTCGTGCCCAAGCCAGAAAGATTGACTACTAAATCTTTTGAGAATAAATCCATCTTCTTTGCATCATCCCAATTCCACTCTTCATCCTCCATAAAGTGCAGATCTCTGCTAACAATTATATTGCCAGTTTGTGGCTGAAAAACTCTATAATTAGTTTTTGTAGCCAAGTTGTAGCCAATAAAGATGCCTGGAAGTGCTCTTTTATCTAACTTGTCTCTTTTAACACGAGGAACATGAGTGAAACATAAACATCCAAATACTTTAAGAAAATTCAAAGATGGCTTATCTTCATACCAGATTTCATAGGGTGTTCTATCGCATAAGACTCTCGTGGGAAGCCTATTTTGCAAAAACACAGCAGTGTTTGCCGCTTCAGCCCAAAACTTCTTTGGCAAATTTTTTTCATGAAGAATGCATCTTGTCATCTCTAAAATAGATCTATTGCGTCTTTCACTAACTCCATTTTGTTGTGGAGTGTATGGATCAGTTAATTGATGTTGGATGCCTGCTTCCTCGCAAAAATGATTAAAAGCTCCTGAAGTATACTCCTTTCCGTTGTCGGACCTAATAGCTTGAATTTCACAACCACTCTCTTTCTCAACTTTTGCTTTAAAGTTCCAAAACACTTGAGCCACCTCTGATTTGGACTTCAAAAAGAAAATCCAACACATACGAGAGAAATCATCAATGAATATAACATAATAAAGACTACCATTCAGTGACGGTGTTCTTTGTGGGCCTGCAATATCAGTATGAATCAATTACAGCTTCTTTGTTGCCCTCCATGTTGTCTTTGGAAATGGTTTCCTAACTTGCTTTCCAAACTGACATGCCTTGCAATTTGTAACATGATCATCAAATTCCGGAAGATCCTTTGCCATCCCTTTGGATTTTATTCGTTGAAGTCCTTCATTGTGGTAGTGCCCAAGTCGTTTATGCCATAGCTCGGCGCTATTTTCTTTGCTTGAGAAAGCAACTTGTTCTTCCTCCGACAAATTTAGAGCAAAGCTTTTCCCCTTCATTTTAACTTTGAAAATGGCATTGCCTCTTGCATCCTTAATCAAACAACTTTGATCATCAAATATAACTTTATAGCCCTTTTCAGTTAATTGCCCAACACTTAGCAAGTTTTGATCAATCTCAGGAACATACAATACATCTGCGATAAATTTTGTACCTGAACACGTTGAGATTGCAACCGTACCTATACCTTTCACTGAAATGTACTTGCCATTCCCAACTCTGACTCTTGATGAGTTCGCAACGTGTAGTTCCCTGAAAAGATTCTTGTTATAAGTCATGTGGTTAGTACAACCACTATCAATGAGCCAACTATCACTTGATTCTGTACTTGAGAAACACGTAGCGACAAACAGGTGATCCTCCTCCTCTGGATCAGCGGTCTTTGCCTCTTGTTCATATTGCTGATTTCTATTTCTGTATATAACAGCTTCATGCCCTGTTTGATTACACTTGATGCACTTCGCATCGGGCCTTCTCCAACATCTGAATGGAGGATGTCCCTTTTTCCCACAGTGTTGACAAGGTGGGAAGATTCTCCTTGTGTTTCCACCCTTATTCTGGTACTGATTGCTTGCTGCATTTTCATTGTTTAGAATCTGGTTTCTTTTATTCTTTTCAGCATCTTGATACTTGGCTGATAAAGCGTCTTCAACAATCTGATCTTGTCTCATTATTCTTCGTTGCTCTTGAGCTTGAAAGGCATTTAACAATTCGGCCAAGGTAATATGAGACATATCCTTCGTGTTCTCCAATGTGGTGAGTGATGCCTCATATCTTTCTAGCACGGTTACAAGAAGCTTTTGCACAATTCTTGAATCAAGAAATTCAGTGTCGAGTAATCTAATTTTATTAGCAATTCCGAGTAATCTGTCTGAATACTCTTTCACTGTTTCAGACTCCTTCATCCTTTGCAATTCAAAATCTCTTAATAAATTCAGCACTTTCATACCTCGTATCTTTTCATCACCAGCATATTCTTTTTTCAAATAATCCCATATTTCTTTTGCTGTTTTGAGAGACATGATTCTGGTGAAGATGCTTGTTGAGACAGCCGCAAACAAAGTTGCTTTCGTCTTTGACTTTCTGGTTTTCCTGTCCTTGTGATGTTTGATTTGAGCCATCGTAGGATTATTTGGCAGCAGAAGGATTGCATAATCCTCTTCAACAGCTTCCCACATCCCACAGATCTAAAGCTTCCAGATAGGCCTCCATTCGTACTACCCAAAGCTGGTAGTTTTCTCCATCAAAAATAGGTGGAGCAAGATGAGTAAGACTCGATTCATATTCCATCACAGATCCCTTAAGAAAAAAGAGCTCTGATACCAATTGTTGGTTTTAAGAGTTTCAAAATGCAAGACTTTTAACTTTGCAATACTTCTATCATCACAAGCAATAGAAAACAAATCTTATTGATTCAAGAATGTCTCTCTTACTTTTGAGACCTTAGAGGTTGAAAAATATTTAAATAGAAACCTACATAATTGTCTTAATATCACGCCATGATCTCAGCCATGATCTTAGACATTATTCAAATATAACAGAATTAAAGAAAGCAAATAATCAAGTATTCACAAACAGTAGATTGATATTCCATGTCAGCAGTCCTAAACATGTCTCCAACAGTCACACAGAGATGGTGGAGCTGGGTTAGTGAATGGGAGGAGAATCAGCTTCAGTTTTGCATTACAGATACGAGCAGAAACCGTTTTGATAATACAATAAGTAAAAGCTGTAAACTCCCCAAGTTCCCAACCAGTTACTATTCAACTACTATTTCCTTAACTACTGAGAACTAGTAATAGAGTAATATCACTAATATAATTTAACAGGAACAATTATCCGGTTACATTGATCCAAAAATTATAGGACAATGCAATTACGAGCTAACTAACCTGGGGTGCCAGCTCTTAATGTGTACTATGTGCATGTTAGTTTTGTGAATTGACTATTGCAAATTGTGACAGCAGTACCGATATCAAGCATATTTGCAGCACCATATGCCTAAATTTGGGATGTAAGGACGCTCTTATGCAGTTTGGCTTCCAATATGCAACCAGGTTCTTAAAGTTTGATGGTTGTCTCATTATACTCTTGTTGGCATCTTCACTTATCCACTCCATCTTATGTGAAGTTTCTTACGCCTAATTAGAAGAACATTACCTGAACTTAGCATATATATTATGTATGTGAAATTTTATTTGAAAATGATCTATTTATATATATTACATTGATCCAGAAATTTAGGACCATTTACGAACTAACTAACCTGGCTTGGAAGCTGATAGTGAGTACTATATACATGTTAGTTTTGTGAATTGTCTTGAAAAATATCATTTTCGCAAATTGTGACAGGAGTACCAATATCAAGCATTTTTGCACCTCTAGGGGTGCCTCACACTACAAGAATAATTGAATCAGACAAGGCTTTTTGCCCGTTGTCTGATGCCCTAGAAAACCGTTGTCTATTGAGATGTCGTCTGTTACGCAGCTCACACAACGATCTGATTCCCTACGGACAACGGTTTTGGTCTTAGAAAACGTTGTCTGAAACGCGTGTGACATCCATTTAAGTAACAAAAAAAAAAACACTTGTCTGTTTTTAACAACGGTTTATGAAACACTTGTCTGACGGTTTTATAATTCCGTTGTGTAAAGCCTCTGCTTTACTCCTTCTAATAGACAATGGTTTTAGAAACCGTTGTGGAAGTTCTTTCAGACAACAGACAGATTTTGCAAAAACAAAAACCGTTGTGTGAAAATTTCAAACAATGCTTTTACTGCCGACCGTTGTCTGATAAGTGTTGTCTGTTTCAGTTTTTCTTGTAGTGTCAGTTTGGGATGGAAGGACACACTCTTATGCAGGCTGGCTTCCAATATGCCACCAGGTTCTAAAGTTTTGTGATTGTCTCACTAGTCTCTTATTGGCATCTTCATTGCTCCAGTACATTTTACGTCAACCTTCTTACACCTAATTAGAAGAACATTTACTGAAGTTCGCTTATCTTATGTATGTGAAATTTTGTTTTGGGAATGATTATGTGCCATTAATTATGAACTCATTGTCAAATCCCTATATGTGGTATCTGCTCGTGGACTCCATGTGGTTGGGACAAAACACCAAAGTAATGCTCATTTAGGTTTGTAATACTTATTAATATTATACATGTTTGATGCTGTAGATTCGAAGCGCTTAAGATTTCCTTTACAGAGACGGTGGCTGAGGCACACCTTTTAGCTGATAATAACACAATGCTCTTCATACCAAGGGTATGACCATTTTTACCTATTTACTACTCACTAAAACTTGCACTAACCCATCTAATGTTGTCTTGGATGCCGACACCACTTCACCTATAGGTTTTCCGTACAAACCACACAGATTGAAAATTTACTAGCTGCTAGGTAATTTGGATGTCGTCTTTACAAATATTTTGTCATGTGTACACTAGCTGCTAGGTAAGTTGGACATCCGAGTATGATTATTGGAAACACTATCTTTTTTTTAAGTTTAACTTCAAGTTGTCCCTTCAGTTAATTTATTTGATTGTAATTTATTTGATTGATTCGCTATCGTCTTGTGTTTGGTTAAGTTTAAATCTAGATTTCTGAAAATTGTTAATCAGGTTACATTCTGCTTCTGCTCCTGTATATGCCGAAAGCTCCTGCCTCGTATCAATTGTTCAGGCTCTTCTTTTTTAGACGCTCAGCAAAATTAGAAATCAATTGACAAATGTCAAGCAGACATCAACAGCGAGTGTCCAAAACATTTGCTAAGCTCTTGTGTAATTCATCTCCACTTTTTCATCCGTACCTTCTCCCCTCTAATTCCCGTATTAATTTTTTTTACTACAAGTAGTTGTTCTTTTGGACTACTCCTCTGTGCCTGTTTATTGCCCTTGCTTTCCATCTTGTAGATAATTACGATTGTGCGTTATCTTGTAGATATATGCAGAGGCGTGTTACTGATATTCATCATAAGGAAGAAGCCTTGAAAACATAATTAACAATTAAAAGGAGAATAAATTGCCAAATTATAAGAGCCTGATATTAAAATTTATGATTAGTTAGCATTGAGGGTTGTGTACAATTTAACTTTAATGCATAGATGAATAACTAATCTAATTATATTTCTTTTCGATCAAAAATGAGTATGATCTGTGTCTAGCAGAAAAGCTTCTGATCATATTTTGTTAGTATGTATTGGCCAACGAATGTTAGGAGCCTAATTAATTGTTCCGGATGATGCCAAAGTTTTAGACATTTAGCTGCTACATATATGAGTTAATTCTGCTGTATGTTAATTTTCTTTTGCAAGTTTCAAATTCGCTACTACATGATAGTTGAAATGCCACAACTGATTTGTTTAGTTATTATTTTGGTCTTTTAGTTGATATCCCTGAATTGGATGGCTAATATTTTTCTTTGTCTGGAGACGTGTTTGCAGATGCAGACTATAACTTTATCAAGATCAATTGAGGCCGTCAACAGACACAACTTGAAGCAAAGGTGATCTGTTCGCCAAATAATCCTAAACTCAAATGCTATCAGTAAGGCACCTCTTGAGGTTTGTTAAACTATATGCAATGATAATGATATAGTATACAGTATTTAACTTTCTTGGGAAAAAACTTTTCAGCTGTTTATACAATATTATTCAAGATTCCTTTTGCTAATGAGATCAAGTCTTTCTCAGAAACATCTTACTCCCTTTACATTTACTATTATGCCCTTCACAGAAACGTTCGTGTACATGCTTGTGTTGTATCTTTCCTATCCTGTTCTTATGCCTTCCGTAACTACTCAAACTCTGTTTGTAAATGTCCCTCCCCTCTTCTTCCTCCTTGACCACAATCAGCTTAGCCCAATTCCATGTTTGAAATGTGTTACATCTGCTATTTACCACTATGTACTTATCATGCTGCAACTCTTATTTTAGCACCAAAAGTAACTTTTTGATGCTATATTATAGCAATAGCTATAGCTATTTTGCATCTAGCATTGGACTCTTCTTTATGTAATGTTATGTTGTGGAGTCCTCATTTATATCCTTCTTTAGGATCCCTCTTGAATTTTACACATTGGTGATTTTGCATTGGTACAGATCGGCCTATGAGTCCAGAATTTGTAACTGAGAAGAAACCTATTTTATTCTTACATGACTTTGTAAAATTTACAACTAAAAGTGATCTTTACGATTTATTTGGTCTCCATGTTTACATTTTACTACATTATTTTAGGCATACCATCATTTTCTTTTATATAGAGAACTCCATGAAAATTTATTCTACCAGGAGTCCAAATGGAGCATAAAACACCGGGACCAGTGGTTGCTGTCATGATGGAGCTGGAGGACGATAGAGAAGGAACATGTTGATGTCTGGTCTCTAGCAGGTTTAAAATGATTATAAATTATTTTATTTCTTCATTTGTCAATCCTGCCCTTGTTTCTTCATAATCCATGTAGAATGATTGTAAATATTTTTTCAGATCACAAGTCAACTTTAAGTGGAGTGAAACATAGAGGCTGAAATTTTAAATACCTGAAGTTGTTCCACAAACTCATACTAACACAGGATTGAGAAAGAGTCGCCTGTTAAATAAATTTAGACTGCAGTTTTAGAATTTGTGTTGCAGACAAAGTGTCTTGCGAACTCTGTTATGCGTGAGATTTCCCTAGAATATTTTGATAGCAACATGAAAGAAAGTTTTGCATGTATGCCCAATGATAACTTTAATCAACTCCTTAACTGGGATAGCTTTTGGACATGCATTTGGATAAGCTTAAAGACGCTAACATTCTGCTACGCGAATTGCACATGCAATAAGTTTGTTACATCAATTTAACGTTGAAATGGCATTGCCACTTTTTCCTTATGGCAGAAAATTGACATAATACTTAATGTGACTCAAACTCAAATCAATTTGGAGGGATTTTCCTTATTTCGGTCTTAAGTTTTGGTTGACTTTATCAGGTTGTTAATGTAAAAAAGAGACTAGATCTTCGACATATGTATATCTCTTGAATTCTCCAAGTTCCTATATTATGTTAGTAAGGGCATCTGGTCTGATAAATGTTTTAACATATTTTCTGAGAAATATCTTCCGTGAAGTGTGGCAGCAATAAAGGTCTTAATGCAAGTGGATTTCTAAGTCTTCCCAGTTTACTTGGCGGAGATTCGGAACATCAGTACCTCCTGCAGTTTCAGCTCTAAGCTTTTAATTGAATGGGTAGGTACTTGCATAAAATATGGATGCCTTATATTATCAGTTGCATTTGCCTGCTTGTGTTCATGTGTGCACCTAGTAATTTGGATATCTGAGTATGATTAATTAGGAAAAACTATTATTATTTTTTATAAGTTTAACTTTAAGTCGTCCCTTTGGTTAATTTAATTTATTTGATTCACTAGAGGTCTGAAAATAGTTATTCAAATTTTCTTGATTACATTCTGTTTCTGCTACCACCACAAGTAGGGGATTTTATTATAATGAAGTTACAGTCTTGCCCCTGTTATATAGTATCTGAATATGTCTGAAACATCCTGCCTCGTATCAATTTTTCAGACTCTTCTTCTTTAGGCGGTCAGAAAATTTAGAAATCAATTGACAAATCTCAAGCAGTCATCAACAGCAAGCGTCCAAAACATTTCTTAAGCTCCTGTGTAATTTATCTTGTCCTTCTCATCCGTATCTTCTCCCCTCTAATTCCTATATTAATTTTTGTTACTACAGTTGGTTCTTTTGAACTACTCCTCCGTGCCTGTTGATTTCCCCTGCTTTCTATTTTCTAGATAATTGTGATTATGTGTTATTTTGTAGATATATGGAGAGGTGTGTTAGTGATGTTCATAATAAGGAAGAAGCTTAAGAAACAAAACCGACATTAAAAAGGAGAATAAATTGTCAAATAAAAAGAGCCTGGTATTAAAATATATGATATAGTTAACATTAATGGTTGTGCACTATTTAACTTTATTGCATAGATGAATAATTAATTTAATTATATTTGTTTTTAATCAGAAATGAGTACGGTTTGTATCTAGCGGAGAAGCTACTGATCATATGTTTTGTTAGTGTGAATTGGCCAAAGCATATTAGGAGCCTAATTAATTGTTCCTGATGATGCCAAAGTTTTACAAATTTAGCTGCCACATATATGAGTTAGTCTGTATGTTAATTTACTTTTGCATGTTTCAAATTTGCTACTACAAGATTGTTGAAATGCCACAACTGATTATTTAGTTACTATTTTAGTCTTTTTAAGTTGATATCCCTAAATTGGATGGCTGACAGAGTATTGTTCTTTGGTATGCTGGAGATGAGTTTCTAGACTATATAACTGTATCAAGATCAATTGAGGCCGTCAAATAGTTTAGAGGAGGTCTCCATATTGCAGTTGGAGCTGGTTTGAGTGCAGCTGTCGGCATTTTAGGACGAAGGGTTGAAGTGGATGTAAGAGCTGATACTGGTGACTATGTTGTGTGTTACGCATAGTTGAAGCAAAGGTAATCTGTTTGCCAAATACCTTAAACTAAAATGCTATATATCATTAGGGCACATCTTGAGGTATGTAAAAACCTTTTTAGCTGTTTACTCAATATATAATGAAGGATTCTTTTTGCTAATGAAAGATAAAGAAGCTGTACGTTACACCTTCCTTTACATTGTCTTTTCTATGCTAAAAACCATTTTCTGTTGTTGCCTGAACCTCCCTGCATTTTGATCTGCAGTCAGTGTCCACTACTTTGTGTGAATTGAGCATTTTAAATACTTTGCAGCAGAATTTTCTGGTACTTGTTTATTTTTGGACTTTGGTTTAAGTTGCTTTCAACATATTTTTTATGTGTAAATAAGTTGCTTTTAGCATCAGGCCTACCACTTAATTTTTTTAGCAATATATAACTAAGAACGATAGAAGCTTCAAACATGAGTCAGCCTTCTTGAGCTACATTAGGTCGCCATGGAGAATTTATAACAGTGAAGGTGGTTGAAACTCTTGTTGCAGTTTTTTTTATTTTTTGCACCAACTTCCTCTACATTACTCTGTATGTTGTTTATTTTCAGAACTGGAAGTAATATATGCTATACATCCTGTTCAGGTAAATTGCAAGTTTATTTCATATAGTCCAGATGTCCAGGAGACTTATACTATGTATTATTTGAATTGGTTGTAGGGATATTAATGTCTGGACTGTCAAGTTGGTTTCATATGATTCTGCTAGCATACAACTTTATGAATTAATGCATCTTCTCTAGTGAATGCTCAGGATATGCTTATCGGAGTTATGTCGTCTCATAGTTTTGAGGAACTTAAAATAGCAAAACAGACATTTAAAAGGAAAATAAATTGTAAAATTGAAAGAGTCTGATATTGAAATTTATGACTTTCTTAACATTGTTGGTTGTGTATCTTTTTAACTTTACAAAATAGATGGATATCTAATACAATATTTTTCTAGATAGCAGGTACCATATTACCTCTAGAGATGACTCTTACAAGAGATCAGACGTCAGATTTGTATACTTGGTCTACACAACACTTGTGAATAGAAGGCCACAAAAAATAATCAGAAATGAGGTACGAATGTACAATGTGGTGTCTAATAGAGAAGCTACTGATCATATACTTTCTTCATATGTATAAACCGGCTCGCCAGAAGTTTGTGTGAAATTTTAATCTCTCGGTGAGTTATGAATATGCATCTATTTTGTTAACTTCTTCAGTCAATTCTTTTCTCATTTCTCATTTATCAAGGTTCCGTGTATGTTAATATTTGCAATAGAAGCTGAATATATCTAAGCTAACATTAAATTTTGTTAGTGTAGCTCCTAATAGAATCGCCAAAGGGTCTTCTTCTGTCACTAATTTGCTTTTTGTATTTCAGTTGTTTTTATACTCCTCAGTCATGAATTGAGTTCTGTTTTCAAGTCATGCGAGAGGTTTTACTCTGAATAAGATCTATTCTGATAAACAATATTTCGCCAGCATTGTGGGTTAAAAGTAACAAGGATAAAAAATGTAAGTCCATGTATGCACATGTCACCAGTATGATATTCACTTCCTTCACTATCATCCTATTGCCTCTGATAGTATTTAATAATTCTCTGTTAAACCAATGTTAAAATGTAATTTGCTTTTCCCAGGTATTTGTGATGGCATAATTTCCTTTGTTTAGGGCTTCATGAATTCGCTTTAACTCGATTAGATATCAAACTATTGGCTTTGTGAGATGGCCCTTAATTATGAATGATTCGTTAGTTGATTGTTTGTTTTGATTTTAAAGACAATTTAGAAGGGCTGAATTATTGTGGAAGATAAATGCATGTGTTAACTGAGTGGCATCATGTCAATCATAGAAAAAGCAGGTTTTAAAGCTCAAAAAGTCACAAACCACCCTTAAATTGACCAACACCTTTGAACCTATGAGTTTACTTTGTCGATTGCATAACTTGTTGCATGTAGGGCTTCAAGAATTTTCTTGAACTTGATAATCTACTGGCTTTGTGAAATGACCATTAATTACGAATGAATTGATACTTAAGGGTTTTGTGATTCTGGTCCATCTTGAATTGTTGGGGAATAAATAGAGCTGGGCAAAGAAAGCATTAATACTTTAAAACGGTATTTTAAAGGAGATGGAGAGCGTGAAAAACTTGACTTTGGAGTGGTATTTTGGAGCAAACTTCTCTTTTTAAATAAGAGTAATGCTAGAGCTACCGAATTTGGTACCAAATTGAGGTAAAAAATGACGTTGCATTGATGATGTGTTAATTTGGAATGTTTAATTGCTGAAAAAGATGTGAATGCGGGAGGGTCCATTATATTTAAGCCAATCAGATAATGACACATGTCATTTTGTAACTATTTTGGTACCCAATTCGGTACCTCTAGCATTATTCTTTAAATAATGGTCCATAGCAGTGACAACACATGTTTTGTGTGTCTACTAAAAGTTAATTTACTAATCTATAAGGAAAACAATGTTTAAATGGCGTGCAGTAGTACTAAAATACCAAATTTGATTATCTTTAAATTCGGGTTCGATTCCTTGCAACTACGTAATTCTACAAGATTTATTTATTTACTTTAAGTTCTTTAACTTCAATGCTACAACATTCTAGGGGATGACTTGTAATTCAGCTATATCATTTATATCAAGCCCACTTTGTTCCTTGCATGCGATATGTAGGTCCAACAAACTGTTAATTTTCCGCTTTAATTTACATAGCAGGAACATAGCCTGAAATTGCGATGCTCAACGTGTGGCTGATATGTAATTGTTTCCATTTGTGATGTGTTATATAGAACATCTCTTGCTTTTGAAATTAGCACTGTAGCTCATTTTTTGCTAAATTAGTATCAATTAGTAACAAAACTCACTATCTTCTGTTTGGTACTAAAGAATGGAATGAAAAATTGTGAAGAAAACTATAGGTGAAAGAAAAACTGTAATCGTGGATTAAACGTGAGTTAAATTTTCTTAGATAAGATTTGTGGAATTTGTGTGGTGCACGGTGCACTAGAGTTTTTAGACTTAAACATTTAAATTTGTATAATACTGAAAAGGAAATCGTGATATATGATGTATGCCATCTTTACGAGTCCTTTGAGTTTTTGCTGCTTCTTCTAAGTGGAGTTTAGCTATATATCATTCATGCTGCTAGATCTGTAATGTGTTCCCAGAGTAAGATATTACAAGCTACTGTTAATTTTTATTTTATACTCGACAATCAGCACATACCAAGTCTGCATATCTGTTGCTCCCTTTAGTACATTTATAACTAAATGAATACTGTGAAGACTGAAGACCGTAGCTCTTTTTTTCTTCTGAGAATGCATATTTTGTTAGCAGGTTTCTGATGTCATTTGTATCACCTATTTCTGTCTTGATGTAGGCCTTGTACCTTGCTTTCATGCTCAAATAAAAGGTCGTGTGGTTTTGAGGTCTGTTGAACTCCCATCGGGGGATATTACTGGACACCGAAATCAGTAAGTTTGTCCTAATTTTTGACCAGTTTTGTATGTCCAAGTGAAAACCTTCTTTTAAAAATCAATTTGTCCTTAGTTTCTTGCTTAAGAAAATTCGCATGAGTGTTTACTTTCTTACTCTCTCTCGTGTGCAGCCTTCCAAAAACAGACTTGACATATCACCCCTACTTAGTTTACATCAGCAACATCTTTGAATAAGAATGATCACAGGGAATTGGTAACGGGCACCAAAAGTCACCAGGTAAAACTCCCTAATCGGGAGATACTTCAACAATTAAAATACGAGGAATGAACCCCATAGTTATTTCTTAGTAACTGCCTAATTGGTTATAACGCCTTCTGGGTATTTCATCTCAGAGAAGACCTGTTTTCTCTTTTAATTTTCTGGAGGCCCCCATTACAGCAGTCACTGAAGATCTAGACGGTAGAACAGTTTATGTGGGTATGGATCAGGCGATTCTGCTTGTTTTGACGTGCGCACAGGTATGTTATTGTGAACAGATTTCATGTCTTTTTTTTTCCTAGCTTAAACACTAAACATGTTATTAAATGTTTGTTTATTGACATTTAGATGATACTTGATTTCAACATTTAATACTAGTACTTCAACTAAGAATTTAATTAATTTCCTTTTTTGACCATTTTATTTGGCTTATTGTAGGAAAATCACTCGGCCGCTTTTCAGACAAATGCCCTGGAAGTATGAAATCGATAGCCAGAGTTCCCATATATTCGGAGCTCCCAGTGCTAGCTTTGTGTGGTGAGTATCTGGGTGAACAATTGTTCTTGTAGACACTGCTCTTTTATTAACTTTATTGTTTGTTTGGAAGAATTGTTTGTTTTTCTTGGTTTCTAGCATATCGACGATTAAAATATAGAATCATCATTCATGATAAAATTGTTAAACATAGCTTTTTCTACCGTCCTGGATAGGTACTTTGGATGCTGAGTCTTGTCAACTACTTTCTGCGGTATGCTATCAGCCCGACTTAAAAGTGATATTTCATATTTGTATGTTATCTTCTCACTTCTGGTGGGTAATTGTCTAAAGAGGAAAACCAGTGCTTTATATGACACCATTGAAGAATTCGTCACCCTAGAATTACCTCTCAGTTACATACATCTTCTGTGTAGTGAGTTAAAATATCGCATTTGCTATTTACTTTTCATAGTAGCAGTGGCCATTGTGTTAAGTTTCAATTGCTAACAAGCCCTAATTGTCACTACTCACTATGTTCCACAGAAGTTGTTGGTTCTGATGCCCCTATACCTCCGAACATGTCTGTCGAACTTGTAGAGACGTTAGATGAGGACAAAGAAGATACACAACCTGTCAAGAGAAAGAAGAAGTTGAAAGAACTCAGTGGGAGCAGCAAGAAAAAGACCAAACAAGTAGGCAGATAATAAATAGAAAATGATGTACACTTACATTTTAGATGTTATACAAGAAAGACACGAGGAACACACAATGGGCAAGCAGCAAGATGTTCAGTCATTGTCTTTCCATAGATTGGAGAATATTAATGGAATTTTGTGATCTAAAACTTCAATTCAAGGATAGTTCAGTTGCAAAGATCGATTCTGACACTCAGAGAATAAGGAGTGATCTTATTTTATATTTTTAATGTCAACGGAATAACCTTACATTAATGAAGTTATGGTTGTAGTATGAAATAAGTATTAGAATCTCCTTTGCAGATATCCTAATTGACGATGAACTGTAACCTGCAAGCTTAATTGTAGTCCTATAAGAAATTATACAAGAATAGTGTACTGTTCTCCATTTTAGTAAATTTTCTTGAAGTTGAATGTCCAAAATACATTGTCCTATAAGATTTGCACGTGCAGTTGCTAAAGTGGTGGAGAGATGGGGTGACCCGGACTCCTCTAAATGCGTGCTCGCTGCATCCACTGATGACATCCGAAAAAATTCAAGAATGATGACATTAATTATAGTTTTACGGAAATCTGACCCTGTTTTAAAGTGTTGCAGCTGTTAGCTGTAGGGAGGAAGTGTGGTTCGCTAAGTTGTTTGTTGAAAATATTTAACAATTGTTGGAAAATTGATTTCCTGCTCTTGTTTCAGATAAATATCATAACTGTGCAATTTAATGATATCGTCTACAGTTTGAGTTGATTAGTCCTGTTAATGGAGATCTTGGATTAGAATGAAGTAAGCTACATTTCTTCTGAGAAACTTCACCTGAGCCAGGCTGCCACTTTTCACGATCACTGCAACTAAATCACAGTATCATCACAGGTCCTTGTGTGAAGCCAATTTAGAGTTCCTGATGTCAGCATGCTGTACTTAATCTGAAAGTACCAATTCCCATTGTAAGCTGTTAAATAATCTTTACGAGTAGAACTATGTTCATCTAGCTGACACAGATTTCACGATTGTCTGGGATACTAGAAATAACTTTGGAAGATGAGCATAGCGCATCAGCATTTTTAAGACCTTGTACCCAAATTCGGAATCATCACTGTTACAAAATTTCACTTGTGCAAATGTATGGTTAGAGTGACTAGTGACTAGTGATTGATTTCAACCTCGATCTATGTTCTTGCTGTGATTGATCACCAAATGACAGTACCCAGAAGATCAGTAAAGAGTACTTACATTCATCTATAAGGCAATACAAAAAACTTCCCCGACCCTCGAATGTTCTTCTGATATGGGACTCGGAAGACAGGGTTTGGCCATGACTCTATCTCCAATGACTACAAGGTGGTAACGCTTGTGTTTGACAAGGATGGTCTTGCTGTTGTCCAAGTGTATTCTACTAATTCTGATTCTTGGTCACAATTTCAGACTACGGTGGTGACAAACTTGAAGGCTTTTGACGTGGATAATGTTGTTGTTGACGGGGTAATATATTTCCATAATAAAGATGAGTTAATTACATTTTATTGCACAATCAAGTTCTTGGACTAGTTCCAGTGGCGGAATCAGGATTACAGAACAGCCGGGGTTGAAATGAATTATCGCTGATTTTCAGAGGCTAGCCGGGGCTGAAAGTAAAATTTCTACTGATTTTTAACTAAAAATCGTGATTTTATAAAAAAATTCTTATTGTGATTTGTAGTTTAGCCGGAGCTTCAGCTTAGGTTGGCTTACACTTGGTTCCGCCCCTGACTAGTTCCCCTCCCTACTTTTATTCAAGGAAAGTTTAGGTCACAAATAATGGGTTTCATGGTTCAGTTGCTATGTTATTTATATCCGGACGAGGAAACTTTGATCTTTGGACATTGGAAGCAGAAAATTTTGATCTACGGACATCGGAAGGTGTTTCTGGCCAAATGTCTTGGAAAGCATTTCATCTATAGTTTAATAGATAACAACATAACTAATTGAAAGTAAATTCATCTATGGTTTGAAAAGATAGAGCTAATTCTTGAGATAAACCAGGCTTAACTGATACTTCTCTTGTTACATATCATCAAGAAGAAAATGTGTTATTCTTTTTCTAAATCAGGCCTCCGCAGTAATCTCATCTTATCAATAAGAATCCAGAGTCCCTTTGCCTACTAGTCGAGTGACTTCATACCTTTCGCTTCAATCTAGTGATATTGAGTGACTTGCATGAGTGCCTACGTACTGCCTTCTTCTTATTTAACTCCAATCCATTTAATGTACGTCTTGTCTTGTCCTCCTCCTATCTCCGTTTGTTTACTGCAACAGCTTACGACGTATTCTGACCTAAGTTGAAAAGAAGAGAGTAAAGGGCCAAGGATAGCTCCACAACCAAAACCACCAATTTTAGAGTTCAAAAAATCATCCTTACAGACATTCTTATCTTAGAATTTTTTTTTCAAGAGGAGGTCATCTACCAAATTTTCTCATCCTTGTAGTAACTGACATTCTTCTCCAGATTATTTCCAGTTTTAATCCGCGAGTACATTATTTATTAATCAATTTATGTAATACAGAGTGTTTGACTGAATCAAGTAACTAACAATCTTCACCCTTGCAAATTTTTATCAACATCAGATTCCTTGCAAAAGTTTACGACCATTATCAATATCTTCTGACAACACGATACTATGTCCCATTGCTAAAGTAATAATACAATCTCTCCCAGGTAGTGTAACTTCTGAATACAGATTGCATATATTTATTAATTTGCTTATAATAATATATAGCAAAAATAATTACACACACATATTTCCTAGATTTAAATTATAATACAACTAAACACATTGATTTTATAATTTGAAATCAAAGTCAATATAATAATAAGTTCAAATTAAGCATTGTCATTACATAATAACGTTCCAAATATGATGTCCAAGCAAACGAAAACATAATCAAGCAAAGTCGTCTTGTTCATCTCCATCTCCTTGTATACTTTCATTGGTTGAATTGGGCGAGGGTACTCCATAATTGGGTCAAGTACACCATAATTATGGTAATCATGGCGCTAAGCCCTTGGCGTGGGCTCTAGACAATACCTCCACCAACGACAAAGATTACGTAATTCAGAAAAGACCTCATCTTCCATACTTCCAGCATAAAAGGGAAAATCCATACTCTCAGAAAAAAGCTTTATTGATTTTCTGACAACTTGTCCATCTTGATCAAAGGCAAGCATTGAAGATCTTCGACGCCATTCACCAAATTTGCCACACCAACAGCCACAGCAAAAAGCAGAATCAACAGGTACCGATAAAAGGTGACAATAACAACAATACAAACTAAGATCAATGGGTAAAAGTTCGGATGCATGTGATACAAACCATGATGGGACATCTTTAATAAGCTCAGTGTATGAGGATTCTTTTTTGCTGTTGGTGATGTATATCACTTCAAACTCGGCACTTGTGCCCTTCATGTTACGGTACCTTTCTTTTAAAATATTTAGAAACTCTTCTACAGAACTTTTTCTAGAATCATTGGCCTCTACTTCATTACCCTCAAAAAAGAGTATGATTCTCTTTCCAACAAGTTGAGAAAACCGGACCTAAAACATTGGATTATTGAGTAAATAAGTACTTGCATTGAATCAAACTTGGATTATTGACCTAAAACATTGGATTATTAAGTAAATAAGTACTTTCCAACATTGAATCATACTTGCATTCAATTTTGATAACCATAAACCATACAGGCATTCAACTTTGATAATCAATATGGCCTAATCGTATTCAGCTTAATTTTAAAAATAACAGAAAATGGACTTCAGATGAACCTATACAACAAACTTTAACTCTGTTTTGCTATGCTTATTAAAAACTTTATAATTTAATGAAGACAAGTGACACCACAGATATGCACTAAATTCAAAGAGAAACTCTTGAGTTTTCTTTCCTGATGTACAATCAAAGACAAGATTTCTAGGGAAACATATTAGATAATGTCATATCTACATATAATGCCTAACTTCCACTGATATTTGTGTTTGCGTTTGTCAAGAGTTATTTATACATAGGTATATCTATATATGTTAATCAACCCAGGTATATCAATTTACCTCATAACCATGCAAATAGGGAAATTTGATGTTTTGTTTGTTGTAACACAAACAGTGTTAGTCAAATCGATTATCAGCACTTCTTAGGCAAAAAAGAGGGCTTTAGTAATATGAATGTAAAATGTCAAAAGAACTAACCTTGCTCCCATCTTTTCCTCTGAAAATAGTGTTCCGATCCCAGATCATATCCAGCGTTAGTTCCCTAACTTTTTCGGTGTGTGACTTGGCAACTGTGTGACCATTGAACGGGTATGCTGAAGGCTTAAATTTGCTAATGAAGTCAGCACCCCGACGTTCAATGAATTCCCCATGTGGCCCAATGATAACAAGTGTAGAAAGCATCCAATTATCTGGATCACCAAAAAAGTGCTTCAACCTCTCACATCTTGGGTCTCTAAAAGGGAGTGCCAACCAAGGCATAGTCTCGAATGTATTCCAAAATGATTCTTCACTCGTACTATCAATAGTTTCACTTGTGCCATACAGATATATTAATACAACCTCAAAACACGTTTTATTTTGTGCCAACTCTTCATATGCTGCCTTAATATTTGCTGTCAGCCAGTTAGGAGTAATATCTTCTTCATAAAAATATAGTGCTACCACCTTTCCTCTAAGAGTGTCAATAAGTACCTGGAGTAATAAGTTAATCACCAAAAATAAGAAATATAGAAAAACAGCCAAACAGGTATTATCAGTAGTAAAAATATCAGACGTCCAATCCATCAAATGTTTTCTGCAGCCGCATTCATACCTTTTCCCCTTTGTTTGTGATGACATAATCATGTTTTGGGGAACCCAAGAGTGTTTCTAAAGAGGGCTTCTCAGCAATTGCATTATCTTGAGCTTTCAGAAATTCTATCCTTTCATCACTGAAAGGATAACCCAGACCTCCATATTTTTTAAATAATTTACAACTATTACTTTGCATAACTATGCCAGATGAATCAATGACAACAGAGGTACCGTAACACTGCACTATGTCAATACCAAATCTACATACCAGACGTTCTCTGGATGTAATATCTGGGAACGGGATGGCAGTCCATGGCATGTGATAAAGTATAGATTCAAAATTAGACTGATTGTAACGCAAATCTTCTGCAGTCCCATAAGCGACCAAGACAACCTCAAAAACATTATCAGGTAGCAGATAAGTGTATGTGTCTATCAAATGTGATATGGACATCCTCGAATAAACATAATCTTGGTGTAGTGGCAAAAAATATAGAACTATAACCTTGCCTGCCAACTGCGCAGCCTTCACCTACAAATGTAGTAATATGTGTTATCAGCTGGTCTCAATTCCCTTCCCCCCATCCCCTTAACATTGTGTCTGGCATGCAGATTAAATAGTCTGTCACACTCTTAATTTCAGAGCAAGACATGGAAATAATTTATTTAAAGCAAACTATACATGCTAAAATATTAAGGTTCTATCACTCTATTGAAAAATTAAGTACTGAATTTATTTATTATAATGTAAAGAAAAACATAAAACATTATCTACATCTAAATAAAGTATATAATGGAATTTTTGATAATTTCAAATGTGAAGACTAAAGTATTATGCAGGCAGAAAAAGAATAACCATCAGGGAAATTATAATAAAATAATCCTCCAGAACTGTAAAGAGAAGGATCTACTGTTGATATAATAGTATGTATATTCTGCTGGTATCATATAGAATACCATTTTGGCATTTGGAAATAAACACGGAATACTTCAAATTAAAAGTCAATATGATAGGCAAGTTGGTAGAGTGATCTTTTAAAGTAATAATACTTTATTTTGCGAGTCCAAAAACTATTAACAATATAGTGATACATGTTATTTTACTCATTCTACGGAAGGTCACAACAAGAAATTATAACCACTTGTACTTGATATTATTCAAACGTGCTTCTGTTCCAAAAGGGTTGTGTTTCATCAAAGCGCAGTCCAAAATCTAGGGTTGGCATATAGTTTCAGAAAGAGACCGATCAAATGTTAAGAGCAGCACCATCCATGAAAAAAAGAGAGAGAAACTGTGAAGAGAGAATCAGATAAAAGAGAGAAGATACAGCAAAAAGCATATCTATGATTCCATGATATTCTTATACATACAGAAAATAATCTCGGTACATGTGTATAGAATAAGGCATACTGGCTTAACAATAGTACCCATTACCCATGAACACAATACCTTGCAATAATCAAGAGTCAAGACACTTAGTAACAGAAACATCATTTAAATCAACGACACGAACCAACCAAATGGGTAAATTAGACATGGCATCAAGGTAACCCAAGTTAATAGTGCAATTGCACTTCTAATTCTGGTTTCACAATTTTTAATCACTCTTGGCCTACAATTATATAAGTTCTCCATTGGTTACAGTTTCGCAGACTCCAAGCAGTCTATTTTAATGTCAAAGTTAAAATAGAAAGATGTAATTGTTTAACTATCACAAGTATATTCTTTTTCTAAAATGTAGCCTCACATGCACACTGTGATATTCCAGAATTATTATTAACTAGCAGGGGTGGCGTTGGGGGAGAGCGGGGTGAGCAACTGCACAAGGCCCCCAAATTTATACCTCCTTAGATATATACATACCGAGATTTAATAAAAACAAATTGGTGACTTGATCAAAAAAATTGGTCAAGTTTTACCGACAACTATGTCGCAAAAAATGCTGAATGAACTTGCTTTGACATAATAGAAAGTAACCTTTTGAATGAAGTTGACGTTGAAAGTGTTGCAAAAAGATTTTGTTACAAAAGATGCGAGAAGATCAACTCTTTTTAAGTGAATTTGTTGGGGAATATATTAATTGTTTTCAATGTCTTTCGATAATTCATTTTATTTATAAACAAATCATTTATATTTATATTAAAGTACAGACTACATGCTCAATTTTGAGATTCGCACAGGGCCTCCAAATATGTTGCCCTGCCCCTGTTCACTAGAGTAGATTCTTAAATACAGTATAGGCTAACCTGCTGGGAAGTAGGGACATGTGGAAGCTTGCCTATAAGAGTTAGCAGTAGATTCGCTTGAAATGAAGCAGCTGGGATACTTTCTTGAAGATACATACCAAGAGTTGTATACAAAATATTTATAGTGTAAATTTTCGTTCTGTTGCAGAAAGGACTGCGCCCCTTCATCAAATGGATTTGGATGAAACTCCTCATATTCATTTATAAAAACCCTAGGTAAATTGTTTATGAGATTTACTGTCCTCCCCCTCCACCCCCAAAAAAAAAAATCTAACTCTACCAGCGTGTTTAGCATGTGAAAGTAACGTTCTTTATTTCTTCCCAATTTTGAGGCCAATTGGTGGACTACAAAGTCAGTTACAGTCTAATTTTTCAGGCAAAACGGGGTAATAAGTTCTTATAAGCAAACTATACATGCCGGAATATTATAACTGATACTCTATCACTCTACTGAAAAATTAAATACTATATTTATTTACATATGAAGTGAAATCATGAAACATAATCTATATCTAAATAAAGAGTATAATGTAATTTGCGATAGTTTCAAATGTATAGTACTACACAGGGAAAAAGAATAACTACCAGGGAATATAAAATAAAATAATCTTCGGAACAAATTCTTGAATTGGCCATTAAAGAGAAGGATCTACTGTTGATAAAATATAAATGTGTATAGTCTGATGGTATCCATATTCCATACAGAATGTCGTGGCAGTTCGAATCAAACTTGGAATACTTCAAATTTTAGAGCCAATTTTATAAGGCAAGTTTGCACAACAATTTTTTATGTAACAATACTTTATCTCGTGAGACCAAATATTAGTAACAATAGTGTTATATGTTACTGTCCTTATTCTACAGAAGGTCACAAACTTTTGTAATAAAGTCTAAACTACTATCTATCTATCTATCTATCTATCTATTTTTTTTATATATAATATATATTCGGTGGTCTAAACCAAAAGGGTCTTGTTCATCAAAGCGCAGTCCAAAGTATAAGGTTGAAGACTAAGTAAGTGTTAAGAGGAGGATCAGCCAAACAAATAGAAAGAGAAGCTGTGACATCTAATATTCCATGATAATCATATACATACAGCAAATGATCTAGGTAAATATGTATAGAATAAGGCATGGACTTATCCAGCCAACCTTAAAAAACAGTACCAATGAACAATATAACATACTTGCAATAATTCAAGACACTTGAAACCAGATATTTCAATCTTCGACACTGACCAAACAAGCGGATACTTAGACATGGCGTTGAATTAGATAGGAGGGTCAAGATATTTGTACATACCTGGACTTGGATGTTGTCTATATATCTGACGACATAATCTCTATACTCGGTAAAAAGGAGGGTATGCAAATTAATGGTATCTCCTTTCCTAATAACCTTATGCTCTTCCAACAGCTGCTCCCTCTTTTCTGTGAATATTACCAACACAAAATGATCAAAGTCTAAGCAACTAAAGAATGCTTAATTACCAAAAGAGACTGTAAGCAATAACATAGTAAAAACCTTTTGTAGCCAACACATTCATTTAAAAATATTTTCCATGTATAATCCATGATAAACTTATAATCCATGATGAAATCTAAACAAATAAAGATACTTACAAGAATTCTTTACAAGTAAAAGTCTTGATGAAGAATAAACAATCAAGACTTACTTGAGAGCAGCCAATTAAACAGATTCAAAGATGAAAGGAAGATAGGCAAACCTGGCAAGTGGGCACATGTAGAAGCTTGCCTACAAGTAGATATGCAGGTGGTGGGTATTCTAGTAGAATATTTTATGTCATACTTTGTTGAAGATACATACCCACAATTGTTGTATATAATACTTGCACTACTGGTGCAAATTTTCATTGTTTTGCAGGAAAGACTGCGACCCATCATCATTAATTTAACTAAACTCCTCATCCCTTGGATTCAAACCTAATCAATAATTTGCAAGTTAAAATGAATTTATATACCCTGCCGCTGGAGGAGGCTATTTTCACAGCATGGGCCGGTTGGCTAGTCCAGTTTTACAAGCCCACATTCTACATGATCTGTATTTACTAGTATCCCTCTGGTCTGTCAAAAAATAAGAGATACCTTACGACACATTAGTCATTATATTCTGAAACAAAAGCAATAGTCTCATACTCATCAATACAAGGATGAGGGGTTTAGTAAAAATGATGATGATGACGCGCAGCAGCAGCAGCAGCAGCAGCAGCAGAAGAAGTATGAAAATATATAAATTTCTATCTCCAAGAACTAATACAATCACTACTAGTTCATTCAGTTCTTCTTCTTCTTGTTATTTTCAGACAGCCCCATATACTAGTTACCCAGGTTAGCCCTATTTTTCATGTGCTTACCTAATTGCTATTTGTTTTGACTTGTTGATTATAAATTACCAAATGATTATTGCAGTTCACCCCCAGCATGGAGCCATGGAGGAAACAAAAGGACAAATTCCAGTTATAAAAAAAGGAGATGTGATTAATTTGAATGACCTCCTTTTTACCAAACACAGGGATTACCTTGTCAAATATAATCATCACCAACAGGTATGTACCGTTTACTTGACCCTTTATTGCTAATTTGGAGAGTTATAAGCAAAGGACATGAAATTGTCAACCCGGGAGTAGAAGTATAATTACATTTTAATTTGTAAGCAAGGGTACCACTCTTCGTTAGTTTGTTTACAGTCATGGATTAAAGTGGTAGTTCAATCAATTTACCGTCATGAATTATGATAAGGCTATTTGTTCAGCTGATAACACATGTATGTACTATGACTTTTGTAGGTGAAGGCTGCGCATTTGGTTGGCAAGGTTATAGTTCTTTATTTTGTGCCATTATTCCCTGATTATTCGTCTTCGAGGTCTAGATCTTCCTTGATAGACACATACACGTATCTGCTGCCTGATAATAATTTTGAGGTTGTCTTGGTTGCTTATGGGACTGCAGAAGATGGAATCTCAAGTGATTCTCATACCAATTCCAAGAAGACTTTTGAAACTTTATTTTCTTGCATGCCATGGACTGCCATCCCATTCTCAGATATTCCATCCAGAGAACGTCTTGCGAGTAGATTTGGTATCAGCTGGCCAAGTTATCGCAGTGCCCCAGTTGTCATTGATTCATCTGGCATGATTCTGCAAAGTGTTGGTTGTGATTTATTTGAGAAATATGGAGGTTTGGGTTATCCTTTCAGCGATGAATGGATTCAATATTTAGAAACTCAAGATGCTGCAACTGCTAAGAAGCCTTCTTTAAAAGCACTCTTGGGTTCCCCGAAACGTAATTATATCATCTCAAACAAAGGAGATAAGGTATGAATGTGGCACAAAAATGTGTGTTTGACAATGACAATGATATTTCTACTCCAATTATACCTGTTATTAACATATTACTTAATAGGATAATCATCTATTAGCCTATAACTGTTTGTACTGATAGGTACTTATTGACGCTCTTGGAGAAAAGGTGGTAGCACTATATTTTTACGAAGAGGGTATTACTCCTACATGGATGACGGCAAATATTAAGAAAGCGTATAAAGAGTTCGCACTAAATAAATCTTGTTTTGAGGTTGTGCTCATATATATGTGTGGCACGGATGAAACTTTAGATCGTACGAGTGAAGAAACATTTCACAATACATTTGAGACTATGCCTTGGTTGGCACTACCCTTTAAAGACCCAAAATGTGAAAGATTGGCACGTTTTTTTGGTTATCCGAATAAGTGGACTGGATTGGAGCAAGCTCCTATACTTGTGATCTTTGGGCCTCATGGGGAATTCATTGAACCTTGGGGTGCAAACGTCATGTACAAATTTAAGCTTCCTGCATATCCATTTACTCGGGAGAGAGTTGCCAAGTTATACACCGAAAAAATACGGGAACTGAAACTTGAGATGCTCTGGGAGCAAAGCACTATTTTCAGACGAAAAGATGAGACCAAGGTTAGTTCTTTTGACATTCTGATATCGTCGTGTCTTAACTGTTTTGACCAAAAATCAAAAAAGGGGTGCTTCGGACGGGAGTAACCACTAGTGATAGGACAAAAATTGGGGGGAAATACAAAGGTAGGAGCGATTAATGTCCATTTCATTCCATTCATATTACTGATTTTGTTCGTCTTAAAACAATCAGTTATGTAAAAAAAATACTGAACATTTCATAATTTACGTTTGACCAACATTGTTGGGGCTCTTGATACCAATTTAATGTTGGATTTTTTTTTCAACATCACAATAAAAAAACTAAGCTAGACCGATTCCAGTGCGTGAAGTATCTCATGTTAATCATTCATCAAAGTCACAGGATAATGATAAATTTCATCTTGTGTTTTAGGAATAACTTTTGAACTAATCCCTATAACAAGAGAGCTATTTTTGATTAATCCTAATCAACTACCACAATAAGAAGAAATATTTTGTAACATTATTCCACGATTTATGAACTATTATAATATAATCTTCTTATCTAACATATGTAAGCTTTATAAATGAATTAAAAGTTTATTCATAAGTTCTATCATTAAATAAATGCTAATTAATATTTTATTTCTTTAGTCCGTTAGATTCTCAATACATATTCAAAACATGGCTGAATTATGGTTTGGAAGTTTATTATCTACTTACTTTCTTTATAATCCTACTTTGTAGGTTCGACTTTCTGAACTTGTTGGAAAGAGAATAATAGTCTTTTTTGAGGGTAATGAAAAGCATAAATGTGAAAGAAAAAGGGTGGCCGGGTTCCTAAGCATGTTGAAAGAAAGCTATTTCGACATGAAGGGTACAAGTGATGAATTTGAAGTGATATACATCACCTCAGACGAAAAGGAATCTCCATACAAATTGCATATTGCAGATCTGCCATGTTATTTTTCACTAGCATCCGATTTGTTACCCGTTAATCTTAGTTTGTTTTGTTGTTATTGTCACCTATTATTGGCACCTTCTATTTCTTTTCGTTCGTGTGACCAGTGTGACAGATGGCCTGATCGTTATTCTTCAATGCTTGGCTTTGATCAGAATGGAAGAGTTGCCAGGAAATCAGTAGACCTTATTTTTCATGATGATGATTTTCCCTTTTGTGGCGACATGGAACAGGAGGCCTTCTACGAAATATGCCGTTTTCACTTTTTGGGTGTCTAATGACGAATTCATCAAGGGCCGCGCCAAATTTTCCATGAAAAAATTAAATACCAGGAAGTAGAAGTATTATTGTATTGTAAGTTGGCTTACCTTGATGCTGAGTCCATCAGCCACTAATGTGGTTAACTACTGCTACTTCTGTTATTGGAAATAAGTTTCAGTTCTTATTTTATTCCTGGACTAATATAACAGTGGCCCGTTCGGGTTAAATTATAAGAAATTACTTGCAACTTTTTGTTTTAAGTTAAAAGTGATATTTTTAAGTAATTTGTTACTTAATTTTTACTAGTATCCTTGTGCGCAAAAGTGTTCAGGCTTGTGCGTATGTCTGAATCTTTATCCACATTTTCAAAATCTGCTTGTGAGTTTGGAGTGTTTGGTATAGAATAAATGACACTATTATCTGCCTTTAAGGCTCACATCTTGCATCTTTACTTGCTGAGTTGCAGGTTGCTGATAATGCTGCTCTGAGTATCTAAAGTAACTAGTTCTTTAATATTATTTTAACGTTAAAACTCTGATTTTCACATTCAAATATTGTTGATATGTATTATTCCCCAAAAACTACTTAATTTTTAAATGAAGAACCATCTTGACTATTTCCTTACCCCGTTTAAATTGACAAGTCATGTTGGGACTCCTATTCGGAAAATGCAGTGCACATATTATTCATGAAGATATCATGTCATCATTACTCATGCATTGTGATTCTCACATGCAAAGTTGAATTATTGAAAGAGAAAGAAAATAATATCTGTTCAATGCAGCAGAAAGTTAAAAAAGATTAAGGGTATCATAAGTAGTGACTGAAGTGAGACCCATGTATCAATTATTTGATGATAGTTAATGGGGTCTCATTTGGATCATAAGAAAGTTTGAACATTATGCTTAGCAAAAAAAAATGTTTGAACATTATATATCTATACTTCTCCTGTAAAAGATAGGACTGAATGACTGGTGCCTAAATTGTTGCCTATTTAATCAAACTGCTCCTGAAACAATATATCAACACCTGGGTTTTTTGTTGTTAACTGGGCAGTAGTAATAATGTTCAGTTGATGTGCTTTTAATTCAAGATTGTAGTAGTGAAAGGTGTTGCTGTTAATTATATTACCCTACTTTATCTGACTCCAGTCGATGTGCTGTTGTGCTCTCATTGCAGCTTTGAACTTGCATCAACTTGACAAATGACAAACTTGGACAATACTTCAATCAGGTTTTTGTCACTAGCATCTGCATTCTGTTTCTCATTCTTGAGAACTATGTACCGTAGCAATTAGCAAACATGTGCGTCTGTTTTGTGACATCTGATTCTGTTTGCCAGCATGTTTCTAAAATGAAGCAAGAAGAATATATCAAAGAAGAAATTAACTGAAGCTATATTGAATTTATTGATAATCAAGATATATTAGATCTCATTGAAAAGGTTTGTAATATATCCTACGCTACATACTTTAGTTTAAAATTTTAACGTATTCTTTCCGTGCTATTACTTTTACTTTCATACACTGATGATAATAAACGCCTGTTAACAGCATACCATTTAGGACCATTCTTCGTCTAAGAAGAAATAACACGATGCTGATTTTGATTGTCTCCATGATTGACGAGAAGTAACTCTGAGGCATGAGAGCATACACAGTATATGAACTAATTCAATTATATAAATCCTATAATAATTTATGTCAATTCATATGTTGTAAGCATGCGGGATGTAATTCAGCATTTTATTCTGGACCTGTCTTTGTTGTACTAGTTTTATGCTGTTTCACGTTTCTTAGTACACACTTTTATAACCCAACGGATTGTTATTGTACTTTTTGTTCTGTTTGCCCTTCCGCAGCTTCTCAAAATCTTCAAAGCGCTTTTATAATTTGTCAAGATGTTTCGAATTTCAACATCTTTCAAAGATTTTAAAGAAATTTATCAGGGTCCAAAAAACTTTAAAATTTTCAGAACTTGTCAAGAGGTTATGAAATCTCTAACATCTTCAGAAAAATCCCAATATATTTCTGAAAAATTTTGGGCTTTCACGGGAACAACCTCTCTACTCCTAGAAGTAGGGTAAGGTCTACATAAATCCAACTATCCTGGGCCTTGCTTCCGAGTGGGATAAAGTGGTTGTCTACGGTTTATACAATTGTAAAGTTTAGATGTTTTATTACTTGACTTTTGGAGAAAATTTTCTCCATGAAGAAATGTTTTAAATGACATTGATCACCAATTTCCTTATTATGTATTTATCTTTGATTTCTAGCTACTTTGTTATTTAAGCCAAGAATACATCAACCTTTGAACAAATGTTGCCATCATGCATGATTGAGCTAGAGTTTAGCTGGTCTTTCTTTTGCATACCTCCATATCCGGAATAATATTCAATGTTTATTTGTCTTATATATCTTTCTCTATATATTAAAAGCCAACAAAGGGCAAAGTTTGCCATTTTAATGGCTGTGAAGTTACGATTTTACCCTTATATTTTCTAAAATTACAAAAATACCATTCTTTAATGAAAATGTAAAAATTGTGAAATTATGTTAATGATGGGAATCGAACCCTTAACATATCCATGTCAAACTCATGTCATAACCAACTGTGCTACACTTTGTTTTGAGTTTATATTCAAACTCTTATTAGATAAACCACCTCTTCTTCCAATTTTTTTATTTTTTGAGTTAATAAACATTGATTTATATTATTTTTAGAATATTGCACAATACATAGTTATAATAAATATTTTTAGCAATTGAACATAATCTACAATTCTGTTTTATCAATTTAAATTATTGATATATGTCATTTTAATACCTTGAATTTATGGTTTTGCCCCTACATGTTAAAAAATTACAAAAACGTCAACTCTTTTATATTTATGCAAATAGTAGATAAAATTATGTTAGTGTAGTAAATTGAACCATTAATCTTCTCTAATCAAGCTCATGCATAAGTAGCATAGTACATTTTGTTTTAAGTTTTCTTTAAAATCTTATTAATGTTAACTTCTCTTCTTCTCTCATCTTCTTTTTTATAATTTTTTATTTTTAAATAAATAAAATGTTGGTTTATATTATTTATAAAATATTGCATTGTATATAATTACCAAAAATATTTTAATGGATTGAGCATACTCTACGATTCTCTTTCTTTTATTTTAAATGATTGATATAAAAAATAAAATTTTAAAAGAGTATAAGATTATAGATAACGTATAATTTCTACATAATAATAAGGTTATAGATAACATATAAGATTAGAGTATAAAATTTTTATAAAATTTTAAAAGTAAAAAAATTGAGTGAGACGCCGCATGGATGACTTTTAAATAATATTAATAGATTTTGTAATAAGTCTCAGCCCTACGTTTATATCTGACAATGTTAAGACTGCATCGCCTATGTTATATACCGACAATTTTGTAATTTACACCGCAAGATAGTCTTGTGAGAGTGTGCAAAGATGCACCAACCTTCAGCTTCTTTTTAAAATCCTCTATCTCATTCACATAGAATGTGTTCGATTATATTACAACAACATTGTGTGCATTTAACGATTTATATTCTAGACTGCAAAAAAATAAAAAAAACCAAATCAATTGATCGCTGAAAAACAAACAACAACTACTAAGGCAAAATACCTATTTACAAATTATACTTTCTCCAACATAGAAAACTCCGGTAAACCTGATTATAATTGCAACAAGAACAATAGTTCGACCGTGTTTCAAATTTTACATTGTTTCTATTTGTTCTTAATATCAATAATACTCACTATGAACAAGTCCTAAAGCCTTGGGTTTGGCACAGTTACGTTATCATATTAATTTACATACACTAATGTTATATATGGACTTTAGACTAAAAGATTTTAAGATGTGATCACGGTGTGTAGTCTTACGTACCTGACCAACTTTATATTTTATTTACAAGTATATTGTCATTTCGTTAAAAACACATTAGTTTAGATACATCCATATCATAAACAACTATACTAAAATAATCATTTAGATTATATTTAATTGTTGAATTTGATAAAATGCATTTCACGACATTTAAAACTAAATTAATATTTTGTCAAATGAAAATAATAATTTGATCTTTATTTTATAGATTTTTTTTTCCAAATTTTGTGAAATCTTATTAAATATTAAAAAAATTAAATTTTTTTTATACAAATATAAGATAAATTCAAAATTAATTTTAATTACAAAATTGTTTCGATATATATACATTTTCGTGCGAAAAATTATTTTAGTAAATAAGCAGGCCCGTGCTTCGCACGGGTTTTTAGGCTAGTATTTATATATAAGAGGTCTTCTCTGTATCCCTCTTTTGCTTCCTAGAGACTAGGTGGCGTTATAGCTTTTATTCTTTAGATTTATCATATTTCCAGGTCATTTGTATTTATCATTCTATTTAATTGTTTGGATTATGGTATCACTTAAATTGTGTTCAGTAGCATGTTCCAAGGTCAGCACATGAACTATTTGCCCAGAAGCTCTACAAGACGTTTAATAACCACAGTCGATTCAGCAAGCCTAAGCTCTCTCTTTGACTTCACCATGGGTCATTATGCCGGTGATGTAAGTTTCTATGTGTTCCATAATGATGTAGATGGTGCATATTCAAAACCTAGAAGAGTGAGATGTATGGAAACCAAATATTACTAATCAGATTACTACTTTTTCAGGTCACTTGTGAAACTGATTTATTTCTTGACAATAACAAAGATTATGTTGTAGCTGAAATCAATCTCTCCTAGATGCGTCATCATGTTCTTTTGTGTCGAGTTTGTTTCCACTTTCCACCGTCCAAGGATTCCTCAAAAGCCTCAAAGTTTTACTCAATAGGATCTCGTTTCAAGGTATTGTCCCTCCTCATGTGTGTCTGTGAGTCTCTATTTAATTAATTTACTTCTTTCAAACCATCATTATAACTGAAGTTTCTCAATGTTGTTTTAGCAAAATCTACAATCATTGCTTCTCTGAGTTCACTGAGCCTTATTACATCTGATGCGTGAGGCCTTATAAAGCTTCTGAATACAGCTATATTTGAGAACCATAATATCAACAACTATGTTGTGGGGTAAGGTCATTACTGTATCACTATTTTAAATTTATCAGTTTGAAACAAATCTGTCCGCATTAGCTTACTGTCTTGACATATGAACATGTATATGACTTCAGGGAGTCATGGAGGCAAATAAGCTGTACCGGATACCCAACTAGAAAACTGTTTTTATGAATCCTGGAGTTTTAACTGGAAGATATGTAATTGATCTTCTATTGGCTTAAATATTTGTGCAAAATCGATAATTTAATGTCTTGATTTATTGTTGTATAAGAAATAGATTGTCTTGATTTATTGTTGTATAAGAAATAGTTAGGATGAGATTAATGCTTGCAAGAGTCTTCTGGAAAAGGTGGGACATGAAGGTTATCAAGTAATTTGAGTGTTGGACATAGATATGTTTTAGTACACTCAATGCTATGTATATCTAAAATTTCTATTAAAGATGCTCGCAGAACTAAGGTCTTAGGAAGAACAGCCAGCTAGGATTACCCAGAGGAAAATTAGAAGCGTGTAGTATAAGAATCTAAAGAAATCAGCATATGTATCTTGATAGAAATGCTTATAATTCAGGCAGCACGGAATGATCCTCACTCCAGGAAACAGACCAAAGCAGCAATTATAATTCAGGTGAGACTACTGCAACACATTGTTTCCGGAATTAATAAGGGACACTTGTCAGTAAGGGTTTTGCTTAAACTAAGCTATTAAAGCTTTTGCTAACACCTCATGTTTTGCATATTGTAAATACTAATAAAGATACAGTCAATATTGTATTCATAATTTATATTACCCTTAATTATGATTTTGGTCCATAATGAATTTTGTGCTTATGCTGCTACTCGAATTCTGGAACTTGGATGCTATGATGCAAGTGCATGCAGTTAACATAAATGCAATGCCTTGCAGGGCAAAGTGATGGGTAGATGAATGAAGCAAAGTCTAGGTTTTCATATATGTAGACATGGCCAAAGTAATATAATACTAGCGACACTACCCTCTACACAGTATCAGTTTCGATGTAGAGATTTACCGAAGAATTTGATTGAAGGTTACTTTTGGGCAAGGATACACTACAAGAAACAGGGGTCATAAGCGACCACTATAAAAGGGACCGTCAAGGATTGGTTGGAAATGAAGTCTATTTCTGACTGAACAAAACCAACCAACAAGTTTGGTTGGAAATAGGTCTAAACCGACCACCTACCGACTAACTTTCGGTCAGTTATGCTTTCATTTCCAACTGAATATAACCAACCAATATTTGGTCAGAAATGATGTCAAAACCAACCAACCCTCGGTTGGTTATGTAAGTAGTAGGCCCCATTTTGTAAGTAGCAAGCCATGTGGGATTCCACGTCAACTACAAAAGCGACCACTATAAAAGGGACCGTCAAGGATTGGTTGGAAATGAAGTCTATTTCTGACTGAACAAAACCAACCAACAAGTTTGGTTGGAAATAGTTCTAAACCGACCACCTACCGACTAACTTTCGGTCAGTTATGCTTTCATTTCCAACTGAATATAACCAACCAATATTTGGTTAGAAATGATGTCAAAACAAACCAACCCTCGGTTGGTTATGTAAGTAGTAGGCCCCATTTTGTAAGTAGCAAGCCATGTGGGATTCCACGTCAACTACAAAAGCGACCGAATAAGTCCAACCGAAATTGGTCAGAAATGCCTACTATGTGCATTTAATGCACATAAAAACATTTTAATGTAGTGTCGCAATGTGATTGGTCCGTGATATGAGCTCTCACACGCCTTTTCAAAAGCGACCGAAATCGGTCGCTTTTGATAGAAATTCAGTCGGTTTTGTCTCCTGATTAATAAATAAGATATACACCCATATTTATTATCTTCTTGTTCAAACATTTATGAAACATTAATTTGAAAGAGAAGAAGAGAAGTTGGGAGTACAAGTCAAAAGGCATATATAAATAGGGTATTGAGCTCATTAAATTGTAAGTTTTAAAGTTTTGTATGTACTTATTTGGGAAACTCTTGACAACGTTAACTATCATTTGATTGCTAGTGGATTTTGTTTGGATTATAAGGTTTGGAATTACCATGGTGAAAAATTAGAAAGAAAACAAGCACAACGATCACGTAAACGCCCGCGTGTATCTAATGAAGAAAAACCACTGGTAGATATGGATGCAATGTTACGAGATGTTGGGATAGAAAATAATAATTTTGCCGATAATGTGGATGGTAGAGAAGAAGAACTCCCTAATAAGAGTGCTTCTAAATTTTTTGAGGAGGTTAATAAATCCGGATCCCCCATTTATCCCGGCAACATAAAGTATACAAAACTTTCATTCTCTATGAAGTTGATGCATTTTAAAAGTGTCTCTCGTTGTAGTGAAAAAGCTTTCAATTTGTTACTTCAAACTATTGGTGATATGCTCCCACCAAAACATCCATTACCAAGTACTTGCTATGAAGTGAAAAAAATGATGAAAATTTTGAATTTATCATACAAGAAGATTGATGCGTGTGAGAATGATTGTATGTTATTTTACGGGGATGACAAAGATAAAATTGTATGTGATCATTGTCAAAAGGATCGCTACAAAGATTTGCCGAAGAAAAAAAGTGCTAGAAATATTCCGAAGAAGATCTTAAGACACTTTCCTCTTATTTCTCGCCTAGAAAGGTTATTTATGTCGGAGCATACCGCGAAACATATGACATGGTATAAGGATAGAGAAGTAAAAGAGGGGCAACTTAGTCACCCTTCGGATGGGGACGATTGGAAAAATTTCGATAGACAACACCCATCTTTTGCTAAAGAGGTTCGAAATGTTCGAATTGGACTTTCTACCGATGGTTTTAATCCTTTTGACAATTCCGGAAATAAAGTTTACACGGTTTGGCCGGTGGTACTAATTCGGGTAACGGAGTGCGTGCTGGATTCACTGAATAATTTTTTTAAATGATTTCTTTTACGATCCAACCGTACGGATGTTTATAAATACTCATTATATTCTTGGGAAAAAATAATCAAAAAATGATAAGGTCGGTTTGTACGACATTATAACAAAAATGTAGTATTAATCTTGATTCGGGTAACGGGGTCCGTTTCGGATTCACTGAATAAATTTTTTAAATGATTTCTTTGACGATCAAACCGTACGGATGTTGGTAAATACTCATTATAGTCTTGGGAAAAAATAATCAAAAAATAAAAAGGCCGGGATGTCCGACTTTATAGCAAAAATGTAGTATTAATACTGATTCGGGTAACGGAGTGCGTGCTGGATTCACTGAATAATTTTTTTAAATGATTTCTTTGATGATCCAACTGTACAGATGTTAATAAATAATCATTATAGTCTTGGGAAAAAATAATCAAAAAATGATAAGGTCGGTTTGTTCGACATTATAACAAAAATGTAGTATTAATGTTGATTCGGGTAACGGGGTCCGTTTCAGATTTACTGAATAATTTTTTAAAACGATTTCTTTGACGATCCAACCATACGGATGTTAGTAAATACTCATTATAGTCTTGGTAAAAAATAATCAAAAAATAAAAAGGCCGAGATGTCCGACTGTTAGAAATGAATACCACTAGAAACTAGACAGAGGGGGGGGGGGTGAATGGATAGTTTGATAAATTTTTAGATCTTGAAAACTAAGTAAACAACTGTATGTGATTATGATATGTAATATGCAGAAAGTAAATAACACACACAATCACTTTAATCTACTTTGTATAAGCAAATTAAATACTACAGCTTTCCAGGAAATTCACAATCGAATTTCTGGCTTCTAAACAAGAACGGTTTGAACTTGCTTGCTTACAGAGAAAAGAGCTTAGCAAATAACTATGTGTATCTCTCTTACAGCTTACAGTTGTGTGTGCACGATATATATATTTACCTATACAAACTAGGCACACACAATATTACACAGCTACCCCTTCTGAAAGTCCAACTTGTCCTGCCATAAGAAGTTCACTGTGTCAGGAAGGACCACCTGCTTTTCGGAGTCTTTCCCGTTTCTGTAGCTGCTTGTCTCTTATCTTTCTCTCCAAGTTTAGCTGTAGATTTGCCATCTGTTCTTTGGACCACCTTGCCAGAACAAATGCTTCAGTATTTGTCTCCTTTGATTCTTGGTTCTGTACCTTGATTTGTCTTGTTATAAACGGCTAAGTGTTGATATCGTGAACTCCACTTTATCCCTGACTATGCGATCTCCCTTGTGAGGACTATGCGATTTAGCCTTTGAAGACTTTGCGACATAGGTCATTTGATGACTATACGACATAGGTCATTTGATGACTATGCGACATAGGTCATTTGATGACTATGCGACATAGTGCTTCTGAGGACTTCACGATCTAGGCTCCTTTGACTTTGCTGACTTCAACACTTCACGACATGTGTCTTGAGGACTTCTCGACATAGTACAAAATGGACTATGCGATATAGTACTTCACGACATGGATATTGGTGACTTCACGACATAGCTTTCTTTTGACTTTGCTATATAATGCCTTAGACAAATTCCTGCAACTTATTTCTTCATAGCCTTATTCAACTCTATCCTGCTGCATGAACACTTCTGAACTTCTACCAGGATAATTATTCAATGGCCTATATACAATCTAGATGCAAGAAACTTTACTAAGCTCATTATAAGTCTGAGCATACATGATCAAACTAATGTTCGTGAGAACAAGACAAGTACATTTAGAGACCTATACTATATCCCAGTGATAGAAATCACTAGGTCATGTAGTGTGACATAGTCACATAGTGTAGGCTTGTTAATAGTGGTATTCAGACATGTCTTGAGCCTAACAATCTCCCCCAAATTGTGAGTAAGATCCTTAGGCACAATTTCATGTCTGATAACAAGCCTAACTTACATAAAAGGAAATTTGAGTAACAGAAAGAACAATTCATGAACCTTGAGATCAGAAATTTGATTACATAGAAAAATTGAAAGCTTACAGATTACTTTTGTTGCTCAGCAGCTTCAGCTTCCAATTGCTTCTCTAGCAAATCATCATATATCTTCTTTTTCCTTATTTCTTCTTTTCTCTTCATGTCAATGATGGCTTCTTGAATTTCTTCTCTTGCAATCAGTTCTTCAATGAGAGGTGAGCCTTCCAGGTCATCAATTGCAGCTTTGAGTGCACTTTCTACATATGAGTCCAGAAACTCCATCCTTATTTTGCTTTGGCCTCCATGTGAGTTTTTGTACTCCACAATGTAAGGATTTTGTTTGACCCTGCACATCCCTTTCTGCCTTAGCTCCTTAGCCCTCTCTTCCATCTCAGCCATTTCTTTCTCTTTCTGTATGTTTTTCTTTTCATTCTCTTTCCTCATGTTTTCTTCATAATCAGCATGCATTTTCAAGTACCTGGCAATATCTATCTTCCATGTCCTTTCATCCTTTTCTTCAAAATTCAGTAAGGCATTTATCCTTTCAAGCTCATACTTATAGAAATATTGCCAGCTTCCTTGCTTCATTATTCTTTCTCTTCCATCAGTGTATTTGATATCTAGATGATCCAACCTCACTTTGACTTCAAAGATCCTTTGAGCCCTCAAAAATGCTAGGGCATCTTCATCATAGTCCTCATCTAGTGGAAGCACATTGATGCCAATAACATTTGTGAGTTTTCCAGTCTTCTTTGTTATCCTTATCCTTTTGGGTACACTCTTGATCTTCAAATGCTTCACAAGAGATACCTTTCTTGAACAAGGAGAATTAGTCTTCAGTGCCACATCACTTGGAAGTAGCTTCATTCCTTTCCCCTTCATCCACTGTAACACTCCACTGGCTGTGACTTTGTGGAAGTGTTTTCTTGAGATTATTTTAGTGGCTTCATCTTTCATCTGTGGCAATTCAGGTTCAGAAGTCATGGATAATGATTTTGGAGGATCATTGCTAACAGTACCCACCCTAGACTTAGAGTCTTGTGTTGTGGTTAAAGTACTACTAGCAATGTCCTTGACTTGCTGAATTCCACTCCTAGTTCTCTTCACTGTCTCCTTTGCCCCCTTTGTGTCATCACCATCATCTTTAGATTTCTTGGAAGATTTGCTCCTGCTGCTGTCACTTGGTCCATCCTTATTACTCCTTGAATGAGATCTCCTCCTGTAGGTTTTCTCCTCATCATCATCCTCCCCATCCTTCTTCATGTTCTTTTCTTTGATAGATTCAGGCAAAACACCATGAATCAGAAAAGATTGTAGAATGTTAATCATCTCTAATTCCTCTGCTGTCTTGACTCCTTTCTTTGCTCTCAGCATTTGCAGCACTTGATTGATCTTTGAGTTATTCTTCATTTGCAAATCTTTGGGAATGACTAGTTGGTCAATACTTCTGACTTTGGATAGACTTTGAAAAATTACTGTCCTTGGCTTGGGTATGACCTCAGGCAGTCTTTGATTTTGGTTCAACTCCAAGTCATTATAAAGACTTTCATTGTTAGCCCCACTCCTTTCAATCAACTCCAGAATTATTGACACTTCAGTAAACCTCAGTTTCTCTAGAGTTTGAAATGCTAAGTGCCACAAGCAGTTGTCCTTGCACACCATGATTATTTCTCTCAGATAAACATCCCTGATTTTCCTTACTGCAACTGTGAAGTACTTGATACCTTCCCTGAGCTTCTTTCTGTACACTTGTGCATCTCCTTGAGCATTCTTGTAGGTGGCTTTCAGAAACTCCAGGAATGCCTCATCATGATAGATGTTAGAGTTGGCAACTTCCTTTAGCTTGGCCTCAGTGATAAGTGTAGCTTGGGTAGGTTTAGCAATTGGAGTAGGTATAGCAGGTTGAGAGGTTAAGATGTCTTTAGGCATTGTGGATGGATAGAATGTTGTGGTTACTGTGCTTTTCTGACCTTGTGCATTGATGACCTCTACAGGGGGAAGATTGATTGGCTTTATTGTCTCTTCAATAAGCTTGCCCTTAAGTTTGGATTGCTTGGCAGGTGCTCCCCCTGTCTTTTTCACATTGACCTCCTTTCCTTTCTCCCCCTTAGGCTTGGGATCAGACAAGATGTCTTGAGCTTCCCCAGGAATAGGCAGGTTGAAAGATTTCATCATTGAGGTCATCATTTGTTGCTGCACCAGCAAGATGTTTGTTGTGTTGTTGCCTTGAGCATCTAGCTTGTCATTGAGGTGGCTTAGAGATGCAGATAGCATTCTGTTTTCATCTTTGAGAGAGGCCACTTCCTTTTCTAAGCCATCCACCTTGGAGAATAATTGTTGAGACTTGAAGGAGTTTAGAGATTGATCTTTGACCCTGGCAAAGTCATATTTGGAGATGTCTGACAGAGGGACTTCATCCACCAGCTTATCACCATACTGGTTTTTCCACATGACATTTAACATAGCATTGGTGGTGATGGTAGATTTTGCTTGATTTTCCAGTGTAGAAGCCAGTTTCTTGATGTTGTCTGTGACCATGGCAAGAGTCACATCCATCATGGACACATTGGAGGAGGTTTTCTGGACTTCTTTGAGGATACCATCCACCTTGGGAAAATCAGAGAGATAAGAGTTTCGTAGCTTGGTGAGGGATCTGTCTGTCTCCTCCTGAATAGAAGAAATCTCTGATTGAAGCCCTTTCCCAAGATAATGCAGAGCCTTCAACTGGTTCTTGTACACATCATTCACAGCTTCATATATGGCAACAGGAGAAAGATCCTTAGCATTTGAGCCCAGAGAGGTGAGGTATTCTTCTCTCACAAAAGCCAGGGCATCCTTGAGCTTGAGAGTCCTCTTAGCATCCAACCAGGCATCCACATTCCCCTCTGGTTCAGCTGTATCCACAATCTTCGCCTGTTGAGCTTCAACATCCTCCTTATGGCAGAGCAGGATAGCTTCATAATCAGCATTTGGAAGGTTGGAGGTGAGGAGATGTTGAGCTATCTTTGAGAACTCATCAATCTGTGCCACATGGAGATCCTGTATGGCTTCTTCTGTCATTTTGGAGGGCACAGATGATGATCCTGAAGGCCTGTCATGTTGCACAGGCTTCAGCCATTCTGACATTGTGGCCTGAGCCAAGTGAGAGCTAGTGCTAAGCACTTCATGAGATGTGTGAGTTTGAGTTTCCTCCAGCCTTGGAATGGCTGTAGGGTCTGATGTTGTCTCCATTGAAATGGGATGTGTTACGACATCAGCCCTATTTGTCTGTGAAGACATTTCCACATCCCTAAGGATGGGAGAATTAGGCACAGAGTCTCCAGTGAAAACTGGTGAATCCTCCATGTTTGTGTTGGTGTCATTAGGATATGCCTCAGCATGCATTCCCTGACCAACCAAATGTGGGTCCTGAGTGGTGAGCACAGTGTCAAGCACCATGTCACTTGAAGTTGGCTCAATCACAGGGCTGGATTGTGATTGATCAAGGGCAAGATTGTCATGAGAATGACTCTCTTGTTCAGAAGAAATTTTAGTGGAAGAATCTGAGAGAGAAGTGGGGTTCAGATTAGATTTTGGCAACTCCCCCTGAGAAATAGGAGGAGTTTCAACATTGATGTGCTCTCCACTTAGTGTTTGATCACCCTTATCACTCCTAGGATCAAGAGTGAGGTCTTGACCCTGTGCAGACTCTTTACAACTTGCAGTGGGGAGGCTGCTCTTTTCAATGCCCATGACCTGTTGAGAGGCCATAGACAGTAGCAGGTGTACCCCTTTTTCCACATCTGAATCCTGTTGGGAGGATTCAGTGGTAGCTTTAGATTTTGAATTCTTCTTTGGTCTGGTGAGAGGTGACTCAGGAATCTCACTTGCTAGTTCTACAGATTCATGGATAATAGCTAGGGTTCTCTTCTTCTTCTTTTTAGGAACATCAACCTTTTGAGAGATTGATGCACTTGGCTGACTAGACTCTATAGTGGTGTTTACAGTGGGGTTGCTGGATGGGATAGGGAGGCTTGGGTTAGACTGTGAAGCTCCTTCAGTCTCAGCCTCCCCTGTCCAGGAAAGAGCATGGTATATGGGCTTATCAAGTGGATAAGACGCGAATGTGTCCTGCATATGCTTGGTCACACTCAAGATCACATCCACTTGATTCCTTGTGTCCAATGAACCAAACAGAATCTTGGACATGGACTTGGAATAAGCCAACTTTGATTTATCAATACCCTCCAAGTCATGGACATTAGCATCAAGATAATTTAAAATAACTTGAAGAAAGCGAGGGTAAAAGATGTCATTACCTCTTCCACGGACTGTCCTCCCTAGCCTTTGAGCCAATTCCTTGAGGATTATTGCTCCAACATTGATTTCCTGATTGTGGGCTAGGGAATAGGCCAGCTTCACAGCAATGTGACTGATATGGTCCCATCCTGTCTTTCTGCAAAGGAACACCTTCTGGAGTGCATCAAATAGGAATGACCACTCCCTTCTTACAAATTTCTTGTTCAGCTTTCCGGTATCTATCTCATCTGCATACCGAATGAAGGTCATGAAGTCTACAATTTGAGCATCTGTAGCTTCTTGGTCATGACCCTCCACCTTGAACCCTAATGCTTCATTTATCTCCTTCTCCCCAAACTGGAAGTGTTTGCCTCCAATTGAACAAGCTATCTCCTGGAACGAAGTTCCATCTTCCCTGGCCATTGTAGAAACCAACGCCGTTCGCCAAAATCCTTCCAATACATCAACATACAACGTGGGGTTCAAGGTTAGGGCTTGGCTGAGGTAGGAATCGTTCAGGAACCGTACAAAACACTTGTACCTGGGTTTAGCCTCAGCCTCAGAGGGAATGGTGAGAAGATTTGTTTCTTTGGGGATGGTTAAAGGAATAGAGGATGATACTGTTTGAGATTTGGGTGCCATTTCAAGAGAGAGAGTAAGAAAGAGAGTAGAGAATTTGTGCTTAGGTTAGAAAGTTTGAGAGCAATAGACAAGATGAAGAGATGCAAACGGTTAGAAAAAGGTATTTATATGATAGAGACACTGCGATATGGAGTTATGAATGTGTACAGTCTATCTGTATGTCGCGAAGTCAGAAATGGCCTGTACCGCAAAGTCTTGCAAAGTATATCGCATAGTCTCAAGAATGAACTAAGTCGCAAAGTCCTCAAGACGAAAGGATTGGGGAGACTTTGCGATATAGTAGAAATACCCTGTCTAAAGCTCTCTTTTAGGAATTTGAAGCATTTTGTCAGACTGGTATCAATTTTTGAAATAAAATTAATTTAAATCAAAATTCTGTCAAATGTGGAGACTTGTCGATATAGTTATTCTAAGTCGCGAAGTCATAAAATTAACTATGTCGCAAACTCATGAAATGAACTATGTCGCGAAGTCTCACAATCTCAACAGTTTGCGATATAAGTCTGTTTAATTTGAACTATGTCGTGAACTCTGAAAATCATCTATATCGAGATGTCTCAAAAGCTCACAACTCCACTAACAAATATGATTTTGAAAAATATGCAGTAAAGTACTGAAATATTTATAAATCATATCTCAGCTAATTTTCACTCCAAACAAATAGATCATTTAAATACAGTGAAAATTTACTGCTGCAACAATTAACCAGCATATTTACTTAGAACAACTGAATGAAGGATTGAGCATTCCAATTTCACTCACAAGTCTGTTGAAGACTGCTTCATTCAGAGGTTTAGTAAATATGTCAGCTAATTGTTTCTCAGTTGGAACATAAGAGACTTCTATGGTACCATTTGCAGCATGTTCCCTAATGAAATGGTACCTGATCTCAATGTGCTTTGTAGTAGAATGATTAACAGGATTGGCAACAATGGATATTGCACTAGTATTATCACACATCAGAGGAATGTGTTCTAACACTAGTCCATAATCCATGAGTTGATTTCTAATCCAAAGCAATTGAGCACAGCAACTTCCAGCAGCAATGTATTCAGCCTCAGCTGTGGATGTTGCTGTGGATTGTTGTTTCTTACTAAACCAGGACACTAACCTTTGACCTAGGAATTGACAGCTTCCAGAGGTGCTCTTCCTGTCAATTCTGCATCCAGCATAATCAGAATCTGTATAACCAACCAGGTTGAACCCAGTGCCCTTTGGATACCATAGCCCAAGATTAGGAGTCCCCTTCAGATATTTGAAAATTCTTTTGATGGCCATCATGTGAGATTCCTTGGGATCAGACTGGAACCTTGCACAAAGGCATGTGGCAAACATGATGTCTGGCCTGCTAGCTGTGAGATAGAGTAGGGATCCAACCATTCCTCTATAGACCTTGATATCAACTCTCTTGCCTTTCTTGTCTTCATCCAGCTTGATTGCAGTAGACATAGGAGTTTTAGCTGGGGATGACTCTTCTAAACCATATTTCTTTAAAAGATCCTTGACATACTTAGATTGGTTTATAAAGATGCCATCCTCCCTTTGATGTACTTGCAGGCCTAGGAAGTAGGTTAACTCTCCCATCATACTCATCTCATATTTACTTTGCATCAACTTAGAGAACCTTTCACAGAGTTTTTCATTTGAAGAGCCAAAGATGATATCATCCACATAGATTTGAACAAGAATGATATCATTTCCATGCTTCTTGAAGAATAGGGTTTTGTCAATTGTACCCCTGGTAAATTGATGCTCAAGAAGGAATTGAGATAGAGTTTCATACCAGGCTCTTGGTGCCTGTTTGAGTCCATAGAGTGCCTTGAGCAGTCTATACACAAAGTTTGGGAAGTCTTCACTTTCAAAGCCAGGTGGTTGAGACACATAGACTTCTTCAGCAAGATCACCATTGAGAAATGCACTTTTCACATCCATTTGATACACCTTAAAATCTGAGTGAGCTGCAAAAGCCAGGAAGATTCTTATGGCTTCCAGTCTTGCTACAGGTGCAAATGTCTCATCATAGTCAATGCCTTCTTGCTGACAATATCCTTTGGCAACCAGCCTTGCTTTGTTTCTAACTACCACTCCTTCTTCATCCATCTTGTTTCTGAACACCCATTTGGTGTCAATAACATTCTTTCCTTTTGGAGGTGGCACTAGTTCCCATACTTTGTTTTTCTCAAATTGATTCAACTCTTCTTGCATGGCAACAATCCAATCAGAATTCTTCAAAGCTTCTTCAATTAATTTAGGTTCCTCTTGTGACAGAAAGCAGCTATACAGACAAGTATTTAATGTTGCCCTTCTTGTTCTAACTCCCTCACTAGGATCTCCAATGATTTGATCCCTAGTGTGGGCTCTGTCCCATTTCCTTGTGTGCCCCTGTTCATTTCCTTGATCTGTTCCAATCTCATTTTGGTTGACAGTTGCATTCTCTTCTTCTCCCCCTGTGTTTGTGAATCCTTGCACAGGTGTTTGAAGAAGATTGTCAACTTCAAGAATTTCATTTTCTAGAACAGTTTGAACAGGGGGTTCATCTTCACTTTCAGAATCCTCAAGATAACCTTGATTCTCAAATCTCAATAGCACACTGTCTTGATCACTTGTTTTCAGTCCTGGAGTTTTCTTGTCATCAAAGGTAACATCCATGCTTTCCATGACTTTGTGTTGCTCAGGTACAAACACTCTGTATGCTGTCCTTTCCAGAGAGTATCCAATGAAGATACCTTCAAATGCCTTAGCATCAAATTTTCCAACATGCTCAGAGGTATCTTTCATCACAAAGCACTTGCTTCCAAACACATGCAGGTGCTTGAAGGATGCTCTTTTTCCAGTCATTAATGAGTAAGGAGTTTTGCCAGACTTCTTATTGATTAATGTTCTATTTTGCACATAGCATGCTGTGTTAACAGCATCAGCCCAAAAGCTAGTGGGTAGCTTTGCATCCAGCAGCATTGTCCTTGCAGCTTCAATGAGAGTTCTATTCTTTCTCTCAACTACTCCATTTTGTTGAGGTGTTCTAGGAGCTGAGAATTGTTGAGAAATTCCTCTATCTTTGCAAAACTCATACAATGTTGAATTTCTGAACTCAGTCCCATTATCACTTCTCAAAGCAACTACAGAGGCACCAGTGCTTTGTGCTTCTTTATCAACTCTCTTGATATGCTCTATTATGACTTGGGGTGCTTCATCCTTGGAGAATAGGAATTCCACCCAAGTATATCTTGAATAGTCATCAACCATCACTAGAGCATATTTCTTTTTGGAAAGGGACATTACATTCACAGGGCCAAATAAGTCCATGTGAATTAGTTGCAGAGGTTTTGAGTTTGTATTGAGCAACTTGTTCTTGTGACTTGATCTTTTAATCTTCCCTTTCTGACAAGCTTCACATGCTCCATCTTGCACAAACTCCAAGGCAGGCAAATCCCTGATGAGTTCTCTCTTGGTTAGAGAGTTCATTGCCTGAACATTCAAGTGAGACAGTTTCTTGTGCCACAGCCAGAATTCCTCATTTGTGGCTTTTGTGTAGAAACAACAAATTTCTCCCTTATCTGCAGCCTTGAGATTAGCTACAAACAAGCTTCCTTTCTTCACACCAGTTAGAACAACTTCACCACTTTCCCTTTTTGAGATTGAACAAAGGTCTTCATCAAATTCCACTTTGAAGCCTCTGTTGGTAAACTGTCCAATACTCAAGAGATTATGCTTCAGTCCTTCAACAAATGCTACATCTTCAATAATGACATTTCCAGATTCAACACTGCCATATCCCATTGTATAACCAATGTTGTCATTTCCAAAGGTTACTGATGGGCCAGCCTTTTCCTCAAAATGTGATAGCAGGGCTATATCACCAGTCATGTGACTTGAGCATCCACTGTCCAAGATCCATATGACTCTTTTATTCCTGTTGCCCACAGAAAGAATCATGACTAGAATTTATGCTAGCAGAAAGGTTACTTAGGTTATCAACTTCAACAATTTCAGGCTTACTACACTTATGAGTCAAATGATTAACAGATAGGCATTTTTGACATTGTTTCCTGGGAGCATTTGGCACATAAGCATAGTTGTTTCCTTTGTTAACACCAACTTTACCATTTCTGTTTTGTTTCCTTTTCTTAGCAACTTCTTTCTTTGCTTTAGGACTCTTGACAAGATTGTCTTTGGTCTCTTTCTGATTGACAAGTTCAGGAAATGAAGAAGTGTTCTTAGCAGCCTCATCTTCTTCAAGTAGTTGTTGCTTGATGATCAGTAGTTCCTCATCAAACTCAACAACACTCTTCTTGAAGATGGGCTGTTCAACACTTGACAGTATGGTTGGGGCATTTTTGTTTGTAAAAGTTTCCTTTCCTTTGCCCTTGACTTTCTTCCTTCCCTTGTCATTATCATAGTCAAAACCAACTCCAACCTTGCAGTCTTCAGTGTGTTCCTTGTGGTAGGTTTGAATAAGTTCAGAGGAGTTTTTGAAGCTTCTAAGTTTCAGTTCAGTTTCAGCAATTTGTTCTCTAAGAGCATTCTCTATCTGCTCAGCACAAATCACTTTGTTTTTAAGATACTCAACCTCCTTCTTCAAACCATCCAGGTTCACAACCATTAACTCAAGTTGCTCATTCTTTTCTGTAAGCTCAACATTCTTAGCAGTTAGTCTGTCAATTTCTTCATTAGCCACTAACATGCTAGTATGAATATTAAACATCTCAGTGCTCATATCTTCAACAGTTTGCTTATATTGAAGGGGAGTCATATCAAGAGAAGTAAGAATAGGTACCTGACTTGAATCACCTTCATCAGAGAATGCCATCAAGGCATAGTTTGAGTACTCTTGTTCTTCTTCTTCATCAGAGTCATCCCAGCATTTTCCCTCAGCAATAAAAGCTTTGCCCTGTTGTTTCTTGAGTAGAGCCTCATACTTAGCTTCAAGCTCTAAGTATGCTTTGTCCTTCTTGACTTGTTTAGGCTTTTTGCACTCAGTGGCAAAATGCCCAAGTTCATTGCAGTTATAGCACCTTATTTTGGTCCTATCCACACTTCCTGTCTTGTATCCGCCTTTAGCAGCACCAGCAATCCCTTTTCCTTTATTGAAGGTGTTTGAGCCACTAGATCCACCAGTGTTTCCATTATTGAACTTGGACCTAAATGGCTGCTTTCTTTTAAACCTTATGTTAGGATACCTCCTAGCCATATAAGCAAAAGATTTGTTTTCCATTTTGTCCAGCTCATCTATACTGTAGAACTCATCCTCTTCAGGTAAATCATACACAACCTGAGTTTCATCACCAGTGTCTTCAACTTCTAGTTCCTCAATCTTGACCTGACTGATTTTAAGAGAGTCCATTCTTTGACTTAGGTTGTCAGCAATAAGTGCACAGGAGGTATTAGCCACTAACCCTTGCTTTGCTTGAATAGATCTCTTTTGAAACAGCTCTAACTCATATGTCTTTAAAACACCATACAACACATCAAAACCAATCTTTGTCAGATCTCTTTCTTTAAGAGAAGAGATTCTTGGTTCCAAGTGATCTGGCAGAGTTAGTAGAAACTTCATATTGAGCTCTTCTGTTTCATAGTGTTTGTCATAGAGTTTGAGCTCGTTTATCAGCTTGTTGAATCTCTCAAACACTTCTGTGATTCCCTCTTTTGGCTGAGCCATGAAGGCTTCATATTGTGAAACAAGAATCTGCTTCTTGTTCTTTCTTACTTCAGTAGTTCCTTCACAGAGCACTTCTATAAGATCCCACATCTTCTTGGCACTAGTACAATGAGCAACAGTGCCATACATGTTGAAGTCCATAGATTCACAAATGATAAGTTGAAGATGTCCATCCAATGCCACTTTTTCCTTTTCAGGATCAGTGTATTTTAAGGGATCTTTGGGCACATGTTTTGCTGGTATAATCTCAGTGCCACTGGTTGTTTCACCAATCTCGATCATTGGAATGAAGGGACCATGCTTTAGAATATCTAAATACATGGGGTTAGAAGCTTTGATGAAAAGCAACATCTTCTTTTTCCATAAACTGTAGTGCTCCTTGTTAAAGGGAGGAATCTTGATACTGCTTAGTTTCTGTGAACTCATTCTTGATCTTTTCCTGTTTGTACGTTAACAGCCTACGCTTTGATACCACTTGTTAGAAATGAATACCACTAGAAACTAGACAGAGGGGGGGGGGGTGAATGGATAGTTTGATAAATTTTTAGATCTTGAAAACTAAGTAAACAACTGTATGTGATTATGATATGTAATATGCAGAAAGTAAATAACACACACAATCACTTTAATCTACTTTGTATAAGCAAATTAAATACTACAGCTTTCCAGGAAATTCACAATCGAATTTCTGGCTTCTAAACAAGAACGGTTTGAACTTGCTTGCTTACAGAGAAAAGAGCTTAGCAAATAACTATGTGTATCTCTCTTACAGCTTACAGTTGTGTGTGCACGATATATATATTTACCTATACAAACTAGGCACACACAATATTACACAGCTACCCCTTCTGAAAGTCCAACTTGTCCTGCCATAAGAAGTTCACTGTGTCAGGAAGGACCACCTGCTTTTCGGAGTCTTTCCCGTTTCTGTAGCTGCTTGTCTCTTATCTTTCTCTCCAAGTTTAGCTGTAGATTTGCCATCTGTTCTTTGGACCACCTTGCCAGAACAAATGCTTCAGTATTTGTCTCCTTTGATTCTTGGTTCTGTACCTTGATTTGTCTTGTTATAAACGGCTAAGTGTTGATATCGTGAACTCCACTTTATCCCTGACTATGCGATCTCCCTTGTGAGGACTATGCGATTTAGCCTTTGAAGACTTTGCGACATAGGTCATTTGATGACTATACGACATAGGTCATTTGATGACTATGCGACATAGGTCATTTGATGACTATGCGACATAGTGCTTCTGAGGACTTCACGATCTAGGCTCCTTTGACTTTGCTGACTTCAACACTTCACGACATGTGTCTTGAGGACTTCTCGACATAGTACAAAATGGACTATGCGATATAGTACTTCACGACATGGATATTGGTGACTTCACGACATAGCTTTCTTTTGACTTTGCTATATAATGCCTTAGACAAATTCCTGCAACTTATTTCTTCATAGCCTTATTCAACTCTATCCTGTTGCATGAACACTTCTGAACTTCTACCAGGATAATTATTCAATGGCCTATATACAATCTAGATGCAAGAAACTTTACTAAGCTCATTATAAGTCTGAGCATACATGATCAAACTAATGTTCGTGAGAACAAGACAAGTACATTTAGAGACCTATACTATATCCCAGTGATAGAAATCACTAGGTCATGTAGTGTGACATAGTCACATAGTGTAGGCTTGTTAATAGTGGTATTCAGACATGTCTTGAGCCTAACACCGACTTTATAGTAAAAATGTAGTATTAATACTGATTCGGGTAACGGAGTGTGTGCTGGATTCACTGAATAATTTTTTTAAAATTATTTCTTTTACGATCCAACCGTACGGATGCTTATAAATACTCATTATAGTCTTGGAAAAAAATAATCAAAAAATGATAAGGTCGGTTTGTACGACATTATAACAAAAATGTATTAATTTTGTTATACTCATTATAACAAAATTTATGAAATTTAATAAAATACGAAAGCAAATGGATAACTAATGAAAAATAATTAAAATGTTATTTGAGGTAAATAATTATATCGATATAATCCATAAAACATTTTTTTAACAAATTTAAACTAAAATTCATTATTTCCTAAGTATTCTTATAATCAAAAATATATATAGTATAGTTTCTAGCACGGAAAAAGATGAAAAAGTTGGTAAGCGGCAAAAAGACCGCTCTTTTTTTTTTGGCTTCGACAAAAATATGTATTTTCTCTTACAAGACTCTATTCTCTCTCACTCTCAGCTTAGCCTCTCAGGTTAGCCTGGCTCTCTCTCGTGTTCCCGACTATATAAATTGCCCGCTCTTTGTCTTCTTCTCTTTCTCGTTTATATTCCCGATTTCTTCAACTGCCCTTCGATTCTGGACTTCTTGGACTAATGATTTTTTTTCGGTTCTGGGCTTCTTCAATTAGGACTTAGGTTTGGGTTTAAATAGTTACTAATTAAGAGTTCAAATTGATTAATTGATTTAGGGCTGTGATTTGTTTGTGTTTTCTCTCTTTATCTCAGGATTGAATTGGGTTTTCTTCGATTTGAATTACGGCTGATTGGGTTTGGGTTCAAAATTAGGGCCTCTGCGATTATATTGAATTACTACTAATTGGGTTTGGGTTTGAGGGCTTCGATTTGTAGGTAATCCTCTTTCTATTTTGTTATATTGTTTTTCATTTTCGATTTGTTTTGTGTTTATGTATGAGCCTAAGCAAACAAAGTCGGATTGTGTTGCTAAAACAGATGGTAGTTTCGTACCTAAAGATGTGAAAAAGAAACAAGAGGAAAAAGGTCAGTTGAATTGCTTGATATTTAATGATGATGCATCTCCTCTTTTGTAGTAGTTCTTACCATGTTTCTTTCTTTTTTTAATTTGGTTTTGTGTGTCAGCTATATGTTTCATTGTAATTAAATGTTTATGGCAAGTTGTATATGTAGTCCCTCCACTCTGCTACAAGAATAAAAATGGAAGGGTTAGATTTATATACATGTTTATTCTTTGATCTTCTGTGTGATATAGCAGTGACAATGTAGAACTAATTTAAGATGTATACATATTCTTAGTCCACGTGTCACCTGTATAGCTTTCTGTTCTGCAAATGACTAAGTGGACAGAGTAAATTAGGATTGTATACTTGTATATGTTGAGTTTTTGAATGCCTGGAGGTCTGCTGGAAGAATAAATTTGTTACAGCAGACGTGTGTATGCTTCTGTGTGTTCTTGTTTTTACAAACAGCTATACTTATACTTATATGTTTATCTGTTAGATTGTGACAAGATCAGTGACTTCCGTTATTGTTCATTAGATTATCCGCATACATTTAAAAGAATTAGCACATTTAGGCCTTGATGGGGTTAAACTTTTGAGACGTGCAAACACAGAAATAAGTATTCTTAGATTGTACTTAGTTTTAACCTCAGCCATGTAACTTGTGACTGTTGTCAAAACTCCCAAATGGTATGTGTATTTTGTTTTCAGTAAGATGCAGAGTATTATTATTCGTTTATATTTTATAAATTAGTTTGCAAATATATGAAAGTAAAAAAACAATAATTCTGCATGGGAACTTAAGAATTTTCAGGGTATTAGGTGGTACGGATGGTACACGCTACCTGGAGTTAATATAATGTCTGAACTAAGACATCTTCTGATGTTGTTGACTCTTTGCTGACATTTTCTGGAGAAACCATTTTTGTTATTTCTGCAAAAGATTACCTATTCACGAAGACAATGTCTTTCTTCAGGAACCCAATGATGGGGTAAGTAATTTACTTCCATTAATATCTATTTGGTCTTGATTTATAGCTGTTCTGGATCTCACTTGTGCATTTCACTTCATTTCATTTACCATTGATTGAGAGTATGAGTAAAAAGGAAGTTAATATATTTGCCTTCCTCATAGAAGGTAAGGTAGGAGCATGTATCGAAAAGGGAAAACAGTAATGTTTTAAAGGCCGCAGCACCATCAAATAGTCTTGAGGTGGAAGTTCTGGAGGTGAGGTTTGAAAACATAGAGATTCAACTTGAGGAGCATTCTTGCTTGCAGATTCTTTGGTGGAATCCAAGTTGGCTGCTCTTGTAGATTTTTCGTAGGTATTGTCTTTTTTACTCTCAAGTATATCTACTATTAATGCATGGTATTTTCAGGTTACAAATGCATCGGCAGAAATTATTTATCATCAGCAAGTTTTCTTTTCAAAATGTTTTAATCATTTATAGAACAAAGAGTAATCAATTATGCATACATTATAATCAGGTCTTGGATACCATCAATATCTTTCATCTTTTTGTACTATCAGGGACTAAGCGTTATTCTCCAGTAGCATAACTTCCACACCTCTCATCTTTCATCTCAAGTTTTATAATGGTCTACAATATCTTTCATCTTTTTGTACTATCAGGGACTAAGCGTTCTTCACGTAACATTAATGCTATGTAGAATAGTACAGAATACTTAGTCACCTTGTTTAAAACTAATGGTGTTTCTTTTGATTATATATTGACCTGGAAGTGGTTGCCTGCTGCTCTTATCGTATCCCTCTTATTCTAAGTAAGAAATGCAGCAACCATGAGGGACTCGTAGGCTCATGGTTAAGTTCTATGACTCATAAACCAACCTAAAGAAAAAA